>OY365816.1:24970912-25135912 GCA_959347315.1 Bimastos eiseni
ACTGTTACCCTTATTCGTAATCTTATTGCTCTTTTTCTCCAACTCCTTTTTATACCGATACGTTTGCCACTCCTTGCTCTTTATACTCCACTTGTTCTTCCTATATCTCTTGTTCCTGTTATCACCTGCTTCATCTGCCTCTACTGCTCTATTTCTCCTTCTCCTGATTCAAATTCTCTTTCCCCTTTCCCTCCATATCCATCGCTGCTTCCACTTACTGCCTTTCCGCTAAACTCCGTTGATCCTGGCCTCGTATCTCAGTTAGAACCGTGACAGTAACTGCCACTAAATACAATTATTACCTTCCTTAAGACTGAATTAGGGCCAACAGGTGATTCTAGCCGCCGCATCTCTTCCTGAGCAAAGCCGCCCTGGACCCTCTCGCTTGGAAGCAGAAATCCACAACTCATCGCATACACGGTTCAACAGATATACTTGGTGGGATCGCGGACAAAATCCCCTCTGACAAAAACCTCCGCTTGGTGAGCATTATCAATTCATGTTGCGGCACAGTCATGTACATACATACATTGTCTCGGATCAGGCATACACAGTTACATACATTCAACACACAGCCAGGGAGTCACTGTGTAGGGACCTTGAGCAAGTCCTTCGCGCACCATTGCTCTGCAGTACAACTGCAATTGCGCCGTCGAGGCGTGTGTATGCACTTCTGAGCAAAAGGTGTTGGAAGAAGGGCGGTATCAACTTTGGAAATAAATAAATATAAATAAATCTACACATTCATGCATGGATGGACGTCTTTCAACTCATAACTTAAAAGCATAACTTTTATTGGAAGGAGGTGAGAGAGATATATATATATATACTGCCTATATATAATATATATATATATATGAATAGGCTAAATGCTTACATACATACATACATACATATATAAACATACATACATAACTATATATATATGGATATATAGTACTACATAGATTCTTTCACTTATACATATGCAAATTTATATAGCGTCCCTTCAAGGTTACCACTCAGGAGGTACACATACATCCAAACACGCAAGCACGCGTACACATACATACTATTGTTCTAACCACTGTTGTTATGCTGTCCTTTATGTTGTCCATCCGATAGAAATCATCTAATTGTATCAGATCGTTTCCTATGATTATGTTAAGTTGTGTTTGATTGATCAGAAGGAATGTCCAAAGCCCTCGAGGCGTTTTCTTTTGCTTTGTTTCCTCTGCCTTTGTGGATCTCTCGTTACAACGATTTGATGTTTGTTGTAAGCCAGATTTATTCTGTTTATACTCTCAGTCATTCGATTGAATTCGGTCGAGTTGTTGCGGATACTGCAGCTGCTGAGTGTGACGATGATGATGAGTGTGACGATGATGATGAGTGTGACGATGATGATGAGTGTGACGATGATGATGAGGGTGATGATGATGATGATGATGATGATGATGATGATGAGGGTGATGATGATGATGAGGGTGATGATGATGATGAGGGTGATGATGATGATGATGAGGGTGATGATGATGAGGGTGATGATGATGATGATGAGGGTGATGATGATGATGATGATGATGATGATGATGAGGGTGATGATGATGATGATGATGATGATGATGATGATGATGATGATGAGGGTGATGATGATGATGATGATGATGATGAGGGTGATGATGATGATGATGATGAGGGTGATGATGATGATGAGGGTGATGATGATGATGAGGGTGATGATGATGATGAGGGTGATGATGATGATGAGGGTGATGATGATGATGAGGGTGATGATGATGATGAGGGTGATGATGATGATGATGATGATGATGATAATGATGAGGGTGATGATGATGATGAGGGTGATGATGATGATGAGGGTGATGATGATGATGATGATGATGATGATGATGATGAGGGTGATGATGATGATGAGGGTGATGATGATGATGAGGGTGATGATGATGATGAGGGTGATGATGATGATGATGATGATGATGATGATGATGAGGGTGATGATGATGATGAGGGTGATGATGATGATGATGAGGGTGATGATGATGATGAGGGTGATGATGAGGGTGATGATGATGATGAGGGTGATGATGATGATGAGGGTGATGATGATGATGATGAGGGTGATGATGATGATGATGATGATGATGATGATGAGGGTGATGATGATGATGAGGGTGATGATGATGATGATGAGGGTGATGATGATGATGAGGGTGATGATGAGGGTGATGATGATGATGAGGGTGATGATGATGATGAGGGTGATGATGATGATGAGGGTGATGATGATGATGATGAGTGTGACGATGATGATGATGAGGGTGATGATGATGATGATGATGATGATGATGATGAGGGTGATGATGATGATGATGAGGGTGATGATGATGATGAGGGTGATGATGAGGGTGATGATGATGATGAGTGTGATGATGATGATGATGAGGGTGATGATGAGGGTGATGATGATGATGAGGGTGATGATGATGATGATGAGGGTGATGATGATGATGATGATGATGATGATGAGGGTGATGATGATGATGAGGGTGATGATGATGATGATGAGGGTGATGATGATGATGAGGGTGATGATGAGGGTGATGATGATGATGAGGGTGATGATGATGATGATGAGGGTGATGATGATGATGAGGGTGATGATGATGATGAGTGTGACGATGATGATGAGTGTGACGATGATGATGAGGGTGATGATGATGATGAGGGTGATGATGATGATGAGGGTGATGATGATGATGATGAGGCTGATGATGATGATGATGATGATGATGATGATGATGAGGGTGATGATGATGATGAGGGTGATGATGATGATGAGGGTGATGATGAGGGTGATGATGATAATGAGGGTGATGATGATGATGATGATGATGATGATGATGATGATGAGGGTGATGATGATGATGATGAGGGTGATGATGATGAAGAGGGTGATGATGATGATGATGATGATGATGATGATGAGGGTGATGATGATGATGAGGGTGATGATGATGATGAGGGTGATGATGATGATGAGGGTGATGATGATGATGATGAGGGTGATGATGATGATGAGGGTGATGATGATGATGAGGGTGATGATGAGGGTGATGATGATGATGAGTGTGACGATGATGATGAGGGTGATGATGATGATGAGGGTGATGATGATGATGAGGGTGATGATGATGATGATGATGATGATGAGGGTGATGATGAGGGTGATGATGATGATGAGGGTGATGATGAGGGTGATGATGATGATGAGGGTGATGATGAGGGTGATGATGATGATGAGGGTGATGATGATGATGAGGGTGATGATGAGGGTGATGATGATGATGAGGGTGATGATGATGATGAGGGTGATGATGATGATGAGGGTGATGATGAGGGTGATGATGATGATGAGGGTGATGATGAGGGTGATGATGATGATGAGGGTGATGATGAGGGTGATGATGATGATGAGGGTGATGATGAGGGTGATGATGAGGGTGATGATGATGATGAGGGTGATGATGAGGGTGATGATGATGATGAGGGTGATGATGAGGGTGATGATGATGATGAGGGTGATGATGAGGGTGATGATGATGATGAGGGTGATGATGAGGGTGATGATGATGATGAGGGTGATGATGATGATGAGGGTGATGATGAGGGTGATGATGATGATGAGGGTGATGATGATGATGAGGGTGATGATGATGATGAGGGTGATGATGAGGGTGATGATGATGATGAGGGTGATGATGATGATGAGGGTGATGATGAGGGTGATGATGATGATGAGGGTGATGATGATGATGAGGGTGATGATGATGATGAGGGTGATGATGAGGGTGATGATGATGATGAGGGTGATGATGAGGGTGATGATGATGATGAGGGTGATGATGAGGGTGATGATGATGATGAGGGTGATGATGAGGGTGATGATGATGATGAGGGTGATGATGAGGGTGATGATGATGATGAGGGTGATGATGAGGGTGATGATGATGATGAGGGTGATGATGAGGGTGATGATGATGATGAGGGTGATGATGAGGGTGATGATGATGATGAGGGTGATGATGATGACGATGATGATGATGAGGGTGATGATGATGATGAGGGTGATGATGATGATGATGAGGGTGATGATGATGATGATGAGGGTGATGATGATGATGAGGGTGATGATGATGATGATGAGGGTGATGATGATGATGAGGGTGATGATGATGATGAGGGTGATGATGATGATGAGTGTGACGATGATGATGAGTGTGACGATGATGATGAGGGTGATGATGATGATGAGGGTGATGATGATGATGAGGGTGATGATGAGGGTGATGATGATGATGAGGGTGATGATGATGATGAGGGTGATGATGATGATGAGGGTGATGATGAGGGTGATGATGATGATGAGGGTGATGATGAGGGTGATGATGATGATGAGGGTGATGATGAGGGTGATGATGATGATGAGGGTGATGATGAGGGTGATGATGATGATGAGGGTGATGATGAGGGTGATGATGATGATGAGGGTGATGATGAGGGTGATGATGATGATGAGGGTGATGATGAGGGTGATGATGATGATGAGGGTGATGATGAGGGTGATGATGATGATGAGGGTGATGATGATGACGATGATGATGATGAGGGTGATGATGATGATGAGGGTGATGATGATGATGATGAGGGTGATGATGATGATGATGAGGGTGATGATGATGATGAGGGTGATGATGATGATGATGAGGGTGATGATGATGATGAGGGTGATGATGATGATGAGGGTGATGATGATGATGAGTGTGACGATGATGATGAGTGTGACGATGATGATGAGGGTGATGATGATGATGAGGGTGATGATGATGATGAGTGTGACGATGATGATGAGTGTGACGATGATGATGAGGGTGATGATGATGATGAGGGTGATGATGATGATGTGGGTGATGATGATGATGAGGGTGATGATGATGATGATGAGGGTGATGATGATGATGATGATGATGATGATGATGATGAGGGTGATGATGATGATGAGGGTGATGATGATGATGATGAGGGTGATGATGATGATGAGGGTGATGATGATGATGATGATGATGATGATGATGAGGGTGATGATGATGATGATGAGGGTGATGATGATGATGAGGGTGATGATGAGGGTGATGATGATGATGAGTGTGACGATGATGATGAGTGTGACGATGATGATGAGGGTGATGATGATGATGAGGGTGATGATGATGATGAGTGTGACGATGATGATGAGTGTGACGATGATGATGAGGGTGATGATGATGATGAGGGTGATGATGATGATGAGGGTGATGATGATGATGAGGGTGATGATGATGATGAGGGTGATGATGAGGGTGATGATGATGATGAGGGTGATGATGATGATGAGGGTGATGATGATGATGAGGGTGATGATGATGATGAGGGTGATGATGATGATGAGGGTGATGATGATGATGAGGGTGATTATGAGGGTGATGATGATGATGAGGGTGATGATGAGGCTTGGAATCATTTATCATCATGGTCAACAACGCGTGCAATTCAATGCCTCATTGGCGCCGGTTCAGCATTAATATGCCGGCAGACAGGTAATGTCTATTCAAAGAAGGACGAGAGTGAGTGAGTGAGAGAGAGAGAGAGTGAGAGAGAAACAGAGAGAGGGGAGGGAGAGAGAGACAGTTAGACGGAGAGATAGAGGGACAGAGGCAACGATAGAACAAGGAGAGGAAGTGAGAGGCAAACACACGCATATACAAACCTACATACACACATACAGACTCATTGGTGTTTAATTGTCTCGTGTGTGTGTGTGTGTCCGCCAGTCTGCCAGATTGTCGAGCCTCAAGGCCTCAAGTCGTAGGTTCGAATTTCCGACGAGGCAAAGAGACGGAATGAGATTGATTGTCTAGCGAACGAATGTATGAAATGATGGTGTTGGTTGGGGAACCTGATCGCCTGCTCTCGGTATCCCGAGATTAAGAAATGGTTGTAATACTAGTTCAAGCGGTGTAGTAGAGGGCAGAATAATATGAGACAGGGCACCTGGGTGTCTGTCTGGGTGTATCTCTGGGTGTCTGTCTGGGTGTTTCTCTCTTGGTGTCTCTCTGGGTGTCTCACTGTCCTTGTAGTCGACAGAACGCAGCAGTCATCTGCGAAAATCATTTAAATACACGAGAAAGCGAATGCTTAATAATTAGAGACGATATAGAAAACTTTATGTTTTAGTGAACATCTATTGTTGAGATCTATTGTTGAGATCTATTGTTGAGATCTATTGTTGAGATCTATTGTTGAGATCTATTGTTGTGTATCGTCTTCTCACCTGCTCTTCACCGAAGTCGGTCGACAGGAATTGTTTACGTCATACATCGTTGATTTCGGTGTCGTTGACGAAAGTCAGAGCTCTACGAATCTGTGTCAGAGTTCAGTTCAAACTGGATCAGAGTTCATGTGAATCTTGGTCAGGGTTCAGGTGATTCATGGCCAGGGTTCATATGAATCTTCCTCGGAGTTCAGGTGAATCTGGGTCAGGGTTCAGGTGAATCTGTGTCAGAGATAAAGTGAATCTAGGTCATGGATTAGGTGAATCTGTGTCAGAGATAAGTGAATCTGGGTCAGGGTTCAGATGAATCTGTGTCAGAGATAAAGTGAATCTAGGTCATGGATCAGGTGAATCTGTGTCAGAGATAAGTGAATCTGGGTCAGGGTAAAGGTGAATCTGGGTCAGAACTGAATTAATAAGTCAGAGTTCCAAACGGTATGATTTCTGAATTCAGATGAATAAAGCTCTGTCGGAGTTCACCTGAAAATCGATGTCGGACTTACGACAAATAAGATCTGTCAGAATTCTGCCGTAGTCAGACCCTTTGAGTAGATATCTTAAGTCGCATTTTTTTATTGTTTGATTGATAAATTGATTGAATCGACTGTATATAGAATCCAGAGTCCAGACTAATCGTTGTCAGAATTTAGATCAAAATTTGTGAGAAGTCTGACGAATTGAAGGTGCGTCGAAGTTGAATTAAGTCCTTCGGAAGCAGGAGTCAGCCAACACGAACGAACGATAGGCCGTTCTCTGCGGCGCATTAGAAACAACTGACAGGTGTTCCACAAGGTTCCACTTGTACCAAACGTTAGCGTCGGTTGCTATAACTATCTCAGCTTCTCTCCAATGTGTCGCCAGCCGTGCACGAAGCGATCCGCGGAACACAGACGATCATGCTTGTGGATGGATGGTTTCTCGAACTGTCAAAAAACATCTGCTCAGTCAGATAGTAGCAAAAATTCTTACGGTTGAGACCGGTTCTAATAGAAGTTTACTTAGGTCTTACATTAGTTCATCGTTTCTTGTACAATCTGATCTAATCTTTTCGTATTCTTATCATATTCATATCTCATCTCACATCAACAAATATCATCTTGTCTTTAACATCTCATCTCATCTTGCGACGATGTTGTTTATTACAATGCGCAGGGCAAAGATCGGTGATCGCTAATAGGAAGTTATCGCAATTGCTTATTTATATCAAGTACAAGAATCGCAGTTTCATATTTAAATTACGGAAAGGAAATCGCAGTTTCCTATTTAAATTACGTAAAGGAAATCGCAGTTTCCTTTTTAAATTATGCAGATGAAATCGAATTTTCATATTTACATTACGTGTAGGAAATCGAATTTTCATATTTACATTACGTGTAGGAAATGACAATTTCCCATTTATATTACGCGTGAAACAATGCTTACTTTTGTTCTCGCAGACAACAGCTTGTGCTTCGAATGATCGAATCCATGAGACTGGCCCGAGGAAATTGTCGAAAATGAGAAGAGAATGCAAAGCTGGAGAAAGTATGGAACTCATTAGTAGGCAGACGATGCAAACGCCGAAAACAGACAATCATCGACTTAGGCGTATCCTTCGGACGCAGGTAGCCAGGTGTGCGCCAGTGACGAGTTGGGGTAAAGGTGAAAGAAAGCCAGACAGAGGGAGACGGACATAGAGAGGATAGGAAAGAAGGGAAGTTAGAGGGAAATCAGGTGCGAGAAGTTAAATAATTATGATATAGTCATGAGACGATGATGATGATGATGATGACGACGACGACGATGATGATGATGATGGTGGTGGTGGTGGTGGTGGTGGTGGTGACGACGGCGATGACGACGATGATGATGATGAAGATGATGACGACGACGACGACGACGATGACGATGATGATGATGATGATAATTATCATGATGATCATGATTATGATGATTATGATCAGATCCGCAATGGCCACGTGATAGAAGTCTACTTTCTAACCTGCGTATTGAATCCATTAGGATCAGGTAAGAGATTAGCTCGGATTAGATTGGATTATACAGAATACGATTAAGCTGACAATGATTTGACAGAATACTAGGATTTGATTTGATTTTGATTTGATTTAATTTGAATGGACAAGCATATAATTTTTGGATGGGATAAACTGCGCCACTATTTGCAACCTGACAGTGCCAGTCCCAAGCCTGAATAGAGGAGGAGGTGCGACGCTAGTCACCTTTGCTATGAACAGCGTCGTTAGACGCAACGACACATATCGATTTATATTGCAGTTTAGTAAATATGATTTGAGAAAATAACATTTTATTCAAATAACATTGAACTTGACTAGACGAGGTCAAATCATACTGGGCTAGTTACGATCGCCGTGCAAAAGACCTTGATGAACTCTTGTTTGGAATGAACCATGACTTTTAGTATTTCGTTGTTTATGGTTGATTCAACCTGTCTGGATTATCATTGGCAGTTTTGATAGCATCGCCGCCCGGAAACGAGTAATTAAGAGACACGTGGCGACCCATACAAACCATTTTTCGCCAGAAGAACCCGCTTTATGACGCCGATAATTCAAATGCCAGAAGTGGGATCGCGCAGGTGTGACTATTCTAAAAAGTTGATTCAAGCTTTCTGCATGCATACTGCCTGCAGAGCGACCTGTAGTTCTACATGTAAGCATTCGTCTTCGTGCCTTGAATCAATTTGTCATAGGATACAATAGACGCAGAGTATGCTGGTCATCGTCATCATCAGCTCCTGAGGTCAGCCATTTGGCGTCGATATGTACGAATAAATTATTTCCGTTGTCTTCGATTGTATACCATTGGTCCCTATAGTGTAAGTCCAAGTGATGCGATGTTTTTTCATTTATATAAATACACACGTATATATATACACGTATATATATTTATAGATATACATAGACAAATAGACGTATATATGTGTGTATATATATATATGCTGATACCTAGGCCAGATAAGGTTTCTAACATTCCTTCCAAGCTACTCAAGTGTTTAAACCTTACCACGACAGCCTCCAACCTATGCAACCCAAAGATATCCTTGACATAAATTCAGTCTACGTTGACTACAGAACATGGTACGGCGCCGGAATCGGGCAGATACTATGAATCTGAGTCGCATCCGGTGGGGTTAGTACTTGTTTGGCTAATATCATCGAATCATCACGCAATCTGACAGTTATTCATTTCTTCCGGAACAGTAGTAAAGGAGTTATGAGGCCGTGTCCGTCTCCTGGATTTATGAGTTTGATCTTGTGCATTTGCCCGTTCATCCTTTTGCATAAAGGCCGAGAAACTTGGTGAATTTTTAAAAGCAGACGTAAAAGCCATTCTGTTACCTTTAACTTTAACGCTATCTTTCTGCCTTTATTCCACCCTTAATATTGACCTTAATGCCATTACCTTTTAACGCTTACCTCCATACCATATACCTGTCAAGTTTATTCTTCCTAATTTAACCGTTAATGTCTACCTTCATATAATACACCTTTAATATTTACCTTCTTAACTTAAACGTTAGCCTTTCTACAGAAATTAATTTAATTAAACACCTACTTTCTTACCTTCACCGTTAACGTTTATCTTCCTTTATACTTTAACTTAATACTTACCTTCTAACCCGTAATATTTACTTTCCTATCGTTAACGTCTAAATTCCAACCTGTACCTCCGATGTCTACCTTCGTATCTTCACCTTTAACGTTTACCTTCTTACCTTTACTTTAATATTTACCATTTTGTGTTCACTTTTAATGTTCACGGCTGCGAATATTTGCAATAATATTGCTACCATTGTACCACTGTAGACTTATGTATTTCGCTACAGTTGTCGAAGATAATGCCTTCCGAATCTACTATTCGATCATACCTTACCTCTGTTACCATATAACTTCCTCATTGACGTTACACTTTTATCTAATTCAAAGTGTTTCCATTAGTGCAAATCCCACATTTACTTATCATCTAAAGCAATTTATATATTGCGCCTCTCCATTGAGCAGAATCGTAGGCACTGTCTACGCTAGACTGACTGTTGCGAGTTTTCATCAAAGACATTTTGTCATTAGTTTGGCAAACCGAATAAGTCGCCAGTAGCGGATACACTCAAACACGTAAGGCCCAACCAGATTCTCACCTGGACAGATGACACGCTCAATAATATGAATAAGTTAACGATTTAGTTATTTCTGTAATCTGCTTATAAAGCATCAGTATCTAATGACAGAGTATCAATCGATGCTGCTTAGCAATTGTGAATGAATGAGTGAATGAACTGTTCATGTTTCCGATGGTATACAGTCAATTATGTGAGGACTAAAAACTCGGATGGTAGAGGATCTGGTAGATCAACGTTCCCCAATCCAGGTGGATAGCAGCTCAGAACCGGGCCACAGAAAAAAGATCCCGGGTCATCCAAATAATGTTAGTTAATAATTTATATTAGTATTTTTATTTGAACTAAATGAATGAAATGATTATTGTATGCTGTAGGATGTCACTCGCTCTCCGAAGACTAGGCATTTTCAACACACAAGAAATTTGTATGGACATTCAAACTGTTTCATATTACCTATATTAAATAAATAGTTAGATAGATAGATAGATAGAGATAGAGATAGAGCTAAATAGATAGATAGATAGATAGATAGATAGATCGATAGATAGATAGATAGATAGATAGATAGACAGACAGACAGACAGACAGATAGATAGGTCAGTAAAGGCGACAAAGATTGTAGTGGGTCGCGAAGGAGAAATCTGAAAATAATCGGGCCACGAATTGGGAAACGCTTGGATTGATAATAGAAATTGCTTCTCAGTTGATGCGATAATTGCATATTTAATTTAGTTCGTCATGCGTGGCGATGAAGATGCATATAGTTTAATTAACGCGAATTAATAGGCCTATCGTTTACAATACGAAAAGTTATTACAAACTGATCAACAGTGTTTAGCCAATTTAACAAAAATGATATCATTCTCAAAACTTATACAAGCGTTCCATGCAAAATCATAGACCTACTATTCGCAAGGACTCCAACGAGCGATAAAAATTGTACTATTCAATAAAGTTCCACAAGCGCACCACGACATTCAATGAAAAATGATACCATTCATTAAAGTTCCAAAAGCGTTCCAACAATTCCGCACAAAAATAACATATAACATTCACAAAACTTCTATAAGCGATTCCACCAATTTTCAAACAAATTTTATGAAATCGAAAAGTTTCGACTAACGTTTCATTAGTGTTAAACTGAAAAATTCGATCGAATCAAAAATCTTTCGCAACCAGTTCAAAAATTCACCGGAAAACGATCAAACGATTTCTAGATCGTCGAAAAAGTCAAGATGTTCAAAACGTTTCGTTGTCCCGTTTACAAAATAGTCACCGAAAAACGGTTCACAAACTCAGCTAATGATTGCTTACAATAGAGTCAGGACACGAAAAAGTCGCATTCAAAGTCAAGCCTATGCAGATTACACGCTACATATAATATCCACATAAACACGTGGAAAGACAACGAAATCGCAAGCGTTCAATACGTAGAAAGTCCGTTTCTGTCATTCACTTTTTTCAAGACCATACAAAACTCGTATAGTCGCTACAGCAATACATCTCCCATGTTCAGACAACCGTAAGAATCCAAAAGCAAGATTTATATCGGACGTGTTGAGGTCAACTGTGCGCAGCATGTATATTACTATTTCGAGCATGAAACTCTGCAAACGACGATCAGCTGAGTTCAGCTCAGCTCAGCCATAAGGTCAGTTCAGCTCAGCTATGCTCAGCCATCGGAGAAAGACGAATAAGATTGCATGCCGACTCTTTATCAAAGCGGATCAAACTGTCACAATTCTTAACGGTCACGATGACTACAACAATGTGTTTAACTCGAGTGAAAACACATCCGAAAAATTCGCTGGCGCTTCCATAGAGGCATCCGCGAAATCATGCTAAGAATGATGACCTGTTTATTATAATAAGATGTGTGGTTCAAATCCAGTCAGAGCTGTAAATTCTGTCGAGTTCTCAACATTACTCGGTTGTGCAACGATTATCACAATGACAGTGGCAATGGTAAGTATACTTGCAATGGAATGATCTAGACGGTGAGGGAGAGGACCGATCGCTCGTTCCCCCACATATGCGGAGGCTGAGAAACTGAAGTCGCCAAACACTTCATACACATGGCGGCCTCATCCAGGGTACGTTAACTCAAAATGGACTGCTCATCCTTTTAATTAGAAGTCTGTGCTTCTCTTGATAAACTATGTGACTGTATGCAAATCACTGTACGGCCCGTCGGCTACACAACCATAGAGCGCATAGACTTTTATGTGAAGCGCTATATAAATTATGACTGATTGATCTAGTGCAATAAAACATTCACATAGAGCCCTCCAGCGACCTTTCAAAAGTGCTGCTTGTATGACAATCGAAGCAACAGGCCAGTGGTACAAATACGTAACAATATATTATTCTACAAATATTCAAGTTTTCGCCATTGTAATTAAACATTTATATAACGTCGCTCAAATCCAAATTCAGAGGCACTCCTTGCAATAACCCACGAGACGAACTTTAGATTATTCTATAAAATCTAAGCTATGTATATATTTTATTCACTCACTTGACAAATTCAAGTGTATTTTAATAATCTTTGAATCAATTCGTTGTCAGGAAGCGGTAGAATTTGTGATGAATAACCCACTCGAGTTTTCATTCTGCCTCCTAGTATTGACTGTTGTTATTAAATAAACTAACATTCAATGGCGGTTGTTCAAATTAGTCATATAAGCTTTCTCATCAAATCTAGATTTACGACCAATCAATATATTAGAAACAAACCCGCCTCTGCTTACTCCTCAAATTAGCTGAAAACAAAGCTCAATCCTAACACAAATGCGCCATTTAATTAGCATTCACCGGACAGATCTTGCTGAAAGTGCAGGGATTCAGCTTCATATAGAAAGGAGAATTTGATATTCCTTTAGTCTGCAGCAAATTCGTCAATTTCTATATCCAACACACTCCTCTGTGCACTTGTGCAGGTAATTGAAAACATAATTCAATCAAGGTTTAAGATTCTCTTAAGATTCTCGATGTAGGCCTATCAACCATTTCAAAAGAGTGGCGTCCCTGAAAATCAACAATTACTACATCAAAACTTAATTTCTTTGTCAAATCTTTAGGCAGCATATTGCTAGTGGCATGAAATCATTATAGACCCAGTTCTTTGTGAAACCTCTCTCCCTCTCTGTCTCTCTTTCTGTCTCTATCTCTTTCTGTCTCTCTGTCTGTCTTTCTCTCTCGTTCTCTCTTTCTCTCTCGGTCTATCTCTAACTCTGTCTCTGTCTCTCTCTCTCCATATCTCTCTCTTTCTCTCTTTCTGTCTCTCTGTCTGTCTGTCTCTCTCTCCCCATGTCTCTCTCTCTCTTTCTCTCTCTTTTCTGTCTGTCTGTCTGTCTCTCTTTCTCTCTCTCCCCATATCTATATCTCTCTCTTTCTCTCTCTTTCTGTCTGTCTCTGTTTCTCTTTCTCTCTTGGTCTGTCTCTGTCTCCCTCTCTCCATCTCTCTCTCTTTCTCTCTCTTTCTGTCTGTCTGCCTGTCTCTCTCTCCCTCTCCCTCTTTGTGATTCTTTCAAACTACGCACGTGTCTTCTTTTCAATAATGACTTTGCCCTACAGTGTCTACAGTCTAAGTAACGTACCAATACAGTTCCGTCTCTCCATCGCAGTTCCGTATAATTATTACCATTCATTCTTCCTCTTTTTATCATTTGTTCTCTCTTTCTATTTTCTCTGTCTGTCTGTCTATTTGTCTATCTGTCTGTCGGTCTCTGTCTCTGGAATATAAAACGCCACATTGACATGAATCCAATCATCAGGCATTTAAGCTGCATAATAAATCGACAGTCTCGATAAAGTCGTCCCAAATCCATCGGCACCACGACAGGTCAAAACCCAATCTCACGCAATCGTCGCGTTTTTAACGACGAATACAAACTCCATCTTTTCTTCCTTCTTCACCTTCTCCCTTTCTTCCTCCCCTCCTTCCTCCCTTCCTGCCTTCCATACTCCCTCTCTTCGTTCCAACTTTCCTTTCTTGATTCCTTCAGCCTTTTCTTTCACCTTTCTCTCCGCCTATTCATCGTTCCTTCTCTTCCACTTTCATCTCGCCTCCCTTCCTTCCTTCTTCCCTGCCTTCATTCCTTCCACCTTTCATTCCTTCTTTCATTCCTGTAACCCTTCCTTCCTTCCTTCGGTTTTTATTTTCTTCCTTCCTTTCTTCATTTTCTTCATTTCCTTTCCCTTCCTTCCTTCCTGCCAACCTTCCTTCCTTCCTTTTTCTTTTTCCTTCCTTCCTTCGCTCATTTCCTTCCACCCCTCATTCCCTCCTGCCCCATTCCTTCCCTCCTTATTTCTGCAACCCTTCCTTTACTCCTTCCTTTTTTCTTTTTCCTCCCTTCTCTCATTTCCTTACATCCTTCATTCCTTCCTGCCACCCTTCCTTCCTTCCTTTCTCCCTTCCTTCCGTTCTTCCTTCATTTCCTTCCACCTTTCCTTCCCTCTCTTCACGCCAATCAACTGTGAAAAACTCTCTCTCTACTTAATGACGTGCCTGCGCAGACGAGACCAGTATTGGCGCGCGCTGTTCGGGGCAGCATCGCTGTGAAAGGGATGCGGCAAGCATCTAACCCGGCTACTGAGGCAGCGGCCATCAGCATCGGGAGAGACGGGGCTGCAGACGGAGTTTCGATAGCACCCGTCGTCGGTAAGACCCGCCGACCCGTAGAGCCCGGAGATGACGGCGACCGAAGATGGCCGGTTGGGTCGGTCGGGTTCCACGTCCGGAAGCAGAATGGATGGGATTGACAGCAGGGACGACGAGGCCCCGTTATAGGAGGGATGAGCCTCGTCTTGAGGCAGAGGAACCACGGCGAGACAAACACAAGCCTCGATGCGAGGTGTGCGAATCGTCTCTTGCTGAAATGGATAGGCCTCGTTGTGAGACGATGGAGCCTCGTTCTGTTGCGGGCGAGCCTCGTTTTCGTCCGTTTCTTCGTAAGTTCCGAAATCTATGGTGATGCATTCTAGGTTCGTGTCTTCGCCGCGTACAGAGGCCGATCTCTCCTCCTCGCTGATCTCCTCCATGGGGCTTGCGCTAACGGAGGAAACGAGGAGCTGATGGGCTTCAGGCGGGGGTGTCTTCTGAGTCCCAGGGAGCCAGCCGAGACGCCCAGGCTTCTTCAACGAAGAGGACGATGACGACGATGCGGAAGATGCGGCGGTTGCTGCAACTGACGACGATGATGCTACTGGTGCAGAGGTTGAGGTGATGGGGGACTGATCGGTTCTATGAGTGTGATGGTGGGAAGAGGCGGCAGGTCGTACGGGGAAGAGGTCCTGGAAACTCTGCTTGCGGGAGTTGGTGATGTTTGTTATGCGCCTCATCCCAGCCTGGTTCGTTGGGTCATCGGTCGCTCCTCTCATTGACATAGAAAGACCTAGGGAGAAGGAGGCGACGGAAGAAAGACCCGCAGAGGCGTTCAGCTTTGGAAAGTTATCTACAAATGGAATAATAATTATGTTAATCATTTGATTCATTGCTGTAATTGTGCTATCAACGACGACGACGACGACGACGATGATGATGATGATGATGGTGGTGGTGATAATGATGGTGATGGTGGAGGTGGCGTTGGTGGTGATAATGATGATCATGATGATGACGACGACGACGATGATGATGATGATTACGATGATGATGATGATGATGGTGATGGTGACGATGATGGTGGCGGCGGTGGTGGTAGTGATGATGATGACGATGATGACGATGATGATGATGGTGATGGTCATAGGAATGACAATTATAACAATGATGATAATAAAAATAATAATTATTAAAACATATAATATTATTACATGTCAGATAAGAGAAATGAATACTGTGCATGCAAACAATCATTGTTTGTATGCAACAAAGTAAAAACAAACAGAACATAAGCACAATAATAAATAATAAATCATAGATAATAATAATAATAAATAATAATAAATAACATTGCACAGTAACTTGATGGCTCGCTTATAATAGGGCAAATTGAGTACATTTATGAAGCGCATTTCATGTCTTAATCTTCGCAATGTATTGCATGGTCAACGTCAAGTCAGCGCAACGCCCATTGAGAAACCCCACGGGCTCCTGCCACTGCCCGGATACACTGTCGACCCAACCCAGACGCAGACCACTCTCAACTCCCTCCCCAAATGGGGGACAGCCGTGTAAGTACATTACAATACCCGAAGCAACACAACAGACGCCAATAATATCGGAATGAACTGGCCTGCCAGGCAATTCCCATTGCAAGCATAAACAAAGAAGCTTTTGTTGCCTGGTCTCATTGCAAACAAGCAGATCTTTTTTATATCGGAATGGTGGCGTTGAACCCAACTGCATGTCATTCTGGGATTAGCAACAACGAAGTTAAGCCTGCTTTTACGTAAATAATTGGACGTTTTGAGACAGGATTAAATTACAGTAATGTATTGTACTGCCATCTATAGACAAAACATATATCCACATCTCGACATAATATGCAATGGTTAGGCAGTTAGGCTTATCGTAATGGCTACGTAGGACACTATTGCTACTAGGTAACTGTTTAAACATTAACAATATATTCACAATGCTAGCTAGCCTTGTTCAAAATTGAGCTGACATCTTTTTACGTCATGTGCGCACCTGGTGACTTGTGGTACCTCTGCTGAAAGTGTCGTTCTTCGATTAGCAACAATCTTAGGAAAAGACTAGTCTAAGCATGTGTGTAATTTAGGACTTGGTGAAATCGTAACAATTCCCATACAATGATTTCCTTATTATAAAATGCCCTGGAATATCTTCATCAACTGGACCTTAGGATATCTTAACTTACAACAGCATGCAACTATATAAACGCACTGTGGCTTTCGATTCAAACCATTTGAAAACACACTTTGTAAAATCACTTGATAATATGATTGCAACGCATTTGTGTGTAGCCTAGTTATAGACATTGATTTGTGGCCCACTGCATTTTAGTTCAGCTTCTAAGTTTTGTCCCAGCGACGCCGCACAGTGTGGCCAGAGTTTCCATGTCACACTTGTGCCTTGCTTATAGTTATTATCACCGATTCATCTTGGATTGAGACAGACAAGAAGTTAGTGTAATTGAAGTGGGCTGATTTAAAAAAGGGCGGTGAGCTCGCAAAGCTGTTCTTGCTAGTCAGGACTTGATACTAACAATCAAATTGTTGCTGGTCAGAGTGTCACATCAGATGCGCCTAAAGATCATCGCAGGCTAGGAGCAACCATTACAATGAATGTAGCTTGCCAACACCCACAGGGTCTATAGTATCCTGCGTGCTGGCAAATATAATTGATAATTAATTTTGTTCAACGGCCAATTGTATGCTCACAAAGAACACCCTTGCCATCACGAGCTCATTCCCTTAATTTCGAAGTAGCTGATTGACCGTTGAGCGTTGAGTATTTCGTAAGATTACGGTCGGGTCCCACCACATTCCCTGATGCAATCAAATCTCTCATATTTCCCCGGGTTTGTCATGCTGAGCGCGCCACTGAATAGCCTAATCTCAGGACGATGTGGCTCGAAGACTGAAATTTGATAGCGCCCTTCTTCCCACATTTTTGGCTCAGAAGTGCACAGACACGCCTCGACGGCGCAATTGCAGTTGTACTGCAGAGCAATTGTGCGCGAAGGACTTGCTCAAGGTCCCTACACACAGTGACTCCCCGGACGAGGGTCGATCCCGCTCACTCAGCGCGCACTGAGCGTTACGGGCTGACCGCTCTAACCAATCGGCCACTATGCCACACTTCTAGTAACTTGTTAGTAGATTCTGAAGCATGTCCTACTTTTCGGTCGGCAGGTGTTGATCTCTTCCTCCGTTGCTCCTTTCTCGATGCAAAGTCGAGCGAGCAAATCGATCTCTCTCTGAAATAGCAGCATAGGGCCTATATACGTATGTGTAACAGATGACATACACTCAGTCAACCCAAACTCAATGATCAATTAACCACACGTCGAAAGTGCCTCTATAACAGTTCCCAGAGTATAATTAATCTGCGTCATTAGACAAAAGAATGTGCAAATTGAGTTTTAGCTATCAAGGTAGCACATTAACTTATACGTCTCCATGAAAACTGTTTAGAAATAAAAGGGTAAAGGTATGACAATAATTGCCTACATGTCTCCATGGAAACAGTTCGAGACATTAAAAAAAAGACAATGGCAGACTAGAAACGCATGTTCTATTCTATTGTTGTTATGAATTGCACCTTATTATAGTTTACTGTTTGCGGAACACACCGTATCGTATTGCAATGTTTTATATTGTATTTCATTGCGTTTTTGGCCTATTTGCATAGGTACACACCACACAGATGCATATCGAAGCCGTGAACAGAAGGTCGGGGCAACAATAGCCCTCTAAATTCATTCCTTGCCATCGGTGGTTTTCAAATAAAATCATGGTTACATTGACTCTTCAGCAGGTAACAGAAGAAGAATTCGGTACTAAACCTCACCCAGTCTCCACGGAACCCTAAAGTATATGAATTGGCCATAGTTGTGTTCCAGCCTTCTGAACTTAAGTACTTAGAAAGCGCATTAAAGCCCTTCTGTAAATGACGCTTCACGATAATAAACAACATGGTCTTCCATATTTCATGGGTAAATCCAATTTTCCGCCTGGCCGTGGTAATGCCTCACACCAAGAGCTAAATAATGTCTCAGCTTATGTCCGTATATCAGATCTCTTCGTTCACTGAACGGCTTCAATGATTTTGATCTCAAACAAAGCCATCGTAATATAATCGTAATCGTACTCCCCTAACTTCTAAAGCGCCACTCGAAAGCCAAGTGAAGTACTTTGTTGGCTGAAACTGTGCATTTATGGCTGAAACCATGCATTATTTTTCTGAGCCGTGCATTACTTTCTGAAACCATGCATTATTTTCTGAAACCGTGCATTATTTTCTGAAACCGTGCATTACTTTCTGACACCGTACATTACTTTCTGAAACCGTGCATTACTTTCTAAAACCGTACATTACTTTCTGAAACGGTGCATTACTTTCTGAAACCGTGCATTACCACCTATAACCGTGCAATACTTTCTGAAACCGTGCATTACTTTCTGAAACCGTGAATTACTTTCTGAAACCGTGCATTACTTTCTGAAACCGTGCATTACTACCTATAACCGTGCATTACTTTCTGAAACCGTGCATTACTTTCTGAAACCGTGCATTACCACCTATAACCGTGCATTACTTTCTGAAACCGTACATTACTTTCTGAAACAGTGTATTACTTTCTGAAACCGTGCATTACTACCTATAACCGTGCATTACTTTCTAAAACCGTACATTACTTTCTGAAACAGTGCATTACTACCTATAACCGTGCATTACTTTCTGAAACCGTGCATGGAAGTGATCATTATTGATGCACAGTTGATGACAGCAGCTGGCGATGCTGAGTTTGGCAAGAAGGCGTAGGGAGAAGAGAGATTGGGCGTCTAGAGCAATACAGTAATTGACAAATGATCTCTGAAAGCAAAGACGCCTATTTCAGATTGTCTCGGAAACGTTGCTGCCTTGCTGCAGACTTTAGAGCGCAAACAGATCGCCCTCTGATGTTAAAACTCCGGTGTATACAAGCATAACTTGTGATATTAAACGAGTTGTTCGGGGGCCGTAAAGTCACGGAAAGCACATGGGCGTAAATGGCAGTAGGAAGCGAGTTCGATTCCTGCCACTCCATAAGGTGGATTCGCCCTTCAATTCGCTAGGCGGTGACGGTGTTTCGATTGGATGTAGTACTCGATAGGCGCCTTGCATTGCCGCTGTTGTTAAATTCAACTCGTGTGTCAGCTTGTGATCATTCGTTAGTACTATAATACGTTTGATCACACAGCCGCTGTGTCAGATCAAATGTAATTGAACAACGATCATTACTGTAATACTATTATCTTGAGCCACTTAAGGGAACTACACAGAGGCATCTCCGCTGAGATCTCTACTGATTCGAACGAAGACTGCATGGTTGCTCGTAACAGTCACCTTGGGTCTTCAACAGAGAGAGGGAGACAATGAACAGATGAAAGAGGAAATCAAGTATTCATTCTATAGTGAACGATCTGTTTATTGCTTTTCTGTGTTCTTACCCTCCAGCTCTCTCTCTCTCGCTGTCTCTCTCTCTCTGTCTCTCTCTCTCGCTGTCTCTCTCTCTGTCTCTCTGTCTCTCTCTGTCTCTCTCTCTGTCTCTCTCTGTCTCTCTCTGTCTCTCTCTCTCTCTGTCTCTCTCTCTATCTATCTTTCCTCTCCGTCTATGTGTATCTCTGTCCCACTGCCTCTATCTCTGTCACTAACTGTAGCTCGAGATTCGTGGTGATGGCAGCTGTTGTTAGTGAACTAACTGTTTTGTGTGCCTCTATTCTACTATCTCTCTCTTTCTCTGTATGCCTGTCTGTATGTCTGTCTCTGTCTCTCTCATTTTAATTACGTCTGTCTGTCTGTCGTTGATCAACGTCGTTATATCTTTTCCATATGTATCCGGGCATCTGTGGTCATGTTTCTTGTCTTTCCATCTGTCTGTCTCTGTCATCTTCATATTAAACTGTGATCCAATAAAACTAATATCAGCATCCTACAGTTTCTTTTGCTTCAGTACTTCTGTATCAGTAACTGTGTCTACCACTGTCTATATAATTTTGTCTGCTTCTTCTTCAGTGTCTAGATGTCTAATATGTATCTAGCTCTTCGAATGTCTGTCTTGCTCTCTCTGCTTCTCCCTCTCATTCTCTTTCGCTTTCTCTCTCTCTCTGTCTGTCTGTCTGTCTCTCTCTCTCTCTTCCTGTCTCTTTGTCTCTCTGTTTGTTTGTCTGTCTCTCCTTCCTGCGTCGCTCTTTATGTCCCTCCCCTTCTTGTATTACACCGTTTGTCTCAGTCTGTAAGCTTACATCCGCCTTCATCTCTCTTGAGATCTGCATACAATTTCAAGTCCAATCTGAAATTTACGAACCAAATTAATCGAAAGCTGTCGGAGTAATTTATGGATAAGAACGATTCAGACCCTCTGAGCGCCTCTCTTCATTAATATTGGCCTCAAAGTTCATACCATTTGGTAGGTAGGAGTAAAATTCGTCCCAGGTGCCCCTTGTATTTACCTGCTACTACTACTACTACAAATAATAATAATAATAATACATAATAATAATAATAATAATAATAATAATAATGCTTGTTTATTTCTCTCTCATCATCATTATTGTTATTTTAATCATCATTATTACTGTTATTACAATTATATCCTCGTTCAAATTCAAACTAACAAACCGCTTTATAATTATAAGTGCAGTGCATTTGCCTAGACAAATCCAGCAAAATACTTTGAAAAAGTTACTTTGTTCTGTCAATCCTTCGCACACAGTAGCTCGACAAAATAATTGCATCTGCGCCATTTTGTATTTAAGCACCTCTGCACTTTGTTAAAAGGGCAATATTAAAGATGTTGCTGTTGTTGTTGCTGCTGTTTTTGTTGTTGTTGCTGTTGTTGTGATTATAGTCATCGATATAAAGCTTATGACTAACGGAACCTTTTTCCAGTTGAGATCTGACTCCAGCCATTCAATCTTCTTGTCCGATCTTTGACGTCCTCTCTTCTGAAGCTTAATTCGAAACTCCTGCCTCTGTTTGGCCGCCACAAGTAAAGCTAGAGGAGTAAAGCAACGAATATCAATTGCCTGTCAGTCAACTTTAGCTAACAGTTCAGTTTCCTTTAGGCTACTCACGTTCAAGTTATATTTAGGAACGTTTCTGTAACCTATATTTGCGTTTCAGTTAATTTTTTTTATCATGTTTCAGTAATATTTTTACACTTCAGTCTCAACTAGAGACTAGATTTCTTGAAGAGGCGCTATATCAAGTTTTCATATCATATCATATCATAATCATGTCATATCAGCATATATCATATCATGTAATATCATAATCATATCATAATCGTAATCATATCATATCATAATCATATCATATGTTGGATGAGCAGCTTTGAAAAGAGAAGTTTCATCTATTGAACTTTTGCTTTAAGCTATGTTTCAAAGGACACGTAATTCAGGTCTAACTCTCTTTATCTATCTCTATTCATATCATATCTAATATATAGAGATTAAGCTTGTGCCGAGCATTTAGCTACATATCAGCTTTTTGGGTATTTCGAACTGACGATAACAATAACGATAGCAGCTTGGTTACCGTTGGCTAATCGCAGGACCCTCCAGAGGAGAAAGACGACCAAGACGGCGATTGTTTCTTCGCTTTGCGTGGCAGAAACGCCCTCTAGCGTAACGACATCGACTCCAAAGGACGTCAGTGTTATGATGCCATCAAATACCTTCAAGAACGGAGAGTCAACGCTATTGGTATAAAACACTCAGCCATACACCTACAGAGGCAGACACACGCGTAAGGACATACATACATACATACTTACATACATATATACATACATACATACAGACACACATACATACAGACACACATATATACATACATACATACGTGCATACATATATGCATACATACATACATAAATACATACATACATACATACATAAATACATACGTACATCCATACATACATACATACATATAGCATATATATACATACATGTACATCTATACATACATTAACACATACATACAAATATATATACATAACGCAGACTGAATTTTTTATAACAGTCCCCTCAAAGAGGCGCAATACAAATTGTAATAATTAACTTATTAATGAATGAATGTGGAAACAAATGAATGCAAATATACACATACATGGCATGCGTATAATAGCATACATTACACCCATTCACGCGTGCATACATATTTGCAAGTGCAAGTATCTAGCCGTGTAAATTTTAAATCCGGTTTATTACCAGTATGGAATTGGAAGAACGATGGGTTTTCGTCCAGTTATGATATCGCTACAGGTGAAACGCACTTGGAATCTTTCAAAGCACCGAAAGCCTACAGTCTTACGAGGATGCGTGATATATGCCTACCATTCTTCTAATTATGATCAATAATAGAAAGCTAATAATAGAAAGCCAATGTGGATAATATTATACACCTACCTCCATTTTCTGTCTGAAGAAGTCCAAGCCGAGCGCATACATCTTTACGAACACCTACAACAAAATACGTCATCTGCACAGTTATCTGAGACTCAGACATCATTATGACGTCGGTCGTTGCCATGGTGATGTCCAAATAGTGCCAAGACCTTGCCTTCTTTCCTTGCAACATAGCACTGATTTGCTTGACCTGACCCTGTCTGCCCTGCTCTGACCTAAAACCTGCGATGTCGTGTCTTGTATTGGCCTGATTATCAAGGTGCCATCTTATATATCGTCTCGCAATCGCCGTTCGAATACTACGGTTGCTGATGTTAATATATCATCCGGAATTGGTATTAATAAAGCAAGGTTTCTCTGAAGGCGGAGCTATATAAATTAACAAATACGATTAAGAAAGGACGATAGCGATAATGCAGACGGCGATCTTTCAAAATGGTTAAAGTATCTTAAACAATTATAAAAAGACAGCGGAAGTAAAAAACTATATAATTACTCTGAGATAATATCTGGTAATGATAATGACAATATCATTTTCAGATATCATTATCCTGAGGTACACGCAATCCCTCTAGATTTCAAATTAGCGATGACAAAGGATAATAATTATAATAATAATAGTTTAATCATGATGACAGTAACAATTATATTACCAATAAAATGATAATAATAATAATAGTAACAATAATAAAATAATAATACTAGTAATAATAATTACTCTAATTATTATTATCATAATAATTATTATTACTATTATTATTATTATTATTATTATTATTATTATTATTATTATTATTATTATTATTGTTATTATTATTATTACTAAAGCACAGAGATTACTAGCATACAACAACCCTTCGACAACAGTACGAGCAATGTAGCGATCATAAAAGTCAATCATCTTCGAAGAAATTGCTCGTTTCTCGAATGGCACAGAATGGAGAAAAACCTTAGAACGACACAACAACACCAGACGACCAATGCAATCTGGCTCAAGACGGGCGATAATGGAGCTAAATTGGTTTCCACGGAGTCTGTAATTGGCCAGAGTATTGGGAAACGTCAACTGAAATCAGGCAACCAGATTCCATGGTTTCTAATGAGACCTTAATCCGCCTCGATCCCAGTACAGAGACAGAGATTTCGCGGCTGGAAAACTGGTCGATATCAGTTTCGATCTGTATCGATCAGGCGGTTGTTTGGAGATGGAATTGTTGAGTTCTGTGAACTTAAATATTCAAGAGTACAGTGATCGTTAACTTTGGGGCAAACTATTTTTACCCAAAAGAATCTAGATGAGAGGAATGGTTACGCCTACTCGTCAAATTCCCGTATAGACCTACAAGTTTCACTAATAAACATAGATGTCGCCTCTATATAATAATTGCCTCTATTTGAAAATGTGATGTTTTAAACCCCCTAAATGCTATTTTTATTATTTTGTTGAAATTGTTATTAGTCAATTTATCTTCGCAACAAAAAGTTGAAGAGACAGCTTGTTATGTAATAGGATTTGAAAATTTCTTGCACCCAAAAAACTGGTGACACGGCGTGACGTAAGGACTTTTCAGTGCTGTGTATAATGGTCCTTGTTTTTAATCTGCTTTTTAAGACAATGACCTGATTCCGGCTTGGCCTTTGGAGCGTCATCGTTTGATGTTCTGTACATTAGCCACATTTGATGTGCAATAGAATTTAAACCTAATTGTCATTATTATTATCAAAATTATTCTTATTATTGTTTGGTCACCCTAGGTAGAAATTATCCATCATGCTCCAAGAAACAATAAAACTGGATTATTATTACTATTATTGCTATTAATTATCAGTATTATCATTGTTTTTAATATTACTTAAAATTATTACTATCATTATTATTTGTATCAATAGTAGGCTAGTGTTGTTATCATTACTGCTGGTATTATTATTATTCTAATTATTATTCTAATTATTATTATAATTATTATTATTATTATTATTATTATTATTATTATCATCATTATTATTATTATCATTATTATTATTATTATCATTATTTTTTACCAGTGATAGCTCCGAATCCTCAGATGATATAAAACTTGTTTGAAGTCAAAAGAAATTGGTGATCTGGAACGGCTACGTCTCCTCCGAATCAGGCATTTTCCTCGAGGTGTAATCATTATTATTGTTACTGTTATCATCATTATCATCATTACGATTATTTTTACCATCATAATTATTACTACCATAATTATTACAATCATCATTATTATTATTTTTTATCCTTACTGGTTTTATTATTATTATTATTATTATCATTATTATAATCATTGTTATTATTATTATTATTATTATTGTTTCCATTATTATAATCATTGTTATTTATTATTGTCAGAGTTCTGATTGCTGGATGCATAAACAAGAAACATTGTTCTGTTGACTTTTGAGTGTGCAGAGTTTAAGTCTGTGTCGGTCTCACATACATAGTCACATTGACGGTTGATTCTGTCTGACGTCGGTCTCTTAATAGTTTTAAATGTATGCAGATTATTCGACATGCTTGGAACAGTAGTAGTCTGAATTCCCGTCCGTCTTCTTCGTTGGATTTCTTCGGCTCGATTTCCCCAAAGGATAGCAATGTCTGCTGTGTTGGCTCAGTTCAAAGGGAACATCGGTGCATGCACTGAGCAATACGATAACGAAAAAAGTCCACAGATATCTTGAGCGGCGTGAATACCGCATTTGAATAACACTAACGGAATTACTGGAGATAGTTTTAACAGAGATTCTATGTATAAAATGTCCCCATTCTCGAGATACCTTAATTATTAAAACGTTGCGGTGCGAGTTAATGTAGTGATTTTCGTATGGGACTGTCAACGGATAGGTCGTTGGTTCAACCCCCTCCCCCTTCCAGGGAAGCCACAGGAATATCGCCAGAGAGCGAACATTCAATTTGGATGGAGAGCGAAATTCAGCTCTCTAAAGTATGGTGTATTTAAAAAGGGTCCAACCTACAATCGTCAACTCAATTCCTTCTGTACGACACGAGTTTCATACAATGCAAACAAAACAACACGATAAAATACATTGACCTTGAAATCAATGTAACACTGTGACAGTGCGACAGGTTTGTAAGCACATGTGAGTAATATTACAATGCGTATTCCTCATTGACCATTATTGCTAATCGCATTCTGGTGTACAGGCATACATGGGAAAGTGTAAACAATGCAACGCGATGCAAAAATAACAACGAACAACAATGGAGAACAACGAACAACAATGAAGAACAATGGAGAACAATGGGCTTCTATACAATTGCGTTCTTCAGTATCAAATCCAGTGACTTCTGTAGCGCCCGCCGTTAAATGTCTAAGCCATCTGTCGACAGTCGCTTCAACTGTGATCATAGTAAAAATTCGAATCCGTTGGTGATATCGAGTTGAATTCAGTGGAGGGTCGGAGGATCCATAAATAAGGATAGGTTTGGTAGGCAGTAGGACGGAATCCATGTAAGAGGAGACAACAATCTGTGGAGCTTCATCAATCAATCGCTGACTCCTCCAAAGAAGACTGATTCTATTACGGTCAGAGTGATGTATGAGCCGGGGTCGGCGCTGCTTCTTCTTCTGTGTATAATCAGGCGACGATACCTGTGTCGTTTTCTACGGATAATAGGCGGCTTAGCCAGCGCATCCTTCACGGAATATTAATCATGTTGACGATACGTCGTTAGGAGCTCTGACGTACACAGGCTACGGTGCCAGTGACGTCATCGATGTGAACCTTATATCTGCCGTACATCACGGATCCTCTTTCGCCTCAGGCAGAAGCGCGCTTTCTTTAACAGCGAAATGAACGATGTAGCCCAGAGGACAGAACGACGAGCTCGTTTCTGAAGAGACTTCGTATCGTGGTGAAGTATTGGTTACCTAAAAGAGATACTACGTGGTCGCCCGCTTAAAGGATGACAAGTAGCTTTGGCTGAACGTAGGAGAACGAAAACGGTTGAGGAGAACCAGTTAAATGAAGCTGAGACAGAATCCGTTGAGATGCATATCTTGATGATATTTCGCGGTAGATAGCATTTTAGTCTGGAGTGCGATAACGTAAAATCGTTTTTCAACGGCGGGTGGATATCAACACTTTAAAAATGGCACAAACGACTGCTAGCAAGATTAATGTAATGAAGCTCTGTAAATCTATCGCTTTCCCTCTGGCTTAGAAAAACAAATGAGTTGTTATATTGTTCGAAGAAGATATACACGCAATGTTACGAACAGCCGTAATACGCTAAAACATGCTGCAATAAAGTGTAATGTAATGTTTTTATATGTGATGCGATGCAATCGGATGCGATGCAATGCGATGATGTGATTTGATTTAATGATGCTATTCGTTCTAATGATATCATATCGAAGCACATTGTTCTTCATTGTTATAGGCCTGTCTGCAATAAATTGTTTGTTTACCGTATGTAGGTCTATGTATGTCGTATCATAGCATATGACATCACATATCGTAGTATGATTGATACGATGTGTATGTTACAGTATACTATGATTATCATATTAATGCGCCATTCAGAGCACAGTAATGCAGTAAGCTATATTAGATGCATAATTCGTCGCGCCTTTCAGTCGAGGAGTGTTCTAAATTTCCGTGAGACGGAATCTGCTCCTGGTGCATCCATCTTACATGGAACACTACTGGCATCTAATTGCTTACAGCTCGATGCCAGTCTTTGAAGGCAGTTTCGTGTAGCGATCAAAGCAGCGACAGTCTGACTAATAGCGACTCGATTCACCGTTTACAGATAGCTGAATGCCATATAGATTGATTGTCTAGTTGTGGCATAAAACGCGTTTTGTAATTACTGGTATTGTCTGGTCGACTCTGCGCTCATTGAATCCGAGTCAGCGAAAGACGATAATCGTATTCAAAGACCGGTTAGACCGCAGTAGTTCAAACGCTTGGAAAATGCAAATGAGGAATGAAAGAAGGGATCGTGATATTTGCCGGCGGACAATGACATTAACAATTGCCTATGCCATTGTCCGTGGGCTATGGTTCGTATTTTAACGAGGAAAGTGGGAAAGGAGTGGGAAACAAAAAGAAGGAGGATATGGAAGAGGATGAGGAGGAATAGGTGAGGATGGAGGAATGATGAAAGAGAAACAAAGTAGTGGAGAAGATGATAAGATGGAGATGAATAGCTGGAGCATGCGTGGAAGAAATAGAAGAAGATGTGGAGAAGTTAGAGGCAAAGGCAGAGGCAGAGTGGTATATATGGGTAATCGAGGAGGCGAAAAGGGAAGAATGATGAGAGAGAAATAAACAGACAGGAGCAATGGGAGAAGGAAGAGAGGAGGGAAGGAACAAAAACATAAAAAGAAAAGAAGAAGAGAAAAGTGGCTCTGATAGACAGTAGGAGTTGTGCTGTATAGTTAAAGAGAGAATTGTGCTCATTGGGAGGATAAGCATGTATAGAGAACGAGGAAAGGCAGGAAAAAGAGAAAAGATAATTAAAAATCTCTTTGCTTCTTCAAAGAAGCCTCTTTGCCTCGATATATATCTATATAGGTATACAAATATACATACCAGATTCTTAAATATCGTATACAAATATATATACTTATCAGATATATAATATCGTACATCATAAATACAGATGTATATTAGATATTATCATAATACAGACACCGATATATATATATCAGAGATATATATATGAATATATCAGATATATAATATATATATTTTGTGGGCTGTGACCCTGCTAATTCCACCGATCGGCGATGGTGGTGGGATCCTGTCCACCTCTCGCATTCGTCATAGGTGCTAAATAAATAGCCTCAGATGTGATGGATTGGTTGATTAAACGGACTTGATTGATTAGCTTGGCACGGTGATTGATACAGCTAACGACAATTGAGGGATTTTTATGCTCCGAAGATGTTTCATGAATACCAGAACGATGTTAACAGGATATATAAACATTATGTAAGCGCACATATTCATAAAATAGGAGGACCATCACATGCATATAATTCTATTCATTTATATTTATATATAAACTATATATATTTAAACTATATATATATATATATATATATATAACGACCACTAAAAGTACTCGTGTGAAACTATGTTTGAGGCGCTATAAGCTAAGCTCCATAACCATTTGGTTCCATGTTAATAATTATGAGTTTCTGTAGTACCAAGATAAGAGTCGAAGATGCACAGCTAAAGTGTCAGCTGACTCGCCATTTTTGCGATTTCTGTAAGCATTACGGCGCATAGCAGTAAAGAGGAAGTTAGCAAATTAAGAGCTCGTGAATGAACAATGATGTCCTGCAGATGTGTGCATTATCGAGAACATCCGTGGCAGAACGACAGCGCAAGGTCACTAAAATTCAAGAGAGGTGTTGAAACTCTGACGAATTACTGACGCGTTACTAATAACTAAAAACTGAGATGCGTTTGGCAAATGGCGTTTAGGTCTGTTTCAATATGTCAACAGAGGGAGAATTTCCCACGGGGGAATCCCGATGACGAACCAACCGAACGGCAGGTGTCGCCAAAGAGGAAAATGGACTAACACACGTCCAGGCGGATATCATTCGGTGTTTAGTTGATAAACCGGAACTGGAAGATATCTCTGGAGGGTTGCGCATGCGGCCTTTACGAAGAGTGACGGCTCGATAAACGATTAAACCAAACCGAGTGGGATTGGAACGACTGTGGTGCCTCCAATGGTCGCTTAATTATTTTGGCTTTTCAGTGATGAATGTTGTCACAGCTCACAGTTCTATGAATAAATACATGGGTGGTTGTATGAGCATTTGTATAATATATGCAAGGTATGCATGTAACGCATGTTATAGACCTATATATAATATGTATGTAATGCTATGGGCCTATATGCATGCATGTATGCATGTATGTATGTATGTATGTATATATGTATGTATGTATGCATGTATGTATGTATGTATGTATGTATGTATGTATGTATGTATGCATGTATGTATGTATGTATGTATGTATGTATGTATGTATGTATGTATGTATGTATGCATGTATGTATGTATGTATGTATGTATGTATGTATGTATGTATGTATATATGTATGTATGTATGCATGTATGTATGTATGTATGTATATATGTATGTATAATATGTATGTATGTATATATGTATGTATGTATGTATGTATGTATGTATGCATCTATGTACGTTCGCATGTGTGTTTGTACGCGCATGTACGTCCATATGCGTTGAGGTTGGGACCTTGAAGAGTTGCTATCTATAAATCATCTTAGTGGATGAATGAATGAATGAATGAATGAATATGATTATGTATGTACATATGCTTACACACATACATACACGTATCTTGCATCTTTTAACCTTTCTTGTATATTGACCTACTTACATTCAATCTTATGCAATGGTTAGAATGAACAACAGCTTCAAAGGGATCCTCAGAAGGTGTATGCATCAAAATTCGAATACCATAATTGTAAGCCCATGCAGTGCTTCAATGGCGGCAGAATAATATTGATCCCGTGAGTCATCTGAATCATACTTACCTACCTACCTTCTTACTTTCTTACTTTCTTACTTACTTACTTACTTACTTGCTTACTTACTTATTTACTTACTTTCTTTCTTACTTACTTGCTTACTTGCTTACTTGCTTACTTGCTTACTTACTTACTTACTTAATTACTTACTTACTTACTTACTTAACACTTTCGCGGTCCTTAGTTTCGTCAACATGCGTGGGATAACCGAGCCAGGAGCCGTGACGTTCATAACAATTAGCGAATACAGGTCGTACATATATACATACATACATATATACATACATACATAATATACATACATACATACATACATACATACATACATACATACATACATACATACATACATACATACATACATACATACATACATACATACATACATACATACATACATACATACATGCATACATACATACATACATACATACATACATACATACATACATACATACATACATACATACATCGGTACAAAGACTTAGTCGCCAGACTTCGTGTTTCAAAAGTCGATGTATCCCATGGGACCGTAGAAATCACTCTCTAAACAGTTTGTATCTGCGTTTACAAAGAAAGCCTCACAAAATCCATAGCTATCTATTTACGACTCGGTTTATACCCATGATGTGCTATTGTGGTCATGTGACGACCAAGAAGGAGGCGTACAGTCGCAACTCACCTGCAGAGCAAACAGTCCGACAATGCCGATGCCGATATAATGCATAATATGCGATGCCTGCTGGATCGTTTTTGTCGAGACGCCGGGCTTGACATGTCTGTTCTCTGTCGAACACGCCGAGCCGCAGTCCAACCGCTTCAGGGTGGCGTTGTCCGTATTGCGGGGAGAGAGTTGCGAGAGGATCGCGTCCTTCTCGGTTTCTGCAAGTGACGGTTGTAACGAGTTCGTTGCGATCGCTTCGAGCAATGTATTCTTCATACAGGCTGAGCAATTTGGCGTGCAGAAGCGAGAAGCGCTTGTGGCGTTTTCTTTGCGAGAAATGTTCGAGAGAAACGCATCGATATCAGCGGCTCGTAGCCAATCGATTAATTGAGACATCGAATTCCTAAACTGCTGCTGTTTCAGTTGCGTTGAATTTCCGGCTGGGCTTCGCTGGCGTGTTGACTTCGATCTCACTGCCTCAAGCATGTGACCAATGCTCTCTCCGCCGTAATTGCCGAGGACGTCTGGATGGGTTTCCCGAAGATAATCCGTGGTCTCGAGGATATCCCTTGTGGCCTCCAAATACTGACCTGTAATAAACGAGAAATTTCAATAAAAAGCCAGACTGATTAGTTTATGGGCTTCCTTCCAGTGCCAAAAACAGACAATAATTATTATGTGAAAGCCTGCTGGTTTGACGATGTCATGGCGTGGACTGGTTTAAAAGGCACAAGATTAATGAACATCGTACAAGACAGAAAGCACTGGACATCACTTTCCCATTTATGTAGTCAACCGTCGCGAAGCGCCTATGATGAAGTGACATAACATGACATGAAAGCCTGTTTACTAAACGAAGACTTCTTGCTAATAATAATCATGCAGGAAAAAACATGGAGAGCAAGGGAATGCTTTGGAATTGAATGACAGCGAATGGATACAGGAGAATAGGGGAAGGAGCCCGACTTGAAGAGGAGGGCGTCATTGGATGTTTGAACCTGTACTAGGGCACAGAACGAAGAATTGAACTGCATCAGGAACATTGGTTTTAGTAATTAATTTTTGACTGGGTTTTATCTTAATTGTCAAGTCAATTGTTACAATTTTATATGCCTCTTGGCCATCCTAATAATGTCTTCACATCATGTGTGCAGAACTTGGTAGCTGATCAAGGAAGATTGCGTGTGTGAGATATGCTCTGCAGGCCTGTAGAGCTTTATACGGGAGCTTTATCAGATATCTACGAGGACACATAACTAGCTGACCGACTCACTCATTCACTGACTCACTCATTCACTGACTCACTCATTCACTGACTCACTCATTCACTCACTCATCCAATGTTTCAATCACTAACTGACTGATTGTCTCAATGACTTACTCACCAAATGCCTTGATCAATCTTTTACTCACTACTCATCAAGACAGCTCTAATATATTTTCTAGAGCTAAAACTCATTTAAGTCGGGTTCGGAAATTCCGATCCGCGTCTATAAATTTATCGCGAGATATCATCTCTCTCCGGACTAACGATTCACTACTCGTTTTCCGTCATCTAAAACGACTTCCGATCGTCGTATCTTTTCTTTGGCCTTCGATTAACTGATTGAACTCATTCACGTGCATGGTGATCAAATCTAAGAAACCAAAACGCATAACAACCGATTGCACATAAGCATTTGAGAATATATATGGCACATCGAACACTCATGATTGTAAAATTGAAACTAGAGTAACCAACAAACTTTGTTTCACAAACCATTCGTTATTCGCCACCAAACTACAACATTACGCAACCACTTACTGCTGTTACAGTAGCGCTCATCTAGTTCACAGTGTAGCATCATCTTTCTACACGTAAGACAACTATAGTCATCCAATACCGAATGATTCATCAATGTTACCGTGCAACTTCTGTCTACGTGAGACCCCGCGCACTTTCTCGTGCGCCCGCAGTTAGCGCAGTAGGCCTGATAAAGGCTTGGTAATAGGAATGATGACCACCATAAGAGAGAAATTCTTCCTCAAAACTATATTAAATAATCACATTATGGGATGAACACTTCGATGATGAATCAAGGAGATTGAGATCCACGGAATGAATTTAAATCGGCGTCGGTTGCGATGGCGGGCGAGATAGGCGGGTGGAAAAAAAGAGGAATAGAACTTGAAAGAATGTTATAAGAACGGACTGCCCTCTTGGACACGGGTCAGATTCAGCTCGCTACAAAATTCGGCCAAATTCGAGAAAATTCGACCAAGTTCAGCCAAATTCATTTCGGCCAAGCTCGGCCAAATTCGGCCCCCTCCCCTTGGCGAACGTAGTCACGATAAGGGCACTGTGGATGGGAAGATGAGTCGAAGACCCTCATACGCCGTGAAACTGAAGTCATGAGCGTTGTATGCACATTGTTACAGGTCTCTTAGTGGAGTGATCCTCTCTTCAACTTCTCTGTTATTTATACATAGGCATAAAATTACATGAAAATATAATCAGATGAACATATAATATTATAAGCACTTGTATGTACGCTGTGAACGGATAAAACGCCAACCTCTACAATAACTAGAGATATTGAAATATCACAATTTATAAAGAAACAAAAGTGTTTTTTGCTCACAAATATGATAGCGTTATATTTATTTATTGTAATAATTATTCCTAATTATGTGCAGTTGACAATTGACGACACAGTGATTTCATTTCAGTGAGGTCATTTGAAAACAACATGGCACTCAATGAGAATGACAGAATAGTAATGCCAAATTTAGAATTGCAAGCCGCAAAATGACATTTTGAACACGCATTATTACTAATAAGTGATAAAACTGAAGTTTTTTTTACATATTTGATTAAAATGTACAAATTATTCCACATTATAATTATGGTAATTCTGGAGGTTTGCTTTTTCTCCTTCGCCGTACATAAGTGAACGTGCGTATCTTAGCGTATGGCAAGATTGACCCATAATACATACTTCTCGTTGAGTGCATGTCCATAAGTATCTCAGTGGTGACGATGGCGACGTCTATGAGTATAAGTATGCATATCGTGACGTGTAGGGGACTGCTCTCGATCAGCCTCGCCGTTCTTCCACGGCACCTGCAAAAACAGAGCAACTGATATAGGGCCTCTATTTTCATCCGCACCGTGTCCGATTGATTTCAGCCTCATCCAACAAGGCGGCTGCAGTTTCAAATTCCTCAAATGATGTCGTTTTTTGTCGATTCGGACGCAAGAGGAGACGAACAGTCTGATCCCTTCTGGATATATATGTGCCCCTGATTACGGGTTGGTTTTCGTGCGTCATCGATTGATTTCTTGCATTCGAAAACAGCTCGAAATAGCTCCAGATTATTGGTGACAATTTATTTATAATGCATGAGACCAACACATCTTGGAGTTTTATGGTAATGGAGAACACACTGGGGCGGAGAGTTCGATACCAATATCCTGCGATAGTTGACTAGTCCTTCTTTCGCAAGACGGCGGCATCGGTCGAATGTATTAGATGCGTAAAGTGATGGGCGCCTTGCATGGCTGTAGACCGTTGAATTTGACTCTTGTAATAAGCTGTCTTTATTCTTTCATACATGTGATCATACTGTGGTTTATCAATTTGAAATTAAAAGTAACACATTATCATCTGTTTTTGGATTGCTAGTTTTATCACTGTTATTTTATTCATCATTACTTTATCATTTTCGACTCCTGTAATAACTTGTCATCATTCTTTCACATTTGTGATCATACTGCGGCTTGTCGGTTTGAAGTTAATAGCGAAAATGTGATCATCTATTTTTGGATTGCTAGTTTAATAATTTTCAATCACATCCTTTGCAATGAATGACGTGGCGTTCCATCATTTAAGCATCCTCCCTGTGGCTCTTTTTATGCACTTAACAGTCGGTCAATGTGATTGATTGCCCTGCTTGTTGCCTCAACCAGTCGCTAGGTGGACCTGATCTGACCTGTCCATCACTCTATATATGCGCTCTGACGCATCAAAACGTCGGACTCTTAATCGAAAGACTCCACTACGACAGTGATTGGCGTCTGCAGGTTAGAGAGGACTTAGCGACCAGCTGATGCCTAGAATATGGTATCTGGACCACTTGCTTCAGACGCGATGAAGCCGCACTTTCAATGCCAATGCAGAGCAAAGACCAATATGCACAGGACTGGAAAGTCCCTATGTAACGTCGTGTCAATAGTTTTTGTGCGATAATCGGGAGCAAGAATTTTAACAACTTTTTCGCATGAAAAAGGTTGATTTATTAGCTTTTAGTAACCGTTTCAAAGGGGGAGAGGAGCTCAAATCTGTACGCTCCACTGTGCAAAGTAAACACCATTAGCAAAATGTCCAACTGACTCATGTATCACATCCACCATCCCATCTCTATTTATGTTTAGTAACTCTGGCCAAAATCTGGCTTTATTCAATAGGCGCCAACCGAAGAATAGCGTCTAAGTGTAAATCAATAAGTATTATCAATCCGATAGGATTCGAACCCGCTACTCGACGCAGAGCCATTCAGCATCTTTGTTTATTGTTCAAAGAACAGAGATAGCTTTCCAATAACGTGTGGACCACGGCTCTCATATTTAATCTGCAATGTTTTCTCACTGCAGTGCCAGTCCTAAGCCTGGATAAAGGGGGTGGCGACGCTAACGATCTTTGCTATCACACAGTGTCGTTAAACTGCAACTTACCCAGCAACCACTCCAACGTAGCGGTCAAAAACATGTCAAGGCCACTACACGAACTCCAACGCGTGGGCCACAATTTATTCGAAGCTTAGCAGGGTCATCGATGAGGGACAGGCTGTTCTGGTGTTTTGACCAGCCCTGGGTTCGCTGTCATGCAGCGGGTACAGAAGACTCTTTCGTTGCCACCGTGGATCGTTAGCCTCAGTGGTTACGCTGTCGTATCGCTAAACCATGGCTGGCGAGACCTCTGAACTGCGTCGAATTGAATTCCTCCGCCGACGTGATTGGCTATTAGGGTGCGGGTAAGGCTACACCACCGGAGACATTGATTGAGAAGCCACGACTAGATGGCACAGTTCTTCAATTGGCTTAGTTTCTCTCGTCACTCTGTCCGTCGGTGTACTTCTGCCTGTGTGTCCGTGTTTCTCTATGTATGGCTGTCTGTCTCTCTGTCTGCAGGTATGTTTCTATGTGTGTCTGTGTTCTTTATGACCGGATGGGCATTTGTGTGTTTACGAGTCTACCCAATTGAAACGTTGGCTGTCTCTCTGTGTGTCTTTCTTCTTGCTTTCTAGACTAACACATGTATCTGGCTTTCCTCCGAGATGAATAATTACAAATGTAGCCTATGTGTACTGTTTGAATGTTTCAAAGTCTTTTTTACATATCGGACTGAATATTTCGTACGTCTGTGCGGATAACCCATGACATGAAGTGCTAGCGACTTCATTTTCTCAGCCTTGGCGCATGAGAGCGAGGCTATACTCCTCTCCTTCGCCATCTTATCGTTCACAGACCGTTTGTGATCGGCGTACTCATAGTTGCTGAGTCGGATAGTGGCTAGGGGGCGCAGATGGAGCAAAGATCGCAAAGTATATTTCGGTGGTAGCAGGAAGTTGAATTTCTAACCATTCTAGTGACAGTCTAGCACGCTAAACACTGAACTATCTTGCACCTGTGACAAGTCATTGAAAGTGGCAGCAATGGACCAGCGATGGACACAATTGGTTAAATTGCAAATCGATTTGAATTAGAGCAAGCACAATCTTGAGGTAGATCGATCAAACTTGACCAAATTTAGTCAAACAGCTAATCGAACATCTAATCTATGAACCTTGTTTAAAATCGATGCTATCGTTTATACCTGAGAATAAAAGACTGATTAGTTAGAGTCCTATTGCTGACCTATTTGGTCTATTTGCAGATGCTGTTGATGGCTAGAGTTGGTATATTTGACAAGAGTACTTTCAATTTGTGAATTCCATATGACCTTGTTTAAGATTGAGGCTATTATTTATACCTTTTGTAAGCTACTGTGCGTCTGCTGGTGGTCTAATAAAGAATTTTCTTACTTACTTACTTACTAATGGTTAAATTTTCAATTAATAGGAATCAGGATTAGCTGATAGATAATGATTAGAATCAGCTAAATCTCTTAGGCAATTATTTCTTAGAATCAGAATAAGCTGTACGTCTAATCTATTAGTCAATAGATTACTCTCTAATAGGTTGGTCACCCATGTCTACAATGGACAGCGGGTCTGAACCGATACGATTCGCTGCCCTGTTCGGATCGCTTAATTAATTCCGGAGCTTCACTTTTCGCTTATCTAACCTAACGGAATCGATTTGACCTTTCCGCGGCAGGATGGAAGGCTAATTTTTTCGTTACGGTTTTATTTGAAGCAACATCCGATAGTACATTGAACATCATGATAAAAAATAATACACTTTAGGCCCAGTATAAGTTATAGCATTGGATAAGATAAAATTGAGCAAATAGTAATTTAACCGAAAGTAACTTTCAATAGTTTTCCATCTCATCCGTTAGAAATGAGAGATGTTCAACGAAAATAGCTTCATTTCGACGATTGGTAAAATCTCGTGATAATGACCGGTTGCTTCCTTTGTAATAGATATCGCTAACTTTTTTTCTTGCGCCTGATATTAAACATGAGGCTTAATGATTTAAATCATCACAGGCAAATTGTTCGTCGGTTGCTATTTCGTCTGACTAACTGAATGCCTTTTTGGAATGTAAACAAGTCGCAATATTTACATAATAAAAGCTAATTTACATCCAAAAAATTATGCAGCAAAGATGCTATTATGACTGAACGCATATTATTATGTAAACAATACGCGACATTTTTCTCCATTCCGCCAAAGAGGATCGACTAAAACTAACACAAACACTAGCACGACATTAAAGTACAAGGAGATTCCAATCTTGAATATTTTCATTCCACAATTTCAGTTCTTTTGCACCCTTTCCTTCATCTTCCTATTTCCTAATTCTAAATATCGTTACCGCAGCCATATTTGAAGCGCCGGAATGCCAAGTGCCAAACAGCACGGAGCTCTATAAGAATCGAGTGAGAATCACCGCCGTCTGACGGTTACGCGATAAGAGTTTGCCTTCGAAACTGATGCATTATAATTGCCTAGTTGGCCTCACAATACGAAACGCCGCCACCTCTGCCCGAACCATGGGCCGCTTGTCGGGATTTGCTACGAGTGAGCAAGCAAATATGATGAGAGATCGACGGCTTCTGAAAATCGCCATGTTATTGGAAGTAAGTCGTAAACAGCGCCCTTCGGACCGAAAGGTTTCTCGGTTTGAGGGCGTGTATCGACGGCGGATCCTCAGCAGCGGATGTGATGAAGGTCCGCAATTAAACGTGTTCAATTGTTGACCGCCCGCGGTTCCGTGGAGTGTGGCGATGGTGTTAAGAGATGCGGCTTATTTTGGGATCGGTGAAGAGATAAAAGTACCAAATGGGTGACGCGTTGAGCTAATACGACCGGCGACGACTTTACAGAATAATTTCTGACGAAGTCAACGGTCATTTTAACCTAAGATATCGTTGACAAACATTTTACGGAGCTATCGTCAGATTTCTTAAAGTTGTCGATCCTTAACATTCGTTGCCCGCAGTTTATAATATTAGTTTCAGTTTAACGACACTACATGTGTAATAACAAAGATCATCTGCGTCGCCCTCCTCCTATATCCAGCCTTGGGACTGGCACTGTCATGGTGCGACCAGTGGAGAAGTTTGTTGCCTTTGAGTAGTTTATACAATGCTTGTTAGTTTTTGTGATTCCTAAAAAATTCTGTGTAAGTGATATCCATGAGTATTGTCTAGGGGCAATCGTAATCGTAATCGTAACCTCCAGAGCGCTGAATGATGATAATGATTGGTGCCTATTCCTTACGGCTGGCGACGCCTAAGCGTAATTGACAGTTGATTGAGGAGTTTTGAGTTAATACTTGTCTCACATGTTTTAGCTAATAAGGACTTGGAATTCCCACCTGATCACAATCATCGTACAACTCACACAACAACAACGACTTTAATGACGACGATGACAATATGACAAATGACGACGACAACGACGATGATGATGACGATGACGATGATGATGATGATAATGATGATGGCGTCGATGATGATAATAATGATTGTGATGATGACAATAATGACGATATGCTGCTCATGATGCTAGCGATGGCATGATGATGACAACGACCAAGCTGATTATTACGACGATAAAGCTGATGATGATGATGATGCCGTCGAGTGGCAACTGACGTGCGTGGTTCTGTCTCCTGAAGTCGTTTTAGTTCTTCGTCTAAGATGTCTGTATCGACCGAATCTCTCTCGAGGTCTTTCAACAGCTTATCGTACTTTTTGTAATTCACTGCACGATCACCACCGCATTCCATCATCCTATAAACAGAAACACAACAGCTTTAACAGGTCGATATAACATTTTTATAACAATTATAATAATGATAATAATGTTAGTAATAATAATAATAGTCATAGTAATAAAAAATAATGATACCATAATATATTATAATTAATGACAACTTCCAACGAGTGGCGATCCTTCCTATTTAAGCGAAACTAATCGATTGAATGAATGAATGAATGAATGAATGAATGAATGATTGAATGAATGAATGGATTAATGGATGGATGGATGAGTGAATGAGTGAATAAGTGAATGAGTGAATGAGTGAATGAATGAATAAATGAATGAATAAGGGAAAGAGCGTTATAGGAGGAACGAGAGAAATTCTCGATGGGCTGGTATTGATGTGCAGCACCGTCGCCCTGAATCTCTCCACGGGACGCAGAGCATAACGATCGCAGACACGAGACTGGAACACCGAGCTCACTGTTAGATGCCCTTGTGGTGCTGGCAAATTAGGCATGGAGATCAGGCAGGAGAATGACCTTGATCATAGCAGGACTCTCCGTAATTTATATTTAAAGCTATTTGTATGACAGACATATAAAGAAACGCGTACATAGGCCTATCCACATTTATATACGTCATCGGCTGCAGTAATAACAACATCTAGTGCACCGTAAGCCGTATACGCCACTATATACTTTGCACTATATTTGCAGTAAATTTGTTAACAATTACATGGTAAGTACATTTTCACTGTTTCTTCTATAGCTGTCGTGTATAAAACGAGGTCAACTAAACGCATGTATAAGAACGATCAACATAGAGTAGAATTCGTATAATTATTGCTTAGATGTAGTTTCACTGCTGGGCTCTCATCGAAGCACGCCGTTTGATAACGGGTCAGAAAGTAAGAGTATAGCCTACTTCACGTCAAGACCCGAATCGCAATACTTCAATTTTGGTAATTATGAAGTCTAATCTGATGAAGTCTATTTCAGTGAAATCTGATATGATCTAATCCAATTGTCATAATCTTGTCATAATCCATAAAGCATCAGTCGAAGAACAGGAGCAACTCCACCACTGGTTGCACCTTGACATTGCCAGTCCAAAGTTTGGATAGAGGAGGAGAGTGATGCTGATGCTCTGTGTCATCACACAGTGTCGTTAAACTGCAACTACCGTGTAAGGACAAGATCAGGTGCATTGAGAGGTAGGCTTATGAAATGTCAGAGACTTTGTTTTCTCAACCTCGGTGGTGGTCAGTCTTTCTCTTTGCCGCCTGACTCACTCACTGGCAGCGAACGATTAGTTTATTCGTTAGGTTAGGTGGTGCAGGTGGAGCAGTAATCTTTCAATAAAGTCGAACTCATGATCCGCTACAGAAGCCAGGGCGAAAAATTCAATAAGTCCGACTTGTTAACTACTCCACTGGACGCCCAAAGGATTCCGTTCGCATCGCTGATCTGGGATTTCCGAAGTGACTGCAGACATTCCACGGAACGCGGCCTATCTGACGCCACAAACCCAACGCTGTAGATTACTCCAATGGGAAAAAACTACGACGGGTTACTACGTGCGGAGATTTTCCCGACCGACGACTGCAGAATCTCGTTGCTGCGATTAAGGTCCTGAGCCGAACAATAAACATGTTCAGCCCACGGAATTAATCAATGACTTGTGTCTTTTGTCTCTACATTCAAAGGAACAGCCGTTGTATGTCTCTGACTCTGTGTATGTCTCTGTCTGTCGGTCTGTCTCTCTGTCTCTGTCATTGTCTCTGTCATTGTCTCTGGCTCTGACTCTGTCTCTGTCTCTGTCTCTCTCTCTGTCTGTCTTTCTGTTCCACTGTCCCTGTCCCTGTTTCTGTTTCTGTTCTGTATGCATGTATGTCTGTCTGTCTCTCTCTCTCTCAGTTTCTGGTGATCTGGCAGAGCTGCACAGTCTCCGTTTGATCTGCCTCTGCTCGGACCCACTGACTACCGATTGAAACCGAACCCTTCTCCGCAAATCATCGATACAGATTTCCCGAAAACCCACGCTGCATGCTGAGTCTTCTATTATCTTCAATGACAGGAACGACATTGTATGCATATCAACGTCAACAATTACACGTCAAATGTATTTCTATCGTCTACGAGATTTAGTCTTCAAGCGAGTCACAGTCTGACGTTCGCTGCCAAATCTTAGACAGAAACCTTTCCGTTTTATACCATGGATTATTACCTATTCTTTCGAACACGCATATCAACGTCATATTAGCGTAAAGACACTTCTAATCAGGTAGAGATTTGTATATAGCGTGGGAATGTATCCCGCTGGCACGGACTCTGTTCAATAATGTAGATGCAGTTCGCTCTACACTTCGTTCCCACATTTGTATAGCGACTCCTCATTTAAAACCCCGCAACGCAAGTTGAACATTGAATAGAAAACAAATGCACATCTTTGAAATAAACAACTTTTATTCGTCTTGGACAGTTATGTAGCTGCAACTTGTCATTATTGTTTATTCCCCAAAACCAATATTTATCATGAATATTTTTGTGCTCTGTAAAACATTTGCCGCTTTCTCTTTGATAAACTGTAATCTTACTTTGAATCCTTGGCACATCTTTGTTCGCTGGGCCCATGCCTGGTATATATATATATATATATATATATATATACATATTCATGCCGATACCATTCACTCAACGCGACAGCTAGCCTATATTAATTTATTTCATCTGTTCTTCTGTCCAGTTGATAATTGGCATCCTCCAGGGGCGTCTAGATAGTGGGTCTGGAGGCAAATGCCTCCAATTTCAGGTAGGGGGCATTTTTTGCATCTTAGGGGAATATCTTGTCTTCGTGGCACTTGGGACCGGGGGATTTGCCTCCATCACTCAGAGGGAGATTGACGCCCCTGGCATATTCTATATCGTAAACGATGTTAATAAAAGCAAACTAAGCCAACTAACGACCCCCGTTAACAAACAAATCATTTTCTAATACTACCATTGTTACACAAACGATTGTCAGACAAAACACAATGGCCTAAGACACACGACGATGATCAAAGGGAAGAAGAAAGCGATTGCGAGTGGAATAGTTTTCAGGAACGCCATCAAGCTGGTCTTTATTTCCGATAATGAGCTAAGAAAGACATGCGAAGAAAGACTTTGAAAGACATGTCCGCTCCAGTTACTGCGCTTCAGCGATCGTGCAAAAATAATGATCTAGCTTTGCAGGTAACGACAATTGGCGCTATATTATTGGATGCTGCAGGCAATGTTAACGCTGGCTGCGGTACACGTTTCCCCAGCGGTTGGACACGTGACTTTAATGGCGGCGTGTGTGAGTTCGAAACTTCTATGAAACAGTTACTTAATGTATCACTATCCGATTTCCTGCTGTTTCGTCAAATTCTCAACTGACAGATATTGTCACAACAGTATGTCTAAAAATTTATGTCTTTTAGATTGACAGTCAAAAGTCTATCGCTTTCAGAGAGTCTGCAAAGGAGCAGTAAAAATTATTTATTTATGGTCACGTGCGTTCTTATCTTATTTTAGCATTCACAAATCTGATGTCATTGTTAAATCACTAGCCAGGGAAGCAATGTCTCTAAAAGCCAGAGCTCCAGAGTCGAGGTAACGCGGTCTGTTTACACTGGACTGTGCCACAGTTCATCAAACCCATTGGGATGACCCATTATGTCTTCTAATATCGACCGATCATAACTGTCGTTATGTGAATATTTTCATTATCACCGAGTCCCAAATGTGTCGGGTAGACCGGGGCAATGCGGCCTTCAGAGTCGGGTAGACCGGGTTGGTGCGGTCGCAGTGTTGTCCGTCGCCGTATTGCAGCTTCTTCAGTAATTATCAAACAAAATGTTCCAGCACCATTAGTTGCAATTTTTATTGCTGATCTGTCGAAATAGCAAACTGACGTACAGACGCAGGCACAAATACAAACACAGGCACATATAGACGACCACAGTCCTTTCTGACCGAGCCTATCGACCACAAGAACTCGTCTATTAGGCGACGTGACAATAATAATGCTGAACATGCATTAGTTTCTAATGGAGAACTACTAATCACATTAGTCTCTCGTATGTTTTATTGATCGTTTACAAAGGAAACAATCTAATAAGTTATATACTTAGAGAATATGATGAATTATTCGATATCTACCAATGTCATTGGCAATTTATTTATATGGAATGCTGAAATATTTGTGTGGCCACGCGTCTTCGAGGAAAACCAATTACAGCGCTAGCACTAAAACTGTTAGATCATCATGATTATGTATATGATTATGATTATGATGATATTGGTGATGATGATGATTAGGAGAAGCACCAGAAGGATGTTGCAATGATGGTATTGATTGTGATGAAGATAATGATGACGAAGCTGTTCACGGATATTTTCTTTACCATAAAAACGACAGGTAATGTAACGCTCCAATCTGTCCAATGTTTTTTTACGAGTTTCACTCCTCTGCATATTTCGGTGCGCGTGTGTATGTATCCTTGTTTGTGTGTAAGTCATTGTATCCGTGTGCGCATGCGTATACGTATATGTGTGCAGCTGTGCGTGAGTATATAGTCGACTCCTTTCTTCGTCGCCAGACATCGACCATTACCCAGAAGCATTGAACCGCACACATGATGTACGCCACCAATCTGTTACTCTCCGGCCATTTTATGCCATCGCCCCAGCATCCCCCTCGGGTACACTGACCGACCGGTCGAACGGGTGGCAGCCGTGTTCGACAAATTAAAGCTGGCTAGCTCAACGACGACCAACAGCCACCGAGCATCATCCTCTTGTCGTAAGCTAGACACGTCTCCAGAATATCTGTGAGGAAAATCTGGTTCGGAGACAGCAACGCGCCAGGTGTTACGCTAAATTAATCTTTAACTTATGAACTCATGCGTGTGCTGGAAAAATTAGACGGTGCCCCAGCTACAGGATGGAGTAACTTTTGCACCGAATGATTCCATTCGAGTTGCGGCTCAGAAATTTTGCTGACACATATCATTGACTGTTACTGAAATTAATGAAAAAGTTGAAACTGTTCGAGTTGTCTCTTCCAAAGTCGGCTGTTAGATCAGGCCTATCTACGATCGCATCTTAAGTTTAAAAAGGTTGAAACTATTAGAATTGTTTTATCTAAAATTAGTAGCTAAAATATCTGAGAGAATTAGGGTTAGGGCTATGGTTATTGTTTTGAAAACTCAGTGATATATCTGTTTTGATGCTGCTGAAGCTTGCTGCTAATGTAGCCCTATCTGTGGCCGTTTTCTTACTTCTGTTATGCACAGACCAAATGCAAGAAGGTAGGAGATGTAGCAATATTTCATAACCAAAGTTCTATCGTACGCAAGTAAAAATACCTGGTAAAAATCAACACTATAGGTCAAATCTTTAACGTGTTTCATATTCAAGCTTTAAGTCCTAGATGAATTATAACTATATTAGAAGAGACATCTACTTGAGTCATATCAGTAGACTAATAGTAATAATAGCTTTCAGAATGTATAAACATTAAAGTTCTTGTTAATGATGAATTTCAAGAAATAGAGTGTTCTGAGGTGGCGAGAAATGGAAACAGAACCCAACCGTAAATGTACAAAGCATTTTTAGAGTCAACGTATCGTTAAATTTTAGTAGATAGCATTACCTGTAGAAATGACCTACACATGTATCTCTCCTCGATTGCGACAATAACTTCTATAATTCTACAATTAACCATCAATCATCTTTGTAATTGTAATTTCACGCTATTACGACGAGCTATAAGATAGCTCGTCGTAAAGCGACGAAAAGCGACTTGGGAGCTTTTAGTTCACTCTCATTGTTAAATTGCCTAAGCGCAACTCAGAAGTTAAGCTTATGTCTTATCAGAGGGTTCTACAGAGATATAAATTGGAGCAAATAGTCCACCAGTCAACAAAGTCAACCAGAAGACTAGGAAGCAGAGTCAGACGAATTTCGTTTACAATGAGATTTGTTGGAAAGCCAAGCTGCTGGTGGATCAGGGTAGAGGTCAGAATTTAATATCAAAGTGTAAATCCTGGGTTGATCGGTGTAGAGGCAGTTGATGGCAGATGGAAGAAGCGATTATTTACGTATTCTGAAGACACATTTTTTCAATATTTTGATCTAAGCTCGTTAAGTCGCACAATTTTAGATCACTCAGATGGAAATGTACCGACACATTTTGGAGGTTCATTAAACTGCATTGTGCACAAAAGCACACGCGCGCAAACGTACTTGTGTCTTTAGCAAGACGTACAAAACACACGAAACACGTACTTAAGCCAAAGGCAAGACGTTCACAACACACAGAACCAAAGCCGACAAACGCACTTACATGCACACGTACTATTTCCATTAGTAAGACATCTCAAACACAATAAAAGTCAATTACCTTCTAAATAACACTGCACTCCATCGATGCAGCTAAGTCGCTAATGAAGACATCGCAACGAACTAAAAATCATATCGATCGAAACAACGTATATACGTAAAAGATATACACAGGTGAAGGTCGATCAATGTTAATAGGAAATGATTGATTTTTTCCGACGACTTTTAATTGTAATTAAAATATGACAAGACACAATGGCAATGAGATTTCCGTGAAGGATACCGAGAGACTTTGAGTGGTGAATTCGCTGGTGTAATAAAATGGTCAAAGTTCAATTTCACTGTTGGACACTTGGTCACATGTCAGAAATTGTAAATTCGTTTCCCTTCCGAGATTGTAATCGGTTTCAAAGTCGTGTTTGCAACTTTAACATTAGCTAGGTGGATTTATTTCAGAATTGCAAATCTCATCAGTTAATTGAGATATTCTGGCATAAATATCGATTCATAACTTCAGAATCTTCCGCTTATTTATGGCTCTAGCTATGTCAAAATATTAAATAATCTGAGGTTAGTTGACTGAAACACTAGCATACTCGAAGAGTTATAACAATTGAAAGATAACTTGAGAGGGAGACAGACAGACAGCAGACAGCAGACAGACAGAGACAGAGACAGAGACAGAGGCAGAAGCAGAGTCAGAGTCAGAGACAGAGACAGAGAAAGAGAAAGAGACGGAGGCAGAGGCAGAGACAGACTGAGACAGAGACAGAGTCAGATACAGCGACATAGACAGAGACAGAAACAAGGACAGATACAACTAGGATAGAAACAGAGACAGATACTTAGACAGAGCCAGTGATAGAGACAGAGACAGAAAATAACAGCGAGCAACAGACAGAGACAGAGGGGAAGAATCGAGAGAACTTTTCACAATATTATTTCATATTATTATCCACGATCATCTTTTATCTGTTTATTGCACCAAGTTACAAGAGACTTGATCGAACAGGCCACGACCCATTCACGCATCATTGACCAAAACAACTGACGCCTCATCGACCTCAGAGGTGACGTCTTCGCTTTGAAAAGCCATTCATCCGTGACCAATCTACCGTAGTATCATCACATTTGCAGTTGCTGCTTCGCGTTACGCATGATTTCTCGTGTAAACAACATTCGAGTCATTTATCGAGCGGCGCGTGACAAATCCTTGGAATGGAATCGATCGATCAGTTATCCTTCAATGTTTCTTTGTTACGCAAAATGATAAGGACCGCAGTACAAATTCACTGGAGGTTGAGGTCACGTCATCTTCAGGTTCTGTTGGCACTGAATGACATTGACGAGAACGACCTTGGAGCAAGGAACAATCGCCTCGTGACAATTTCCAATTATGATGATGTTGACGCTGATGATAATGATGATTATGACGATGACGATGACTTTAACGATGATGATGATGATGATGATGATGATGATGATGATGATACTACTACTAATAATAATAATGTTAGTAAGCTGAAGGCTTGACTTTCATTTCCTATTGGGACGGAACCTCAGCACAATATCTGGGGATGAACGTGTGACCTCCTATCTGTTTCAGCGCCTGGCCATGTTGGTCCAGCGATTCAATGCGGTTGCATTTCGTAGGACTTTCGCAACAATAAACCTCGGCAACGAATAGGTACCGTTCCAGACGTTTTTGTATTATCCTTAAATAATGTTAAAAATAATAGTAACAGTAATAGTAATGATAAATATGATACTTATTATAATTATAACGATAATAACGATAACAACAATATTAATAAGATGATGATGATGATGATGACGAAGGAACAGAAGAAAAAAGATAAAGAAGACTAAAACTAAAGAAGAGAAGGAGGAGAATGGAAGAAAAGGCGAAAAAGGACGATTTGGTAGAGAAGGAGTAGCGGATTAGAAGGGGACGGAGAAGGAGGAGGAGGAATAGATTATTGAGAAGAAGATGAAGAAAAAGTAACAGAAGAGAAAGAAGAAGAAGAAGAAGATCAGGCATAAACACCGATGGATAACAACATTAACAGATTTTTTAAGGATTTTCTTATCAGAAACATTATCGAAAACTAGCAGAACCACTTTCGAAAACAGCGCAATAAATTTGAACAAGGCATGGCAACAGAATCAATGAACGAGGCATCGACGGAATAAATAAACAGGGAAATGGGGGAGTACTGGAGGGAAACAACAGCAGATGAGGAATTACGCTGAAGCCAACCCATGACAAACTCGTGACAATATTAATGAATACTTCGGCGTGTTATTTGGCGGTTGGCGTGTAGATCCAGTTGGCCCAGTGACGTGGACGTTCATTATCTGTGGCGGACAGCAACCAAGAGTAGCAAGACCCATGTAACGTAGGAGATAGCAGGGTCGTATACGGTTTATGAGTTATTATCTAACAAATACCCTGCAAGCCAGTGCAATCTTTATAGGTCGAACGAAGGACGACGTTGGTCCGACGTTGACCAGAATACAGATGTGAGGCACAGACCTCATTATACTCCAACGTGGACTGCCACGTATTGAAGATGACGTTAACAAGTTTTTTAAAAGGCCACGCTAATAACACGTTTATTTATTGAACGGTACTAAACGAATAGCGAAACTACCGGTCGAATTTTTTCAGAAAGCAAGAACCCTTATAAACTATGTCTGTTATGGTAACGTTGACCGTTTAATATTGGAGCTGACAGATGATATTTCGATGATACTATGTACGGTAGTTTTCTGGCATCCTACACTCTTTCTGTTGCTTAGCTGATAGGTTAAAGTTGAAGTAGAGGGTTAACACAGTATAGCATAACAATGGTTTAAAATGCGTCAGAAGACGCTTGTAATGATGTTAAAACCGCTGCAAACCTGCAAACCCATGGAACATGCCTGATATCGCAATTTTTCTAGCTTCCTCTTAAGAGCTGTGATAATGTCCACTAAGACAGTATAGTATTATTAAAACCAATCCACAAGTCTACAACTCTTACGCTGAAGAATTTCTGCCCTATTGTACCAATCGGTTTCTTACATGACTTATACCTTTGTTCCCGTGTTACCTTGCTTGATGCTCATTCAAAAACCTTTCCGACTGCACTGCCTCCTTTCCAGTAACAATCTAGTAGGCTTCAATGAGGTCTCATCTGCTTCTACCTTTCTCCAATATGGTTAGTCCACACCTATTCATTACTAAAATTTGTCTATCCCCAAATGATTTCTGCAGCTCTTCTTTGCACGTTCTCCAGCTTTTCCGCGTCTTGTTTCAGGTGTGGGTGGAATCCGTATACTTGAATGCAATATTCCAACTGTCCATGCATGGCGTAAATACTCACTTGTATCGTATTCTTATCTTTATGACTACTGTCCTTATCATACCTACGGCAAACGATGTACTTCTTCAGACGAGCAAGCTTGTATGTTTACCAGCATGACATTTAGATGTCCTAATCGTAAACTCCTCATATCTAAGGCTAGGAACAGGGCATCAGTTTATTCACGAGCGTTGCGCGACGTACGCAGATGTCCAGAGAGGCAGTGTCGTTTTGACTAGAAGCGCTAAATCAAAGTGTCAAAAAATCTTGATCTCTTTGCACAATACATCAAGAGTTACGGAGGTCATTGATTCAAGGACGACGTTGCTCGCAGGTTTTAGGCTCTTTGACGCCGGGTAGGAGAACGCTCACTGGCGTTTTGTATTCGATGCTTACTGAAGTAATCATAAGCATCATTGTCGAAACTTAAGAACCTCTTCATTTCATTGCAACCTGGATCGGAAGGAATAGCCAAAGCATGAAAATTGATTGCCGCGGTTGACTCTGCCGCTTCCAATCGATGACGTAGGCATATCCAGGGTCACATCAATGAAACTTCTTGGTGACGACAACAACAGCCAAGAACTTCATTGCAACCTAATCGATTCATCATCGTCATCATCATCGTCATCACCATCATCGTCATGGTCATTGTCATCGTCGTCGTCAAAGTCTAACGTGATAAACTATTCCAGTGGTTGAAAAAACGATAAAAATTACACATTACATCGGGTATAATAATATATAACTTTGATCACCTAATTATTTTACTCGCCTAACAGATGTCTGCCGCCTGTTATAGCTGGCCGATCACGCAACTTTTAAACACTTCTCTGGCCACTGAATAAAGCCGACGCATTAAATGCCGCGACCAACCGAGCAATACGTGTCCTTCAGCGAGACCTGACAGTCTCCAACGATCATTACTCATCATCGTGACTGTCAGCCTTAATCGAACGATAATATATAGTTTTAGAATTATTCAAAGCCCAACTGTTCTCTAATCGCCGTTGGGTCGACTTCCCCTCTTCCCCCGTCAGGTTACCCACATCCCCCACTTCCCAACTACCCCCACTTTCCAGCTGCCCCTCTTTCAACTACCCCACTTCCCCGGCGCTTTATTCGCCAACCCATTCATCTTCCAAGGTACATTTTACTTCGACGTATATATAATCCATTGTCATGCGTCAATATTTCGCTACCTAAGCGATGCCTGAATCATCGCCGCCCCAGGTCACAGATACACTCGCCGTGTTCCCTGCACTTGTGGTCTTGTGACCGCGAAGCGTTGAATAATTGAGGATGCCGAATATTTTATGAAACACTGTGTGCCGTGCCACTGTGTTCCGCAGCGAAATTACTGCTCTAGAATGTTCGTTGTTTTTGGCGGATCAGAAGTTAATCCGCCTACTTTCACATTGAGCCGACCTTGGTGGACATCGACCGTACGTGTTGTAGGCGTTGTTGTCAGCTGCTTAACTGGTCTTCCAGACGTGGGATTAACCCCCATAGGAACTACATTTTCCGCTGGAATAGGTGCGAGTAGATGACAGGACATGTATCTTGCGACACGAAGAACCTTGGACACCCTTAACATAGCGCGACCACCCAAGGTCATCGCACAAAAATCTGATGATCAATATTCGAGCGGTAGGATACACACTAGCTACTATTTTTGCAGAGGATATCGGGTCAAAAGTTTTCCTAAAATAATACAAAAGTTTTCCTAAAATAATACAAAAGTTTTCCTAAAATAATAATCATCTGGCGATAAACATCGAATGCACGATACAGTATCAGTGGTCTGCATTGTATTTGCTAATCTATGTAAATTTATGATAAGAGAGGCGCTAGATAAATTAACAGACACAGTGCAAACCATTAATATTGCATTGTATTTGTTAATTTATTTATTTATCGCTGCTATTAGCATTTTTCATTCAGTAACGTTCCTGTTCCAAAGCAACGACAGTAAGATTTAACATTGCAACGTCTTGAATTAATGAAGGACAACTTACTTATATAAGCACTCACTAACATGCTTCCTTAGCTTACTTACTCACATAACACGAATGACCAAATCAGTATTCACGACCACACCAGTCTTGACTTCAGGACAATGCACAACCCCGAAATACGATAGGGATAACTGGGCAGGAATGACCACTCATGACCATGACTGACCACTCGTGATCATGACTGACTATGAATGACCACCTGTGATCGCGCAAAGTCACTCATGCCCATGTATATCCATCATGCCAATTCGCTGCCACTCGTGACAGACAATGGATACGAATTTCCACCATACATACAGCCATAAGAAGTCCCTCTGTGCACGTCTCTGCTCTGCGTTGTTTATAGATTGTTCAAAAGACTCCTTTGTTTCGTCAATAAATCGTGGTTGGCCTCGACTCCCTCCCTCCAAACCTAAAAACGGGGATCCGTTCATGAAAGCCACGTAAGTCTTCAGTTTCGGAATGGTCAAAAAGAACGCGTCCAATAAACAACTCTACAAACGGATATATGGGTTTTTCTTCCCTCCATGGCATCTTAAACATAAGGATAGACTCGACGGTCAGCTCCCATGAGACGAGGAAGGGTAGGGCGGATTAGCCCACCGCACAGACAGGAGGGAAGATGGAGAGAAAGAAAGGAGGAGAAGGAAGAAGAGGAGGAGGAGGAAGAGGTAGAGAGGGTAGGAACAGAAGGATGAGAAAATAAGGGAAAAAGAAAGAGGACACTATAATGGGAATCGTGGAAGAGGAATAAGTGGAGTATAAGGAAGAGGCGGGAATGTAAAGAGGGAGAAAAATGAATGGAAGGAAGAATGAAGAGGGAGGCATGGAGGGGTACGCAGGATGTAGCGAAAAATACGAAAGGGAAGAAGATAAAGTAAAAAGGAATCATTTGAGGAATAAGATTTGTTGTCTGACAACTCGTCCAAAGAAAGCATTTTCTCCAAGTTCCTCGTGGAACGTTTAACTTCTTCGAATGGAACTCTTGGGTTCCGTGGAACCCAAGAGTTCGTAAACGCAGGTTTGGAGGAAAACGATAAGAAAGTACATTCCGAAAAATCTAGGAACCACGAACCTGTCATGCATGGAAAGTCCCTATGTAACTTTGTGTCAATAATTTTCTGGCGATAATCGGAAACAAGAATCTTCACATCTTATTGTTACAAAAAACTGATTTGTTTAGTTTTAGTTATGAAGGTAAATTGACGAATAACTATATTTCTATAAAGGAGCCTATGTCAGTAAAATAAGAAATGCTTTTGGAAGTTCAAAACAGTATATTTTCAGACAGAAAAAAATGTAGAATGGGACAATATCTATGTATAAGAGTGAAACGTGTACACGAATTTTTGACGAGTAACCATTTCTCTAATTTTAAATTCCTTGTCTACCAGCAAATTATTGGTTGACGAAGTACTTATTTCCTGGTAGAGACATCGCAATCTTATTACGTCATAAACAACACTGCCTCCCCACAAAACAACTCAACTTTGGAATAAGGTGAACGTTAAAGCGCACTCGGCGATAATCCTTCTGCGACGATGGCAGAAATATACGGTAGGCTAGATAAACCGCTGGATTTGCCTCAGTTGTCATTCACAACGTAGGCGCTATATAAATTGCGATCTTATCGTTTATTCGGATAAGCTGGTCATGTGTATTACAGTGCATGCAGGGTAGAGTCTAGCGCTATATAATGTCTGACCATAGATGCAAGATTTCTCAAGACATTATTATGACGCTATGATAACTGGAAGCATAAACATGGCATCATTGCTGACCTAGAAGTATCGAACTTTCCGATATAATACACTGTGAACGAAAAACACGAACCTCAGCAATGACTAGATAAATAAATGCAAATTTTATTAAGACTAAAATATTTACTCCAAACTATTATGGGTATTATATTTATAATTATGCGTTATACCAGTTAAAAATGACGTCATAGCGACGTCATTTGTTTATGACATGGCGTTTGGTAAGGAAGACATAATAGTAATACAATATTTACGCCAAAATCAGAGTTACAGTGCATTTAATCACACATTATAACTAATAAATGATAAATATTCGCTCCATAATCGTTAAAAGGAAATGTTTCCATATTTGACAAACATGTACAAATAATTGCGCAAATTATTATAGTAATTTCGGAGGTTTGCTTTTTATCCGATCACCATGTGTATGTACATGTAGGCCTGTATATACATATATATGTACATGTATACACGTGTGTGCATATATATATTGTATTATTCATAAATTATGTATTTATCTGATCAAATCGTATTATATGCACGAAATAAGTAAATATATTCACATGTTATCTATTTGTAAACACTATGTGTGTATTTGCATAAGATATTATTTATCTGTGATCTAATACATTTGAATATACTATAGTGAATAAGTGTTGTAAGGATGTGAATGTCCTTAATGAAAATATAATGTATATGGTCAATGTATATATATAATGACATGCATATATATATTATATTTTATGTGTATAATTATGGCATATATGTATATATATGACATATATATATAAGCCATTGTTTACGTGTTTGAGTGCATGGGTGTGTGCTTGTATATGGTTTTGATTACATGGTTTGAGGCTCTGGCTGACCACTGTCCACTGACGAAGTGACCAACCGTGTACGTTGGCGTCCAGCGTGGTCAGTCGATCGATGGACTTGGATCGAGGTAATTAGGAAGGAAGGACGAGAGCAGAGGACGAGAGCAGAGGAAGGTGAGGAGGAAGAGGAGGAGGAAGAGAAGGAAGAGAAGGATGAAGAGGAGGAGGAGGAAGAGGAGGAGGAGGAGGAGGAGGAGGTAGTGGACTAGGAAGAAGAAAGTGAGGAGGAGACAGAGGCGGAGGAGGAAGGGGAGGAAGAGGAGGAAGAGGAGGAGGTAGTGTATTAGGAAAAAGAAAGGTAGGAGGAGGAATAAGAGGAGAAAGAAGAGGTAGAGAAGGAGGAAGACGTACAGGAGGAAGGAGAAGATGAGAAGGAGTAAGAGAAAGAGCAGAAGGGCGAAGAAGAGGAAGAGGATGAAGAAGATGAGGAGTAAAGGGAAGAAAAAAGCGGTTGAGTGGAAGCATAGTTTCAACTCCAGAGACGTGGAAGATAGGGAAGAGAGAGAAGAGAGGGAATAAAGTGAGGGGCAGTAAGTGGGCTGAGTTCGTGCATTAGGGTGAAAACAGCGGCGTTAATAACAGTCGACTTAGAAACGGGTTGAAATTGACGAAGCAACAACTTAAATGCATTTTGGATCGAGAACTAACACAACATTTCGCCATTTTTTAACCTTCTAAAAGTTGCCATTAAGGTCGTATTTGAAAGAGATTATATATCTATTCTCACATGAGCTTAATGATGTCCTCCGTCATGTACCCCTTAACCTCTTTTTGCTACGGATGCTCCCATGGCCTAGAACAGCGTTCCAATTGAATTTTGTTTCATACCTAATATTATTTCTCTCTTTAAAAATCGACTAAAACCCCACCATCTTGACTCAAACTGTACACTTCAGCATCTCTCAAATTACCCGCGCTAACAGTCACACGTGCACTATGTTCTACACGTTATAGACATGAAAAATCAATACGCCGCCTAACAAACATTTGTCTAGTTAGCCTACGTATATATATATATATAGCCTACATATATATATATATATATATATTCATATGTACACACGAATCATATATACTAGCTTATACACTGTCAAAATAATACATTCGCAATCTAGTTTTAAACATTTGCCATATTTTAGACATTTTAAACTTGTGCCTTCTGCTTGTGCACTGGGAACCATAAAAAACACGTGGTTATGATGATGAATTTGGTCATAGTCATACTTATGGTCATGGTTAATGGTTATGGTCATTATAGTTTCCGCATCGCTGGCGTTTGAAGACCCTTCTGTTCTACCATGGTTTCGAGAAGTGCCTGGATTTAAAGACGTTGTTGTCGAGATGGATAGGGCATGTGCTAAAAGGAAACTCAATAATGAAAACGATCATAGAAGGAAAGATGGAAGGAAAACGAGGAACAGGAAGACCGAGACGAATGATGCTGGACTGGATGATGCCAGATGGCTACCAGAGACTTAAAAATGAGACGCAGAAGAGAGAGGAGTGGAGACGTCGAACATTTGAAGCTGCTTGAAAAGGCATTGAACAAGAAATGAGAGTTGCACTATGCAAATTAGAATATCACTAAAGCTAATCATGAATTCCCTCATCTTGTTCTTCTAGTTATAGTGAATTTCAAAGGCGCCAAAATAAGACGAATCTCACAAAAACATAACTCGCGCCTTAACATATCCTGGACCTTATTCTCGGTAAGTAACTGAAATTTCGATTTCAATGTAACGCTATTCCAGATGACGATTCTCATGCCATGCCTTAGAAACAAGCAAGTAAAATCGATCATCCTATGCGTTTCTATCATCCTACGTTTGTCTGTGTCTGTGTTTGCCTTGTTCTCTTGTCCGTCTTTCTCACTCCTCCCAACGTCGTAAACACGCCTCCAGGAGCCCATAGATCTATGCCTAGCGGCGAGATATCTACAACGTCATTGTCGGTTTTAAGTTGGAGATGATCGTCTACTGTGAAGCGATGTATTGTGGGTCACGAGTTGGAGGCAGTGAATAATCTCTGTGCCAGAGTTAGATGCTGGTTGGTGTCCGAATGCTTCATTCCTGCTTTGGCTGCTGTAGTTTCACGGCCTTCCGTTTTTGAAAGAGATCGGTGCCGAGACGTCAGAGGATGTATTGATCTGTTTTCCAAGTGTCGCTACTCACTCGAGGGTTTGGTGAGTAAGTGAACGACCCAATTGCCCCAATTAGCATTTTCCTTTCCTAGCTGTCTATATGTGTATGCATCTGTCTGTCCGTTTATCCGTCTGTCTTTCTATATATCTGTCTATATACTTGTTCGTCTATCAAAATATCTATTCATCAATATTTCAATTAATCAATCAATCAATCAATCAATCAATCAATCAGTCAATCAGTCAGTTAGTCTATCTATCTATCTATCTATCTATCTATCTATCTATCTATCTATCTATCTATCTATCTATTGAAATTATTTACTCGCTCGTTTAGTCCTAAATTAGCATATTTATTTAGAATTCTTATCCCGTTATACAGACCATTTCCAACTCGTGTCTTTTTTGTTAAAAAATTGTAAGCTTCGAAAATTAGCATTTTAAGAATACAAATCAAACGCTCACATTTTTCACAAATAGACTGCTACCGTTGAAAGTTATCGTCGTTGGGTGAGGTAATGCCCCCAAATCTTTCCAGTTGAGAGCAGCTATACTAGGAGCGCCTCTTGCGCAAGAGGAGTAATCTTCAGGATTTGTTGTAAGCTGTTATTAGAATGGCTTGAGTTCAATGGTGACGGATTATGCAAAGTCGATACGCTCGAGGTATATGTGTATAGCACAGGATGGAACCGATTTCCCAGGAAACCGATGTAATGACGCGGGAATTATTGAATTATAAATTCAAATAAGATATTCAAATTATTTATATCTTCAAATTAGATCATCGAGGGGTACTAAGAAAGAATTGATATAGTATCTGTATTGTTTGTTAACTGTATATACCGTTTGTTATGGCTGCAATAAACGAGATTGAATTGAATTGAATTGAATTCCAGTTCCAAAGACTTATACAGGAGGAATCAATTGAAATTCCATACTATTCGTTTTTGGTTGTTGCCAACTCGACAGCTGCCAATGAAAATAGAGGGGTGAATGGCCAGGAGCCAAGTGACTTTTAGGACTCAGGGTCCGACAGATGGATAGTATAATAATCAGTTATAATAAGTTAATGAATGATCATGCCTCTTTTAATATTATAATATTACTGACACTTAATAGCAATTAGTGTAAAATTGAAACATCTGAATGTAACCGTACTTTTGTCATTTATTGCAATCTCTGCCAAGAGGCGTGGAATAGCTCTGCCTATAAGGCCCGAGCTTTATATTTCCAGGTCCCGGAATTTCTTTCCTAGAGGCCAGAAATTGCTCTGCCAAGAGGCTCGAGATTTCTTTGCCCAGGTCCGGAATTTATCTTTCTAGGGTGAATAATTTTTCTGCCTAGGGCCTGGAATATATTTCTCCACCAAGAGGCCCGGAATTTCTCTGCCAGGAGCCGTAATTTCTCTCCCTAAGGAGCGGGTTTTCTCTTCTAGAGCCCAGAACATCGCTGCCTTATAAGGCCCGGAATTACTCCGCCGGCGGGCCTGGAGATGACCGTAGGCCATTCTTGGTAGTTCCTTCCGTTACTTTCACCTCTCCTTTTCATCCACGCTGCTTCCATCAATACTTCTTCATCTGTGAAGATAAATCTTCCTACTCGAGCGAAGCCGCAGTTCGGCCATTACCATATCTCTCTCTCCTTTCTCTGCTCGGAAAGATGAAAGAGCGTGACGTATGAGTCTGAATTCGGACAATTTCATCATCAGAGGCAGAGGCGGAACTGAGCTCGAATACAAAAGCCTTCACCAGAGAGCAAAGGTTTTGATATTGCTAAAAATATACTGTCTTGCAATTCTTTGCCTTCTGTTACTCTTGCATGTTACCTTGCATGTGTGTGGGCGACAGTTGACCAATAAGGTATGCTTTTATGTATGTATATAGGAAGTTAATGTACGCAGATACGTGTATATCTGTCTGTATGTCTATATGTTTAAATGACCGCGTGTTTATGTGTGTGTGTGCATTTGTGCATGCATGCATTAATGCATGTGTGTGATCGATTCTTTTCATTCACACATACATGCATACCGGTACATAACTTTGGATCTGGAATTTTACACAGTGCGTTTTGGTTAATTATGAAATAGTCGTAATGAAAAGTCAGAATCGCGAGCGCCACCCGTCAGACGGACTTTTAAACGGACGAGCAGATCTACTGGAGAACGCTTAGAGTGTAGCTTTTAGAAGGAATCTTCTAAAAACTGCTGAAATAGCGAAAACGTCAATCGAAGAGGACACTCGTATTAGTAGGTCTAGGATCATCGACGATTCAGAGAAGATTAGAGGGCCGACATGGAACACGGATTTTATCTGTTTGCAGAATTATTCATCTGTGTGTGTACATTTGCGATTGCAATCATAGATTAAAAATGGCAACTCTTCAAGACGTGCTACCGACGAAACAACAATAAACAGGCTCAAATGAAACGATTTCAAGCGGAATAGATTAATTGCCGAAGAGTGGGAAAGAAAGATCGAGGACGGCATGTCGCTGAAGTTTAGGCTACCTAATCCAGAATGCTGGAACTGCTACAGTGACGATTTTTTCAATGATGTGCTGTAACCATTCAGAGTAGGCGATTAATCAGGTCACTGTATGCAACATCGCAAAGAAACCAACAGCAAAGAAAAAATGAGATTGTGAAACGACTTCATAGATAATATGAAGCACAGCCTATATTGTGCCGTGTTGTATCGAATTGTTTTCATTGTATATACAGCTTTCTATAGCGAATCTCTCAATACAACCTATACAGAGCTTGTGGGCCTCTGGTCGCCCTTCCAAATTATAGTTCACTTTTAGTAACCAGACATTCAACTGACACCTCAATCAGATTGTCCGGCCCCTCTGTCGCCTCTCTTTTGGAAAAGTTCCGAATCGCCACTTGACCTGATCAGAGGTGGTCCCATTTCGAAAAATCCCGCTTTACGATCTGTTATACTCTGCGCGTATTAGCCTATAATATCACGGTGCCAGCGAAGTAGAGTAAACTCTACAGTTTTAATGACGTACGGGCTCGTCGATAGAGGGCCGGATGAATGACGTCATTGTAAGAAGCGCCCTCTATTGATCGTCGTTGTAAAGATGTCGTCGTCAATCCACCTCCTCAACAATGCGCCGCATCAATTTGACAGGATGAAACGGCTGCTGACGCAGGATCAAAGGGGTGCGTTCTGCGTTAGACATTGATGGTGCTCCTAAATCAGTCAGACTTAAGAAACATCTTGGATGGGTCTTCATCAAAATATGATGTAGGCAAACCAAAGTCTCTCTGGACATCCATGCCATCTGTCTGCTGTCGACGGGAATCCGTTGGTTGGTTCCACGCTGGTGCGTGGGGCCACCAATGGTGACCCCCTTCAACTTACTGTGAATTTGTTTGCTAACAGACATATTTCACTCGGTCACCATGACATTTAACATGATTTAGGTTAAGCGCAGTGAGTGCCTCTGAGTAGACGTATTGATGGGGCGCTAAAATAATGTTCGAATACATTTGTATAATTTATCATCAACAAGTAGTCGTAATCCTACTCCTGTAGAGCGTAAAAAATGCGAAGTGCACTGTTGAATATCCAGGAGCCTCATCAGTAATAGTTATTACAATACCTTACCTTAGAAATAAGTGTCAGACAGACATAGATTCAGACTGACACACATACATACACACACATACATACATACATACATACATACATACATACATACATACATACACACACATACATACATACATACATACATACATACATACATACATACATACATACATACATACATACACACACATACATACATACATACATACATACATACATACATACACACATACATACACACACATACATACATACATACATACATACATACATACATACATACATACATACATACATACATACACACATACATACATACACACATACATACATACATACATACACACATACACACATACATACATACATACATACACACATACATACATACATACATACATACATACATACATACATACATACATGCATACATACACACATACATACATACACACATACATACATACATACATACATGCATACATACACACATACATACATACATACATACATGCATACATACACACATACATACATACATACATACATACATACATACATACACACATACACACATACATACATACATACATACATACATACATACATTCATACATACACACATACATACATACACACATACATACATACATACATACATGCATACATACACACATACACACATACATACATACACACATACATACATACATACATACACACATACATACATACATACATACATGCATACATACACACATACATACATACATACATACACAAAGACATACAATACAAATAGATAGACATACAGACAGACAAATATATATACAGAACGTCGTCATTCTCAATTCGCGTGTGTACATATAGACCTGCGCATCTTTGCTAAAGAAAGACGCCTGACATTAATTTAGAGAGAAAAGGTTGAGAGTGTGACTAACCTCTGCATGGCTGTCGTTCGGAATGATTCCAAGCGAAGGTTGAACTTTTATTCATCACTGAACTCCTCTTCTCATCTCTCTCTGTTTCTGTCTCTGTCTCTATATGTCTGTCTGTCTCTATCTATCTATCTCTGTCTGTCTCTGTCTGTCTCTGTCTCTCTCCCTCTCTCTTTCTCTCTCTCTCTTTCTGCAAACAATAGCAGCCAGATTTTTCGTCAGGCGTTTGCCTTCTTTGCACTCATTTGTCTGAATGCAGCACTCACTATTCGATCACATTTATATTCAGTAACACAAGATCGCAGTATTCAGTTGTACTCACTATTCCATCACGGTATTCATTAATACTCGCTATTCGATCACACTATTCAATAACACTTACGATCACAGTTTTCTGTAGTAGACGCTATTCGATCACAGTATTCAGCAGTATTCACTGTTTAATCACCTTGTTGACTAGTACTTACTATTCTATCATCGTATTCATTGGATCACGTTATTCATTAGTACTTACATGTACTATTCAATCGCATTATTCAGTAATACTCACTATTCGACCACAGTACAAATTTTAAAGTCCACTATTTATTATTTCAGCGCAGTAATCCGTTTCCTGACGCAGCACTGAATATTCAAAACTGAATATTCAGTTTCTTATCGCGATATTCATTTTTCCAGCGCCATCCTCAGTATCCTAGCGCAGTACTAGATATTCTAAATCGGTTCTCAGTTTCCTAACGCAACACATAACAATCGAGTACTCAGTATTCTAGTAGCTACTGAGTAAGAAGTGCCGATAGTTGCGATGTGACACCGTTCGTCAAATATCATTGAACTCGACGGCTTTCCATAACTAAAGAACGTTGTTGCATCGACGATGTCACGTGACCCGAGCAGTTCCGCGCTTTCCGTGCAAGAAGAAGGTGCGTGCCAATGCGTCGAATGAGGAAGCGCGATACAGTCACAGACATTGGTTCATTATCCAAACGAACGACGTGTCCGGTATATGTCTCAGCGAGTGTGTCGGTCTATCTGGCAATAAACTGGTTGCTCTCGTTAATAAAGTCTAGACAAATCCGATCTGATGAAATCTAATCAACAGTTATTCTAATCAACGGCTAATCTATCATTGGTTAATATTATCACCAGTTAATTAATAAAATCCTCGGTGAATCAAATCATTGGTTAAGTAATCATCAGTTGATTCAATTATCGGACAATGTAGTCATCAGCTATTTCAATCGTCAGTTAATCCTATCATCGAATAATCTAATCATCAATTAATCATATCATCATCATTGTTAAATGCATGACAGCGAGCGTCTAAAAACGCTGCTCGTTTATCGACGATCCGCTTAGAATGTAAAATAAATTGTCATTGAGGTTATTTTTTAATCTTCGGCAGAGAGTGGAGTCATCTGGTCTCAGTAACTCGTCCAACAGTGTTCCGAGTACTTATGCAGATTTTATTGAAATAATTGACTAATTTGCGATGACGAATATGCAGCTGCGACGGAGTCAATCTTCTTAAGACGTAGTCCAAATAACTTGAACCAAAACGAATTCATCTCACATTAATTTTGTATTTTCATATCTTTCTATCAAAACCATTTTTTCATTAATGGCTTCTATCTAAGCTCATCATCATTGTTAAATGCTTCGTCGTCGTCGTCATCACCAACATCATCATCAGCAGCAGCAGAGTCATCGTCATCGTCATCGTCATAGTCATCGTCATCGTCATCGTCATCGTCATAGTCATCGTCATCGTCGTCGTCGTCGTCGTCATCATCGTCGTCGTCATCATCGTCATCATTATCATCGTCGTCATCAGGGCACACGAAAGGAGCGTTTAAAATGTTAGCCAAAAAAAATATTGGTAAAATGAACGAACAATCTGAAAACTTTGTCAGTCATGTGAGGAGATATTTCACTCTCTCTGTCTGTCTCTCTCTCTTGTCCTTGTCTCTATCTCTGTTTTTGTCTGTCTGTCTCTCACTCTATCTGTCTCTCTGTCTCTGTCTCTCTCTCTCTGTCTGCCTGTCTGTCTGTGATCTGTCTCTGCCTCTGTCTCTGTCTGTCTTTGTCTGTCTATCTGTCTCTGTCTCTCTGTCTCTCTGTCTCTCTCTGCTTGTCTCTGTCTCTATCTGTCTGTCTGTCTGTCTCTGTCTCATATCTGACCTGTTCAAATGCTTAACTGGAGTGAATTAGAGCTCTCACCAGAGGATTGTAATTTCTTCACTAAACAGACCACAGTGGATGGATGAATGGGCACCAAACAAAGCCGGTCATCTTCCGTGCAAGTCTCGCCGTCCGCTTCTCTTCATCTACCACTGCTGTCGCTGACAATGCGACTGATGCTGCAGGCACGCTAATCGCCCTCCACAGCCGCTGAGGGCCCTTCTCCCATTTCAACGGACTCTCACATCCATTTCAACCCATTAACGGTTATTTCATGCACTCGTTCACATAACCATACGCACACCCAGACCCATATATACATATGTATTATTGCGTACGCTTATGCATATATGCCTATATATATAGATGGAGGGATGGAGGGATGTATGGATGGATAGATGGATAAGTGGATGAATTGATTGATGTAGGGATGGATGGATGGATCGATGGATTGATAGATGGATGGATGGATGGATGGATGGATGGATAGATGGATCGATCGATCGATGGATGGAAGGATTGATGGATGAATGGTTAGATGCTTAGATAGATATATAGATAGATAGATAGATAGATAGATAGATAGATAGATAGACAGATAGACAGTTAGACAGATAGATAGATGGACGGACGGACGGACGGACAGGCAGGCAGACAGACAGGCAGACAGACAGATATATAGATATATAGATAGATAGATAGATAGATAGATAGATAGATACATAGATAGATAGATAGAGAGAGAGAGAGAGAGAGAGAGAGAGAGAGAGACATACAGACAGACAGATAGATAGATAGATGGACATGGCCATCACCATAGATTTACAGATCGCTCTCCTATTTACACATAGTTCTCCTGCTCAGATGACGTCTATTGCCCATATGTAGATATTGCAATTTTCACAAAAGGGTTAATCACCGTCACGCTTCTTTGGAGGACCCACCTTTCTGCACAGTAACTTCAACAACATAATCCTCGTTGCGCTTGGCTGCTTCTCCGTTGCAGCTCACGGCCCAAGTTATGCGTCATAACAATATTGTACGAGCCAGCAATATCTGGCGAAGTGTCCTAGCCCTAAAAAGCGTGACTAAAATACACTGAAGGGAGGAGTCCCTACAATTCCTAACGCCTCTTTACTTTAGTTTTGCTGCTTCGATCCTGCCTCTGTCATTTGAAATCGAAAAAGTCTCAGGTAAGAGTATAAATTAAACCATAGTGAGACACCGTATATCATGTAATAATTATGTAAAATATCAGCTTTTTCTTGCTAATCTAATAATGATAAATTGTTAGAGAGTTAATTGTTATTGTAACGAAAAAATTTTGGCGCTCAGACATTGGTAACAGAATGGGAATGTGGGGCGCGGTTAGTAAATGTTGAACATTCTGGTCACTCTTTGAATTGAATTAAATTAAATTCTCTCACTCAAAATCGTCGGAATAGACCTCATTCGAGTTCATATAAACTTAATGCTTCATGATGGTATGTTAACCATGCACCTGTTTGCCACGCCCTTGTGTGTAATTAAGCATGATCCAGGCCTATTCTTTGACAGATTAAAATTATTGATATAGCGTGTGCCCAAGTTGTGAAACACTACATGCCGTTATAGTTTAGATACTTAGATTCGTAACCTGGTTTTCATATTGAATTTTTCGCATTATGTTAATTGATTCTTGACCTAATGACCTACACTGACAAACTACTAACTATGGTCAATAAGAATTACAAACATACTTCAAATGATACGGACTCATTTGAAGTAAATAGCGAAGCTTGAAGTAGTCGGCTGCATCTTATTTCAAGTATGATTAAATCTAAATCTCTAATGAACTTCCTTGTTGAATTTTCCGTTAATGAACGCAAGCAATTCCCTTAAGATGGCGACAAGGAAGTGAAACGCAGCCATTATTATTAGGATCGGTCCTCGCTCGGGTGCGCCCTGTGACTGAGCGATAATACGGGGCAGTCACCAGTCTGCACCGCCAAGCGAATAGTCGAGGGAACACCATATAAAAAGCCGAAAATTTATTTTGACTTTAAAGACACTTTATGAATCTTCACTATGCTATGAATGTTGAGATCCACTGATCGAACAGATACGGAGTTGGAATTTCAAGCCGCATGTCGAATAACCAAAAATACTCGTAATGTAAGAACTGTTACAGGTTTAGCCATGATCAGAGAACTCAGGTAATCTGGGGTAGAATAATGAATAATCTGTGAAACAAGGACTTACTGAAGTAGTTCTCTGATTGACCAAAGTTCAACGTCTTACGAACTAAGAGTTCCAACTCAAAACAAATTCTTTGCATAGAAGAAATCAAACCAAAGATTTTAGCATAGGTCATTATCGCTTTTGGGTGTATTAATAATGAATGAAGAATTTAACAAAGGGACTCTGCGTTCACTGGAGCTTATGCATATTTGACTTTTCCATAGCTTTCTGTAGGAAGCGAGTTATCCAGACACCTGGGAACCAACGCATTTTCCGTAGATGCCCTATAAGACATAGCGACAATAATGTGCAAGTCACGAATACATACGTGCATATGTGTGGGGGATTGGTGACTGCAAGTGACTTTGTCGGTGAGGAAGATAGTAAAGTCAAAGGTAACACCAAGATAATAAGCAGAATCAGTCAGGTCTATGTCTTGAATAGCGCCTCGATTACCTTGTCACTGTTTAAGGCAAATAGACTAGCTTACGTAGCGTTCAACTATACATCATTCCACGTAGACTTAGAATAATTCTGAGTCTACCTGGAATGCTATTACACTAACATAACTTCAAATGAAAAATTAATAACTTTTTCAGCAAAATTCTCAGGGTCCACTGACTGATTTTCACCTCAGAGTTCAACCGCAACCGTCACGATGGCAGAGGGGTGTGGAGCAACTTTCGCTAAAGTTATGTTGATCATTTTCAACATTATATTTCTGGTAAGTTTATATCGATGTGTCGAATACTTAGTTCTTTCACTTTTCAGCAAATTTGAATCTACGTTTTCTTCATCTATGATAGGATGATTCTAATGGCCTAGACTAAAAAGTCAGTCCTTTTCATCAGGACTGACTGCATGTGGGTTAGAAGCGACTCTGAGAGTCTGGGTAGAATTTTTGAAGTAGATTTTCTGACTGAATATAAATGTTATTGTAAATCTAATCGAGACTACGATGGATAGATAATATAAATAAGGACAGAATATCACTTGGACTATCAGTGAGTGCGCCATTGGTCTTAGCAAATGACCGAGGACGATGGAGATCATTAATTCGTACACATCGCCGTCATATGACTGGAGTCAGGAATTATGATAATAAATTTTGTGATAAATATCGCTTTAACACTCAATCTGATGTCTTGTCTGTTTGCTTTAGTGTTCAGGATTGGTGCTGATCGCACTTGGAATCTGGCTTCTGGTTCTGTTGGCACAATCAGATGGACTCTCTGAGCTGTTCAGTAAGGCTTACGGTTCGGGCTTCTACCGTAACGCTGCTATTCTTCTAATCGCCATGGGGTGCCTGATACTATTCGTCACTATTCTCGGTCTCGTCGCCGCTATTCGAGAATCCAAGATTTTGCTCACCATCGTGAGTTATTCAATAATATCTAATCTAGTATAATCGCACCTTATTCTGGCCATTGGTGTTTATGGTATACGTAGGGAAGTAGAAGTAGAAGAAGAAAAAGAAGAAGAAGAAGAAGAGGAAGAAGAGGAGGAAGAAGAAGAGGAGAAAGAGGAGGAAGAGGAGGGAGGGTAGGGAGGGAGGGGAGGGAGGGGTGGAAGGTGAGGAAGATGAGGAGAAGGAGGAGGAGAAGGAAAAGGAGGAGAAAGAGTAGGAGGAAGAGGAGGTGGAGGCGGAGGAGGAGGAAGAGGAAGAGGAAGAATAAGAAGAAGAAGAAGAAGAGGAGCAGACCTACTGATAATCTTAGGACAGCCACGAGCATGAAATGTTGGCGGCTTCTTTTTCTTAACCTTGGCGTACGTGTTCTTAATCGTTACTCGTCGTCAATTCTTCCTAATTTCTCTGAAGCTATTCTATTCTGACAGTATTCCAGTTTTTAGTCGAGTTCTTTAGAAACGTTCTTTGAATGTCTGTCCATTCACGCACGCTCAGTCCTGAACCTTGACCTCAAGCGCACCCGATAAATAACACAAGAAAGGGAAGCTAGAAACAAAACTTAGAAGTAGGCCTATGATATATGACTGTGAACGTAATAGTTAGTAACGTCGACAATGAGTTTAGAAGGAGAGGATCTATCATGCCACAGAGAATATAAAACTTGGATTGAATCGTTAACCATAGCCACACCGAGCTATAATTGCGCCCTGTGCCTAGCATCAATTTGGCGCCACCACATTTTGAAAATAGTGCACTTTATGGAATAATATGTTATTCCATCCTGAAATTCGCGCCCTTTCCATCCACATTTGCGCCCTGAACGTAGGCCCCGCAGCCCTCCTCGGTGCGGCCATGTCGATAACGTGAGTAATGAGAGAAGTCGTTTATTTTCTTTCAGTATCTCATCTTCATCTGTATTATTTTTGCCGGAGAAATTGCCGCCGGAGTTGTTGCGATTGTCTACAAGGATAAGGTAGGTGCTCCTTTCAATATTCTTAGTTCTAGTACTCTCCAGGAAATTCAATCCGTACAGAGATATGAATTTGCAAGGTCAAGTTCAAGATCAATGTAAAATTCAAGGTCAGCGAATCTGATTCTGTTGGGCAAGATGTCATTGAGCACGAAGTACTTCAGCAGGGTCATTTCCCGGAGTAGGCTCAGCACCGTCGAATTCTCAGTCGTCGGAAATGCGCTCTACAGAACAATATCATATAGATGTCTGCCATGAGCAAACAAAGCTGCTCACTTACTCAAATTACTGGATTGATATTATTATTATTATCATGCATTTATAAAATACAACTAAGCTTATTTAATGGCGAAGTTCCAATCAATCTCGCTCACCAGTTGTAAGTAGAGCTTAAGTGAAGGACTTTTCATAGCAATTGCTCTGACTAACCAGCAACGATGCCTCTCATGGTGACCGATGTGCAGTTAATTTGTTATAACGTCCTTCGTCTGATTTTCTCAACTTCGGGAAAGCGAAATAGTTTTAGTTTAACAGCACTGTGTGATGACAGTGATCATTATCATTATACTCATTGTCCCATTTGCCCGTACAACTACTAAACAAAATCGTGCTTTATCAGTTTGGTTGGCCCCTCGTTCTGGAACACGTTCCCGTTGGTGTTGCGGTTGTCACCAAGGGTCCACTCAGACTCTTATTATACTCGCCTTAAAAAGTTTTTGGCCGTGCTGGGGTCGAAAACGCTCCTGAGTAGTAGCCCTGAAGGGCGCTATGTTAAATTTTCCTAATGAGTGAATGACTGAATTATCGTTACCCTTTTCTTTTATTCAGATTTTGGGATAGATTGGAGCCTGGCAAAGTAGAAGCATTGGCGGAAAGTCAAACAAAACTAGTGATCATAGGATCTTGTAGCAGTTAAAACACTACTTAACATGCACTTGGCTTTGTTTTGACAGCTACTCGGTAATCTACGCGGATTCTTGCAGGACAGTATGGACTTTACACAATATCCGTACTATAAAAATATGACAGGCGACTCTAAATGTGCATCCGGACCGCAGGGCGGTATATGGGATTTAATTCAACTACAGGTAATATTAGGTCTACTTCACAAGATCAAATGAACATTCGTCATTAGTGTCAATGTAACAGTACAAGATGCGATTGTGAGAATTATTAACTTTTTGTCATCATCAATTTCGTTAGTTTTATCCTCATTAATAATAATTCTCGTTTTTATAATAACTTGTCTTTTATTGACGCCGCTGATTTTGCAATCGGTGAAATAATAGCCAATACACTTTTAAGATTCTCGTGAAGGTCTACAAACACGCCATACATACAACAGATCTAAAACCGGTTACCAAGATTAGCTCCCTATAGGCCACCTACACCAATTCCGTTATAACCGCCTGCGTCATCATTTTCTTGTTCAATAATATAGCAGGTACGAACCATGATTGCTATTGTTGGCCATTTTAAGAAGCATTTGCCATTTAACTTTCAGTTCCATTGCTGCGGACTTACAACAAATCAGACTGGCTACGAGAGATACGTATCGGATTACGAACTGAATCAGGTAGCCTAATTGCATTAGCATCTGCTGAATATTTACACATAAATGTTTATTATCTAGAAGAAAGATCGCTGTGGTAACTGCTAGTAGGCCTACTGATGATTTCAAAATACTAAATTAATATCTTTACAAAAACCGTGCATGATTAAATAGACGATCGATGTTTTTGAGCATTCTCTTAAGAGTTGAATGTTATGTTTCCTAACAGCGATTTCAAATCCTCATTCAAACATCGGACACTTTTCATTAACATCTCATTACTTCTTTCCCTAACATTTTGAGTTGCGGTGCCACTGGCCGCGTGTTCCGAACTGTACACTGAAAATGTGTGTTATATTGACGAGTTCATATGTTTTCTTTGCCATTCAGTGTCCGACTACAAAGGCTAGATATCCTACGACTCGAGTTCCATTGACTTGTTGCGAGCGAACTCCGAATGCAACTAGATTCTACTCTAATGATCAGAAACCAGAAGAATTCGCGTGTACCACCCCGAACGCAGAGAATAGACTGGTAAATAAGACTTTAACAAAGTTTAGCTGATTTAGAACTAACAGTTGAATCGTTAACGTTGACTCTCTATTTGGGATTCTTTTCACGCGAATAGCTTAAGTGCTAGCCAATTCAACTTTCTTTCGGCTCCAAAGCCTGACGATATTAGGACCATTCTAGAAGAATTTGCTTTTCATGAAAATAGTAAATAATAGGTGTATGTGTAACGAACGTGCTAGCCCGAGATGTGTACCTCAGAAATTAGCCAAATACCTCAGAAGTAAGCCAGCATCGGTATGGGTCCATTGTTACTGTTTGCCAGTGCAGAAGTCAATGGGACGTACGATATTACCAAATTGGCTAAATGGGTTTACTAGGCTTGTGACAATCGCTGATCAATTCCTCGACTGCCTGGATAAAGGAGGAATATTGATGAGGGCTTCATTTGAGGTGTACGTCCTGTGGTGAGGCAATATTTACAGGGGTGCAAGGCACCCCGGCCCACGACCTCTAGGGGTCCACAGAGACCGTAAGAACGCAAGGCTATGTGTCTTACAGGGTAGTGGCACATTTATATAGAGTCACTACGCGAAGGTCTCGTCAGAAACGTTCCCACCTCGCCACAATGAGATCATGATCGAGTAAAATGGTCTTGAAGCAATTGTGGAGAAGAGGTAAAGAGAGATTGAGAAGGAGTTCATGTCATAAGTGGATTGTTCCAGAAGGATGGGACATCCACAGACAACTCCTATGCCGTAGTATACCGCCGCGATGTTGTTTCTGGAGTAACTTGAGGAAGGAATTTTGAATCATAGAGGATGCAACTATGCCTGTAAATTTTGTTAAAATCAACGTCGGCGAAGTAGAAGAACGGTTTGATTTAATGCAGAAAAGCAATAAGTCCTTACGAATTATATGAAGAACTTATAAAAGTCCGTTTGAACTTGAAAAAACCGCAAACTCTCCAATTACATGGGCCAGAGGCGGCGATCCTGGAGGGGGGGTTCGAAGGTGACAAGTCCCCCCCCCCCACCTTCTACAGAGAGGGTACACATTATACGTTTGTTCCCAACATTTTCTACCCCACTCATTGGGTGTCCCCCCATCTGTCGAAAGAGATCGCCGCCTCTGACATGGACTATTTATGACACCGAGATCCAAGTGTCCGTAGCCATCTACCGATTGTTCACTAAATCCCTTAATATTTTTACAGGTAACAGAACACGTGAAAGCGTTGTTATTGCCATCCTAAAGAAATCCTATACAAATTCAACAGTAAATAACTGTAGATTTACCCAGGCAACAACCTTCATCGACTCTGCCATGTTTCTTGTTGTAACAGGGATGCATCCAAACGATTCAAAACTGGATCATCAAATATGCGCCAGTGTTGATTGGAATCGGAATCGGATTTGGAATGTTAGAGGTACGTAGGCTGATTCTAGTCGTATTTCGTTATTATTGACTTGCATCTTTTAAGTTTTGGTTGTTAATGCTTTTATTAGGATGACTAAAAATATCATAAGTACTATTATTACTATTAGGCCCTATTGTTTTCACTACTATAACTTACTGCTATTTCTGCTGCTAGTACATGTGGCACTATCAGTTCTCTTACAATAATTGTTATTATTGGTGTTGTTATTATTGCTATTGTTATTATTGCTGTTGTAATTATTGCTGTTGTAATTATTGGTGTTGTTATTATTGTTGTTGTGTTTATTGCTGTTGTTTTGATCCTGTGGTAGTTGTATAAAAACATTTATTGATATTAGACGTTTACAAACTGAACAGTTATAACATCCTCTGAAAGGCGGATGCAATGACCTATCTGCTACTCATCTGGACAATGCTGTTAATTATTAAATAATTTAAGGATGAAATGACAGAAAACTAACCAGTCCTTAGTGTGGAGCTGTAAACTGCGGAAGCATACACAAACTTAGTCCTGATTGAACATTTCTTGCTTTATTTGTGTGCATTAAACGTACAGCATGTCTGTTTGTGATGTAATGTAATCAAGCATTTATATAGCGCCGCTCTAATCAGCAGCGCTCTCTACGGGCGTCTATGCGTGGGCATATGTCTAGGTATAGGCATAGGCATATGGTCATATTGTAGCATATGCCAAGAATTGTGATTGAGGCGGATCCTCTTTTTAAAATTAATTCCTATCTTATTTAATCCAATCCGTTCACTTATATAGCGCCAATATACATATTTATACATGGCAGGCCATTGTACATGCATACATAAATGAATATATACACACGCCTAAGCACACATGCATGCACACAGAAATATACACATGTACACACACACACACACACAAGCTTAGGCACACATACATGCACACATACTTTCACACGTGCATGCGTTTGACCATTGTTATACTTGTTGCAGATGTTTGGCGTTATTTTTGTCGTCTGTCTTTGCATGAACACCGACAAAGGGTTCAAAAGATTCTGAGCGAAATTATCCAAGGAATTCGCAATTCACGGACAAAGCTTTTGTTACTCTGTTGTTTTTTGACTGACGTTCAATTACGTTTTAATTAATCAGGTGTGAAAGATCTGCAATTATCGTTTTTTATATAAATTTATGTCCACAAATTCTACACGTGCGTACTAGAAAGTACATTACACACATTACATTACACACGTGCGTACTAGTAAGTGCTGACGGGAAAAGAACGGTTATAGATTGTAGGTAAACTTTTGTAGGTGATCTGTGTAGGCTGAGAGTTAGACATCTTAGGTTTTAAATAAATTAATGGATTATTAACAATAATTTTCTCAACAGTGCCTGCAGTACTAAGAGCATGAACAGAGTTTTATAATTATAGTTTTATTAAATTGCTTGCTTGTTCAGTAATTAAACCCAGTTGTCTATAGACCTCGTCAAAATTACAGATGTGAATTGAATTCCACTTTTACACTGTGTTAACATTTAAATGAAAATGAATATTAAAAACTGGTTTTAAATATTGCCAGTTTGCGTTTTATGTTCTGAGATCTGCTGAAATTTACAAATCATGTCGAAGTTCGGAAAACGATTCCTGTAAAATTCCATGGTGATTGATTTGGAACAGTAATAATAATTGTCGTAATATAATAGGGTTTTCGCAGACTATTGGGGTTAGGCTGGGGAAAGGTGTCAAACGCTTACATGGAATCGATAAGACTCATTTTTACCTACTGCTATAGTTAGATCGATGCAACTCTTCACTCTAGTCATTGCTTTGATGGCATAGAAATCACTCCGTGCACTATTTCGATTCTTAGTTCATATCGCAGAAACTCCTCAGATTAGAAAAAATCCAGATACCGTATTAAATGCTTAGATGAGGTCTACATAACCGTTTGAAGAGTCTCTACAGAGAGACGGTGAACGCGCGTTGCTCTCAATTGCTCTCATACAGTCATCGCAGCATCTCACTTTTGCGGCCGGGTCCAGCTGCTGGCATACGGGGCACGGACACGCATGGGTAGCCATGGATGACCGACAGACGATGCATAGCGAGACGCGCTGAAAGAGCAGCCGATGGCAGATGGAACTGGAAGCGTCGTCAGGATGAAGGTCCATCAACTGCCTGAGAAGATCCCCTTCGCACGTCGCCGTCTTTTGCTCGGTCCCGGCGGTGGCTGCGGCGATTGCAGCGGCTTTAATGGAGCGAAGAACTCGGGTTCGTTTCTCTCGAATGACCCCGCTCAGGCACTCGTTACGTGCCAGTTCACGCTCGGGGTAGAACCATCCACAGATGGCACTCCTGGCCCGTGACAGTCGTCGTCTCAGTGCCAACCCGACGACCAGGAGACCGTACAGAGCCACAAGGACCGAAAGACTGAATAGGGAAGGAGCGTTGGACGCAGGCATGCACACGAATCCCTCGCTGAAAAATCCGAACCAGTGCCCCGGATGGAAACCTCTGAGGAACTCCTTGAGAATCTTGGCCAGGGTCCCGTTGCCTCGAACAACCGACGAGAGGCTGTTTCCGCCGGTGACGTCGAATGGTGGCCTTGAGTGGCGTCGAACAAGACCGAGGACCCAACAAAGGGAGAAGTCGAGGAAGCCGCAGACTGCGGCGACCATGGCGTGAAGTAGGACGGTGAAGAGACCGTCCCAGGTAGACGTCGAATGACCGGACAGCAGACGCTCGAAGCAGAACGACGACGGTTCGACCCTCGGCTGCTCCGCGTTGATCCGGCATTCCCCACCCTCGTCTGCCGTCAGCCACTGCGTCGGCAAGTACGTCGGATCGACGCACAGGTAGATGGCGAGGTACGAAGACACCGCCCACCCCACTAGGAAGCAGGCCACCGCCGGAATCACCCTGGCCACGACGAGCAACGACTGCTCCACCATCTCTACCGTGCTGTCGAATCCGTCAAGGAAGCGCTGACGGAACTTCGTCTCGTTGACGGGCCTTCCGCTGGTGGGGACGCTCGCATGGGGCTGGGGCGGTGGACCGTAGCGGACGCTGGTGCGTAGATACCCCTCAAGCTGACCCAGAGCCGTCAGGGTTGAGTTGACGGCCACGTGAATGACGGTGCCCGCCCATCGGGACTGGCGACACAGGATGGCGCTGTTGTTGAGATCCTGGCAGACGACGACACTGTGCAGCGGTTCGCAGATGTCACTGTCGTCTGAGAGGACCTCGTTCCACGTCCTAAACAGGTCGACAGATTTACGATGGGACACTAATCGGACCAGGGACCTGGGGCACCGTTCCGTGCACGGTAGCCAATGGACCAGGCGTCGGTGCGGGAATTTGTAGGCATTCGTCTACGTCCGACCTAGGACCTTTAATGGCTGCTACACAGGAGATGTACTGCTCTTATATATGCATACGATTATCATCGGATATCATGCATGCTAACAGTTCTATCATAAGAGAGAGAAAGAAGGAGGAGGAGAAGAGCAGTTCCTTAAGCTAGCTCTGAGCGCCCCCCCCCCCCCATGGGATGATGGGTGTGAAGTCATAGCGACTTCATTTTCCTAGTCTCGGCTTATGTGATGGCGGGTGGTCAGTCCTCTCGCTCGCCGTCTCCTCTTCCCATTGATACTGTACGATCAGTGTTCTCATTATAGCTGAGTTTGAGAACGACTAGAATAGATCTCTGCAACATAGGAGCATATTTTGTTCCTGTCATTCCTTTGCAAAACTTGTTCTTATCTACTCGTGTTATCAGCGATAACATAATCGTTGTCGTAGTCCAAACACCTGTATAATTATTCCTTCTCCTCATCGTCATCATCGTCTTACTCGTGTTTCGCTACGTCATCATCACCGTGATCGTCACCTCGATAGTCATCATCATCGTCAACATATCGTCATCATAATCAACAGAGTAACCCTCATTAACATCATAATCGTCCCTTCATCTTGCTTACGATTGTCTTTCGCTGCTCTGCCTTCCCTGTATCTCCTGGGATTTTATCGATCAACGAACAGTCGATATGGCCAACAAGTCTGATGATGAAGCCGAAGATGGAGTGGCATTAAATTGATGGCCAAGTCAAGGGACTTTGTGAGCCTTCAATAAACCCAGCTAAACTCGTCTTAATGTCTTACTAGTCTTAACCTCCATTTTCTCTGAGGTGACATATGGTGACCGCATTAGATTCTACACGACTGCACAGATATAGCAATGAGTTCTAATCGAACCCACCCCTTCCTTTGTCTTAACTCACCCCTTCCCTCATCTTAACTCACCCCTTCCTTTGTCTTAACTCACCCCTTCCTTCCTCTTAACTCACCCCTTCCTTTGTCTTAACTCACCCCTTCCTTCACCTTAACTCACTCCTTCCTTTGTCTTAACTCACCCCTTCCTTCATCTTAACTCACCCCTTCCTTTGTCTTAACTCACCCCTTCCTTCATTTTAACTCACCCCTTCCTTTGTCTTAACTCACCCCTTCCTTCATCTTAACTCACCTCTTCCTTTGTCTTAACTCACCCCTTCCTTCATCTTAACTCACCCCTTCCTTCGTCTTAACTCACCCTCTTCCTCCACCCTGCTGTCATCCAATTTTCGAAATGATGTCATCTAGTAGTGCTCAATGTGCTCCACATCTGTGGAAATAACTTCTTGCAGTCGCAAACTATTATGGCTGCAGTTTCCATTTTCCACACATACCATGACTTATGTTCATGACTTACATACACTTGCAGGCCCGCATATACACACACATATACACACACACACGCATACACACACACACATACACACACACACATACACACACACACACACGCATACACACACACACTACTTAGGGTCTCCAGGTAGAGTTCGCTGGTACTTTTACCAGGTTTGGTCTTATGCCCCAATGCTATGTGCAAATGAATCTATTCCTAATGCGCACTTTCTCTTCTCTTTCTCACAGCTTCAGAGATACAGTTGAGTATTGGCCCTCTCTTTTGATTGCACCTGCTTTGATTTTGCAATGTGCATATATGATTTTCTAATTTTCTTAACTCCAATAATGATGGGAAGAATAGAAGAGAGGATAAGAAGAGAAAGACCCCGAACGATGCTCCTGAACTGGACCATGAAGGACAAGTGACAGCTGAAGGAGAAGGCAAGACAGCGACATTGGAAGTCTGAACCAACCTAAGGGCAGAGAACCTAAAGAAACTAATGTTGTCCCCGCGGTGAGTTTGCGAGAGGTTCAAAAACGTATATACTTACTTACTTAACAATGAAACCACTATCGAAAATGTGGTCTTCAAGCGTTTCGTAGTGAAGAGAGGAAAAGAAACAAACTGCTTACTGCTCTTGTCCACGACTTCCCATCAGCAAGATCTGGCGCTTGTTCGGGGTAAGGTTCGTAGACTTTGGGGCCCATCTGTCGGGGTTTAAGCTGTCCAGAACGCCCTGTGCATGCTTGTAGACGTTGGCTAGTGCTTCCAACACACCGAGGCACTGGACCTTCGCTTTGCTGATGCTCGACACGCATGCGCCGTAGGCTCGGTCGACGAACGCTTTGCACGCCTGTCACGTGATCAAAAGATGATGGCGTCACTTCCGTTCATAGTGATCAATGACTTATACAGTATAATCGTTTACAAAGAAATGATTTCTTTCTTGAATAATAGTAATAGTATAAACTAGCACGTAAGACCCCAGTTGGACGCGGTGATGTAGCAGTATGTTCTGTGCCTTGCTACGGATGGGTCACAGGTTCGAACTGCGTAGCAATCTTACACAAGATGCTCACTCATAATTGTCTGTGAGGAAGACAATAGGAAAATATGTCACACATGTCACATATGTCACATCGCTTTCCCGGGTCGCATACAAGTCAATGGACCTGCCTTGAAACAAAGAACTCGATGTTGTTTCAATCATCATCATCATCGTCGTCATCATTATCGTCATCATCATCATCGTCGTCGTCATCATCATCAGCAACAGCATCATCAGCATCAGCATCGTCAAACTTATTTTACAGTCAAGTGATTTCAGATTGACCGTTCCGATGAAGCTTAAATTTGGATATGCCTCTTGATCTTGTACTTGTCACTACGGCTTTTTGAAGCACCGCTATTTTAATTAAAAATCCTAGATTGTGAATAGAGGGCTTGCCAACGGTCGACACTAAGTAAACGTCTGAGGAAGGCATGAACCCCTGCTCTCCGTAGAACGCTCTAACTAATCGACCACCGTTTCCCAAGGTACATGTATATCATGTAGTTATTGTATTGTATTTTTTATCTAAGTATTTTTAAAGCGCCGCTAGTATGTGTATATATGACCATTTATATAGCGCCTTACAAGAGCCTCACGAAGTCGCTAAATGCAGTTAGAGTCTGAAGCAAGTCCATCGCACTTACCTTCTGTGATCCGAATAATTGTAGGAGACCGTTATGAATGCCGTGATTGAGCTGCCGGAGTCTCTCTTCCAGCGGCTTCAGGTCATCTTCGGCCCTGACCACTGCCTCCTGCAGACTGACCATGGTCAGATTCAGCTGACCAACGAGAGTTTTGTACGGATTGGTCATAAGCATCGTCCGGTTGTAGGACTGGTCAATTCCGCAGGAGAAGCTGCGAGAGATCTCTCGCAGGTTCACGCAGATGTTGGTCACGGGTCCGCATAGAAGGATTCCGGTGAGAAGAAGGAGGAACCCCATGCGTCCGGTCTGCGAGGTGAAGATGGATGGTGCTACCAGTGCCCCGCAGCATCTTGCTCTCGTGGACACCAGACAGGTGATGGCAACAAGTGGGGACGCCAAGGAGGAGACCACTATGGCGATGATGAACTGGTAGCACAGGTGGAAAGACAGGTAGAGGTAGAGGAGGATGGCCAGAGACAACCCCAGGACGATGCAGACGACCCACCTGACGAAGCCCTTGTCTCCCGAGGGCTCCTGGTAGAAGACAGTGGTCTGTCTGTACGAGTCGGACACCTTGTGGCGTCTCGACGGCTTCCCTGGTCTTGCCGTAGAGGAGAGTCGGAGCGGGGTCGATTCCGTGGCCACTCCCTGGATTCTGGCTCTTGCTTGTTCCTCGAGAACAGAGAGGTGATCAGAGGAATCGATGGCTTCGTAGGCATCGGTTCTGCCGAGGGTGTACTGGCCCTCGAGGCAGCGAATCGAGCGAGAACCTTCGGCCGAGGACCTCGATGGTTTGCATTGGTGTGTTCGGCAAAGCCCGTATTCCGTCGGGTCTTTCTGGAGCACGGAGCTGGTCCTGCTCGAATCCAGCAGGGTGTGTCCGTTCCAGCAGGTTTCACCTGCGTGCCGAACAAATCTGAGGAACGATTCCGTGGTATTCCCGTCGACGTAACGAAATCCTAGTGTCCTTAGATTCGGGCAGGACTTGCTACCTGATGGTCCTCTCTGGAAATTGGCTTCCCTGGCCTCCTGGCGCAGTCTCTCTTCCAACCCCTGCATGACGTTCCTTCTACATACTCGGGTTCGAGCGATCTCATTCTTGGAGCATCTTGCCGCAGCGAGATGCGAGGAGAACGGCTGCAGCAGAAACTGTGTCGATGTTTCTTTAGGTTCCCTAACGAGGTGGGTCACGTAGCTGGTGTTTCGCGGAAAGTCCCTCAACTCGGACACGATCAGGTCCGACTTATTCCCCGACCAGATGTTCTTTCCCTCTGCGAATCCATTCACCTTGTGCGGAACGGTATCTGTCGCCATACAAGCCACCAGACCAGTTCCAAGTTCCAGTTGAGATGGAGGAATAGATTCGAAATCTTGGTCCTTTCTCACATCTATGCCCGTCATGGGAATTAGTTCCAATCCATCGATGCACGAATTGCGACCTCCTGCCAGAGAGAGACGGTTTCTGTACCCAATCCCAAACGACACTAATTCCCCACAGACTATCGCGTTCCGCTTCGGTCCGCTTGAATAGTTCGACGAACCGACGCCGGTCATGCTCGATTGACCTATCTTCGTTGTAGCCTTTCGTTCCATTCTCGGAAACTATACATTACATTCTCTCCATTTGCATGCACTGCCAATTCTAGGGCTATTTTGATGGCAACGGTCATTGACCTCTCCGAGGGTGATGGAGATTGTAAATCGGGATGCGTTTCCCCTGCAGATGTGACACGGAGAGATTCATAAATCCTCCCATTGAGACGCGTAGAGGTACAAACGAAAACCAGATGTCTAGTCTGCTTCCATCATCTGTTATTTCACGGATATTCTGATTTTTTGCGAATGTAACAAGATTATCTCTGAAATTGACACACTGCGGACGATTACGATTACAGAGTCGCATAATGTCAGATCACACCCATTATAAATGAGTGGTTTTCGAATTTGTGACAGTCTAGAAATTCTCAAAACCAGCCAAGGGCCATGTATCAGCTGCACTTCCAGGTATCGTCCGTCTTATATTAAAGCAATAGCAATCTTTATTAGCTGCGAATTTCAAAACCTTCATCGGGTATGACCTAACTCGTCTATAAGACAAAGGGCACATTGCAGGCTACAGTAGCCCTTAGAGTAAGCAGGTTATATAATTTTATTACTTGTGTATATTGCATAGGTCTATATATATACCCATACAATGTACACAAGTAATATATATATATATATATATTGACCTAGACCCACGCGTGTTCAACATCTATTATTCGGAAAACTATAGGCCCCATAATGAGGCCAATCCTTTGCATAAAACAATTACACTTAATAATGCATGAAATCGGGCATTCTTTTGAACAGCGTCCATCTGATCCTAGCTTCCCGGAGTTAAGCAACTGCTTGTTTCGGCCCGCTTCTCTCTGACCAAAAACATTGTAAGCTCGGAAATTCCTCCGCCCGGTCATTTGGCTCCAACCGGATCACATCCGCGTTGGTGCGTTGTCTCCATCCACGAGTTTTGTTTGTCGACGCTTCGCAACCGATGACCGACCGGTCAACCGAACGCGCGAAGCCTGACAAGCCCAACACCCGCCGGCCCGACCGCCAACCCGCCGTGAATAATGCATGCCCGGTATCCGTTGCCTGAGTGGAGAGAGAGACCTGGGGAAGGCGTCCGGGATTTCGAGGAGCCGCTTCGCTTGGATTGGCTGGCGGGGGTCGTTCGATTCTCCGTCGAAAAGATCCCTATCGTGGTGTCATGTATAGTTAGAGCGAAGCGATCGGCTGTGTATAACTCGCTGCGGAGATTTCGTCTCAATCGATGGTCGACATGTACTCAATACAATGCGGATAAACAGTGGCCAATCGATGCCCTGGTCAGCCGCCGGACATCCTTCCTTCCTTTCGTCCATCCAACCGTCCGTTCGTCCGTCCGTCCCGACGAACAACGTATTTATGGAGCGCCAGGCGTGGGGCAAAATGAGAATTTAAGCGATGCCAAAGCTATTTGCATTCATTATACGAAAACTCGAACAGCGATTGAATGTTGTTCGTTCTATTCCGTCCTACTCTATATCTCTGCATGTCCTCCTCTATACCTCTGCATGTCCTCCTCTATATCGCTGCATGTCCTCCACTATACCTCTGCATGTCCTCCTCTATACCTCTGCATGTCCTCCACTATACCTCTGCATGTCCTCCACTATACCTCTGCATGTCCTCCTCTATACCTCTGCATGTCCTCCTCTATATCGCTGCATGTCCTCCACTATACCTCTGCATGTCCTCCTCTATACCTCTGCATGTCCTCCACTATACCTCTGCATGTCCTCCACTATACCTCTGCATGTCCTCCTCTATACCTCTGCATGTCCTCCTCTATATCGCTGCATGTCCTCCTCTATACCTCTGCATGTCCTCCTCTATACCTCTGCATGTCCTCCTCTATATCTCTGCATGTCCTCCACTATACCTCTGCATTATCTCCTCTATACCTCTGCATGTCCTCCACTATACCTCTGCATGTCCTCCTCTATACCTCTGCATGTCCTCCTCTATATCTCTGCATGTCCTCCACTATACCTCTGCATGTCCTCCTCTATACCTCTGCATGTCCTCCTCTATACCTCTGCATTATCTCCTCTATACCTCTGCATGTCCTCCTCTATACCTCTGCATGTCCTCCACTATACCTCTGCATGTCCTCCACTATACCTCTGCATGTCCTCCACTATACCTCTGCATGTCCTCCTCTATACCTCTGCATGTCCTCCACTATACCTCTGCATTATCTCCTCTATACCTCTGCATGTCCTCCTCTATACCTCTGCATTATCTCCTCTATACCTCTGCATGTCCTCCTCTATACCTCTGCATGTCCTCCTCTATATCGCTGCATGTCCTCCTCTATACCTCTGCATGTCCTCCACTATATCTCTGCATTATCTCCTCTATACCTCTGCATGTCCTCCTCTATACCTCTGCATGTCCTCCACTATATCTCTGCATTATCTCCTCTATACCTCTGCATGTCCTCCTCTATACCTCTGCATGTCCTCCTCTATACCTCTGCATGTCCTCCTCTATACCTCTGCATGTCCTCCTCTATACCTCTGCATGTCCTCCTCTATACCTCTGCATGTCCTCCTCTATACCTCTGCATGTCCTCCTCTATACCTCTGCATGTCCTCCTCTATACCTCTGCATGTCCTCCTCTATACCTCTGCATGTCCTCCACTATACCTCTGCATGTCCTCCACTATACCTCTGCATTATCTCCTCTATACCTCTGCATGTCCTCCACTATACCTCTGCATGTCCTCCTCTATATCGCTGCATGTCCTCCACTATACCTCTGCATTATCTCCTCTATACCTCTGCATGTCCTCCTCTATACCTCTGCATGTCCTCCACTATACCTCTGCATGTCCTCCTCTATATCGCTGCATGTCCTCCACTATACCTCTGCATTATCTCCTCTATACCTCTGCATGTCCTCCTCTATACCTCTGCATGTCCTCCTCTATACCTCTGCATGTCCTCCTCTATACCTCTGCATGTCCTCCTCTATACCTCTGCATTATCTCCTCTATACCTCTGCATTATCTTCTCTATACCTCTGCATTATCTCCTCTATACCTCTGCATTATCTCCTCTATACCTCTGCATGTCCTCCTCTATACCTCTGCATGTCCTCCTCTATACCTCTGCATGTCCTCCTCTATACCTCTGCATGTCCTCCTCTATACCTCTGCATGTCCTCCTCTATACCTCTGCATGTCCTCCTCTATACCTCTGCATTATCTCCTCTATACCTCTGCATGTCCTCCTCTATACCTCTGCATGTCCTCCTCTATACCTCTGCATGTCCTCCTCTATACCTCTGCATGTCCTCCTCTATACCTCTGCATGTCCTCCACTATACCTCTGCATTATCTCCTCTATACCTCTGCATGTCCTCCTCTATACCTCTGCATGTCCTCCTCTATACCTCTGCATGTCCTCCTCTATACCTCTGCATTATCTCCTCTATACCTCTGCATTATCTCCTCTATACCTCTGCATTATCTCCTCTATACCTCTGCATTATCTCCTCTATACCTCTGCATGTCCTCCTCTATACCTCTGCATGTCCTCCTCTATACCTCTGCATGTCCTCCTCTATACCTCTGCATGTCCTCCTCTATACCTCTGCATGTCCTCCTCTATACCTCTGCATGTCCTCCTCTATACCTCTGCATTATCTCCTCTATACCTCTGCATGTCCTCCTCTATACCTCTGCATGTCCTCCTCTATACCTCTGCATGTCCTCCTCTATACCTCTGCATGTCCTCCTCTATACCTCTGCATTATCTCCTCTATACCTCTGCATTATCTCCTCTATACCTCTGCATTATCTCCTCTATACCTCTGCATTATCTCCTCTATACCTCTGCATGTCCTCCTCTATACCTCTGCATGTCCTCCTCTATACCTCTGCATGTCCTCCTCTATACCTCTGCATGTCCTCCTCTATACCTCTGCATTATCTCCTCTATACCTCTGCATTATCTCCTCTATACCTCTGCATTATCTCCTCTATACCTCTGCATTATCTCCTCTATACCTCTGCATTATCTCCTCTATACCTCTGCATGTCCTCCTCTATACCTCTGCATGTCCTCCTCTATACCTCTGCATGTCCTCCTCTATACCTCTGCATGTCCTCCTCTATACCTCTGCATTATCTCCTCTATACCTCTGCATTATCTCCTCTATACCTCTGCATTATCTCCTCTATACCTCTGCATTATCTCCTCTATACCTCTGCATGTCCTCCTCTATACCTCTGCATGTCCTCCTCTATACCTCTGCATGTCCTCCTCTATACCTCTGCATGTCCTCCTCTATACCTCTGCATGTCCTCCTCTATACCTCTGCATTATCTCCTCTATACCTCTGCATGTCCTCCTCTATACCTCTGCATGTCCTCCTCTATACCTCTGCATGTCCTCCTCTATACCTCTGCATGTCCTCCTCTATACCTCTGCATGTCCTCCTCTATACCTCTGCATTATCTCCTCTATACCTCTGCATGTCCTCCTCTATATCTCTGCCTGTTCATTACTTTTCAATCCATTATCCTGCTCTCTGGATTGTCACATTTCGCTCTGCTGCATCTATGTGTCCTCCTGTGTCGTTCTTTGTTGTGCCTTATCCGCCTGTTCCTTCGGCTTCTCCGTCTCCTCCTTCTCCTCCTTCTCCTCATCCCCTCCTACTCCTCCACCGCCGCCAAATTATCTAGACTATGCATTTGTTCATTTCAAATTCATGACCCTACTCCCTGGATGGTTATCTCTTGTTTTTCTGCTATATCTATATCTTCTTGTTTTCTTCCCTTTCCTTTTCCCATTCCTTCACCTATATGCATATACATCTCATCACATTTCCTGTTTATTACCATGTTCCCCGATGGCTTTGTATCATCATTATACCTTCATCTCTACTCAAATACCTCTTTTCTTGTCTCTCCCCTCTTCAACACCTCTCCACCGTTATTTTCCTATACTCCATGGAAGGCTTCATCGCTGTCTTCTCTTGGAGCATCATGTCGGAGTGAGATGCGAAGAGAACGGTAACACAGTAAACGGATGGTAATCGTTGTCCTAATCTCCAAAAAACTTCAAAAGCGCCAACTGAAAGCCAAGTACAGGGCACCAGCCTATTCAAGAGCGCCAAGATGGTATGAGCACACAACTGTATGTTGGGTTAATAGCCAAAACGCTTTCGTGTACGAATGCAACACATTGTGGTTTTGCGTTGCTAGACATGAGACACAGTCCTTAAAACATCGGCATTGCGAGCAGGATACACACCAATCACTGCTCGACAGGGTCAAGTGCTATATGTCATGCTGCACGGGATGTATCCACGGTCCCAAGTCCTTAATTTTTGGATTGGGGTGCCATATTCTCATCCTTGAAACTGTGAAGAAAGCCTACTATTATTTGGCTTCTCCGTCTTCTTCTCCTCCTTCTTCTCCTGCTCCTCCTCCTACTTCTTCTTCCCTCCTACTCCTACTCCTACTCCTACTCCTACTCCTAATAATAATAATAATAATGATAATAATAATGATAACAATAATGATAATAATAATGATAATAATAATAATAATAATAATAATAATAATAATAATAATAATAATAATAATAATAATAATAATAATAACAATCCTTTTGCGCTGGAATCTTCGCTCTGCCAAGAGCGAAGATTCCAGCGCAAAAGGAACCTCTCGGCTTGGTAAGAGAAGATGGAAAGCGACCGGACGGCGTCACGCTCATTCCTTGGACACGTGGTCGATGTCTGGCATGGGATGTGACAGTGCCCGACACCTACGCCAAGTCACATCTTGTCCACACATCTATCAGAGCTGGCGAAGCAGCCGAACGCGCAGCTAAGAAGAAGAGGGCCAAGTATTCCACCATAACCAACACCCACGACTTCGTAGCCCTCTCCTTGGAATCCGGCGGCGCTTGGAGCAGTGAAGGACTGCAGTTCATCTCAGAGTTGGGTAGTCGAACGAGTGCTGCAACCCACGATCCAATGGAGACTTCATTTCTGTTCCAACGTATCTCGGTTGTTCTTCAGCATGGGAACGCCGCCTGCCTCTTCGGGACATTGCCACCACTCACTTAGCTCGCCCACATGGGCGATAACAGCATAATAAAATAATAATATTAATAATAATAATAATAATAATATAATAATAATAATGATTATAATAATAATGATAATAATCGACATAATAATAATAATAATAATAATAATAATAATAATAATGATAATCGACATAATAATAATAATAATAATAATAATAATAATAATAATGATAATACCAATATTTGTCGAATTGGAGCTTTGAATTTCACACAGCTACAATGTAGATGATCTATTGAGGATTACGCACCGTAATCCTCAATAGATCATCTACATTGTAGCTGTGTGAAATTCAGCCATGTCAGCCATGGCTGACAGGTTGAAGCGCTCGTCTGGCAATCTATGACTAAACGAGACTTCTTATCAATCAATCAATCAGTCAGTCAGTCAATCAATCAATCAGTCAATCAATCTAGCAAGCAAGCAAGGAATCAAGCAAGCAAGCAATCAATCATTAGATCGATCAATCAATCAAACAATCAACCAACAAACCAATCAATCACGCAATCAATAAATCAATCAATAAAACTATCCATCTAAAATACTTGATGTAGCGCCTCTTCAAGATATCTGCTCAGAAGCGCTTCCGGCCAAATCGCGGTCTAACGCATTACGCGCAATTAGCTGAAAACAGTCAATTTAATTTATCATAACAACAGCAGCAGCAGCAACAACAACAACAATGATAATATATCTAGCAATAATAGTCTACTATTAATGTTGACGCGAGAGGGAATGTACTGAACAAGACTTGACCACCCTGAATATCAAGACGAAGGCGACGCCTCTGTTTCATCGGATCGGAATACATAAAACGCGAGGAGACAGATTGCTGGGCAAATGAAGCCGGATTGCGGCCTTGTTCCTCGGATGAACCAGAATTAAAACGAAAGCCTGATGAATGGTCTACCAATTCGCCCATACATGAGAGGGAGAGAGAGGGAGAGATAGCGAGTGAGAGAGATAAATGGAGCGGGGGAGAAAGAGAGCGAGAGAGTGAGAGACAGACAGACAGACAGTAAGAGACAGACAGAGAGGCAGACAGAGAGAGTGAGACAGGGACAGAGAGAGACAGAGATAGACATAGACAAGGAGAGGGAGAGAGTTTGAAGGAGAGAGGAACATTAAGAAAGAGAGAGAGAGAAAAAGAGAGAGAGAGGGAGGGAAATGAGGAGAGATGGAGAGTAAGACAAAGAGAGAAAAGGAAGAGAAAGAGAGAGATAGAGAAAGAGAGACAGAGACAGCAGTGAGAGATAGAGAGCAAAGGGGAGAGGGACAAGGGAGACAGAGAGTGAGACAGACAGAGATAGATAGAAGGAGGGAGGGAGGGAGGGAGGGAGGGAGGGAGGGAGGGAGGGAGGGAGAGAGAGGGAGTAAGACAGAGAGAGTGCGAAAGAGAAAGAGAGAAAAAGACAGCGAGTGAGGCAAAGGAAGAGAAGGAGAGAGGGAGAGAGAAAGAGAGAAAGAGGAAAAGAGCGATGCATTGGAAGTACAGCTTTCATCCGCGATCGATAGAAGACTGATCATAGATTCTGGAGAGGATCCGAGAATCCTCTTCGATCCCTAATTGGCTTCCGGTCTTTCCGCTGAGTAATGAATCTGCCGAACGACTTAGGGCGCTACTTAAATGCCTAATTTGTAGAGGAGCAACAAGAACGAATTCCGAGATCTCTCACAACGTCGTTTGATGGTAATCGTGGATGTAGGCCTTTAAAAACTTTCATTTGTTACTAAGGAGATGCAAGATATTGAATATATTCGCATCGGCTTTTGTTATTGGAAATGTAAGCCGTCAAATACTCTCTTGGTTGTATTCACAGAATGTACTCCCTCGTAGCCTATTAGAAGTACTTTCGCTCTCTTTATTTGTCTGTCTTTCTGTCTGTCTGTCTGTCTCCGCATCACCCGAGCCGCATATGTAGTCTCTGCTCCTGTCCTTACACAGTTTTAAGATCTCAGTGATCACTAATGCCGCAGATGATCTCTCCGTCTTTACATCTCTTCGATACTAAATGCCGCCGTGACCCGGTGGTTGGAACCTACCGACGCCGACAGAACTCACTCGTGAGTTATGATCCGCTGGGGAGCTATTTCGACGGGTTCGTTTATTTGTGAAACCGCCCACTGGCAAGCCCGCTTATAGAATTTAACATTAGCTCGTTCTATATCCGAATTTCTTGTGTCAAAACCAAGGAACTATCAACGACAGCGTGACGTAAAGAAACAACACGAACAAATCAACATATTGGAGAGTGCGTATGAGGGGAGGAAAAGGAAGAGAATTGGGAGTAGAGGGAAGAATATGGGGTAGAGAGCACGTCCCAACAGAGGGAAGAAAGTCGTTCTAACAAATCACAAGCATCGCCCGATTGTGAGAGAGGCAATGATCAACGTAGTTTCCATTAAGGGATTGGCGGTTCGGCCAATCATAAAGAGACGCCTTTACGGACAATCACTCATACATTCACGCATACCAACTCACACTGGATTCTGCGTCTACGGATTCTGCATCCGATGGTGATGATGGTGATGATGATGATGATGATGACTCGTGGTGACTACAATGATGACAATTAGGACACGATGACGACGACGATGATGAGATTGTTACTCTGATCAACGTTTCGTCTAATGTTCTGGAATCTGAAGACAATGTGTGAGACGTTATTTTTTTTATACAATTAATGGTTTACACCTTTGTACGCAGGTCCGAGCTTAAAGTGATTAGTGTTAAATGATGACAATGATCATCTTTAGTTAATTAAAGTCTATGATGCTAATTTCTGATAACGATGATAGCCTAAGAAAAGTCCTTTGTCCAAAGATTCGATTAAATTGACGATCAAATAAATATTACACGCAGGCTAGCTACCGAAATTAAGCATATAGGCCTACTAATCGACTTTAATCTGAATTAGCTTTTTGCCTAATCGATCGCCTGACAATCTCTGCCCAACACAATCTACCCAATCGAACCCTAACTCCAACCCAATTTCTGCCCAACACAATCATTGTCTGAGAGGTGGAGGAAGAGGTAGTGGAGCAAGAGGAGGAGCACGAGGAGGAGCACGAGGTGGAGGTGGAGGAGGAGCACGAGGAGAAGCAGGAGGAGCAGGAGGTGGAGCAGGAAGAGCAGGAGGAGCAGGAGAAGAATGAGCAGTAGAAGAAGGAGGAGAGGGAGCAGGAGGAGGAGTAGCAAGAGGAGAAGGAGCAAGAGGAGAAAAAGCAGGAGAATGAGCAGGTGGAAGAGGAGGAAGAGGAGAGGGAGGAGTAGGAGGAAAAGAATGAGGAGGAGGAGGAGATAGAGGTAGCAGGAGCAGGAGGAGCGTTTTAATCAATTGGCCAACGTATCCAGAGAAATTGACAATGTTTGACCTTTGACGGCGACGATTCAATTCAAGTTTCGTGTCGTGTGGTTTATAGTTGTACATCGGACAATCTCCCTTTCTCTCGACACAGACTATGTTGCGACGAGGAAATTAGGGCAAGGCAATAAAGAACTATTAAGATGCAGATAACTTTGACCCCACAGGTCAAAAGGTCGATTTATATATAGTGCGTCGTTTTGACCAAGTCGGACGAATTCGGTTAGCTAATATTCCAGACATCGAACGCAGACACTTTGAAGTCATGCTATGAAGGTATTGTATGACTATAGTCTATCGAAACACTTTTTGAAACACAAATTCTGCCGATATGTTTGTAAGAGTGACCAACCACCGCACGTGCAAAACTGTATGGTAGAGGACCAATTCTGCCGGATTTCTGCGCACATAGGCTACTATCATGATGTAAATCCGTCGGACGGCCTCACGTGTATGCGGGGGCTCGTCACTGGTGACATCCAGTTTTCCGTTCATTGTTTTGCTAACTGATGAAGATGTCCTAAATGACCGCTAGGCTGAAGAGCAGGAGCAGGAGCTGGAGGAGGAGGATCAGGAGGAGAATGAAGACCCTGTGAATTTTTATTCAGTAAAGATAGTTCTATATAAATGTCTAGTTACATTTACAATTATTATATGCATATTTCGATGCAGATAAATTTGTGAATAGACATGTAGACACCATAAGAAGCCATAGTTCAACTTTAGGTCTAAGGGGCCGTTCACATATTATATAACGCTCAAGGGGTAGGTGGGTGGGTTCCGGCTTTGTTAGCGTTATATTGTGTAGGGTTGGGGGTAGGTTGAAGGTTTTGTTATATAACAAACTTTTTTAAGCTTATGCTACTTTGCCTGTTTGGCTACCAATTGGAAATTCCATGTACCACGGACCTTCATTGTTTAATCGAAGTTCACTATACGTTGTGAACCAAAACTAGCACCATTAGCTGCCATCTGGCATTCTTACTTATTATTTATAAATCCACTTTAAACAATTTCCTATTTATAATTTCAACAATTTCCTGTGCATGGCTTTAAACGCTCTAAAATTCAATTCTTTGTGCTTTGTTTTGATTTTGGTTTAAATTAAAATTAATTACCTTGAAACAATTATTTTGGTAGGTATTATCATAATGTTTGATTTCGTTTTCTATAGTATGTGTACAGAGTTTATGTTTGCTTTGATACCCAATTGTAGTTGTAGTATACACTCTGTATACATCATACGCTATTAAATAGGTAGAGTAATGTTGTACCGCAAATCTATCGATAAATATCTATCTGACAGTGCAATATCAAACCAATCCATTCTGTGTGATACTGTAATGCTCATTTCTAGTGCAAAAAAGGAGGGAAATTAAAATAATGCTTTTAAATAGGATGTACGTCACTACTATGTATTATCATGCTGTTTTAGTAGGCCTACATGTAGATAAATGGTGACAATCGTCGACTACTCAATTATTGCAAGTGAATTTAGCGCCATTAAAAGTCCGAATATTAAGATGCAGAAGAGCTCCATACATCCGGTCTAATCATCATTGGCACGAGAGAGTACGCAATTTTAAGATGGCTTTTGTTACATAGCTAATTGGGTGTATGATGATTTTTTGCTACAGTTCTTGAAATGGATGAAGGCAATTGCCATTACTATTAAAGTGCTAACTAACATTGTATTGTTATAAAAGTTTCAAATTGTGCAATACAATTATGTCGATTGTATGTCTTTTAAGGTGCTTATAGACTGGGGTGGGGTAGGGGGGTAGGTAGCATAGCTGTTATATAATATAGGGGTGGGTGGGTCACGGCTGCTGTTATATAACGTTATTAGGGGTAGTGGGGTGAGTCAAAAATTGGGATTTTATGCATTATATAATGTGAACGGCCCCTAACATTAAACAATGTACATTAATAGACGAAATTGATTGAATTTTCTACCCATCAGTGTTTCGTAACTAGTTCTCAACTGTTTCCGTTTAGACGAATTTTGAAGGGTGACATGATCGATGATTCCCGGTGGATGACACTCGGCGTTGATTAAATTCCTTTCCGTTTTCCAAGAAATGCCAAAACTGAAATCATCTTTTTCGTCGCATAGTGGCGCCACCTCAATCAGAGCCACTTACCATCGACGCTGTCCAAACAACGTTGGCTTAAAACGGGATGATTAGAACTTCTTGAAGCCGGCAGGGTCGTCGAATCGATAGCAGGATCGGTTTAAATAACAACTCTGTTCATGTCGGGTTAGACAAGACACGGACAGACTAATTGGGAGGCCACTGTAAACTAAATCTCAAAACGCAATCGCTTTGGGGCGCCTTCGCGGAAGTGAGAATCTCGTCGACTCTATTGATTAGGCCTACGATTTCCTTGCCGTCTTCTGTATAGGCCTACAGCACAACGTCCTCTGCAAAATGTCGGTCTAGTCGCCAAAAGGGCTCATCCCCTTAGTATGATATTACGTAGGAAATTTTTTTAATTTTCGGACACCCCTACCTCTGTTGCACCGCGTACATTTCGTGGTCCCAAAACCCATGCGTACGTACATCCGAGCTCTATCCCCCGCCCAATTGCAAAGGTTAGATAGCTAAAGACATCTATAATTGATTATACTGGAATATAGTATGTGATTGGGTTTACAGTCTGATTTTAATATTCCGTATTGTGCAAGTCATAATTAGTTTTATTTGCGTACGCACCCATATGCAAAATCGCCGAAATTCGAAACCCCTCCCAGCGCTGCGTAGGTAATAATTATGTGGGTGGCCGTACAACGATTCGTGTTTGGGAGGCGATCGCAAACTGCTGGAGTCACTGCAGTAAGCGCTTGTCTTTGAACGAGCACGTATTCTAAGGAATGTTGATGGACGAGAGACGATCAACTGAACCTGAGAACGTGATTTGCTCAGAGAGAGTTAAAAATCAAGAGAGGTAGAACGTAAAGTATTAGATGTAGGACGTGATGTCGCCTTGAATGGCTGCAGTAAATTTAAATTCCATTCCTGTAATAACGTTTGATCATCCTTTCATGCTACACTTGTAATGTAAATCTTCAAAAATATCTCAGCACCCACGTCTGGCAGACCAGCTTATTCACCGGCGCTAGACTACTTGCAGTCATGATATGGGGTGTCCATTTGAAATCAATAGACAACAATTATTATAATTACTACACACATATCCAGATTTAACCTTATAATCACTGTGAGTTCAAAAGCAATCAGTTAAAAGTCTCAAAAAGTAACTTTCAACATTTTATAGCGTACGCCAACAGTGGCAACTCCACAGGGGGTGACCAATGTCCAACCAACTGAGCTTGTGGGCCTGTGGTGGCCCCTCCTAATTTTATTCCACTTTCAATTTTGACCAAACCGTCTGGTTTAGTCAAAATTGAAAGAGGAAATTCCAACTGCTCCTTCTGTCAGGCATCTGCATGGTCCCCTTTGTTGGAAAAGTATAGAGCCACCACTGACATCAACCCAGCAAGATCCCAGGTAAAAAAGAACACATTTGCAATCGTTTTTCAGATCCACAATTCAATCACACCACAGTAAAAATGTTAAAATTCTACATGCATTTCAGACTAAAATTTAGTGTCAAGTAGAAGTTACTCAAAATGACCTTAGAAACTAATAATAGTCTTCACAAGAAAGTTGTGATGAATAAATTATTGCTGTTTTCATGTGCATCGCTGATATTTTATACTAGGGATATTCTGGCAATCTCACACAAGCAAAATTCAATCAAGAATATTAAACATGAAACAATATGTAACAACTTCATATTTTTATTTGGCTTGCATTACTTGCATAGAACTGCATATATAATGCAAAACTAGTATTCAATCATTAGGTAAGTAATGAAGAATTCTGCCCAATGATGGTTCCGATTACTGGTGGCAACACTGTATATCTTGCCAAAGTTACATTCTCTGAGGCACAATTCACACCTTAACTTATTTACACCATTACTAGACTTGTTAATCTTATATCAGAAGAATTGACAAGAACACAAACTCAACGTATGAAATCATAGAAAAGTGAAAACCACATTCTTCAAGTGTCTGTTTTTGATAACCATCCAATATCATTTAACGGCCACACCTACAAAAACAATACATAATGTAATGCAATGTAAATCCTCAAAAATTACTCATTGCCCACAAAGGCCACGTCAGGGAGACCAGCTTATTCACCTTATATACTAAATCAAGTCCGCAATAGCCAATCCTCTCGTTTCTTTCCGGTGCTAGGTCGAAATTCGGGGAGTCGTGTAAAGGAGACAGCATGGTGATACGGTGGTAGTCGGTGATGAGGGTGGTCATGTGGTGGCACAGGAGTAGAATCTAGATAGGACACCTTGAAGAGCTCGGTGTTTAGTCGTAAATGGAAAGCAGCAGAGGATAATGAAAGAGGAGGAGAGGTTATATTTGCACCTACATAACACAGCTACATTCGGATCTCCAGAGAGAAATAGTAGTTTCAGATTAACAACACTGAATGAAAACAAAAGATTGTTAGCTTCACCCTCCTCCTTTATCCAGGCTTGGGACTGGCACTGCCATAGTGTGAGCAGTGGCGAATTAAGAGGAGTATAACTCGGTTTATTAATTCATAGGCATACTACAGATTCATTACCGTAAATTCGTTATGGCACAGAAGTTGACCAGCGTTGACACAAAACGTGTCTTGTATAAATTCAAAAACTTTAGACAACTTACCCGAAGTAAAGCACGACTTCTCAAAAGTCCATAAGGCACCGGGCCATAAGATCTTGAGTCGGTTGAGTTGTCTTTGTTATCACCCTCTAGCCAAACGTGACCTCGTGGAACCTGACATTCCCAAAACACAAACTTCATCAACAATGATCCAATTAAAGTCACTCAGCCCTTATACTATAACAGTATCAATCCTCATGCAGGCAAATTCACATCAATAGATCAATTTTATATAAAAGAAGTTCAAAATTTTACTTGCAATCTTGACATTCAAGACAGATATTAATTTTCAACAACATTTTCCAGTACATACTACATTATGTAAATGTTATAACTCAGCTGCCCAAATGATGTCATATTGCCTTCAGGAGAAATACTTACATCACCGCAACTTTTGAATTATACATTACAGTTTTGGACGTGAGAGTTGCAAGTAGTTTTCGATTAAAAGTTGCTGAACTGAAAAATTTGTTTAACATCTAACTGCAGCTTCATCAGTCAATATCTGTGGGTTCTTTCAGCTATGTAAGGTATAATATTTATATTAAACCAAGTACTTGAAATTGTAAAATAGTTACAAACAGCAAAGGTTACAATCTCAAATTTAAAAATAACTGAAACTACAGAGCCAAACTAAAAAAAATTTGAAAGAATTTTTTTCAAAAGTGCATAAAATATCACCTTAACCAAAAGGAAATTTTTTAGCAAATATTTGCTAATAATGACCATGTATTTACGGCCTCTGACAGAACACATGCCTAAACACGTTTGGGTTTGGATGCATTGCATCTCCCTGCCAATGAATTGATGTTTTAAATAATTTGCCCCATCTGCAACATTGCACCTTATATGAAAGAGTAACAAAATATGCTAGCATAGTACATACTGTTTTAAGAGAAACGAAATCACTGGATTGGCTTTCCACAGTATATCCCTCAAGCTGAATAACTCTCTTGCAGATGTACTGCTCAGGATTCGTTACTGATCTACAGATGACCACATCTCCACTAAAAAGCAACAGTTCATCACGGTCAATGTAAACACAGAAAATGTTTTTAAAGTAAATGAACACAACCAAAAAACCTAAAAGGAAGCTTTCGTATATACATAATAAGCCAAATCACACTAATTGCTCTGCTTGCTACAGGACATTAACCATAAGGAAAACGAATTTTTTTATAGAGCTGCCTTGTCCAAACAATATGCCTCTGAGATTTTTTTGATCGAGCAAACTATGTACATGTAACCAATCATCAATTTTGGAATGCTAGAATTTCTAAATGAACCACTTTAAACCAATGATAAAATTCTGTTCTAGCTCTCTAAGTTACTTAATGGTAAAACTGTATAACATAGATATTCTAGGAGACAGATGACGAATGCAGTAAGCAGCTAATTTTATATTGATGTCATATATGAGCTGAATTGGAAATCCTGCTTTTAACTAACGGAATACGTGCCGTAATCTATCTAGTAAAATTCAGTCAAAAAGTTGTTTCACCAACTTCATAAAATTATACTGTGCTTAAGTTTCCATATCATACAACAAAATCTTAGCAAAAACATGACACGTGAAAATTTCCCATAAAAATAGCAACTGATATAAAAACTCTTTAAAATTGATTAAGAACATTTAAAATGTCGGCAACAAGAGTCAGATGAAACTAATCATAGATACATACACTGAAATCTTTCTATTACGAACACTTAGGTGTTCAGTGAGTAAAACATCGTCCGGTCTAATGTTCGGCAACATAGATGGACCTGCACACTAGAAACAATTGACAAAATTAAAATTAAATGCATTACTAATTAAAACATCCACCATCATCTTTATTAGAGAACCATAATCCCTTGCTATATAATAAACCAGAGTTGACCAGAACAGTTTCGTGATGCAGAAAAGTAGCTTATTCTCACGTTGCAAATGATTCATTCACAATTTGATTCAAAAATTGTTTTAATTTTTTATATTTCTTGCAAGTCGCAACCGATGCTGCTGTAGCCTGATTGCTCGTCATCCCCGATACTCCCATTGCTTGTCATCCCCGATACTCGCATTGCTTGTCATCCCCGATACTCGCATTGCTCGACTAACACGATCAATGAACAATTAACAAAATTTAAAAAAAAATGCATTACTAATTAAAACATTAGATATCCATAATCCCTTGAGCTATATAATAAACCAGAGTTGACCAGCACCGTTTAGTTCCAGGTTTTGTCTCAAATCAAATATCAAATATAAAGTTGTGTAATTTGTGTTCTTGGATGCAAAGTCACAGCAGGGTTCAGCATATAAATATCCCTGCAACTTGATGCACAAGCCATTTTCTACTCGTTCCGCTTGCTCTGCCTACCGACTTGATCTTCTTGAACCTTCTTTATCCCAGCACCAGGCTTTTGCTGTAGTGGGTCCCTCCCTATGGAACGACCTTCACCCGGTAGTCCAGATAATAATTCTTGTGGCGATATCACTGCATCTCTTCATTGCTTAAATAACTTCCTTTTCATGGACCTGTCACGCCGAGAGCGACTCTGAATAACCTGCTTTGAGAGGCGCTATAAAGAAGTTCATATAATAATAATAATATTTAATATTAATAAATAAATGAAGATACTAATCAAAATTACATTATTCACCCTAATTCTAATGACACTACAGATGTCATTTTATTAGACGAAAGTCACAATAATAATAGTCAAATGACAAGATTAGAATTCATTACTCACGACAACAAAATCAGCCAAATATTCGAACGTACAGTGGGCAATGCATCCACACTGAGCCACAGTTATTCCGATTCCAAAGCACTTCGACAAAATTCGCTTAAACATGGCTCGAGTGGCAACAGAATGCACAGCCGTCTAAAATCAGTTATTACAGAAGCATAATGTACACCAAACTCTGGATTTGACCCCCTGCCTATCGATTCTGTTTTGTTTAAGCGCCTGTGAAAGCTGGTTCCCGCGACTTCGCTTTTGTGGGCGCTGTAGAAATGTTGAGATTACGATTACTATACGATCCGAAAATTCAAAACCCGAACAGTCAGTGTACATTTTATATAGAATCTCATCTCATTAAAATAATTCACATAAGATTGATTCGTACTCATATAAGGGTGTCAAATACGAATTGGTTCAGCACCATGTTACGACTTTCTTAGGGATATTAATATATTATGTTAGCAATTTTTTGATTACAACTGCAACCCTCATGTTGGCCTTTCCGGGCATTTTATGCAAGGATCAATAACAACATACCTTGAAAGTCCATATTAAATCTGTGCCTTTAAGAGCGCCTGCGCACCGCTGCGCCTCTGGCGGTCAGTAATTATTCTCTGTTGAAATAACTGCTCTGTGGCGTCTCTGTAAATATACTGTAGGTCTACAGGTTGAGAGCCGACAAAGTGGTGGGAAGTTCATCAATGCTCAATATTATTAGTACTTGCCCTGGATCTCAGCCAATCACACAATGCCATATGGACTAATTCAGTTCCCCATCTGAGCCAGAGAGTATAAATTAGTAACACAACATTTTGGGATGGTATAAGTGTATTCCATATTGCTGGACTGCAGCTTCATATACCGTAGCAAAAATAACTATTTCGTCGTCTGTCTTCATAGAAGCCACAGTGCCTGTATTATGTATACAGGCTTACACCATTGCCACTGGGGCAAGACTCTATGGGGACCATTTGTAGATTCACGTTACATAAGTAGTCTCCAGTTGTGTGTATAACAGATCCTCGAGGATGAGTCGATGAAACCCTGAAAACTATTGTTAGAGTGGATGAGGTGCTAACTAAAAACAGTCTCTAAATAAAGCTGTCTTTTTTATCTCTATAATTTCATATGAGTCTAATACAGAAACTCCCATGGACATCAATTACTTACTTAGGGTTACATGTTCAAATCCCAATATATGTAATTGCCCAAAATTGTTTTAATCAATTTTTTCTTAATTTCCCAACAATTTCTGGCTATGCCCTCAATTGGTTTATACACCCTGAACTCATTAATTTCATGCAGAAATACTTTTAAGTTCGACCTAGATACCTGTGTGCAAAAATATTTGCAGAGATGCATAATATGGTATATATTCATAGACAGAATGCAGGTCAATGTTTGTAATGCCATGAGCTGAAACATGGCTGTATAACAGACTGAAATTTAACCATGTGACTTAATAACGTTGAGGATATTACATGAGCCGATTAAATTCAACACAACTCCAATGTTTCACACAATCTCATCTGTACCGCAAATGTCAAACATCGTTTAACCTCAATAAACACTTAAATACAATTTTAAAAAAAGTGTAACCTGTCTCAATCGAAATAAAATGAAAATATGAAGCACTGGTGGCTGCACACGTATGCCGCTATACAGCAAACAGTTAGTCGTTCAGCACAGTTCCTTCCACTATATTAGAAAATATAGGAGAGTCAGTATTTCAATCAATGATCACAGATTGTTCTGCCATGATTTAACCACAGTAAGTACATTGCAGCTACACGTAATCACATTACACATAATTACACACGTAATTAGATTACACATGCACTCACAAATACACTACGCTTCAACATTTACTCAAACAATAGACTCAAAAGCAAACCATCGATACTGCACATGAGACGCGACTAAGGCAATTATACTTGAACAGACTCCAGCAATGTACATTTCGCCGTAAAATTAACTTCCGTTCCATAAGCGCATCAAAACGCGCCACCAGATAACAGGCAAGTCTGACGCAACCAAATACTGACACTAAAAACACAACTGGAAAGTCAACATAAATCTGTTTCGGTCACCTCGCACACATCGGATTCTGTTAAAACACTCAGGATTAAATGCAGCTAAACAAACGCACGCAGCGTCACAGCGTAATAACATACGTAGCGTAATAAAACACACGGAAATCGTGCGCAACCTCAGACACACATACAGCGTTCACACCGGACAATCACAAACGAAGACTAGAGATCGGTCGCCAGTCGGTGACGTCGACTTCGGTGTGACAAATTGGCCTATTGAGTGGAGTGCTCTTGTAGAGTCACCTTCTTTGGCGTACCGGACGCGGAAGCCGGCGGCGCAGCGCCCTCTGGCTTTCGCTTCACCGACCGCCGAACAAGAAAGTTTGCAACGTAGATGCTGGGCGAAAACAGATTCAGCGGAAGTTTGCTGTTTGACAAGAAACAAAGTAAGCGTAGAAAATCATCTGTATAATGCATATATTATAGTCTTTCAATGGTATATATCGTTGGTTCCTGATAACAGCCTCTCGGTGGCTGTGTGCAAATGCATATTTAATATTTTATATTCATATATATATATTCACATTTTATTTTGTCATATTATGCACTTCTGAATACCTAGTACTGTACAAAGCGCTATATAAATAACCAGATACGATATGACTGTGGCGGAATTTGGAGATGAAAGTGTCACCTAAGTACATTTCAAAAGCTCTGTTTCGAAATGCAAATGTATAACCATCCATCAAATGTATTTACTAAGTAATTTATTTAAATAGTTAATAAATGGCTGAGAAATAAAACAGAAGTTCAGCAGCACTATACGCATCTGCCAAGGACTCAGCAGAGTTTCCTAGCAAACTTTGAGAACTGTCGCCCAATCGAAGCTCGTCATAACCGCCTCCGGTGAGGCGGGATGCCCTAAACAGCTAAAGACAACAGTTGCCTACCATATACAACCACAAACATAAACACACACATTGGTAATGAAGTCATAAATCTTTAATTCAATGGAGAAGAAATTCTGCACTTACATTTTCATTTGAATTGGGTTTGCTTCAATTGCGCTGATTATGTAGGGCGTAAAGACCATAGAGAATATGAATATGCTAATCAGAAAAAACAAATATGCAAATTACCTATAGAAGATGATACAATTTGTTGATAATTGAAAAATAATTTAACCTTTCAACGACACGCATGTACTAAGATATACGGAAAAAACAACAAGGCTTGTTATTAAAAGATTACGTGGCGATAAAGAATTTATAAAATATAACATAATGACTTCTATGTAACCATTGCCATAGAGAGAAAGACTCACCCGTGAGTTACGTTACTTCAAGTGACACCAGTGTAAAACTGTATGCATGTGAATATGTAATGTACTCGAACATTTATACAATGCTCATAACACAAAAGTGAATCTGATTGGTATGCTCAGTGAAAGGCACTATATAAATTTATAAAGGTCATACAAGCAGGTCTGTACCGATGGAGGGGCCAGCGGGGTCTAGGCCCAGGGTGCAAGTGTGGAAAGGGCACAAATTTCAGGATGGAATAACTTATTATTCCATAAAATGCACTATTTTCAAAATGAAGGGGCGCCAAATTGATGCTATGCACAGGGCACAATTAGCTAGGAACAAGGCGCAATCATAGTTCGGTACGGCCCTGCATACAAGGATGAATGTATGCATGAACTGAACATATTCTCTTTGCTCCAATACAGTCCTGGAATCGTCTCTTTGTAACTAAAATAAAAGAAAGTCATCGAAAAATCTAAGCCTGACATACTTAGGTCTCTTTCCCTTAGTCGGGCGCTATATAAGTGCCCAGCATAAATGAATAAGATAAGTGCTCATTCTAACCATGCTCAAGAGTATGAGGGTTGGGCTAAGATTCAGAAGCATTGTGGGCAGATACCGTTGTATTGTAATTACGTATTTCCATAGCGCCTCTTCTCCCAGTACAAACTAATCCGGACCTGATCATGAGTTTCTAACACAAGTAGGGCATAACCGGGTAGAAAATTTCCACCGAGTACCAAATCAGAGTATTTGAATGAACTATTTGCCGGATTCGGGTACGAACCGAATAGTAGCGGCAAATCTGGCCAGCAAGTACCATCCGTATTCAAAGCGTAGTTAACTTGCCACATACACAGCCACGGTGAACTACCTATAGTCGATGCAGAGTCTATAGCAATATCCTTCGTATAGTGTTTCATCGCACTCTAGGCTATAACCATATATTTATTATCTAATCACTTTATTTATGAAAAAAAATGTAAAACTTTTTTATAAAATTTGAAATATCAAGTTATCAATGACGTCTTTACTTTCTAATGTTTACCTAATGTGGTCGGAGCCAATTCAAGGGGGTCAAATACTTATTTGGTTGCCACTTGGGGAATGCTACCAAAAGAAATTAAAATATATAAATTAATATCACTATTTTAAAGCAAATTCAATGGAATGTTAAGTTCTTGTTTAATTAATCAATAACTTATAAGTAAGTCCGTTTGTCCTAAATTTATTTGATGAAAAAATATTATTTTATCAAAAAAGTTAGTTTTAGCCATTTGCGGGTGTAACATTGGCCGAGGCGAATACTTCCGAATAGTCCAATATTCGGCCGAGGCGAATGTCCGAGGCGATTTCCGGTTATGCCCTAAACATAAGCAGCCAATTTAAATGTATCAATAAGCCCAACTCACTTGGCAATAAACGAAAAAAAGTTTCCTAGAACAGCAAGCGGAAGTCCAAAGCCTACGAAATACGGCCAGTTGTGTTCGATTTTTCTAATGCGCTGTTGCACTGACCAACCTGGAATAAAAAGACAAAATTGTGTCGCCACAGCTTTACGAATCACATAAGATTTTCACATAATGAAAGCATTGTGAATGTGTGTTATTGAAATATATGATATATATATATGATATATATATATATATATGATATATATGATATATATATATGATATATATGATATATATGATATATATATATCATATATATATATATATATATATATCATATATATGATATATATATATGATATATATGATATATATATATCATATATATATATATATATATAAAAGAACTGATTTCACCAATCATTAAAATCAAAATCAGCCATGTACGTTTGTATTTATGTAACTCTGTTTATGTGTATGCATGTAAAAAGGTTTGTATGCGAGTACGTACAGTCATACAAGTGTAAGCGCGTATGCATAAACTGCACATCTCCTCTTTGCAACCTAGGACATGGAACTTTACTTTTACTAATTGCTAATCTACTTTGCGCTTTTATCCACATTATTATAATATCATCATAAGTCACCATAATTGTCTTAATTTGACACGACCCAATTATATTGCTCTGAGGAGCAGTTTAACACAATTCTGATCCTTCGAAAAACAGATAGGATGGAGACTGTACCCCTGTTGAACCAGTCGTATTCGAATGCATAAAGGGAGTACATAAAACTCAGGTGCAGCAGGTTGAGGAACTCTCCGACGCCGACGATCGGAACGTGCTTTGCAAGAGAACACTGGAAACATTCATATCAGCAGAATGAATCATCTTAAAACCTATTCAATCAACAATACTAACAATAATTTATGCTTAACTTCAAACTGGCAAACTGAAGAACCACTACAAGCACAGAATGAACAAATGATGTGAAATTAATAAAGTAGTCCAATGAATCCCAACCTTGTGGCCCATCATGTCCTTCACCTAAATAAAAGTGGCCCTAAGTCGAAAAAGGTTCGGAACCACTGCAGTAGTCGAATTTAACTGTCAACAGCCACGCTAGGCGCCCATTACATCTTCCTTTTTAATTAACATATTAACAATTCAATCTTTATATTTTCATTGCTGCTTGTCCTCCTTTGAACATGTCCTGACTGACACACAGTCATGTTCGATTACATTACATTACATACGTAAGCAATTCGTAACAGTGAGGAAAAGCAAACCTGAAGAAAGAAGAGAAACTCAAGAACGCAGTTGTAAACAATGTCTGCAACGACGTTGCTAAAGCTCATCAGAGTCTGAGGTCTACCACGCTTCGCTCGATACACACAGTCGGCAATGTCCTAAACGACAAAATCAACTGTTCGTTACTGTTACATTTGGATGTAATTGTAATCAGTAATTAGTAACTTCTGTAGAACCTCTGTCTATGCACCGGCATCAACCAATAGCACACTCGAACCAGACCGTAATTTGGGCATCATTTACAAGATCAGATGTTTATAACAATGCAACGCGTGTATTGTGACGCCTATTAGTACCTTATCATGACATAAATTACATCATCAGTATAGTATATCAGTACAGTATCAGTACAGTATATCAGTATATTATCATGTCACTCATTAGTATCTTATAAAGATACCTACTAGTACCTTGTCACGACAGTTGACAGCACCTTATCACGATACTCATTACTAGTCCCTTATCGTTAAACTTCCCTTATCATTACACTTATTAGTCCTTTATCATGACACTTATTATTTACTTATCGTTAAACTAATTAGTCCCTTATCTTTAAACCAATCAGTCCCTCATCATTACACTTATCAGTCCTTTAGCATGACACCTATTAGTTCCTTATCATGACACTTATCAGTACATGCTAGATTTTAGAATGAACAAATGCAATCAACACGTTTCCCAGTTCAGTTGAAATAAGCGACCGGTTTGCAAGTCCTGGACAAATTAATTCAATTTCATTTGCACCACACAGAAATCATTAAGGAACTTTGATTTACAAAGTAAATTCTAAGAAGCATAAAGGAAAAACAAATTTTCAAGCCCATCCACACACACACTGAGCATGAGAGAGAGAGACAAAGAGAGACAAAAAGAGACAGACAGACAGACAGACAGAGACAGACAGAACAAAATTACAGGAACAAAGGCACTAAGGTACTGTTTGAATGACTGTTAAGGCTCACCTGAAACCAGAAAAGGTTGACAAACTTGGTAATCACAATAATCGGTGCAAACCACAGCACTCCGGTGACCAGAGGACTTATATAGGACAGGACATCGACGGAATCAGCTGCAAGAAAATGAGAAAAATTAAAATTTATTACAAAATTATAATCAGTTTAATTTAGCAAACTGGAATGCACTCTTAATCAATCAGCTACCACTTCAGAGAATGAACTTGGGATTACTTCGAAGAACGATCAACAATTTCTTTTTAAAATGATAGACATTTAAATACTGATCAATGGTAAACAAACAACAAAATTTCTGTGAGATCTAGCATATGCAAAGAATGTGTTTACTAATAACAATAATTTAACTAACAACAGCCAGTAAAGGTTTCAGATGGACACCAATATTTAAATTCTCACCGAAAAAATAAGACATCGCCCAGTGCAAGCCTCGTGGCAAAATAAAACCAAAGACGAAAACAGAAATCTGAAACAAACAATCGACAAAAACTATTCCTATCACACACACATTTAATTAAGCATTCGTTAATGATATCCTTAACGACGTCAACAGCCTGTGTTGCTATAAGATGTCATTAAACATTTGAATAATAATAATAATAATATCTAAGTTATTTGGCCTACATGGTAGAATAGCTTTCAAAAACGTTTCCCTGAGTAACATATGGGAGGGAGTTGGTCTAGGTGAATGTTTACACTCCGTCATGAGGAGCAGAAGACTGGAGATCGATTTTCACTACTCCAAAGGTCGGCTCAGCCTCACATTCGCTAGGTGGCATTGGTTAAAATGAGGCTTTGAATCTTTCATAAGATATAGTACTGTAAAGACAAGTCATCACAACAATTAGCTCCATTGGAACCAAAGGATATGCAATATAATGTAACAAAAATGTAATCATCACATTTTATTACATTACGTTACATTGTAATGCAATGTAATAAAATGGTGATGATTACATTATATTACATTGTAATGCAATGTAATAAAATGGTAATGATTACATTTTTACATTACATGTCATTACATTGCATTACACTGTAATGCCCTGAACCAAGTGAACGAAGACTCAACCTTACCAATAAAGCAAACATGTTCCAGAGACAACAGTTGATGATGCTGGGCATGAGTTTTCCAGGGCTATATAAATCAAAGACAAAATCAATAATTATTAAAGAAACACAACAGATACCGATTATCGTAAACTCAGCATATCAACAGCACACACAAAGCGAAGTCGCAGTAACCAGCTCATTCAACCATTGAACGTCACAGCATTGTTAAGCCAATCTAAAAGGCATAATTAATATCATTATTAATTAGTATGTCTGGGAAAGAACTGATTTGGAATGAGGAACATTAAGATGTGGGAGAAGTCCAGTCAAAATCAAAAGAATGATCAGTTTGAGATAAGTCTTAAGACAAGGGCATCAAACTTTTTTGAGATGGTTGGCCAGTTGCAATATTTTCCAGCAAGTGGCGGGCAAGAGCGCCGAAGGCGCATGAGGAAAATGAGATAGGGATCCCAGAGGGAACCATCTAAGCAGTTGGGAATTAGGCATTAAAAGTGTGGGTCTGATATGTCAATTACAAACATCACAGAAAACTCAGAGCCTTAAAAATGACAAATTGGACCTTATTCTCAATTGTGTTGTTGTCTTTAGACAAGGTTCTATGGGCCAGAAATATATCGTCGGCAGGCCAGGGCTCTTTGACACATCTGTCTTAAGATATCAAGGAGTGTGAAGGAAGCATTCCAAGACTTCATTTCACCAGTCAAAAACCTTCTAAGAATATGAAAATCATGATGAAAGCATTAGACCATAATTCCACCTTCTTATCTGCGATAGAATGGGATCATTCTTGTGTCGTTGCGCTCGTCTTCGAGCGAGGGAACTCGGTTCCTGCGAGCGTTGTTCCTTGGCTTTGTTTTCGTCCATTGTCTGAAGTTCTTTGTTGATATGGTAGATCTTAAAGACCCCGACCACAGCATCTCGCATGCCATAAAGAATCCCGATGACGACCTCCTTGACCAGTTCCAGCATTTCTCCTTTTATGGCTAGTTAGTGGATCTGTCTTGAGTTCATTTCCCTGAAGCCAGCAAGTGACTAGGGTCACTTAAGTAGTCTCCCTGTAAAATAGCCGCATATAAGCTTGATGTGCTGGGATACGACAGAAGCAGAAACAGATATAGAAGAGTCGTCCTCTAAGCTGGCCATGGTTAGTTGCAGTTTAACGACACTATGCAAAAACAAAGATCATTAGTGTCGTCCCCATCCTTATCCTGGCTTGGGACTGGCACTGGTGGACTACAAGTAGTGGCAGAGTTAGAGAATAAAGTCTGAATGTAAGTGGCATAAATCATGCAGCTGAACATAAATGGTGGCAAAACATAAATGTGGGTGATGCACAAAATGTCAACAACACAAAGGTTAATAAGTTGAAATTGCATATTTTGATAACCTACTGCACTCTCTGCAATGAGAAAAGCATCTGAAATTATTATTGAAGTAACTCAAATCAGAAAGTCATTCAGAGCTGCAAAGTCGTTTCCTCATTGTTTCCCAAATTCTTTGTTATAAACATTGCTGTGCAGCACCATGGTGTGAAAAACAATTAAATCAGTATGCCTACATCAATATCCTATAATTTATAATAGTCAGATTCATCATAATCTTGTATGTGCACAATTCAAACTCCAATAAGAATCAATAAAATTTCCTCATTAACAATACCTTAATTGTGAGCCCATTTTTATCAGCTAAGTTCGATCATCAGATGTCACATCAAACATAGTCAAATTTACGCCGTGCGCTTAATATGCTGATAATTCAGCCCAGGGATCCGAACGAATGCATAAAGCAAAGACAAGTGGGGTGCTAATATTTAGAAAAGCCTTCCTCGGTCGGCTGTTGACATCAGCACTGGGTCAGCACTGGCTCTATAGAAGTGGGCCCAACCCGATAAGTCGCACTATATTACTGTATGAAATACGAGATCGGCTAAAATAACAGTTCGATTTAAGAAATAAATATGCGCATCAATTGATTACCTAAATTTACCCACCCCCTGCCGAAAGCGTCTAAAATTACACAAAGAGGAATTTATAGAGGAATAGGCTGAACTTATGCTACGGAACAGATGACGCTTTGACACGTGATAATATATTCCCAAAGAGTCGACGTAATCTCTGATGCAATAAATTTATTGTGAAACAACCATGAAAAACCAGGGCCACCGAAGGAATTTTCAGGTCCCCTATTATATAGGCATATGAGTGACGACTCTCTAGAGTTAGTCAGAAATATCTACGAGAAAACTTTTCTGGAAATAGCTGCAGCAAAACCGTCAATAATACGATCGTAGGTTGATTGCGGGACCAGACCGGGTCCCTTAAATCGCCGGACGGCCAGACCCTGAGCATTCGTTTATGGCCCCTCCTCGGCGAACTTGTTCAATAGGCCTGCTAACTCTGCCTAATAAATAAAGCCTACATATTAAGGTTCAGTTTGAAGACGGTTTATTGCAGAAGTGTTTTCAAATATACAAGCAGCTCCGTCGCTTGGCGGCGTTCCAAACCCAACGAGACATGTCGCTTCAGCGTACGTGAGACTCGGCCTAGGCCTATAGTCATACTTGCTAGGGTATGCACTTTTTATCAAAGTAAGTAAGCATTTTATGATTCGAAACTCGCGAGAAGCTCAAAGTATCGCTACAATTCGGTTAACCGCAAAAAATTGGCTCAATAGGGAATAGGCCCTATAGGGCCTATCCATAAACAAGTTCAGGCTATTCAGCATAATTTAACGTGTAGGCCTATGCAGTAGGCCTATAGTCCGCCATACAGTCAACCGAGCGCGACCACTCAAAATAACAATAAGATATTAGGCTTATAAGCCAACAAGCATCGTTTTGACGTTTTCTCTTAAATAGGCCTACCTATATTTCTATCTATTAGTCCGGCCTACTTTCAACTTAACGCGAACATCGAAAAATAATAATAATAAGATAATTATGTTCGCCTATAGGCCTACATGATGTCAAGCACCGTTTTCCCCGAAATAGACCTATGGGCCCTATTTCTATTAGTTGAAAATTTAGATGGACAAAGCAACTGACACGGAGTTTCATGTGCAAAATTTCGGCAGACAAACTTTAACCAAAGATGGTAGGGTGGCTAGGGCCTAGAGTCGTAGACTAAGATATATGCCACTTCCTACCTCCTCTGTGTACTGTGCGGTGGTCAATGCACACAAAACCGTGGCGCCACGTAGCGACTGGATGGGCGGTATCTTAGCAACAACAATCGCGGCCCAGCCAATCGCAGGAAGGTGAAGTCAATATTCAGATACATTGAGTGTAATTATCTTAGTCTACGACTCTGCCAGCATTGCTTTAACTGTTGCTTTTGACAAATAAACCTGGGGTCCGTGGATGAAAACATGAAACGCCATTGGAACAGACGTGACAGCTGATGAGTCGTGATGACAGATGGCGCTAGAGACTGGAGAACACACCATGGGTCACGGAACCGAAAATCTGAGTACGATATCTGCATCCCCGTAAGGTTGACTAATCCTTCTTTCGCTAGGCTGGGGCGTTGGTAAAATTAAATGCATAGCGTAATGGTGCCGTGCGACGCTGCCTACAGTTAAATTCGACTCCTGTAATAACTTGTCATCATTCGTTCATACTGTGTCAGTAATCACATTGAGGTTTGTCAGTTTGAAAACAAACGATAATCTTTATCTTTTTATAAGATGAGAAAATTATTTGGCCCACTGATGGAAAGCAACCATGACTTGGCGAATGGGCCCACATTACATTAGGATACCGTTATACATTGGCATTAGGATCACAGAACTGCAGCCAATCATCACCGGTCAGGTTCTTTGATGTCCGATGGGGGCCTAGTTATAACAAAAGCAACATACAACATGAAATCATAATAAATTCGTCCATAAAATTTTAGCAGACCCAGGTCAAAATAACCGTTAATATATATATACACACACATATATATATATATATATGTATATATATATATATATATATAAGACTCCATTTTCTCTTTGCAACGAACTCCTATTTTAAAGATCATTTCAATTTTCGTTCAGTGCTTTTTTCTTCTTTGCCAAGCCGCAAACTCATCTGTCGGACCTCTCTATCCGTTGGACCTCTCTCACTATAAGAATGGCACAGGACCCCATATGGGCCAATGTTCCACAAGGAACGCTAACAAGACCCACATGGGTGCCACGAAACATGCTAAATGGCCTTAGTATCACCAGCGACATCTGTCGTATACATCGCCCGGTCTTTTCGGTCTGAGATCAATTTTGAAGCTTGAGCATTGAATTGACGCTAGAATACCGCAACTGCCTAAGAATAGTATTAGTTATACGTTATATATATATATGTATATATATATACATATATATATATACATATATATACATATATATATATATGTATATATATACATATATATATATATACATATATATATACATATATATATATAAATGTATATATATATATATATATATATATATATAGAGAGAGAGAGAGAGAGAGAGAGAGAGAGAGTTAAATGGTAACTGCTTTCTACACAAATGTTACCGAAATAACGTAGCTCGTATCATTATTATTATTTTAACGTATTATTTGCGAAAATTTCACAAATGATAGGCTACGTCAATAACGTCATAATAATAAAACGACATTTAATGTACGTCTTCTTTGTGAAAGCTTCGTCGACAAAAACTGATGATAATTAAAGTTTCATTGACAAACTGTTCGTGAACAATATCATCAAGCCGACAAAACGGACAAATCGTAGTCTTCAAGCTTCTAAAGCGCCACACGAAAGGCACGCGCAAGAACACCAGCTTCCTCGCGAGCGCTGCATCAAGTCATAGAGGTTGTTCGAAGGGTAGTCCATAGGAGGGTCGAATTCGGTTTCTAGAGGGTAAGAGAATGTAGAGTTAGCTATTAGCTATTAGGCCTATTTCCAGAGCCGGCGCTCTCGCTTGACAGGTTGGACAGAACACCCAATGAGAGGAGTAGGAAATGTTAGGGGACACATGTGCAAATTGTTCCCTCTCTGTAAAAGGTGGGGGGACTTCCCCCGACCCCTCCCCGGATCGCCGCACCTGTCTACCTCAAATTTCGAGGAAACGTCCTTTCTTACCCCAGTCACCACTCTTACACGAAATTACATGATATAAGTGCTTAGTATGACTTTTGTTACGCAATCATAAAGCGCCACTGTGTAGTAAAACAACCATCGTTCAATGGCGTTGTAAAAGAGTTGTAAGTCACGGCTTGTTGCAGTTTAAAAACACTATGTGATAACAAGGATCATTAGCGTCGCTCTCCTACTTTATCCAGGCACGGGACTGGCACTGCTGGACTGTAAGCAGTGGAAGAATTTGTAAGGAAAGGACTAGCTCGCGATCCCTACCTAGTAGCCCTTATTAAAGCGACCGCTCAAACCAATCGCCAGAATAGCCCGGCCTGTCATCGTTCTCGAAACTAGTGAACTACATCAGGTACCTCGAGATCTAGGATTGCCGTCAAACGCGGGACCAATGGTTAGGCTGGAAATAGCGATGTTATTGACGGCGTCACACGCAAGCCGATAAACTGGGTCACGGTACAATGCCTTCTTTGCGTGCGTCGAGTGCCACCCTAATCGATTGTCCTAGCACCCAGAAACTCCTCCCCATCGAAACGAGAGGGAGTACATGTACACACCAGCGTTAAACATGACGTCAATGATACTGTTATGTAGGTACCGTTTGCCTGCCTGTGTGTCTGTGTGTCTGTGTCTGTCTGTGTCTGTGTGTGTGTGTGTCTGTCTGTCTGTCTGCCTACAGAGCGACCCCCTCCTTTTCTTACCTTGCCATTTCCTTCCCTTGATTTCCTTTTAGATTTTCATTATTTCGCTTAAACCAGTCAGGACAAAGACGCCGGCAACCCTGCGTAGCAAATGACGCATCCCACAACGAATGACGTCAATCGCAACAACCTATGACGCAATAGACAGTTATTAAACACGCGATTTATTTTAAACTGACACGGCCGAAGATTATATATATATATATATATATATATATATCTTCGTGTTAGTAGTATCCTTGCACGTGGTGTCAGATCACGTGTGGTGTTAATTTAGATGTAGGGGAGGGTCTGGTGTGATGTTTTTTTTGACTGACGTTTTTGAGAGCTGTTGTTGAGGCGGGGCGTGACGTGTGAGGGGTGGGGTAAACGCGGAAGTGGGCGGGTTTTTTCGTAGCTAGTCCCGACTGACGAGCCATGGCATTGTTGCATGGCACGGCGCCGTATACTAGCACAAGTGGGCCCATAACTTTTATTGTAGGTGCCTCGTGCTGTGGCACTAGTTGCGTAGCTGCTATCGTCGCCACTGTTGCTACTGTTGCCATTGTTGTATTGTTGCCATTGTTGTTAATGTAACTGATTGCTATTGTTGCAATTGTCTCTATAATTGCAATTGTTGCCGTTGTTGCAATTGTTGACATTGTTGCTGTTGTTGCCATTGCTGCTATTGTTTTCGTCGTGATTGTCTTCATCACTGTCGTTGCCGAGACCATTGACGTCATAGCTAAATATAGCCTCCTGCGAAGATTGTAGATAATTAGGCGCAGTTTGTGTATGTATGTGTGAGTGTATGTATGTTATGGACACAGAGTCAAATGGTATTCACAAAAGCGTTATATCACTAGCAATTTTAGCGGCGTTTCTCAGAGCAACCTAATCATCATCATCATCGTCGTCGTCGTCGTCATCATCTGTATCATCACCTTTAACATTATCATTATCGTCGTCATAATCACCATCAGCATCACGTCACTGTTGACATCATTGTTATCGTTATCATCATCATCATCACATTTTTCTTATCGTCATCATTGCTGTTGCCACCGTGGTAGTCATCATCTTGATCATCATCTTGATCATCTTATCGTCCTTATCATCATCAGCATCATCGCCGTTATCGTAATCATTATCGTTATTTTAACAATTATCATCATCACATCGTTGTTATCCTTATCATCATCATCATCGTCGTCCGCCACATCATAGTATTCGTCATCCTCATTTTTAATCGATTACTCAAATAAACCAAACTCAGTGAGGACGGTGCAGGTATGCTAAGGTAGGGCCTACAAACATCTATATAGGCGCATGGTATAGGCTAAAAGGCTACACCGTGAAAACCCTTGCCATCTGAATGAAGGAAATTCATGCAAGTAGGCCTAATCGTAAATAATTTGTTCGTTTGACGTTTGACCTAATTTTATGTAGGTCATCTTGACTCAGTCAATATTTGCCATCCAAGAGCAACACTCTTACAATTCACGGGTTATAACAATGGCCACCACAAATGATATATTACAGTCTAGACGACAACTACTGCATAATAAGATCAGGATGCGATCTGGGGCTAAAGAAGCGAGGTCAAAACCCGAGCAACGGTGGCTAGTGAAGGGGCACCAACATGTCCATGATGTGTAAGATAAACTCCACCACTGCTCGCACTCTGACAGTGCCAGTCTCAAGGCTGGACGAATGAGGAGGGAGACGCATGTAACCTTTGTTATCGCAGTGTCGTTTCACGGAAATTACGAGGCCTACTATTTGTCAGACAATCGAAAAAAGCCAGAAGCGGGGCACCAGCTTATTTGCAATTTTGCTATTCGATTCTTATAGCTACTTTTTTGTCTACTGTCGCTCATGTTACCATGTCTGCGTTTTTGTCAGATTGTTTTCTTTCTAAATAAAAGAATATCATCATCATCATCGTCGTCATCGTCATCGTCGTCGTCATCATCATTATAATCAATTCGTTGAGAATTAACAGGATCCAGGCCGTTCAGTGGCTGTGGAGAAACGCGTGCGTCAACGTTATTGTCTGTTGTTATCAGGCATTAATTATCCCAGTGTGCGTCTAGCGAAACCACAGGCAGGAGTGGAGACTACGTCAGTGCAGGGACGAGTGCCGTATGAATTGGCGCTTCAAAGAAAGCGGACGGCCAATCGAGATTACTAATTCAGCAATGGTCGTGACGTCATGGCGGATAAACTTCTGCTGGCTCCCTTTGTCGGCTGGCGACGGTGTGAACATCACGCGTGCAGGTGCAGTCGATTACTTTCATATGCACCCCGCTCATAACACCAGCATGGGCCACACCACCAGTCCACCACCACCGCTTGGAGCACTAGAGGCACTAGCCAATGAAAACCACCATCATTGCAATCCATCACCGTTTCAGTTGTGACAGCAAGGTATAGACCTACAATTTAACAATTATGCATGCAATTTAAACGCGTGTAATGTAGGTAATGTAATCAAAACACTTACATAGCGCCCCTTCAGATATCTACTCAGAGGCGCTCTCTGCGATGGCCTTAGTGATGTTAAATGTCACGGTTAACAAGTATAAATGTATTAGCAAAACTATGCACATCATAGGGAATCATCAGTGGGCACACGCAGAAGCATAGAACCAATCAACGAATTCCCGTCGACAGCTCACACGTGTCATGTATCTATGTATGCATGTAACTGTGTATGTCGTAATCGTAATCTTCAAACTTATAAAGCGCCATTCGAAAGCCAAGCACGTGGCACCAGCTTATTCACGAGCGATATACGCCAAGTCATAGAGGTTGTCCAAAACGTAGTCCTAAAGGAGTTCAGTGTTTCCATAGGGCCAGATGATGCACAGTAGCTGCCTGCGTGTGCGTGTGTGTATGTGTGTGTGTGTGTGTGTGTGTGTGTGTGTGTGCGTGCGTGCGTGTTACGTACGTACGCACGTGTATAATGTTTGTCTTACGTAGATACGTCTTTGGAACGGACAACTGGGACATTAATAGTTTTTATGTTCGCCGTGCACCTATCGCAAATAGCGTTCTGAGTATAAAGTGCGTCTGTGCGTTTAGCAGGCGGGCGCTGTCCAATAATTGAGCCTGCAGGCCTTGTGGCCTCGGTAGCATCGCAGGCCTTGTGCTCAGATGAAGTTGGAGCGCAGAACTGGCTAAGATCTCGCTCTGGAAACGATGTGGAAGATGATGAAGAAAGCGTCCCGTTCATATCAACTCTTATAACGACATACTGGAGTCGCGGCGATAAGGCGAATTCCAAAGGGCGCTCAACTGACGTCACGGAGGCCTACGATCCGTAGTTCAGTTCCAGCTAAACACAGACCGAATGACGTCAAACACATTGCAGACATTCTCATAACTCTGTCATACGGCGCTCGGCTCCGCCTACAGCGATGCCTCCGCCCATCTACAGAAAGCGACCAAATTGCATCATGTAGAGTAAGAACTATCGTGCTGGAGTACTTTTAAAGACATTTATCCAAACGCTTACAGCACCAGTAAGTTTTTGTCGTTAGTTAAGAACTCTCGTTGAATCTGATCATAACCGGTAACATCCCGTCACTCGTTTTAGCTGGCGTAACTTGCGCCATCTGATGTCGAATTGCAATAACTATTAATCCTGTTGTGGTCGTGAGCCAATGGTGCTCGTGGTAGGTCTGTTTATAAAAATCTGTGTAGGAACTGTTTATTTATTTTAACATAGTGCCTGGTATTAAGATTTCTTTACTTACGCATTCGGCGTGTGGGAATATTGCACTCTTGCCTGTGACGTATTTCTACAGTGCAGTATGTGTATGCACGGTTGAATGCATTCATGTATTGCAAATATTTTACGAGTGCAATGTCGAAAGTAAGTTATTTGATAGGTTAGCAGTGTAAACAAAACATTGAATGGTGTCATACGCGGTCTAAATCGGACGATTTATATGTGAGAAATTGCCAAAATGGAAATTGGCTTGCACGAGCATGTTCAAGTTGAACGCATTAGGTGACTGCATGATATCATGCTTGTCATTGGAAATTTTGTAAACGCGTTTCGGTATCGTAGATTAAACTACAACTGATAACAGTATCTGCGGGTTTAAAGTCTATTGCTAATTAATAACATTTTATGTATTTAAATACGATTTTTCGCGCAGTGTAGTATTTATATAATGTAAATCACCACAAAAGTGACTTGATGAGTTTTGTAACAATTAATTACGACTTCAAGATTTCGCAATCGGTATTATGCGACTAATAATTTATCGTTTTATTTATTTTAATTTATTTTAACTAATTACATTGATTCAGATATTGGTCACTTGGTACCGGTGGTAGTTTGAAGAGTTATTTTTTGGTTATGAACAACAATTTGGATTAAAGTTGAGGCGCTATAGTAACGACGAGGGTAGGCCTGTGTTGTTGCCCTACTCTGTCAAATCGCAAATAATATTATATCCCTGGTTGTTGTAGAAACTATGGCCGAGGAGCATATTTTGAATGGCAATGACGACATGATGGACGGACGGTGCGAGAAGCGGAGGACGAAGTAATTAACCGATTAGGCGTGTTAATTCCTGGTCAGCGGTGGCTAGCCGTCATGTCCACTTCTTCGATCGAGTGGATTTATGGGCGACGCTGATGGAGGACAAGGGGGTCGTCAAAAGGGTCGGCTTTTACGACATCGACAAGACTATCGGCCGAGGAAACTTCGCTGTTGTCAAGTTGGCCAAACACCGGACGACAAAGTCTCAGGTACATCACGGGGGATCCTTCGGTTCAAGGGGTCGTTACGAGTGTCCCCGATTTCGTGGTTAGCTTGAATGTGACGAAATTGGGTGGACTTTTTGACGTAGCCATCATACGTAACACCGCCGCCCGGATATAAATCACAGGCCATTTTGGCACTGTCTTACAAGTTTAGACTGGAAAAATGTGGCGTCTGGATAGAGCAGATCTTAGGGCCTGAAACAAGAGCGGCGGATGTGTTTCGAACTATTTTCTGGTCAAGTTTTATGGATTCATATATAAGCGTGATCATTGGTTTCTTATGATATTTTCTGTCAAACATTGAGCAACCGGTATTCAGTCATGTCCAAGAACTCATTAAGATTCTCATTAATATGTATGCCTACTACTTTGGTTGACTTGATGTTATTAAACCTGTGGTTATTCAGCTTATGATATCCGGCTATATGGTTGCCTCGTACACCAATCATGTTTTAGTCGAAGCCTTGAATAACTGTTTATCAATATACATAGATTGCTTGTGGCAATTAATTAATGCTGCTAATTAACAGGATTCTCTCTCATTTACCTACGAGTTTCTGTTTCTTAATAATATAATACAACTTATATTTGTAATACGGATTCCTTAATGAAACAAAATCTGATTCAAATAATGTGTTACAATGTAACGATTAGTCATAATACTTAGAGAAGAGATGAGTTATACATTTTGTTATACAAATATTAATCGAAGATAATTATAGGATTGTTTCTGGTAAAGAGTTCCTTTCAGTTGCTTCAAACGTTTAATATGCATGGGTTACAATGGAACCACTTTATTAAATTAAATTAACGTTATGGACTGCATTTGTTGATTTGATGAATTCGAATGTGGTGCAGATGACACATAGATGAGAGAATTATTTTAGCTAAAAAAGTGACCTCATTATTAGTTAAACTTGTAGTAACTCAGTAATTAAACTTTTCTGAGGTAGTAAAAGTGCTTTCAAGGTTGTTTGCATTTGCATGGTTTACATTGCTTACTTTGCATTATGTTATGTTAATATATAATCTTTCTATAATAATAATATTCATAATAATTGTTATTATACTAACTACTATACTAATTACTAATGACACTAATTTGAATATAGTGTAGCTTCCAATGCAGATTCCATCATTAATTCGGGTTTCTATTTTGTCTGCATATCCATTTTGAAGATATATTTAATTAAATTAAATTATGAATTAATAATTGGTCTGATGTTTTATTTAAGAAACAAGTAATAAATAAGAAGTAACTGGATTATATTTGAAATTGTCAGTCTATCCTGGAATAAAAAATTTCTGTTGCATGATGTAGCAGAGAAAATGGCGATTAGAATGCTATTGTTTGTGCAAACGATTTTAATATTTATGTCGTATCTGTCAACTTTTATTGCACCTTTTCCGTGCCGACTACTCAGGCGCTCTTTCTGGGCAAGGACTCACAGACCTATTGTATTTATATTTATTCTGAAATTGATAATGCCCTTCTTCCAATAATTTTTGCTCAGAAGTGCACACGCCTTGACGGCACAATTGTTGTACTGCAGAGCAATTGTGCGCGAAGGACTTGCTCAAGATCCCCACACAGTGACGCTTCGGATGAGGGTTGAACCCGCTCACTCAGCGCACACTGAGCGTTACGGGCTGACCACTCTAACCAATCGGCCACCGTGCCAAATTATATATGTTGTATTGGAAAGGAAATGTCTGTCAGTGTGTAATTACTGTGCCCTTGTTCTGGAGAGATGAGCTGATTAACGGCAACATTAGTTGTTGTAAATTGTTATAATTACTAGCATAACAATTTACAACAACTGACAATGGTTCATAGACCTCTTATATTTATTTCTTCAGAAAACAGTTGAGTTCTAAAGCCAATGACTTACTTGAGATACCAATTTTGTTGTCGACGTTGCAGTCATCTTGTAATAATGAATGGATGTTGTTTTTTTTCTTCTGGTTATAGGTGGCCATTAAAATGATCGACAAGAAACAATTGGATGACTCGAACTTGAAGAAGGTTTACCGGGAGGTTCAGATACTGAAAATGTTGGACCATCCGAATATAATCAAGCTATATCAGGTTAGCCAGCTTTCTTTCTCTCTTTGAAATGCTGAATGTTAGGTAAAGTGTTTGTGGCCTTTAGGACGATATAATTGTTGACCTCTGTTGGCAATTAACTTAGTATCTAGCTGTACAAAATTTATCATTCAAAAATTTGTGTTAACTCTGGGACTATATATATATATATATATATGGAAGGTAACAAAGTCGCAGCCAATTAGGGATGGTTTTTTCTAATACATTGCGGATGATGTCTATGATCGGGTATGTAAGTAACATCCGGGTGCTCGGCAGGATAACTTTGAACATATGATCGCTGACAGTTCATCTAGATTTATACTATATCCAATTACAAAAATCTTCCTTTGAACATATTTTATTTATATTGCATGGTCCCGGATGTAGTCACAGACATAATATATATAGGTCAATGACACGTTTTTCGTTGGCTTCACATCCCTTTCATATTAGTCCCAGGTTAAATGTTGTTGTAGGTCAAAAGCCTTTTTTACTCATGGTAAAATATTTGCTTGGGAATTAGTCTTTTGAAATTACGGACTCTAAATTGATAACATCACAGAGCTATGCTATACACTACAAAGTACCTTGGGGAGATATATGCTGATGCTGTGCTTTCGCACTTCAACAAGAGCGCGTCGTGCCTTGTTGTGTCTTGTACTTCGTCTAAGAAAATTTTTTCACTTCACTTGTACGCTGTTGTATTAAAACTGCAGCAAACATTCTCAAAATGTCATTTAACCCGAGATGGGTTATAATTGAGGATCGTTTAAAGTAATAATTAGCTTCTTTATCGGTTGGAATTAGAATCGGAATTAACATCATCCTGTGCGAATCGATTTTAATTAGCAGTTTGTCTAATCATTTTGCTAATTGGTTAGTTACCCACCTCTGATTAAAACGTGCTTGTTTAGGTCAGCACCTTTTCAAGTTATTGAAACATGCTCTATTGAGTGTGTTTATGCATACCTAGGCACAGTTATATTTATGAGGTTTCTGTACCTGTTTAGTTCTTGTGATTAAATTGTATTAGAATAACTTTTGGTTTACTTTTACTATGAAAGAATCGTCAAATAGTGATTATTATTCTGTTAATAGTTGTTATTCTGTTTGAAATGTGCTTCAAAAGCTAGCTTCTTTTTGTCACTAAGATGTATATGCTGTTAGTGTGTTCTTGCATTTAAACTAATTCTTTAATTTAAAATCCTGTGTTGACTTTTCCTCCTGCCCGACCTTCAATTGCTATCTAGCAAGTTTTTTAAAATTTAGATGCTTCCAACAGATGTTGTTTATAGATGTTTTTCTTCATACTTGTTAATTTGTACTGGTTTGCAGTGGTCAGAATAAAGAATATACTTACTTACTTACTCCAGAAGCTTGCTTGGTTTGTGGACAAGCTGCATATTAGCTTTTACCACGTTATCGCTTTTAAACTGGGTTTATAACGATTACTTGTTTTTGTTGGGTCACATGCTCGACACGTAACAAACAGCAGCAGATGGTTTCATGTCTATGACGTGTGTTGAAAGCATATTCATGTTGAATTTTTATTCCTATTGTAAAATGCTTTCTGCAAACATCTGTGGCCTCAGACTTCTTGGCTTGATTTCTTAAGCTGTCTGCATAGCTTGAATTCATCACTACACACTTGCATGCCATTGAAATGATTTTGGTTGTGGGAGTGTACGAATTTGTGAGTGATGTTAGCAGGATGTTAGTTAAGTTAATGCTTGTCCTGAAGAAACCTGAGGGTTGAATATTAAACAGACGTTTTCAATAATGTTGATTGTCGACAGATGTAATCGTTGAGCTCGTGGGTGTGCTTGTTAAAGAGTATGCTGGGACCTTAATGTTATGATGTTTGCCAGAACAAGGTTGCGGACGTCCAATGTAGTTGTGTAGAGCCTCCAATACAAGCCTTCATGCTCTTCATAATCTGTCATCTAATGTATTGAGTCCACACAAATTCATTTCAATCTTAAGTTTCCTCACTTGTTACTCCTTGCACATCTCTACAATCCAGACGAGGACTACGATCTTCCTCTCAAGCTGACTTCGATGTAACACGATCAGTTATAAAATTTGGAAATCGTGCATTTGGAGTGGCAGACCCAATTGAATTCCACTGCAGGACATTATTTTTACAAACCTTCTATGCTTGTTCGTTAAAATGAACCTTAAGAGTTATTTGTTCAAGATTCATTAGTCACATGCTTTTGTGTAATATTCATTTTGTTTAGGCACATTATAAATGACAGTTTAATAATAATAATATTAATAATAATAGTAATCATAATAATAGTAATAATAATAATAATATTAGTATTATGTCACTATATGTGACATAATAATAATAATAGTAATAATAATATTAGTATTATGTCACTATATGTGACATAAAAATAATAAAAGTAATAATAATATTAGTATTATGTCACTATATGTGACATAATAATAATAATAATAGTAATAATAATAACAATAATGATAATAAGGAAACTTGTGTTAATTGATGTATCTTCAGTTTATGTTTGATAACCGATGCTGACGTAATGCTGTTTTCGTGTTCTTGATTTGTATCCAAGAAGGTGCTGTGAAAATATCAACATACATACAACATACATACATGAAACACATGCATGCATACGTGAATGTGTACAACTGTCTTATGTGTGTACATAAATTCTTGCCTTTGTAAATGCCCCATAAGTGAGGATGTGGAGTTGGACTTTACTTCTGCCCCTTACAGTAAATTATGGCCTTGCTTGAATGTGCTGCTTGATAATGGCTTGTAGAGACTAGAGAGCTCCGTTTCACTGTGGCTCAGTGAAGTGGTGTGCTATCAGACATTAATTACAGATTGCTTTGCTGATATTAAATGGGGGGGGAGTCATCAAATAGATTAATTAGTAAGGGAATTGGTTGGTGACGGAAGTTCTCTAGTGCGTCACTTATAATGTTTTTAATTTATCTCTTGCTTCAAATGTTAAAGTGTGAGGATTTGTGTTATGACCTTTTCTCCGAGATGAATTTGCGGTTGCCTTTGCAGTCACTAACAATGTTGTCTTGCCTTTTGGTGCTTGGGTCCTCTGCTTGAAATGGCCAGAATGTTCATCTAGTTAAGTTAAGGAACACTGCAAGGAATCTACATTAGAGGAATGGTTACTTGTCTAATTTCCATGTACATGTTTTGCTATCAAACATAGATTTTGTCCCAATTTAAATTTTGCTTCTATTTGAAAATGCGACGTTTTAAGCCTCCAAAAGGCATTTTTATTTCTTTTTCTGACATAGTTATTCGTCAAGTTAACTTCATAAATAAAAGTTAACGAATCAGCTTGTTGAGTTAACAAGATGTGAAAATTTCTTGTTCCCGATTATTGCCCATAATTTAGTGGCACGAGTTATATAATGAGTTTCCAGTCCTGTGCATATTGGTCCATGGGAACATTATATAGGTTTTTTGAAGGGGCGAGTGTTATGTAAGTGCTCAGAATGACTGTTAGACTATGCGTACCACTCATCAGCGCTCAGTACTCTGCTCTTTTTTTCACTAGTCTGGGAATGCAGAAGTAAATGCCTTTGAGTAGATTTCTTGAAGGAGCAACGCAGACACGTGGGTGGGCCACTCAATGGGATAGGGAATAACGGATTTTTGGTCAATACCAGCAGGAAAACAGGACTGGAAAACTGAGCAGTTATGTAAGTAGGTAACTAGTCTGTATATGACAAACATGCGCGCATTGCATCGTAATGTATAGAACGATGTTCCGAATGAACGAATGAGTTCAGCGTTGTGTTTTTTTAACATTGATGTTCCAGTGTATTTTCTTTGACCTTTGTATGGAAATGTTCTTGTGGTCTTGTCTAGTGTCTGACTCTACCGGTGGTTCTTTTCAAGACCACGCGATCATTTGCAAATGCCAAATGTTGTGCGTCAGTTTACATTATCTGACTCTGGCATATCTGGCATCAATCTGTCAGTTATGATGAAGCACAGAGGGTATTAACACTGGCAAAATTTGAACTGCGTATAAGTTGTCCTTGATCGGCCGACTTCTGTTTTCTTACGTCATCATGCACTTCAAAACCTATGTTGAGGTTGTCATTACAATTGCATTTATTAATGTTAACTCTCTATCGGTCAATGATACCAAGCAACCTGCTATTTTAGTTTTATAGCATCTTTCTAAATTGATGCATCTCAAGCTGTACCTACATTGTTGGGGCCGTTGAGTAATGGGGAAAACACTGGGGTCTCAGAGCCGAAGATCCGAGTTCGATGTCTGTATCCCCCGTAATGTTGACTAGTCCTTCTTTCGAAAGGCGGCAGCATTGGTTAAATTAGATGTATAGCGTTATGGGCGCCCTGCGTGGCTGCCTACAGTTAAATTCGACTGTATTTAACATTTAATTATTACTCCTGTAATAATTTGTCATCATTCGTTCATACTGTGTCTGTAAGCATACTGTGGTTTGTCAGTTTAAAAATAAACGACATTTTTAAAAATGAAAAAATTTGTGTTTGAATGAATGCGATTGAATTTGCCAGTTTCATAGGCACTTGACCCCGATTTTGGGTTAATGGGTCGCTAGTAGGCTCTATCTATAAAGATTCCCTGGAATAGGTGCTGAATAAGTCATTTTGGTGTGGTGACTTGTATAATGTCATAAGTAGGCTGAACCGAATTTAAATTTCTTGCCGAGTCCGAGTACTGAGTTCCACAAGTTGAATTTCGCTGAGTATGAGTTTAGAATATTAAAAAAGTCTCATTCTCTTGATTTTTTTTAAGTTAGCGTAACTTGTACGAATTTTTTGGATTTGCTTTAGTTTACACTGGGAACTAGTTAAGTAGTTAAGTACTAATAGTTGCAGTGTTTGTGTTTTTAGTTAGGTTGATTGTTAAGTTTTGTGAATAAAAAATTAACAGTATTTGTGTTATAGTTAGGTCCATTGTCGTCTTGTAAATAAAAAATCTGAGTTTCGTTTTCAATACAGAAAATCGGACAGATCAGAACTCGGGTTTGAGTTTAGGCGGACTACTACAAAACTCGGGCCAAGCCGAGTTCCGAGTTTCGATTGATACCTAGTCATAAGATTTTTTTTATAACTGTTGAAATGGCCTAGCTTGGCGTCTTTTAGTACCTCGCCAAAGTGCTGTGAATGGCTTTCTGTCGAGTGCATGTACGGGCTGTCTGAAAACTTGTACTGAAAAAATGCCAGAAGTCTTCTTGGCTGACCTTGGTGTCGAGATAGACTTGTATGGACGTTGGTGGGATATATTGGCTTTGCTTGCTGGCAACATTCCAGTGCTGTTCGCCCACAGGTCTTGGCGGATAATCTGTTAGTCCCAATCGCTGTGGTACTCCAATTCGATGTATCCGTGTTGCTCCAGATCCGGGACTGTTTTGAGAACACTGACCCTACCAGTTTCTTGTGTTTTTGTTTTGCTTGGCACCTACAGTCGGGGGGCTATGCCTTACTATGTTTCCGTACAGGACCTCATCATGTTTGGTTTAGCAAGTGTGTAAGTAAGCAAGTAGGTTGGTAAGTAATTAGGTTGGTAGGTAGGTGGGTTGGTTGACAGACATGCAAGTAAATAAGTTGTTTTTATTTGCATATGGCAGACATGGGTGCATTTGTTGTATAGAACATTTTTTACATACAATTGCATGCATGATTAGAACTGATTTTTTACATAGGCAGATACTGGGCATGTACGGACTGAAGTATGGTATTGTTAAAGATAATATGCCAGTTATCAGAACTATTTTTAGGTTCGATTAGGTTGAACTTACAACGTGACTCTATTCCGTAGTTGTATGAGTTTTGCTCGGAACACAAGGAACTGGCAACAGCGAGCTGGGACTTTCGGAGAAGCGAGCAACGTGAATTGTCACCAGCGAGCAGGGGATCTGAGTGATACGAGCAATGGGAAATGACCACAGTTGGCTTGATCTCTCAGAGAAGCAATCAATGGGAGCTGGAGACAGTGAGCAATGGGACTATGAGAGAAGTGAGCAATAGGAATTATGCACAGTGGCTGTTGGGAAAAGTTAAAAGGAAAATATTTCATATACATATGTTATTATTATTATTTATTATTTATTATTATTATTTATTATTATTATTATTATTTATTATTATTTATTATTATTATTATTATATACCTCTATTGTTTTGTTTTCTTATATTTTTGTGTGGCACGGTGGCTGATTGGTTAGAGCGGTCGGCCCGTAACACTCAGTGTGCGCCGAGTGAGCGGGTTCGACCCTCGTCCGGGGAGTCACTGTGTACTGTATGGACCTTGAGCAAGTCCTTTGCGCACAATTGCTCTGCAGTACAACTGAAATTGCAAAAAAATGTTTAAAGAAGGGCGATATCAAATTTAAGAAAAAATAAAATAAGATAATTAAATTAATTTATCGTATATTTGTGGTTTCTCTGTTTAGGTAATGGAAACGGACCAGTTTCTGTATCTCGTCTCAGAATATGCGCCAAACGGGGAGATTTTTGGTATGTTGAAGTTGGTGTTTCTCTTACTTTTAACATTATTTTTAAAAAGTTTGTAAAAATCTATTAAAAAAGTTTGTCTACGGAAATCTTCATGTTGCTCATATTTTCTTAGAAAAATTGTCATATTATGTGTGGTTTGAGATGGGAAGAAGATTTGCGATATTTTGTAGTGTTGTCTGGCAATATAGCAATAGCGTTGAAAGTGAAACGTTATGGGCATAGTTTTTAGATATGCATTTCTTTTGTGGATGATATTAGTTAGCTGTTTGTGTTTTGAAACTTTTAACCAGTTATTCTGAACAGTCTGCTTAAATATTATTTAATTAATTGACTAATAATATTATTATTACTCATTTATTGATTGACATTCTCTAATGACTAAGTGCTCGTTAATCAATTACGTTGATTATGATATTCGTTTATTGTGATAAGTACCTTGTCAGATGACAGACCGCTTCATGGCCTACAGGAAAATTAGAATTGACTGGTTAAAAATATTTAAAAAACTGTATTTCTTTAAAGTCGCGGATTAATTGTCCTGTCAGCTTTCACAGAACAATTTTTAACAAATTCTCTACACTGCAGCCGTCTCAATCTTGCACTCTCCTCGTTACTAGGCAACTGATCAAACCATTTGGCTACCCTGCTCAAGGTCCCTACACAGTTATGACAGTCTCGGGGAGGCTCGAACCTGTACTCTCCTCATTAATAGTTTCAACCAACTGGCTACCATATCCCATTATCGCCTACCATATAGATATATGTCTGGATTACTGCAGCTTCATGGAAGGTTATCAGTTTGTTTTTTGCCTGCTTCGAAAACCGTTTATTGCGGCATCAAGATTTCTCTTCGTCTGTTTTGATATACCATTGAAGATTTTCTGGAACGGATGCTGCAACTAAATTTTAAATTTAATTATCTTAACAAACGTTATTGGAGATTTTGTTGTTGGTGATTTAAAAGTGTGTGAGTAGGTTGCAGCATTTTTCACGGTATTCCTTTTTACGTAGATTCGATCGCAAAGAATGGGAAGATGTCCGAGGCCGATGCGCGCAAGATGTTTTGGCAGATCATATGTGCTGTCGACTACTGCCACCAAAAGGGAATCGTACATCGAGACCTCAAGGTTAGAGAAGGTCACAGATGCTAAACATTGCCTTGTCTGGCTCGTGACTAAATTTGTTTGCAATGATCTTGTAGTATGGGTTTATTATTTGTTTTAAGAGATGTTTATTAATTTAATTGTCTTTCTCCTACTAATTAATGTGAATTTCATTGTTCTGAATATTAATTTAGTGGTATTTTGAATGTTCTGTATATAATATAAATTTGATTATATTTCGAATTAATTTGATGTATGCAAATCTTGTAAAATTGCTTCTCTTAAAGTAGATCTTTATTTCACAAACTTTCTATAAATTGATCATCAGACTGTTTATATGCTGAGTTTACTTTATTTTAATAATTTATATCAGAGAAATAAAATCTTTAGATTTTGTAGTTAAAGGTTTCATTGGGTTAATTAAGCATAGTGCATGGATAAAGTTACTGGTGTGGAGATTCGATTAATCTTGGATTTTTATACACTAGTTTAATTGACATATTGATTATATCTGTGAACTAAATTATGTTGCATAGTGCCTTAGGAGTTTTTGGATTTATTTGTAGGCAGAAAACCTTCTCCTTGGCTCAGATATGAGTATCAAAATTGCGGGTAAGTTTTAAAATTGTGAGGTGTGAACTGATAATTTTAATTTTATTCGTTGTCATTAGTAGTCATTAGAATTCTCATTATGAATCAGAGGTATATTGTCTTATTATCATGCTAATTGCTTGAGAGTTTTAATTTCTTGCTGAACCCGACTACGAGTTGAATTTTGCCCAGTCAGAAACTGAGTTTCGTATATTTAAAAAGTCTCATTCTCTTGATGTTTTAATTAGTAGTTTGCACAACTTAATGAATTGCTTAGTTTAGCCTTAGTTATCACTAGGAAGTAGTAACATGTAAGCACTAACAGTAGCAGTACTTGTATTTTTAGTTAGGATGGTTGTCGTTTTGGAAATATAAATAAGAGTATTTGTACTTTTAGTTGAGTCGATTGTCGTTTTGTAAATGAAAACATCCGATTTTCGTTTTCAAAACAGAATATCGGAAAGATTGATATTCAGACCCATTGTTTGTACTGGTCCGAGTAACGCTGAGTACCAAAAAAATTGGGCTGAGTTCCGAACTGAGTTTTGGTTGATCCCTACTGCTTGGTGCTGCTAAATCTACAAGCTGCTTGGATAAGATGATTCTTTCAAGATAAATGCTAATTTACCTGACTGGTCAAATTTTTGATCAGTTTTATGACCAGTACGTATGACCACATTTTTGTACATGTTGACATCACCACTTTTGTATTGTTGCACGATTGTAGCATAGCCTCTTCAAAATACTGGCCTGACCACTTTTGTCTACCTGATCTTTTGCTTTGTTCTGTGCTGTGACATTACTGAGTAAGATTACTTTGTTTGACTCATACTGTGTGTATTTCAGATTTTGGCTTTGGCAATTTCTTTAAGCCGGGCCAGGAGCTGTCGACTTGGTGCGGATCTCCCCCATATGCTGCCCCCGAAGTTTTTGAGGGTCGGAAATACTATGGCCCTGAAGTTGACGTCTGGGTATGTCTGCTTTTTGTTTTAGTGTCTTGAGTCTGTATGTAATAGCTATAGTCTAGTGTTTCTTGTTTACAATTGTTTCTATGGTTGTGATTGGCTGTAACTAGACATTTGAAGTGTGTCTATTGGTGCTTTGTTACATAGTTAGGGAGTTTATGAAAGTCGCTAATAAGTGGGTTTCATCACCTTTCTAAAATTCCGATGTTGATTACGATGAAGATAAAGAAGATGATGATGAGGTGGGAACCGGGATCATGGTGATAATGATGAGCTTCGTAGCAGTGAAACAGGTGGTTGGTGGTGTGCTAGCGATGTTGCAGTTAAAAAATAATGGCTACGACAAAACTGAATGCTGGTTGTCATGGTGATGATGATGAAGCATGTGTTGTTGCTGATGATGAAATGTTGTCGTCATGGTTTTCCAGAGTCTTGGCGTCGTTCTATATGTTCTTGTTTGTGGTGCTCTACCATTTGACGGAGAGAACCTGCATGCTCTGAAGGACCGCGTCGTTTCGGGAAGATTCCGAATTCCGTACTTCATGTCTTCAGGTAACTTTTAGCCCGGGAAGCACTCACTGAGTTCCAGTTAATGATCAGAAGTATTTTTTAAATTTTAATTATTTGATTGTATTTGACCTTTCTACCCTGTTTATCACAACATAGCCCATTCAGAAGTGCCCCAGCGCGAGAAACCTCAGGAGAAAAAGGCAAGTAATGTCCAATGTTCTGTCTAAGTTGTACATATGTGTGTGCACACACGGACTGTGGAGCTAGCTCACTCTATAGTGTGTGCACACACTGCGGGACTCCAGAAACTTTGGCTGATATGTTCCCTTTCATATCTTTAGACAAGGGATTTTTTTAGGTTATCAGAACTTATCACCATAGACTTTTTGATATGATCTTAATTTAACTATCATCACATTCAGCTGAAACTCATGCAATACAATGTAAGCCATTTATCAAATGTTGCAGAAAAAACTTTATTTTCACGTTGTCTCCCCAAAACAAGAAGGAACATTGATATTGTCTTGTCTGCTGCAGGGTTTGAAGTGAGGTTGCTTGAAGGTCATTTCCAGTTTTGTACTTGTGTTCTAGATTGTGAGAACCTCATACGGAAGATGTTGGTTGTCGATCCGAAGCGCCGAATTAGCATCGGACAGATCAAGCACCACCGCTGGATGGAGAGCCTACAGACGCGAGAGGACCTCATTCTGCGTCTGCATGACTTTGCCATCAGTGACCTCAGTCGACCTCACAATGCAGACGGATACAATGAATATATTCTGAGCATCATGCAGAATGCTCGCATCGACCGGAAAAAGACAATAGAGGTTGAGCGGCTAATTGAAAACAACAGCATGGGTTGTACTTGCAAAAACATAGAGCAGCGATTCCCAACCTGTGGCCTGCGGACCAAAAGTGACCTGCCAGGCCTCAAAAAGATATAAAAAATATAGTTGACAGAATAATAATTTTCTATTATAAATTATTGTATTTTTGAGGTTTATAAGTAACATCATATGTAGACTATTGTAGCTCAATTTTAACAACTAAATAAAATGATTTAATTAGAATTTATCCATGTCACTTTATGCTAGTAAGTACTATTAACAACAGTATTTATGTTTTAGTTAGGTCGATTGTCGTTTTATAAGTATATAAAATCCGATTTTATTTTTCAAAACATTAAATTGGAAAGCTGATTTTTATTAAAGCTCAGACCCATTATTTGTGCAAGTCCGAGTTTATGCAGAGTACTAGGAAACTCGGCTGAGCCGAAAACGTAAGGGAGCAGACGTAACTCCAGACCGTAAAGCCTACCCCTGTTTTGAATGATGACTGAATGATCGAGTGTTTACTCTTAATCAACCAAGTCCTGAATGAAGGCATACAAGATAAAGTTATGTGTATAAATGTAAGCAAATAAGTATGTAGGTATACCGATATATACTGTACCGATCAACTGCTTTTCGCACTAATAAACATCTAACGAACACCACTGAGAAATTTATGTTTCCATTTCAGTCGCTGGAGAGCGAAGCGTACGACAATTTCTCTGCCATCTACAATTTACTTCTGGACAAACTGAAGCAACAACAGAACCGCAAGTGCTTCCCCGAATACGGGCTCTACCTGCCTGAGTCGTGCCCGCGTCGGCCGAGCACGATCGCCGACCAGGCAATGATCTGCACTGGACAGAGGGCGCCGGTGTTGGCTGACACGAAGCAGGGACCCTTCAGCCAGACGACAGACTGCGTCCAACTCCACGAGGCTCAGGGCGCCATCTGCCAGCGCCAGCAGATGATCTACACGGACCACTGTAGCGGTCGGCCCCTATTGCCGCCTCGAGTCATACGGGTCGGGCCCGTGGGACGTGTCTACGGGCAGGCGTCTGCAGCGAGGGCCATCGCAGCGACCTCCATCGACGAAGGTGTAGAGACGGATTATGACGAGGAGAACGAGGCGCTGAGGGAGGTTTCAACGTGGCAGACTGTTACTCCTCCCACAGGGGGTATGCAGGAGAGCGGCGGGGGCCTTGCGCGATCGGACGTGTACGGGTGCTTTGGGCGAGTCGCCCCGCATGGCCAGCCGTTGACTGGGTACCCTTCGAACAGCTTCGACTCGAACATAGAGCTGGACGTCATATCAAACGTGTCCTCTTCCCCGTCGGGGTCCATCACCGCCTCGAACGTATCGGCGGAGATGGCCGAGGGCGCGGCCGAGTGCCCCGGAGAGGGCATCGAGGAGTCGGATGCTCTGGAAGACCCGAAGGACCAGAGGGTGTGCGTCGAGTTCCGAGAGGGTCGGCGCGCGTCCGACGGTCTAGTCGTCCGGGGCGTCATGGAGTTCCAGCAGCACTTGAAGAAGTCAATGAAGACGCGAGGCGTCGCCGAGCTGCGGAAGGAGCTTGAGAAGCTGCGGCTGGAGGCGGCTGGCGACTCGGAGTCAAGGCATCGGACGCGACCAGGGCGGTTCCACGACGTGCGCAGCATGCAGCAGCGGTCCCTTGAGGAGACCGCGACCAGCTTTCGGGGACCGAACCTCGTCATCAAGCGAACGAGCCTTCCGGTCGTCGGCACGCTGACCTTCCAGAAGAGGATCGCCCTGCGACCGGGCGGTCCCTGGTACGACGGGGGCCACGCGGGCGTGTATGCGGCAACGCAGGACGGGGATGCAGCGCGTGCCTCCGCTGTCGTCGCCCAGCACGTGCCTTCCTTCAAGTCGCAGCCGCTGCACGTGCTGCCCTACTGCACGAGCCCCAGTCGACACCTGTGGCCCCTTCAGAACCCAGTCAAGACCACACACCATCCGTTCCACCTGCAGGAGTGCCCCGATGATGGTGCCAGGTTCGGAACGCATCTTCCCATGAGGAAAGACGAACGCTCGTTCGCGCGGGGCGTCGCCAGCCCCCCGTCCCTGCGGTCGGTCTCACCATGCTTTCTCCGGGGCGACGTCGTCCCAACCGGGTTCCAGGCCTGTCCCTCATCCGAGCTGTTCCCTGTGTCGTCCTCTTCCTCGAGGGACGGCCACCTCGTTCCAACGTGTCGCAGCCAGGACAGCCTCCTGGAGTTCGCCTCGAGAGTGGACGCCCTACAGAGCAGGGATTCGTCGTCGCTCGGGACCCTGCTCAAGCACCCGACCTACTCGAGCGCCCTGGCCTCAGCGTCGGCCGCCGATGCCCCGGAACCGGATGCCACTCGGCGACACATGGTGCGACGCACGCTCTTCAAGATGGCCCAGCAGCAGACGTGTGGGGAGGATGGGGATGAGCTGAGCCTCGAGGAGAAGGAGGCCGACACCGAGCGGTGCAAGGCCGACCCGACGACCTCGATGGACTTCTCCTGATCAACCTGTGACGCTTAGGCCATTGCATTTGAACATCTCTGCTTCGTTTGACGTCTCGGGGAGTCAAGTTTGCGTTTGGGGACCAAGTGGAAATTCGGAAATTTGGAGCAGGGTAGTGGGCAAGGGACTAAGCCCATGGCAATTCAGACATTGGGACTAGGTATAGGCAAGGGAAAGAAGCTGTGGCAATTCGGATATTGAGGGCGAGGTATGAGCAAGGGACAGTGCCCGTGGCAATTCGGACATTAGGCCGGGCAAGGGACCAAACCGTGGCAATTTGGACAATGGGGGCAAAGCGCGGGCAAGGAACCAAGCCCGTGGCAATTCAAACATTAGGGGCAGGCAGTGGATCGAGCTCATGACAATACGGACACTGGGGCTGGGTACGACGGGCAAGAGGCCGTGCCCGTGGCAATTGGGACATTGGGAGCGGGGAACCGGCAAGGATAACGTTGTCCTTTTAGATTATGTTTTGTCGTTTAGAGATTCTTCGGCACTGCTGCTGCGAAGTCGTTTGAGTTTGTGCTGGCTGTGAACTGTGTACGATGGATTTGTATCGGTGTTAATTTATTGTTTCTGAGGCGACGCCAGGCAGAAGGATTCACTGACCTTTCATCTATTGAGCCTGTTAACTGACTGCGTTTACTTTTTTGGTTCGTGTCCACTGCTGTTTTTTCGTATTGAATTTCGTCGATGTAAGTCAGTAAGATAAGCGACGAAGTCTGAATACACAAGACTTTGCGTCTAATGATCGATCGTTCATCTATTTTGTTTACTGTAATGTGCTTGTTGTATGTAGAGTTATCGTCAAAGAATTCTACCACAACATCATGACGTTTCCTCAGTTTGACCCCCCTGCTCCCGGGCCTGGCACAAAAACATTTTGAATTTGGCACGCCCCAGAAATTTGAAAAATGGGAGGGACGCAAATTATCGTAACTAAGGTCATCTTATCATAATTACTCCATAGAAATAAGATATGCAAGACACTCTTAAAGTATACACTATAAAGTAGGCCTACTTTTTTTTACAATATACAGTAAAATTGCACGCAAATTAATCTTTTCCATCATCATGAGGCTTGCAACATGATCATTGCAACAGCACATAGCTGGAATGCCAAATAAATTTCAGCTTTAAGTTGCCGCAAGATTCATGTCAACGTATAAGTTATTTAGATCTAATATTTGATATGCATGTATACGGACATTTCTCTAGCGCCTTCACAATTACTTACTATGCCAAAGTTTTGACTTAATCATTAAATATAAACAGCTATTGAGGAAACATAACAATAGAACTGATTTGGGGGACACATTGGGGCACTGAGCACTAAAACTGGGGGCTTTGTCCTCTGGCCCCGCTTGTTACACCCCTGCACGGAATCCAGTTTGGGAAACACTGGTGTAGATGCCTCTGACTGTTCAGTCTGTTCTACATCGTAGCTCAGCTAAAAGACCTGTACTTGATGATCATAAGCAACAAGTAAGTAGGACAAGAATACAGATGGGTGTACTGGTGCTGAGGGCTTTGTTGTTCAAACAAGCTAACTAATATTTCATTCTGAATTCAACCAGACTGAGGAGCATGTTCGTAATGGGACACGTTATAGACGAGATGCAATGCTATTACCATGATTTGACTACGTAAGCTGATGTGGACCTACTGAGTTAATATCGCAAAAATTCTAAACGGCGACATCAGGCAATTTTTTAGAATCCAAAGGAAACTGATAAACAAAGTCGTTCAACCAAAACTCTAACAATTGGTAGCATAATCACTGATATGCACCATCAAATAAATGCGATATATAACTGCACACGTAAGATTCACTTTCCGGAAAAAGGTTGATTATCAAACGTACATTCATTTGAAGGAGGCGTTTCAACGGGAGAGGTTTGCGACGGGAGAGAAGCCAACGACCCAACCAATACTTCGACAACATTTGTCGAAGCATGCAAGTCTGAGGAAACTCAGGTAAGGAAAGAAATATTACTCGTCAAGTCAAACGCAAAGGGCTTGTAACGTTTAACACGCGTCTTGCTAGGCAGATAAAATCATCGTAACACATGGAAAAGTGCCATAAAACGTTAACTCCAGTCTAATGATAAAAGTTATAACTTTGATAATACATTGACCTAGTCTTTGTGAAGCGGACAGTGGCCATTCCGCGTTATTCTATTACTGTTGCTTTTAACAGTTGGCATTAAATAATATATATATAGGCCTATCTTCGTTTAATAGGCAAACTGACATACCGCAGTTAGTTAACGAAGTGAAATTCGGTTGTATAGGGTTCGCGTTGTGTTATTTCTACTTTATCTATTCACTGCAGCTTTATCAATGGCTTCAAATTTGTACAAAATTCTTGGATAAAGCACCTATCGTCTTTGTTGTGGCTTTTAAGTGTAACGGGATGGAACAGTCGCCATCACCGCCCAAAGTGTAATAGTGCCAGTGTAGTACCTAGTGTGCATTACGAGCTCGTACGCTCTTATCTCATCTGACATTAGGCTATATATTATGTGATAAATGTGTTTTAAAGTGGATACAATTTTAATATGGAAGAATGTCGTACATTTTAGTGCACAGAGTTAGATAGAGCCCTGGCATACAATGTTCCTTCACTTTTATTAAAATACAATGTTTTGACTTCTTAGTTAAGTGTTACTAAGCGTTGCCATTTAACTCAATTATTGCTTCATTCGACTTTTGAAAGAGAAACACGTACGTTCTTCAATTAATTTGTGGGTTAAGTTTATGGTTCTTTAACTGTTTAACATCGCGTTGCCATTGAGCTTGTAACACGCGAGTGCTCATCTTTATTTTTTAGCTACGATGTCAGAAGGCTCGGGACAAACAATTGCCACTCCTTAATCTCTTTCTTAGACCGTGGACACATTGAACAACCGACTGAAACCTGTGGACGTTCGCCGCCTTCTGTGTTGAAACTTGCCAACAACGGTTCTTTTAACGCCTCGTTGGCCGGCTCTATGAGTTCTTTGATTTCTGTTCTTTGATAGACTTTAAGAATTTCCTTTTAGAGATCTGGCCTAAGTTGATGAGTATGGCTTCTATGTTACATTATACGCTAAACGCACAAGATAAACTTTGGGGAATAAAGGTAGAGATTAACACCGCCTTCACACATTTGCATTGTCAGTCTGATTGTGCCATTCCATCTTTCTGGCTCCAGTTCAGTCTCGTCCTGTCGAGTCCTCAAGACCAATCCAATCAGTCCATCATCTGACGAATGGTCAGTCTTTCGTTCAACCGTCCGTCAGTCCGCAATCCATGTCCGACGTCTGTCCATTCATCCATGCTGAAAGTCCATTTTCCAGATCGTTAGTCCGTTCGACCCAGCGTCCGTCCATCCATCCAGCTGTCCATCCAATCGTTGGGCGTGTTCATAGACCGCCGATCCGTTCTTACATCCGTCCTAACCGATCCTAACCGATCACCACACTTTCATTCCACCGTATCTGACCGTCAGTCTGTCTAATGCAATCGTTCGTCCTTCCTAGCCCATCGTTAGTTTGCATGCACAGGCCGTCGTCACTCGGTGCATTCGTTCGGCTGCCTATCCAGCAGTCAATCCATTAGTCAGCCATCTATTCAACCGGATGAAAATGAAAGTATATGAAAATGGAAAAATTATTCCAAATTAGTTTTGGGGAATTGGGGGGCAAAAGGGCCTTGGGGGGCAAAAGGGCCTTGGGGGGCAAAGGGAATTGGAGGAGCACGTCTATAATATTAGGTGCACCTAACATTTTAGATGTGATACTCTATTTCCTTTTTGGAAAATAGGGGGGGGGGCAAATGGGAAATGGGGGCAAAAGGGAATTTGGAGGCCAAGGGTAATAGGGCAGCAGTTATGTAATGTCGGGTGCACCCGACATTACAGAAGTGAAACTCTATTCCTTTTTGGGCAAAAGTTGCTGTTTTTGTTGGTTTTTCATTTTTTCATTTTCCAATTGAGATTCCATTTTTTTTAAATTTTCACTGCTTTCATTTCATGGGTTGAATAAACCGGCTGACATATGGATGGAGTGTCGGATAGGCGGCCTGACAAATGCAGCGAGTGACCACCGACTGTACCTGCAGACAGACAATCGCCTAGGAAGGACGGACAATCGCACTCGATAGACCGACGGTCAGATACGGTAGAACGAACTGTGACGATCAGTTCGGATCAGTTAGGACGGACGTAAGAACGGATCGGCGGTCTATGGACAGGCCCAACGGTCGGATGGACGGTTGGATGGATGGACGGGCGCTCGGTCGAGCGGACTAACGATCTGGAGAACGGATTCGCAGTATGGATGAACGGACAGAAGTCGGACATAGATTACGGACTGACGGACGGTTGAACGAAAGACCATTCGTCAGATGATGGATTGGCTGGGATGGTCTTTAGGACCCAACAAGAGGAGACCGGACTATTGTCAGAAAGATGGAATGACACAATTAGACAAATGATGCAATTTATGTCAAGGTCGGGTTTTATCTCTATCTTCATCTGTCAAGGTTCAATCTTGTGTGTTTAGCATATGATGTAGCATGCAAGGTGTGTGCTTTAACTTTAACCAGATATCTGGAACTGGATATTTTTTAAGTGTATCAATGAAAATGGAAATTGAAGAATCACAGGATATGAGGTGTTCTAAGAGCAGTTGTGCAATGTGTCCACAGTCTAAGGAAGAGATCAAGGGGATGCAACTGTTTCTTCTGAGACTCTGGACTCGTCAAGGCGGCCAACCAGAAGCCTTCGTCACGGGTGAGTGAATTTCCCATCTGCAGTTATATAGCGGCGCATTTCATGGGCTACACCATCAGTGATATTTTACATTGGCCAATCATCAGGTCTTGTGTTAGCTCTTGGCCAAACGACTTTATTTGGCAGTTTCATTTTGTATGCTCTGATGTCTACGTTGCAAAATTATCTGTAGTTTTTTTATATTGCTGACAATTTCGGTGATTTGCTCTTTCTGCTGTGATAATTTTTGTGACATTTAATTTAAAGCTTATGTACGTATGTGTGTATGCTGGGTTGTTTGCCTGCATGTTTTTAAGAGGAAACTCGCCGATAGTGCAGGGGTCCCCAAAGTTTTGGATACCCAGGAGCCCCTTAAGTGACACAGCGAGAGCTTGCGGGCCACAGGGATACCATACGAGTGCCGAGGTCGCGAAGCCTTTTGAGGCTTAGCTTTTAAGTATGAGGCCTATAACTATAAGTTTAAGGCTTACCTCCATGCATATGATAAAATGAAATAAACAGTAAACAGTAATAAAGTAAATAAAATAGACAGTAATAAAGTACTTGGATTTTAAACTGAAATGTGTAAGAGTTTCGAACACATTAAATATTTTTTTCTAACGAAAAATTTTATTTGTCAATCCATTTGTAATAAGGTTAAAAGTTAATGTTTTTAGAGTTAACCTTAGAATTTGTGTCAAAATTGAGTTCACTTCTAGGGATGAACGTCATGCGATTTGAAAGCTGAGATTTCTTAGCAATTATTGGCCCATTACCAAATCGAGGTTCAAAGCTTGCTGTTACAACGCCGCAACAAGTGACACAACAGGCTGAGCATGTCGTCGAATAGTCTTATAACTCAAAACCGATATGCTTTGATAAAATTACATCAAGCTTAGTGCATGAAATGAAGTTCGCTCCTCTGAACTTACTTTCCTGCAAGTCGATCAGTTCTAACTGAAAATCAATTGGCGCAATAGCTGGCTCACTAGTAGGCCTAAATGGATTCTGGCAAATGACTGTTCGTACAATATGAAATCAAAGAAACGTCGGGAAAATTCAGATAACAGGCTGTCGATGAACTCGAAATATATGTCAGATGGCAAAGGTATAAGAACATTCAACATTTTTGTTCGATACAATGTGTCTTTGTACAAGCCGGAAAGGAGCTGAATTTCCGTAATTCAGTCGTAGCCTAAGGTTAGATTTTTTAAACGATTTCACACTGTCCACTAAAGTAGCAGGCCTAATAAACTTTCTACACTCTTGCAGTTTCAGATTAAGTTCGTTCAAAGGTAAAGCGATGTCCACTAAAACGCCGAACATATTTTGTAGTGGAGCTGAGCAGTTTTGTTCATTTTCCCTTAATTCTTATTGATTTTTGTTTATTAATTCAGAAATTCTGCGATTTTACTTCTGAGATTAAAAAAGGTTTTAGTGTTGCACCTTGGCTTAAAACCGTCGAACAGTTAAACTGCCAAAAAGTCAAATGCTGCCAAAATTAATCTAAAAATTATAATGTTTTTGTCAAATTGGACATAAGTAAATTTTTTCCAAATCGAAAATTCGACCGGGGGCCGCATTAGGTCTGCTTGAGGGTCACATGCGGCCTGCGGGTCGCACTTTGGGGACCTCTGCTGTAGTGCATTTTTAAGTAAGCTTGACTCGCAAACGAGTCTTATGGGTTGTCGTTCAAGGTCCACTCAGATTCTTTTTATAGCAGCCTTGAAGGGGTGCTATATGAATCTAGTGATGATTGGAAAAAAATGACTAGCGACATGTGGGTTCAACACTTCGCCCTGATCAAGTGGTACAGGTGCAGACAGGTTCCCGTTTGTCGTTCTACAATCTACACAATTGCTACTGGTCTAAATGGACACTGTAGGCCTACATGGAGCGAAAGCATGGTCGACAAACGGTAATATACACCATGTTCTTGTTCTTTCAGGCATTCGGAGACTGGAGCAGCACAGGAAGCGAGGTCGGATGGGTCACGCAGCGGGAGAGAAAGAGGTAACGTGTTGTTTTTTATTTGCTCTTTTTGTGATCACCATAGATGCTACTAGTGGCAGAAATGGTGGTCATACAAAGGGCAAAAGCTGGGCCAATAATGCTAACATGCGCCTTTCATATACTCTTGCAGGCGTTCAATGACTGGAGCAAGAGGTGTCTGTGAGGCGTCCTCTCGATGCAGACGCCGGTCACCTGAATCGTTGATTCTCACCTCATTACGTAACGAGATTGGAGGAGTCTCTGGTAAGGCAGGTGGTAAGGGTTAAAGCGTAGGTCACTATTGCTCACCTTTGCCATGTTCTTATTCTTTCAGGTTTTCTTGTAGGTGTAGGAATGTTATATTCTTTCAGGTTTGATTGTTTGAGGTTGGATTGTTTCAGGTTTTATTCTTTCAGGTTTTCTTGTCGGAGTAGGTGTGCTTTATTATTTCAGGTTTTATTACGGGGACGAGTAATTTACTGTTTTAGGCTTTATTATGGGGATGAATTATTTATTTCTAAGTTTTATTATGGGGAAGAATGATTTATTCTTGTAGGTTTCATTATGGGGAGGAACGATTTATTTTTAGGCTTTATTATGGGGAGCAATGATTTATTTTTAGGTTTTATTATGGGGAGGAAAGACCTATTTTTAGGTTTTATTATGAGGAGGAATGACTTATTTTTAGGTTTTACTATGGGGATTAATGACTTATTTTTAGGTTTTATTATGGGGAGCAATGATTTATGTTTAGGATTTATTATGGAGAGGAATAACTTATTTTTAGGATTTATTATGGGGAGGAATGATTTATTATGGAGAGGAATGACTTATTTTTAAAATTTATTATGGGGAGGAATGATTTATTATGGGGAGGAATGACTTATTTTTAGGATTTATTATGGAGAGGAATGATTTATTTTTAGGTTTTATTATGGGGAGGAATGACTTATTTTTAGGATTTATTATGGGGAGGAATGATTTATTCTTTTAGCCGAAATGATTTGGTCCGATGCGACGGTATCCGCTCGGCCTTGCGTTCGACCGACCGACCGTCTATTTAGTTGTTTATTTTGCTGTCTGTTTAGTTGTTTATTTTGCTGTCTGTTTAGTTGTTTATTTTGCTGTCTGTTTAGTTGTTTATTTTGATGTCTATTTAGTTGTTTATTTTGCTGTCTGTTTAGTTGTCTATTTTGCTGTCTGTTTAGTTGTTTATTTTGCTGTCTGTTTAGTTGTTTATTTTGCTGTCTGTTTAGTTGTTTATTTTGCTGTCTGTTTAGTTGTTTATTTTGCTGTCTATTTAGTTGTTTATTTTGCTGTCTGTTTAGTTGTTTATTTTGCTGTCTGTTTAGTTGTTTATTTTGCTGTCTGTTTAGTTGTTTATTTTGCTGTATATTTAGTTGTTTATTTTGCTGTCTGTTTAGTTGTTTATTTTGCTGTCTGTTTAGTTGTTTATTTTGCTGCCTATTTAGTTGTTTATTTTGCTGTCTATTTAGTTGCCTATTTTGCTGATTGTCTATTTTGCTGATTGCTTAGTTGTCTATTTTACTGTTTGTTTTTGCTGTCTAATTTGCCATCTCTTTTACTAATCAGACGTCATGTTGTTGTTGTTTCAGGTAACTCCGCCACTGTTCGTATTCGGACAGTGCCAGTCCCTAGCCTGGATAAAGGAGGAGGTCTATGTTGATTTTTTTAGTTTCTCCTGTAGTGAGCCTGTGACTCGACCGTGTGGATCCAACGTAATCTCTACATCACTGGTAGAGAGGTCGGATGGGTCGCAGAACACAGCAGGTATTGACGTATGTTCACGCTCTCTCACATGCACATCATGGAAGCTACCGGATGAGCGGTGGATCATAAGTTCCGACGGAAGAAATGGAGCTCGTACGTTTGGCGTTACATCTGATTCAGTTGTGCTGATATACAAGTTGCTGTAGGTGCGTATACGCATCCTCTGTCGCCTTCCGCCGTACTGTTTGTATTTAGTGTTTTACTTTTAAAAATCTGTGGGAAAGCAGAGCTTGAGGATATATTGAAAGAAGTCGAGTCGCTGACTGTCCAGTTCGTCTTCCGCGTCTTTGTGTTGTGCAGTGCAAGAGATTTAGTCTTTATTTCTGAATTACGTTAAATGATTGTCGTCGGAATACTACATAAGTCTTTATTCTTGTTTTCTTTATTCCTGTTTTTTTAAATAAGTTGGCTGCCTCTTTTCTATTTAAACTTTGAATGCTACGCTGTTGTTCCAAGAGAACGAGTACATTGTATAGCCTAAAGGTGGCTCACTGTAAAATTCTATGATTCTGGAGATCATATCATGAGCACAGTTGCATGTCATCTGCACACTGCGGCTACGCTGTTACACATCCTTTACTGAAAAATCTGCCATGCCACTGGTTTCTTCGTCATCGCGGAATGCGACAAGCCTCTAGTACACTAACCTACACATAACTTAACCTTTGTGCCGCTGCTTTAATATAGTTCAGTTGCAATAGGGCCTACAGTGCACCATGTTCTTGTTTTTTCAGTTGCTTCTGTGGTGGTCCTGATCCAGAGCTTTAAACAACAAAACCGCGCAGCTTGGGGACCTGACAGCTATGAAAATCGTATTTATAATCGCTCCATTGGTGTGTTCTGGCTGGGCAGCCCTCCGCCAGCATACCAGTCTTGGACCTCGTAACATTTTATGATTAGTGACCATGCAAGCACTGTAGGATAGGGAGCCAGTGAAGGACCTCTAGACCAGGTTGGCAGCACATTTACTAACCGACTGCCTCGCCACAAAATCACGATGCCGTCACGCTAACCGACAGATTAGGTTTAAGGATTTCGGCTAAACCTCTCTATTATGATTTTCAAATGGCGTCAACTAAGTGAGATCATGTCTTATGTCGTGTCATAAGGCCGTCATAATAAAATAGAGCCGATTTGGGGTGGCACATGGTGGGGGGCACTGAGCCCTACAACTGTGGGACTTTGACTCTGCCTCCCCGTTTGTTACACCTCTGGTTAGAACCTATGTGATGTGTGTTGATTTTTTTAAAGACACCGTTGAACCGTTCCATATCGAAGATCGGAAGATGATTTGGTGTCGCCCTCGTCTTTTGTCCAGGTTTGTGACTGGCACTGTCAAAGTCCAAACAGTGGCGATGGTCTACTTAGTAAGCTATGCAGCATGTATTAAACACTTCCGATATTAGCTAAGCTACTCTATGCAGAGTACTCTACTTCAAAAACTACTCGTTAGCGGCAGCCCTATTCCAGACCCAAGAACTTATTTTCATCGCTTGCCCGTAGTTGTTGCTACTAGATTCGCCTGCTGCACCCATTAAAACGGGAAAATAATTGAAAATTTTGCTGGGTCGAGGGCATTCAGTCGCTATGTAAGCACGCGTACTTTAAACTTTGTTGGTCAAAGGTTCAAAGTGCATGGTCAAAGATTTCCTTTATTAGAGTACAAATATATGGCCGCTTCTCTTACCGGACGAGTCAAAAACGACGAACAGTAATCAATCCAATTTATTTAAAACCTCGCTTCAAAATAAAAAAATTCCGCCATTCAGAATTAAACAAATTTGTGACCGCCTGTACAACAGTACAAGTGCAAAGACGTCTGCGTGAGTTTGTCGTGGAATTCGTCTTCGTGACACTGATTCTATTGCCGAGAGCGCCTCCGAATAGTTATTCTGACATAAGGCGCCATTTAAATCTAAAGTGTAAGGCTACAATATTCTCATATTGCTATCTACTAGGCTACTATAACATACGTGGCACAAACCTCTCAAATTGACGTAGACTAAAAGTGTCATAGGCCTAAAACTGGAAAATTGCCACAACGCAGTCGTTCAGCTGAATGAAATGAAAATTTTGGCTACCCGTAGGCCTACGTTTTATATGGCGACCATGTGGATTTGAGTAATTTGACCATGTTCATTTTTCAATGAATGCATGCACCAGGTTTGATCCTTCACCACGTTTCGAATGGACGCCATGCTATCTAAAGTCCCCGTGTACGGAGTGTACTAGCCTGATATTAATTAAATGAGTATTTGAAGTAAACCAGCATTCGCAGGTACTGCTGACGAAATGAGCAATATAAAAGGAACATCGATTCTCATATTAGTTCTTCGCTACAAGAAAAGATGACCTAATTAAAAAAAATCAAGGCTGTAAAATTCGATATAGGGACCAACAAATATTTTAGGCTTTCAAAACCTCTAAAGTTAGAATTGTAGGTTTTATTTACTTTTTCTGTTAGATTGATGGTGAGTCTAACTATTTAAATAGCCTTGCAGGCCGTGGTCTGAACTCCGCAACGCACTCGGCTATAGAGCAATAGGTCTATGCCTATATGGCAGAGAGATCGAAGTAGGGTGTAGACACTGTATTGGATGTTCTTCATATAGCCTACTTAAGGGTCGTAATTTTGTGCGGCTGGCAAAATCCTAAAAAAAGAAAACGCTTAAAAAACTTTCCTGAAAAACATGGACTTGTCTTGCCTTGGATATAGGCCTAACTAAAGCTTGCTTAAAGCAGCTTAACCAAAGCAATGCGCTACTTTTATAGGCTACTTCGCTTATTAACAACGCTGCATAGAAATATAGGCCTATTTCCACTGCCGCTGGTTCCCGGTTGTCATTCAAGGTCATAGCTACGGATATTTTGTCTAGGTAGCTAGTGTTTAACGATATTAATACCCATATCCTACAATAAAAATTAAGTTTCTACTGTAAAACTGATTGAACGCAATTGCTGAGCAAACTAGCGTCGGAATGAAGCGATTTAAAGGTAGATAAACAGAGTCTAATAACAGAATCAATAGCGACATCCTGTGTCAATCGGGGCGAATAAAGGGCGTGACCTTTCCCTCCTTCGTACCCTTATTTTTCTTCTTTTCTCTTACCTCACACTCCGACCAACTCTCGGACCATCAGCGATCAAAGTATGCATAAATACCCCTTGAGTATAGTAATATCGTCACAAAACTGAGTTACGCCAATACTGATGACGTCGCCCTTGCCTTACTCATCTCTATATCGTGACGCGGAAGCTAGTTGACGAGACCTATTTTGATGAGGGGGTGGAAGAGTACGACCGTCGACAGAATGACAGCCAATAGAAACAGCCAGAAGAAAAATCGGTCGAATATCTCGGCCACTCTCTTCCAATCCCTGGCATAGTCAGCCCTCGAGTCCCGCCTATTTGCGACGTCATCGACGACGTCAGTGGCCGTCGCCATTGACGACGATGACGCTGTCACCGCCTCTCCGGCAGCCGACCCATAGTCCGTCGTCTTCAGCTGGTCGTTGCCCTTAGATACGGCGTCTATGACGTCAACGCGGTCGATATCGACTCCGCCCAGTCCGGCGGCAGCCAATTGGTGTCGATTCATTTCGATGATTGACGCGGCCTCGTCCGGCTCGTCCTTGGCCCGTCGGCGACGTCTCTCCCCTAGGCAGCCAGGACCTTCGGCGTCTCCTCCGCAAGGGAAGAAGCCCCTCAGGTCGGCGGTCCCACGCCCTGAGCGCCGCGGCCTCGCGGGTGGGTCGCGGTAAGACTTGGCCGTGTCGCACATGCCGAGGGTGCGAGCAAGGCAGTTGAGGATGAGCGATTTGACCCAGCGGGGAACTGGACGATCGGAGATGCCGTAGAGATTGAGGACCAAGACCGTAAGGACCATTGACATCGTCGTTATAGCCAATGTGCAGGTCAGGTAAATCACTGTTACAAACATTGACATAAATTACTATTACAAATAATCGTGATCGTAATCTTCAATCTATACACAAACAGACGCACAGGCACACACAAACACAGGCACACGCACAGACAGACGCGTGTAGCCTACAGTCCAAAAAAATTCATACAAACATACACACAGACTGCTGTTGAATCGCTTACCGAGCAGAGGTATATGATCAGACGTCTTCGGAATGTTCCCGGCGACATTCAACAAGAAAATTCGAAAGCTAAGCAGCACTACGACCCCGATCTGAACCTTCTGCGCAGGCGTACAGAAGAATATAGACAGCAGCAACACTGACGTCATCACCGACGGCATGATGACGTTCATGACGTAGAATAGGTGTCGTCTGCGCAGGTAGATGGTAAAGGCTGCGTTCGAGAACCGTTCCTTGGGACAGCATTCGTAGGAGAATTCGTTTCTGTGGGCGGAGGTAGACAGGATCTCCCATTCGCCGTTCTTCTTGTAGGAGTCGAGGTTGACGGTAGATGTCGAGGTCGTGAGGTTCATCTTGGCCGTGTGGTAGGACCATGCGCCGAACGTCAGCTGACAGTGCTGCTCGTCGAACGGGTAGTATGTAATGTCGATCTCACACATTGTCTTGAAGACACCTTAAGAATAACATCACGAAGAAACTCTCCATTTCTATTCATTTTTAATTCATTACAGAGATTTATATAGCGCCCCTTCAAGGCTACTACTCAGGAGCCTATGCTATTCGCTGAATGTATTCTCTGATATCTATATAGTAGCAGAGGCGGAGGCTTATGGGTGGCAGGAGGGACGATCCTCTCCAGAATTTTAGGTGGTGGTTGGGGTGGGGGTAATTTCAGTTTAACGGCACAGTGTCATAACGAAGATCATTAGCGTCGCCCTCCTCCTTTGTCCGGGTTTGGGACTGGCACTGCTGGACTGCAAGCAGTGGATGAGTTATTTCAGGTCGGGTAGCGGAGTTGCTTATATCCCCCAAATTTCACAAATATTTAGCTAATAATAAATTTCTACAGTGTTTGCCACACCTCATCTTTTTTGCTGCGTCCGAGTTTTGGTACGGACTCTTTTTCAACATGTCCCCGACTAAACTCCAATTTGTCGTCCCGTCCCCTCCCACACGCAGGACCAAATCTCCCTCTGTGTATAGTAGGCCTATTATCGGCGTTTCTTGTTGGCCAAATTAATGTATTAATATATAACATCGGTTTGTCTAATCACTGCCTCAAAAAGCGCTCCTAAGTGAAAGCATAATGACAAACTGAACAAGTGAAAGTAAGAACATGGGTTCTTCAGGACCCTCTGTTATTGGCTTTTGGTAATCTGGTAGATGGCGCAATCGGTCCATTTCCTTAAGAGATCATTAAGGTGTAAACTTGCCGGAGTGGAGCTCGTCAAGGAGGGCTCGTTCGAGTGGTTAAACGATATTTAATTTTGTTGCATTTAAAAAAAATTCTCAATTGTTTAGTTATGTGCGTAAACATTTGATGCATTGTATTGTCATGCAAGCGTGACATGTTTGCAAAATTTCAGCACTGCATATACATGTATAGGTCGACTGGAACTAAGCCAAATATGAGATGGTGGTGGTGTGTGGTGGTCGATCTCACCTCCCGGCTCCCAGTGAACGAGGCCACGATGGGAAACCACCGCCCGAAACTGATTGTAGTCTTCATATATCTTTTCGGCTCTGCGTGAAACGAAACATTTTTAATTAGATTTATACCTCATAACATCAATATTTTCCAGTCTTCATTAATCTCTTCTGCTTTGCACGAAACAAGAAACATTTTGAATTAGATTAACAATCATAGCACCAATAATTTTTAGTCTTTATACATTTCTTCGGCTCTGCATGAAGCAAGACAAGCTGCAAATGATAAAGAGGCCTAACCACAACCGTAAATTCTATTGGTCCAACAAATCACATGGAATTTTGAGTCTTTTAAAATCTTTTCCGCTCTGCATGAAACAAGGCAAATTTCTAAGTTAGGTAAATAGCCATAACCCTAAACTATATTCAAACAAATAAGCAAAGTGACATCTCGCTGTAATAATAACTATAGATTAATTAGATTGATTGAAAAATGCCACTTATTCGTTACATTGTACAGGCCATCGATAGAGGTCACTCGAGTTAGATAGCAAGATAATCCACAGTTAGATGGCAAGATGAAAAATCGTGCAGTTAGGAAGGAAGAGAATCGTGCAGTTATAGATGGTAAGATAATCCTGCAGTTAAATGGCTTGACAATCGTCCAATTGGATGACAAGGTAATCGTCCAATTAGATGGCAAGATAATCATGCGATTAGATGGCAAGATAATCGTGAAATTAGATAGCATGATAATCAAGCGATTATATATATGGCTTGACAATCGTCCAATTAGATGGCAAGATAATCATGGGATTAGATGGCAAGATAATCGTCCAATTAGATGGCAAGATAATCGTGCAGTTAGATGGCAAGATAATTCTTCAGTTCGATGGGTAGAGAGTTCCTGTCACCTTACGTCAAACGATCAAAGATCAAGTTCATCGCTGGGGTGGGACCGCAATCTGCTTCTCTGGACCTCTCCAAAACTCCATCGGTCGTTGCACCAGAAGGCCTTGGCGGACGAGGAAGCCATTTCCTTGAACTTATTCCCATGTTGTGAAGAGGGCGTGGGGTTCGTAGAACGGGATCAGGTGGCTGCAGGGAAGGAAGGGGGAGGGAAATAGGGAAGGAAGGGGGGAGAGAGCAGAGCCGAAGGGACACCATGTATCGATGCAAACGCGTGATTTACTGGTGGATTCTCAATTGGATTTGAGGCAGAAGCAAGCGTGGAAGGAGCGAGCGAGCGAACGAGGTAAGGGCGGATGAGTTGATTGATGGATGGATGGTAGAATTGATGGTGGATGGTGGATGGACGGATGGGTGGATGGATGAATGCATGGTTGAATAAATATGTGTATCTATGGATGGATAGATGAATGGATGCATATTTGTATGTATGTGTCTATCTAGTTGTCTGTCTGTCTGTCCATCCATTCATCCATCCATCCATCCATTCATCCATCCATTCATCCATCCATCCATCCATCCATTCATCCATCCATTCATCCGCCCATTCATCCATCCATTCATCCGTTAGTTCATTCATCCATTCATCCGCCCATTCATCCATTCATCCTTCCATTCATCCTTCCATTTATCCGTCCATTCATCCACCCATCCATTCATCCATCCATTAATTCATTCATTCATCCATCCATCCATCCATCCAACCTGTGGAATTAATAAAGCGCCCCTAAAGATAAGTATAAACTAAGATGGATTGAGTTGGTCTCTCTTCTTGACTTTTGAGAAAGTTTAAATAAGAATTACATTACACTGCATTCGGAGGCGCTGTCGACCCAGGCCCGGCCAAAGAGGAATTCTTGAGAAGTAGAGGCCATTCTAACCAGGTACCACAGACGGAGGCTATTCCAACGCATATGTACCAACGCTTGAGGAAGCCCTGTGATTGTCATTAGATCTGATCGGCCAATTTCCTTTGTTGTGGTAATTACATGCCTAATTGTGACTAAGCCTATAATTGACGCCCTCTTCTTACCCGTTGATGACAGCAAATTCCGGTTTCCAGAGAGCCTTTGCCTCAATGATGATCTCCGACATTCCATTGTGATGGTCTGGATCCCAAGTCAAACGTTCATCAGTCCATTCCTAGGATACGAAATAAAAATGCATTCTAACGTTATCACGTCAGTCTCATTTACATCGCACACATACATATATACTAAGATACCTGCATATGCCTACATGCATACATACATACACACATACACACATATGTACGTACATACATACATACATACATACATAATACACACATACATACATACACACACATACATACATACATACATACACACATACGTACATACATACATGCATACATACTTCTCACATACATGTATACATAACCATCCTCAAAGCAAAATGTTTGTCTTAATCTCCTCAATAATAAGAATGAATAAGTGAACAGTAAAACGCGGAGAAAATGGAAAATAAGGGGAAAAGCCTAAGGTTCCCGCTAACAGGTCCAACCCTTTCCGTTTGACATTAAGCAGCAGGCTGGGAAAATTCAAAACAATATTCATTATCTTAACTTAGTTAACTAATGTTGTCTGTGCGCATATCATTTAGATAGGTCGTTAACAGGTGTTCTGTCTAGTTGTTTTAAAGAGTCGGATATTGCTGGGGAAGATGTATTTCAATTGGTGTCGTATTCCAAGTGATGGGTCCTACGTATAGAGAATTGACGGGTGTTGGTCCTATAAAGGTATATGGTTGAGAGAGGACGTTGCAAGGCTTAATGGCAGAAGCTTGTATAGAATGACTATTCCAGCAATTTTATAAGATGAGAGAAGATGAGGAAGATGGTTGACGAGAATATTGAGAATCAGAAAGCGCTGCACCGATACGAGGAGGAATCACACGTGAAAGGAAGAATTATAGTAGGATATTTTGGTGCGATACGGACGGGGTGGGAATCGATCCACAGTCATCGAGACGACGGAAAACACATTATCAGTCGAGCACAGCTCGTCCCAAGTGTTCGGCTGATTGCTACAAGCTGAGGCGACTCAAAGTGTGGCCCAAAGCGTAGCTCAAAGTGTGGCTCAAAGTGTGGCTCAAAGCGCGGTTCTCCTCTTCTCGCCCGTAAGTTTGAAACGGACAGACAGACAGACCAGGCTTACAGCTGTCACGGGAGGTTCATGCATGCGCAGTTCGGTAATCTATCACACGCGGAGATTGTTGAGATCTGTGCTCACCAGAATAAGCAGCCCCGTTGTCGTCAGGATCTGGCTTCGTATGTCCTACAGACAGAAAGACAAATGAACAGTGACGGCCTTGTGTTGGGAGGTTTTAATTGATCGATCAGGCAACGGTTAGGTCAGGTCGGTTCAACCACCCGCCAATCAATCAATCTCTCAGTCAATCAATCAGTTGACTGCGATCGTGCGGATCATGGAATTCACCTTGAAACGCTTGATGTGTATTTGCGGTTGTGGCTGGGAATGTTTGATGCAAGCCAGCATCGTTGGATACGGAGGCTGATGCTTTACATGGATGCTCTCAGCAGCGCATTGTATGTGAGCAATGGTAGGATGATGATGGTGATGGGGACGTATGCAGAAGGACGAAGAGATACATATGAGGAGACGGCGATTTAGACAGAGATACGTAGACAACGACAGAGGTGAAAGGGATGGAAATTCATGGAATGACAGCAGAAGATGAGTGAGATATATATATATATATATATATATATATATATATATAGAGAGAGAGAGAGAGACAAAGAGACAGAGAGAGACAGAGAGACAGAGAGAGACAGAGAGAGAGACAGAGAAAGAGAGAGAGAGAAAGAGAGACAGAGAGAGATAGACAGCGGTATATAGGGACATAGAGAAGAAGGCAGAGCGATACAGAGAGATAAGGAGACACACATAATTATATAAATACATGCGGAAGGACACAGAAGGAGACACAGAAAGAGACACAGATAAGCAAAGGAATAAGAAGCAGAGATAAGGTTAAAACTAGACATACGAGGGAGGGTAGCCAGCCAGTCAAATCCCTCGCTGTCGTTGCGGTCATTGGGATCATAATAGTCGAGCTGGCTATGGGCACAAATGGAACGGAAATCTCGAACGAAATTTCTACCCTAGCGAGGGGTTTGAACCTCTGACCTCTCGATTGCACACCCGCCGTTTCACACATATACATACAATCGTATCGCATCATTAGATTTATATAGCGCTTCTTACAGAATGACTCATCAGAAGCGCACTCATATATGCCTACATATACCGTTACATATACATATGCATATATATATATTTATATATATATATATATATGTGTGTGTATTATATTATATATCATCTTGATCACCGATACGAGTTATATATAGCCTGTACGACTATAATATCCATCTCTTTATTGCCATATATATATATATAATATGCAGAAATATGATGTATCCATATATTCACACATATATAAATATGATCATGTTCATATTATATATATACACATATATATATTATGTTTGCCATCATCGTCGTCCACGTAAAAGCGTTGTCAAATAGTGACTGCTCCGTATCCATCCAATCTACGTATTATATATATATCTTCGTAGATGTAGAGTCGTTGTTTTGTCGGCAGAGGTCGTTGCCATGGAGACTCCGTGGTGACCGAACGTGACCATTTATCTCGAACCGGTCGATCGCTTGGGTCACGTGAGTAGCACGTGACTGCCGGCAGTCAACACCAGGTGGCGTTCTTTCCGTACACTTCACACCACGAGAGTACATTGTACGGATACTGAGATTGTAATTATGTATGTAATGTGATTTATCGTAACGTAATGTAATCGAGCTTTTACATAGCGCCCTTTCAAGATATCTAAGGAGAGACGCTCTCTGCGCTAACTTATTGATGCTAAGAGCCACAATGAACAGGTAATAGTACATCTGTTAGCAAACTATGCGCAGTAAGCTGAAAAGAGCCACCAGCTGTGGGCCCACGCACAAGCGTGGAACCAACCAACGGATCCCACCGTCTACAGCTGACAGATGGCGTGGATATTCAGAGTCTCTGAACATCGATGCCATATTTTTATATAAATTTATATATATAGTATATATATATGCATACATGTAGATATAAATACATGTGAATGGCTGTATTATTATATACAATGCAAAGAGAATGCCTGTTAAAGTTCTGGTCTATGTCAAGCGATCCGGACCATTGATTTTCGAGGATTTAAAAGAAAGAAATCCGGATTACCATCGTATTGTTTTGACGTGCGTGTAAAAACAGCGCTGGATGAATTCGTGATGGTGGGGCAGCAATGCTTACAGCCTGTGGGGATCTGCTGGTCCCGCGCTCGTGTACAACAACTACTCCCGACTAAGCGACCTTGAGAGGTTGCGTAAAGGCACCGAATGCATGGGTAGCGTAGATTCACAGAACAGTAGACGAATAAAGAACCTCTTGATCCGTGCGTGAATCTGGGGATAAGGGAAGGACTTGTTGAAAGAAAGGATTTGACGGAGCGTGGACGGGACTCGGGCTCAGGGGCATAGATGAGAAATGGGCTGAAGATGAATGGTGCCCAAGCGAATTAAACGTAGACGGAGACAGATAGACAGACGGACAGATAGACAGACGGACAGATAGACAGACAGATAGAGTTGGAGAGACCATCGTATCGCGACAATCATGAATCGAATGAATGGGAGTTGGATTGAAAGACTTCTGAACTAATTTATGGAAAGATTACGTTTGGGAAGATATAAAGAGAACGAATGATCGAAACCTGTGGAGAAAAAACGACGAAGAGAAGGAGGAGGAGGAGGAGGAGTGGGAGGAATTGAAGGAAACGGAAGAACTGGAGGAATCACAAGGGGAAAGAAAGAGAATGAAATGTAAGAATCACAGGAGGTTAGACAGAGAATCAAAAGTAACTTTTGCGTAGAGAAGTAAAGAGGAGAAGACGGGAGATATGCTTATGCAATGCATTCGCGTGCATAAATACATACAAAGGTACATAGTAATAAATTTACGGAGCGGAGGAATGTGAGGAATTGGAGAAGGAAGAGAAAGAGGGAAGAGAGGAGAAGGAAGTGGTTGACTCTGAGAAAGAATGAGAAGGGCATTCTGATGATGATACACCTGGCAGGTTGCTCTGCTGACTCGAAAAAATGCTGGTCCACCCTTCACTTTTACCCTTCTCCCCTTCTACTCTTCTATCCCTCGAACTATCCAAAGTTTTACCATTCTTCCCTTCTACCTTTCTACCATTCTACCCGCCCTCCCTTCTACCCTTTTCCCCTTTCCCCTTCGCCCCTTCTCTCCGTCTCCCTTCTCTCCTTATACATGCCTCCCCTTCCACCCATTTCCCACCACTTCAAATCCTTCTACCCTTCAACCCAGCTGTCCTTCTGTCTTTCGATTCACCTCCCATTCCACCCTACCTCCTCCAGAAAATGACGTCGCATGGTCCACTAATTACCATTTTTACGCTGGCTGGACTTAGTCCCTGATTTCTCCAACGGTTCTACATTTGATCGCAGCTGTATTTGCAGATACACAGGCTCCAATGATCTCTAATAAGGTTCTTTAGAATTTCTTTCAACGCTCAATTCCTTCGTGTACGCTCAAATCAACTGCTTCACGGATTCGACTGATTGATTGATTACGTCAGTTTGTTACTCACACTTAGTATGTGAGTCATCGTATAGGAGCGCCCAGCTAGGAAGGAAGCAGAGGCAAATGCCTCCAATTTCAGATAGAGGGATATTTGTTTAGTCTCAGGAGGGAATATTTGTCTTTCCTGATACTTGGGACCGGAGGTTTGCCTCCATCACTCAGAGGAAGATTGACGCCTCTGCATCGTATACTTAGGCAGCGAGCGTATCTATAGTTAACTTCAATTTGTATTTCCTGTAGCATTTTTCAAGCTACTTGGCAATCCGTTCATTTTGCGTATTCGAGACATCAGCAGAATGAGACCGAACAAGACAAACTGGTCTCGAAATGTCTGGAGTCCGTTATTATATCGCTCATATTTCTCGTCGCCTTGGCTACTGTAACTCACTTTATGACGGCAACATAAAGAGGCAGATGCAGAAAATGCAATGGCATTGATACAAGCACAGAGATAGACAGACAGACAGATAGACAGACAGACAGATAGATAGACAGACAGACAGATAGACAGACAGACAGATAGACAGACAGACAGATAGACAGACAGACAGATAGACAGACAGACAGATAGACAGACAGATAGACAGACAGACAGATAGACAGACAGACAGATAGACAGATAGACAGACAGATAGACAGATAGACAGACAGACAGACAGATAGACAGACACCTACTGGCGGAGAGTATATACATGTACACAAACATTATGTATTTGTGGAATGTAAAGAGGAAGATTGTTGAAGTTCTGATCTCTTTCAAACATCGCAGACCAGGAAGTTTCGAAAAAAGAATTCAGAAACCGGTAACAAAGAAATAAAATAGACAGACACCCATAGACAGAGAAAAGCAAACATACAGACACACAGACAGATATATAAGCATATACGGAGACAGACAGACAGACACATGGAAACAGACAGACATACAGACATACTCTGTCAGACAGACAGACAGACAGAGAAACAGACAGACAGACGTACCAGGTCTTTGATGTGCATGAGTGAGAATTGGATGGCGACGGTGACTGTGCATGATGAGTTGAGAACGGGTCGAGCGAACTGGTTGTAGCTTCCGAACAGCTGCTGCAGCAGGTATTCCTCATCCGACCGCATCCTCTGCCGAGGCGGATGCGGAGCCATGGCAACTGCGCCATTCGCATCTTCTACCGCCGGTCGATGAACCGCGGAGTTCGTCTTCTGCCTCTGCATCCGAGACTGGCTCGCTGCATCACGTTCACATCAACAGCCTTTTATGGCGTCTCCAGAATGATTTATGAGGCGCTATAATATCCGTTTATGGCATTGTCAATTACGCGGCTATTCTTTCTGCTGCGCATTTTGAAAGTAACTAACGTAGCAGAACTGATGTAATATTACATAATAGCGTAACTATTTACGGTGTAAAGAAATACAACGTGACGTCATTTTACGTAGACGGAAGTAGCCAAAATATTTAGGAGCCACACAACGTAATCGCTTTCGTAATTTCTGAATTTCTATGGCGCCTTATTCATCACCCTACATGCAGATATCTTTCTCACCTCTAAATCTCAGCTGGTTTTTGCTATAACATATCTTTTTCAAACAATTTCTCGCTGTCTTTCTACCACGTCATTGTGACGTGATTTGATTTTCTAATATTGCTGGTTTCTCTTTTTGCTATCAATGTCTGTTAATATTTGTGGCTTTCAATATGCAATTTCAATTCTGGGAAAGGCGGAATAGAAATCTTGGCCTATATGGGCGGCAAATGGTTAAATCCGCCTCTTCTAGTCTTTTATGGCGCCGTTATCAAAATGGAAAAGACTAGAACGTATATCGCTGATATAGTCAAAAACCGAATTGTCTAGGACTCCAGTCCACGCTCCACTATAATAGACTGCTGGACCCTAATTTCGCGCGAAAGATTCACGTGACCGATTGCCAATTAGGCAGTGGACAGACGGCGTTGTGGCCCCGTGTCTTGACGGACCAGTCGTCCACGAATCAGAAGTGGCAATTAGACACAATACCGCGTCTTCCGACAACCGTCGCGTTGATATTCAAGCGAAATTTGTGATGGCCATTCTGAGACTTTGTGTCCTGGTTGGAGACGGGTGTCTTCGGTCGTTTGTTGATTTGCCGAGGGACAGATGAGTCCGGGCGGGTGAAAGCCCCATGGGACGCAAGCCACGGGGACGTCTTCTGAGGAGTAATTTCTTGTAATTAATGCAGAGGTCGAGGTTCTTTTTAGGATAATGCGATGTGTTGTTAGTGGCGTATTGCGATAGAATGTGTCCATGATTTGTGCGTGAATTAATGAATGGATGAATGGATGGGCGGATGAATGGATGAATGAAAGAATGAATGAAAGAATGAATGAACAAACAAAAGAAAGTTAGAAAGAAAGAACGAATGAACGAATGGATTGATGAATGAATGAATGAATCGATGAATAAGCGAACGAAAGAATGAATCGATGAATAAATGCTTGGATGATTGGATGAGTGAGTGAACAAATGAATGGATTAATGAGTTAATGACTTAAACATTAATGAACTAGTGAATTAATAAATGAATTAAGGAATTCATGTATTTGTATACAATGCTCTACGAAGACTCCGATGGTCTGGAAATGCATGTGGAGAGAATGAGAGTTGAATGAATCCCAAACAATGCGCTAAACGGATGATTCGAAGGAAAAAGAAGCAAGGGCAGGCGAAGACCAGGCTGGATAAATAATATAAACGAGGACATAATATCACTTGGACTTACACATAGGAGACCAATGAACTTGACAAATGACCGACGACAATAGAGATTTATTCGTATCCATCGCCTTCAAATGGCTGCATCAGGAACTGATGATGATGATGATGATGCATTTAAGCCTCTGAGCGAGAAATTCAGGCATGCAGGAATATATATATATATATGTATATATATATGTATATATGTATGTGTGTATATATATATTTCTGATTACTGGCAGTCTAATATAAAAGATAAGAGGATTGATGAGGATTGGAGTACAACGCGTCTCAAGTCTATAATTAGAGGATGATTTCCGGTAGGTTAGGCAGGCCATGACAACGCAATAAATAGTCTATAATTGCGCTATATAATTTATATACAGATTTTATATCGCATTTAGTCTAGCTCGATCTCAGGAGGTGTACGATGTTTCTGTACCTGACGTTCTGAAATGTGTGGAGTTTCCGGCGCTCAGATGACGACTCAGAGAAAAGAACATCAGAACGACGAGGAGAACCATTGCTCTGACTTCAAGTCTAGATGGTTTGCGCTGTTGAATCAGCAAAGGACCGCGGCTTTGAACTGATGATGAAACCTTGCACTTCGCAGCACTGGCAGTACTGCAGATCAATTGGGACTTGAAGGATTCGGAGGTCTATAGCTTGCACTTTCAAAGACTTGCGGGTCTATGGCTCGAGCATTTGAAAATTCGCAGGCCTTAAACTTTGCGTTTCCAAGGCACGTGGCCCCATTCATGAGCTTGAGGCCAATTGTCCCACTGATATGTTCTCAAAAGATAGCTTTTCTTCGAGGTGTTTCTTAGTTGCCACGCACCGTCTTGTCTCGGTTATCTGGAAAAGAAAAACATACATTGATGTGCATGAAGGTAATGTAAGGATAAATTAGGCCAGGTAGTGGACAGTCAAACCGATATAGAGACAGTTTTGCACGGATAAACATGGACAGAAGGAGGGAAAGAGGAAGGAAGGACGTCGGAACGAAAAAGGGAGCAAGGCTAACAACAAACCAAAAAAACAAAGAAAGGTAAACACGAACGGTAAGACAGGCAGCCAGACCAACAGACGCACACTCACAGACAGGATGACACACGCATGCAAAAGGAAGACAGCCACCCATCCTTCCAGACAGACGCTGCTTGGTGACCGCAATATTCATAATTATACTCCGTGTTCGGCAATTCTTCATACTTCACGTAAAACGCTTCCGACCCTAGTGACCCTTTCTGCCAATAACTACACGTATATTATATCGCCGAGATACGTTTTTATAGCGCACGTTTAATTGGCTGCCAGAAGCGTTCCCATTAGAGGCAGCGAGTATAGAGACTCGTTCGTACTGATGTTTAGATACGCAATGAGTTTATACGACGATGAAGATGATGATGATATTTAATGATGATGCTGCTGCTGCTGCTGATAATAATGATGATAATGATGGTGATGATGATAATGGTGGTGGTGGTGGTGGCGATGATGGTGATGATGATGATCATGATGATGATGGCGGTGGTGGTGGTGATGATGGTGATGATGATAATGGTGGTGGTGGTGATGATGGTGATGATGATAATGGTGGTGGTGGTGATGATGGTGATGATGAGGGTGATGATGATGATAATGGTGGTGGTGGTGATGATGGTGATGATGATAATGGTGGTGGTGGTGATGATGGTGATGATGATAATGGTGGTGGTGGTGATGATGGTGATGATGATAATGGTGGTGGTGGTGATGATGGTGATGATGAGGGTGATGATGATGATAATGGTGGTGGTGGTGATGATGGTGATGATGATGGTGGTGATGAAGATGACGATGATGATGAGGAGGATGATGATGATGATTGTGTCACCGGCATCCATTGGCTAATATGTTCGGTAAACAGTTGGTCCTTACACTGACCACTGGAGAGTGACCAGTTAGACAAGATGTCTGTCTCCATTGTCTGTTTGTCTATATGTTACTTTGTTTGTCGGTCGGTCTCTGTATGCTTAGCTGATTACCGTCTCTGGTCATCTGCCTGTTTACTTGTTTGTCTACTTACCTGCTTGTTCATCTGTCTGCTTATCCGTCTGTTTGCTTTCAGTCTCTCTGCCTGTCTGTCTGTCCGCCTGTCTAATATTATTTTCACTTGATTGTTTCATGAAGTCCATGATCTACTTACTATTTATCAAGTTGTAGAAATATACTCCCAATATATCGATATTCTCTTCGTTCCAGTTAAGCGCAGAACAATCTTTCAAATGTATGTATATGGGTCACAAAGCACAAACGTAATCATGTTTAAAAGCACATTATTTATACAATACCAGGTTGTGACCTTACACAGCGACTCCAACTTTGATGTCAACGATGACTCTCATCTCTGTCGGTCTCTCGATCTGTCTCTGTATCACTCTGCCATTATCTGTCTACGTCTCTGTCCCTGTCTCTCTTGCCATCTTCTAATAATCCAGATCTGTGAGAGCCGAAAAAGAACGCGAAAAACGTTTGTGTGTCACGGGAGGCTGGAGCAAGAGAAGGAGGAGAGAGATGGAGAGAGATGGAGAGAGATGGAGAGAGATGGAGAGAGATGGAGAGAGATGGAGAGAGATGGAGAGAAATGGAGAGAGATGGAGAGAGATGGAGAGAGATGGAGAGAGATGGGAAAGCTTCTGAACTGGGAACAGATCGTTGAACCATTTGCTCTTGGCTGATCAAATGGTGATCTTTACTAACGAGATGCAATACAATACAATACAATGCAATGCAATGCAATACAATACAATGCAGTACAATACAATACAATGCAATACAATACAATACAATGCAATGCAATACAATACAATACAATGCAATGCAATACAATGCAATGCAGTACAATACAATACAATGCAATGCAATGCAATACTTGCACCGCGTGTGTATGATTCCGATTTGAGACAGAGACAGAAAGAAAGAAAGGCAGAGGCAGAGAGAGACAGAGAGAAAGGGAAATAGAGAGAGACAGAGAGAGAAAAGGAGAAGCCAGAGGTAGGAGAGAGAGAGAGAGAGAGAGAGAGAGAGATACTATCAGGTGGCAGACTTAAACAAAATATTTCATTCACAACATTCTAACACTTAATGCTACTGAACAAAGTTCTGATTTGAGAGACGGTGGTAATCCATGGATTACCAGTCAAAGACCCAACAATATACTTATATAACATATATATATACATTATATATTATGTTATACAATGATATATATCATATATTAAAAACACAAAGATATTATATATTGTTTTGTATCTGCATATTTGTCCGGTGAAGGCAGTCATCCCATGAATTGGAGTACTATAAATATTTATAGAAGAGTTATAGGCGCCATCGTTTCGTTGAACGCTAATGACAGGGATATCATTTTCAAACAAAACACGCGCTGCTGTTGGAGCAGCCAGAGCATCAAATCTGCCGACAGGTTGTTATCCAACAACACAAGGATTAGCTTATCTGCTTTCAACATCATTGTTTAGTACAGGATCTCTGGTCTATGTTACCGTAACGGTCAGGTTGTGTAACGCTCCTCCATTGAGGCTGGGGATCGTAAAAGATGCCAGCAGAGGCGAGAAGTCCATTACGTCTGGTACCCTAGCACACGCGGCTTTATGACACCGTCGTCAGAAATATGTCGAGCGTAAATCCCGCCACTTCTAATACTCCTGCAGTGCCAGTCCCAAGTCTGGGTAAAGTAGGAGAGCGATGCTAATCATCCTTGTCACGAAACGGTGTCGTTAACCAGCAACGTACTACATGGCGAACGTAATGGTCTAGTGGCTTGCCGCTAAACCTCATCTCTAACCATAATTATCTCCAACCTCTCGTGCTCCTGCTTCATGCCCATCCGTGACCTCCCATGCATTTGGCCCACTCTCGACTTAAAAACTGCCGTCACAATTGCTGCCTCCGTTCTCCGCCCGTATACTAAAGCTCGATTACTGAAATTCCCATTCACTCAACCTTGAATCCGCGCAACTAAGTCTGCAACTTATACAAAATTCACTAGCCAGAGCCATCACTAGAACGACCAAGCATTATCATTATATCACTCCTATCCTCAGATCAGGTCTTTTGGTAAATATCCGAAGGATGAAATTGTTCATTAAATTTTTCGCGGATACCAATAATGAGGAATTATGCTTTGAAGGGTATGCTGTTAAGGTTGGTGGTCATCCAGTTTAAAACTGGATATGCATGGCATTGCGTACATGATTCAATACGTCTGGAAGAGGTGAGAGGAAAAGGATGCGAACAGTTAGGTGTCATCGGAGTATTAGTGATGATCGACAGAGGATAAGGGAATAGGTTTGCTGAGTGGGAAGGTTGAAAGAATTAATAGCAGAGGACCTAGAGCAGAACCTTGAAGGAACACCATGGGTGAGAGCTTGCGGGTTGGATGAGTGACAGACGACAGTGACAGTGAAAGCAGGGGCGGATACTCCGTCTCTCTACATCCCCTCAAAACATTCCAGTGGATGGGAATGAGCTGCTTATATCCCTCAAAATATCATAAATATTTCATTATTATAATAAATTTTCTAAAGTGTTTTCCATAGTTCATCCTTGTCATGCTGCATTTCATTACTGTTTGGGAATTGATTTTTTCCAAATTGTCCCATGATCGCACTTTTGTCAACCTGCCCCGCCCCGCCCCAACCCAGGCCTATGAGTGAATGAACGTAGGTCCCTTGCATCTTAATGAGCCCGGTGTATATGATTACATCCGTTGTATAGGACTATGTCCTGTGCTTACTCATATGCGGAACGAAGTAGCTTGGTAATTTCTTATAGCAAATAACTGAAAATTTGCGGCCCAATGGATGATTGTGTGTCTGGAGTCTGGACGGATAGTTTTGTCCGTCTTCTTTCTCTCTGTCTCTGTCTCTGTCTGCCTGTCTCTCTGTCTCTGTCTCTCTTGCTCCCTCTGTCTCTGTCTTTATGTCTCTGTCTCTTTATCACTGGCTCTTGCATAAGTGACACTTGATTTCAACATACAGCAATTAATTCGCGTAGCCTAATCAACAGCGTACGACTTTCTTGTAACGTTTGACATAAAAAATACGAATGAAGCTGAGTTCATCGTATTGTATAATTTACACCTGATTTAAACGTAAATCTCATACTATAAGCAATCCACGTTGCCCAATCAACAACGTAATACTCCTTTCGGACGTTTGACATAAAAGATACGTATGAAGATGCGCTTATCGTGTATTGCTAATAATTTACTTCCGTTAAAAACTTTACCTCCCGTGTAGGATTTACAACATTTGCCAATTTTGCTCCATTCCGCGTAAATGGAAATAATCGCTTTTCATTAACGACCAGCGAATATACGTTTATGTTCGTTTGATATTTAGCAGCGAGCAGACCCTCAACAGAACGGGGAGAGTCCAGCGTTGTTTCATTTAATATGCATCGACCGTGGACGAGTTTTGCCTGTTTTATTTGTGGACGCGAAGATTTCCTGGTGAGGTTTTATGGAAGACAAATGTTTCCTCTTCAATCCTCAGTTGCTCTGTGGTCTGAATCAGCGTTTGGAAGGCACCAGACGAATCGTTAGTTTCGTCCAAGTATGACTTCAGCGAATGAATCGCACGCATAAAGATCGGATTGCCTGCGTAAACAAAGGCTTGTAATTTTCGACGGCTGGTGACTAGGGCGTGTGTTATTATATGGCCGGCGAGGCAAATGTTTTCCGTAAATAAAATGAACGTCCCTTATAATATGGTTCACTCTGTACAACCTCAAGAGTAATGTTCCTGAAAACGGATGATAGTGAGGACGAGCGTATAGGCTATGTCTGGCAGCATTATATCTGGCTCTGTGGGCACTTTGGGCATGCGCCATTGTGTCTATAGCTAGGAATTCATTTGGCGCCGGTAGAACATTGGAATGCTAGTCAGATGGATTCTAATTCTCAAATAGGCTGGAAATGTTTCTTTGGATATCTGTGGCAAATAAGTTCAATATTAGGTAGATGAAGATTAAATTACGGCCAGGAAATTTTAAAATTAGGCAGAGGAAGTGTTATAAATAGGCTGAGCAGAAGCAAGCCTATAGAATGGTACAGACAGACACGGACGTTGACAGGTAGACATAGACAAACAGACAGGAAGAGACAGAAACAGATGGAGAGAGAGACAGAGATGGCTGCCCTCTCTCTCTCTGTATCCCTCTGTCTCTCTCTCTCTCTCTCTCTCTCTTTGTATCTGTATCTATATTCGTATCAGTATCTGTATCTGCATCTGTATAAAGTCCTTGCCTCTTTCTGTCTCTGCACATGCCTTTCTACGCCTCTTTGCCTCTCTTCCAAAATCAAATTTATGAAATGTTTGCCAACACTCCTCTCTCTATCTCCGCCTGCCTGTCTCTCTCTCCCTCCTTCTATCCCTATACATAGCCTCCTCTTTTCCTCTCCATCTTTAGCTCCCTGTCCGTCTTGGTCCCTCTGAAATGTTTGCCAACTGTTCGTCAGCTGAACAAACAACGCTCGCGTTGGTCGATATTACGGTTGAATGGAATCGAATGAGGAAGGTCGTTGGAAGCAAAGAGCGTACAGTCCGTGACAATTGGTATAACAGTCTGTCTTTCCGTCTGTCTCTGTGTCTGCTTATATATACCCTTTTATCCGTCTATCTGTCCATCCGTCCATCCGTCCGTCTAAGTGCCTGTGAATATGCCCTTCTGTAGTCTGTCTATTCGCTTGTTCATTTGTTTATGTGCTTGTCTGCATATGTGGCTTTCTGTCCATCTGTCTGTTCGTCCTTGTGCTTGAATATGTGTCCTTCTGTCCGTCTATCTAGTCTATCTGTCTGTCTGTCTGTTAGTCTGTCAGATTTCGAAGCTCCATTAAAGACATTGAACCTCAGGGCAATCGCTGTAACCCGCCCCTCATTCAGATGCCAGTCGGATGATTCTGCTGGTCTTCAGATGCGTCGTTAAAACTGTCCCTACGGATGGATCTTCTCTCGGTGACAGCTGCTTGAAGACGAAGGTGGACGGACGTAGAGGATGATATGGAAGGACAGACACAGCCTCAGACGCAGACAAACACAACGAGGAAGAGAGAGAGAGGCACAGAGACAGACACAGACAGAGACAGAGAGACAGAGAGATACGCAGAGATACACAGAGATACACAGAGAAAGAGGAAGACAGACAGAGACACAGAGAGACCAACACAGTGAGATACACAGACAGATCGAAGTACAGGTGTAGAGACAGTGACTGAGAAAGAGAGACAGAAAGAGAGACGACGAGTGGAGAGAGACAGACAGACAGACACACACATTGTAATCGTAATCGTAATCACAATCTCGAAAATGTACGCAGAGCCCAAAGTGAAGAAGTCAAAGGAACGTGCTTACAATGTCGCTTAGTCAAGCACACAATAATTATGGATTATTGATAGACAAGGTGGGGTAAAGATCGGCTCCAGGTATAAATACAGCTGGTCAACAGGATCTACCCCTATGAGTACATAATCCTATTTCCAATTGAAGGATGCCCTCTCAGAGCCTGATGAATGACAAATTTTCACCGTAGCAATGTAGCACCGAGAAGTTACTGTGTCATTGTAATTAACATAATTCTAATTAACGTAATTCTATTTTTGTGACGTCTCTTGGTCAATGTAAAATGCATCAATCGATGGCACACCAAAGGGAATGTCGTGCTCAGTTCAGCGTCCTTATGATCAACTATAGTGATCAATCAATCAAAAGTACTTGATATAGCGCTCCTTCAAGATATCTACTCAGAGGTGTTCCCGACCTAACCCTCGGCTGAAGAGGACAGTTTTAATGTGGACTGTGGTAGGTAGACAACTAGCGAATGGAGTCCAAGCAGTTAGAAAAGGTCGGTTAAAGTCTTGGGTTGAATTGACACAAGCTAGTAGCACGGAAAGATTATTCCGAATTGTGAAGTTATGGGCGAATGTAAAAGCCGCATCTGACGCTCAGCTACTAGGCCTAAAAGCATAACAAGAGATGACATAGTAAATGGCATACATGGTTCTGACGACGTTTAGTCTGTGTTAAAACCTTCGCAAATTGACCTGGTGCGCGCCGAATAATTTGCTGGATTCTCCTAAAAGCTGTCACGGAGAATGTCCACTGAGACAGTTCTATCATCCAAACCATTCCACAAGGCAACAACTTCTGCACTGAAAAATTTCTGCCCTTAACATGCTCTTTTCGGTTTCTCAAATAATGGTGATGTCGATGATGATCTCGATGACGATGACCACTATGATGATGCTGGTAGCGATGAAGATGATGAAGAAGATGACGACAGTGATGAAGATGATGATCGTAATGATGATGACCATGACGACGACGACGACGAAGACGACGATGACGATGACGATGATGATGATGATGATGGTGATGATGCTGGTGATGCTGATGATGACGATGACGATGATGACGGTTAAAATTATGATGATGATAATGACGAAAACGACGACGACGATGATGATGGTGACTACGATGACGACTGTAGTGATGATGATGATGATGATAATGATGATGATAATGATGATGATGGTGGTGATGGTGAGTACGATGACGATGATGATGCCTACAGAATGAAGCAGATGTTCTTGGTTTTTAGTTGCAGCACCCAGCTTCTCCCATTCCAAATCAAACTCCACGCTGTTCAATTTTCCCACGACTATCGGAACTCGCAACTTCGCAAGCAATAATTCCACGATGGAATTGACATTGCTTGTGACAGTACGGTAATCAAAACGCTCCGTCTCTATCACGCCTATAGGGTCACCCAAAATAAATTATATTTATGTCACTTAGGACAGAAATATTGCTCCTTTTCAATGCATATATTTAGATAAGAATTATATTTTCGCCAGCTAGAAATATCCGTCTTTATGATATAAGATTAGCATTTTGTGTGAGAGACAAAAATATCCTGCTAAATATTTTATGCTTATAAACATCCAACTTTTATGTTATATTCAAGTGAAAATATTGTCAACTATATCAAGACACATTCACGCACCATATATATGTATATATTTACATACATATATGTATATATATACATATATGTATATATAAACACATATATATATGCAATATATATATGTTATCGTACAATTATATTCTCGTTGATGTGTTTAGACGGTAACTTGGTGCATCGGTTTTTCTGGGAAATGCTGGTGCTTAATGAAGCGATGGATTTTAATTTAAAATTGACCGATGGGTGAAACTGACAGTAGAAGGGAAGGAGGAAGAGGGTGATTGGAGGAGGTGGGTGAAGAGGCGAGGAAATGGGGAAGGAGCGAAAGGAGGATTATATGGAAAGGAAGGATCGGAGAAGAAGAAGTAAGAGGAGGTGAAGTATATGTATGGGGAGCAGAAGAAAAATTAAGAGGAGGAGGAGGAGGAGAGCTAGACCGAGGAGAAGAAGATGAAGGAGAATTAGGATCATAGAGAGGAGAAGTGGAAAAGGGAAGACGATGGAAAAATAAGGTACTGGCGCTGAGAAGCTCACCGAGAAGAGGAACGACGGGTTCAAGGCCTCAAGTCCACAGATGAGAAGTCCTGACTGAAGTCAAATTGCAGTTAAGGATTGTTTGTGAAAGATTGTAAATTTCAGCTAAGGAAGAATATCTTTAAGAATTAACAAAAAATATAGTAATATATATTTATTTATATTTATGTAGGATATAATGAGGATATGTGATATCTATATGCTTAAAGTTTAAAATGTATATATATATATAACATATATGGGATAAAACTCATAAAAGGATAATATGTTATATTTATTTGGCTGAATTTTATTAGGATAATTAAATGTTTGAGGTTCTGCAGTGGAATTCTATTCGACAGCGCATCGAGTATAAAACTGTCTCTCTGGTCTGGAGAAGTTACCATGGCATTGCACCAACCTATAGGCCTACCTAATATATTGACCTCTCTCAGGCGGTATCGAGGATCCGTTGAATTCGCTCTCCTGGTGGTCCAGTTTGCCTTAACCCCACTATTGAAAACCGAGCATTTTCTGCGGTAAATCCTTTTGTTTAGAATGGTCTCCCTCGGAGCTGCGCCAGATACGTCTTGTGGCAACTTGAAAACTCACATTTTTCACCGGGCTGCAGTTGGGAGCGTTTCTAAGTGGTCACCTTCAAGGGGCGCCACATAAATTTCGGAATGAATGAATGAATCAAGAGGACATGTCATCATACACAACCAACACTGTGACACCCGATACATACGTAATTCAATTACACGTCGTCTCTATACAAATCGAATATATTTGTAAGTACATATATATGCGAATGTCTCTATATATATACATATATATATATATCTAAACATTTGTGGAAAATATACTAATGTTTGTCTGCTGGTCTATGATGGCCTTTTATTGCAGCTACATTTAGAGGTCGCCGACGGTCTGAGGATTTTATTTGTCTTCTAAGAAAGTCATTGATCGAAGTCAGTCGTTATTCAGGGTTACGGCTACGAGTCGGTCGCTCTGTTGCCGACAGATAATGCTGGGACTCGTCTAAATAATTTAAGCAATTGTCCCGTTTCCTATTTGGGTGAGAGGCAGACATGTAGGCAGAGTGGCGGAAAGAGAAGACCGGAAACGGAGAATAAGAGAGAGTGGGAACTAGACAGAAAGAGAGAAGAAATGTGTGGAAGTTGAATAGAGAGAACCAGAGAGAGAGGGGAGAGAGAGAAAAAGAAAGAGGAAGAGATCACCAAATAGAGAAAGAGAGACAGAGAAAGAAGCAGATAGATAGCGAAAGAGAGAGACAAAGAGACAGAGACAGAGAAAGAGGCAAAGAAAGAGAGAAAGATAATGAGAGAGAGAGAGAGAGAGAGAGAGAGAGAGAGAGAGAGAGAGAGAGAGAGAGAGAAGAGAGATGGTGAAAGAGAGAAGAGAGAGGAAGAAGAAAAAGAGAGTGGCAGAGATAACGAGACAGAGAAGGAGAAAGAGAGAGACATAGGAGAGGCAAAGATACAGTTAGATAGATAGTGAGGGCGATAGAATGATTGTGCATGTCTAAGAGCGATAGAGAGATTGTGTGAGATTGAAAAGGTAGAAGATCCAGATTAGAAACGTGCTCTAAACAGTATTTAGTGCCTAATATAACTCCTATGTTTCAACGTAAATTGCTTTTCCAGTTGAGACCAAGAGCCTCTACAAATAGA
>OY365816.1:25140912-25200912 GCA_959347315.1 Bimastos eiseni
AGAGACCTACTAATGGAGATTGGACGCAACTCAGAGCTTGTGGGAATTCAACCCGGATTTGGAGAAGCAGTGAATTAACAGAGAAAACAAACGGAAGATTATATATGAGGCGATTATACAACTCATCTTCCCGCAGGGTCATCGGATGAGGACCAGTCGCATATGAGAAATAATCAAGAAGAGAGAGAGAGAGAGAGAGACAGACAGACAGACAGACAGAGACAGAGAGTGAGAGAGACAGTGACAGAGAGAGAGACAGAGAGAGGCAAGGAGTAAGAAAGCGAGAGAGAGAGAAAGGGTGGGGTGTATAATCCCTTTCGAGCAGATATGAGCTGTCTCCACAAAAATGCAGCCAACGGAAGACGACAAAAACTTTGAAATGATGAAATACGACGGACCGAGGAGTGGCGTCCTTCTGAAATGCCAGAAAATTGCGCTACATGACAGGACCGAGAGGCAAGGAAGCAGACTACGACTGAGCTGTGAGCTGGATGATGACAATCGACTATGACGTAGTAAGACGTCATCTACAAATGAGAATAGCATTTGGTTGAACTGATCTAATGAAATCTCTGGATCATTCAATATTTGCTGTTCGCTGCAGCATGATTGTCGTCAAGAATGAGCAAAGGGCCGTCAAGTGACCCATGCTGGATATGGATATCGCGATGATGCGCATGATCTTGATGATGGTGCTGATGACGATACTGTCAATAATAACTATGACGATGATGATGATGCTGACGATGACGGTGATGGTGGTAGTGATGGTGGTGATGATCATGATGCTGCTGCTGCTGCTGAAGTTACTGATGACGACGAAGATCACGAAGACGACGACGAAGACGATGACGATGATGATGATAATGTTGAATAGGAAATGAAGAAGACAATGGTTGACATGTAAACAGCTGGCTATAAGCCTACATGTGAAACGAGTTCCTTGTATACATTCACAGACGTATATATAATATATGTATATATATATGTAATATATCCCCCGCGTAAAATACGATAAGCAAATGTTATTAGAATAAGAATATATATGCGCTTTTTGAGAATATCCGTGCTTCTAGGTGTAGGACAAATTTATGTCATCCATTCGCCAAAGGAATGCCAACGACCAGGTGCTTATCGTTGCTGCCAGTCAGTTGTAAATATTGTTAATGGCAGCTATGTTACACGCGACAAATAAAGACGACGTCGACGCCTTCACTTCCGCAGAAGTTTTAGACGAAGTCTCAACACAATCATTCCAATCTCCCTCTCCTCCTCAGACTTCCCTTATTATTATTCTTCCTCTTCTCAGTCTTTTTCGTCGGCGTCTTCTTCCTCTTCTTCTTCCTCTTCTTCTTCCCTTTCTTCCCGTTTTTCTCACTTTTCTTTCTCCTCCTCATAATCATCTACCTCGTCCTTTTCTATTTCTTCTTCTACTTTCTTCTTCTACTTTCTTCTTCCCCAGTTTTTTCGCACACTTTCTGTTCACATTCTCCTTCTTATACCCTTCTTCTTCTTCGTCATCATCCTCTTCTACTTCTTCTTTTCCTCACATTTCTTCTTCTTCCTCTCGTCTTCTTCTTCTCACTCTTCCTTATCTCTTGACATCTCTTGATAGGTCTTTCACTCAAAAACTATATGCTGCTGTTTCACAAATCCAATCCTGATTTCCCCTCCTCCCCATATCCCCCTCACAGTTTCAATTCTAAATGCCAGCAACCTTCGCCTTCAAGCAATCTGTCTGTCTGACCCCCTTGAATCCTTACCCGGAGCAGATCTCATCCGCCGTCTATCGATCATATTTTAAATTAACCAAGCGCCAATGAATGAGCTGGTTCCCGAGGTTTCGATTTTTGGGCACTTTTTGGTAGCTGAGGTAATCTCGAGATTATTATTACGATTCATTCATTCATTCATTTATTGTTACTTCATGCACTAATTATTCCATTAATCAATTCATATCCTCATTCATTCTATTAGGAGTGCATTCATGTATCGTACCCTCATCTGTCGTCAATGGCGTGTACCTCTTCTGAGCGGGTTTACGTCAATAAGGTCGCGCGCGCGCAATAGATCGCGACTCAAAAGATCGCGCACAAAAGGTGGCGACATAAATTAAGAAGATCGACCAACACATCACCGATGTCAAAACTTTGATACAGCTTCAATTTGAGTAAAAATATATTTCAATCAATTCAGCTTCTGTTTACACAGCCTTCTTTTCATTACGCTTATGCGCCATCATCTCATCAATCGAGCTTCTCTTAAGCAATATTCTTTTCACCAATCCAGCTTCTGCTTACACCTAGGCATGAATTCTGCTCATCAATCTGGCTTCCATTTCTGCATTAATCTTTTCAGCAATCCAGCTTCAATACAAGCAGTATTCTTTACATCAATTCAGCTTGCATAAGAGGTCGCCAATTACCAATGTACATTGGCGATCTTATGTGCTGCGATTTTATAAGTCTGCGATCTTTTGTGTCGCGACCTTTTGTGCGCGATGTTTTGAAGGCGTGATCTTTTGTGTGCGATCTTATCGATGGATACCTTCTGAGCGTACCCTTCCCACGACTCCGCTAAACATCCGGGTCTTGAACTTCACTCGATTTTGTGTAACCCGATATTCAATTGACGAAGACCCGCTTTAACTGCCTTGGTCCATGATCTCTTCCTGCTTCTTGAAGGGCCGGATGTCAGAGGTTGGAGTCTCAAAATGTGTGCCAGCCTATTAGATATCGCAGAATTAAAGCGACCGAAGGTTTCTATGCCACCGATTGGGAGACATACAATCCCCGACATTTAAATTTTTTGCGGCTTGCTGTCTGCTCCGACGCGGGATCCAACGCTCACGATAGGGGTTTAATATTATTATTTTGTCATATTATCATTTTTTCAAATAATAATTTTTTAATATTATTATTTTTTAATATTATTATTTTTTAATATTATTATTTTAAAGCCTATAATGGCAAGAGCATAAAAGCTTGAATACATCTTTCTTGCTAATATAATAGGTTTAGATTCGTCAAAGTTCTCAAAATTTGTCACATAGTTAGGTGGTAAAGTAATGGCACATTAAACATGGCGGCTGGTGCAATATATTGAAATGCAGATCTTCCGATATTTTTCACATGTCCATCGGGTCTAGTTCATAACAGAGGAAAGCCCATGCAGGATGGTCAAGCCAAAGCAGTCGCCCTGTTTAAACGATTCTGATTTCGCGCCCTTTGTAGCGCGTGGACGGAAGATAGCAAAGACATCCTGTGTGACACGTGATCATCTACAGTTCACCAATGAACCTACTCTTCCTCCGCTACCGCTAGCCTTCAGACCGTGCAAGTCTCAAACCTGGATAAAGAAGGAGGGCGATGCCAATGATCTTTGTAAATGAAGACCCCTTACCCCTTATCTGCTATGAATTTACAACACTTTGATAGGGGATAGGAGATCTAAATGGCCTTCATTTAGGCAATATTTAAACTTTTGCGGCCGTAGTGTAATGGATAACCCGCTAGGATGAAGATCGATTCTTGCAACCCCCAGAAGGTTGATTAGTCTTACTTTCGATAGGTAGTGCCGTTGGTTTAATTAGATGTATAACATTGTTATGTATGTCTTGCATGGCTGCCGTAAAGTTAAGTTCGAATGTGACTACATAGGATAAACTACTACTACTATTATAACAATGGCGTCTTCAAAAGGCATGGCAACCGTTTCATAACAGTATAGAATGCGTCATCCAATAAGGCTCATTGTAGCGCTTTTCAGGTTATAAAACAAGATACGTCTTCAGTATTAAGTAGATAATTTGAACTGCAGCAGATTGTCTAACTGACTATAACAAACAGTTGCATGTACTATGATCGAATTGAGGCAGGCATTACCGTCATCCGCTTCACACCTCGCCAGCGAGTTCAGTGAACAATAGATCGCTAGTCGTATTCAAATGTAAGGATATGTATGAGATTAACAGGTCCGGTTCACCAACATTTTGTAAAAGAGCGATTTGTCTAAGCAAATTCTCGAGGGGTCTATTATTAATTAGTAATTAGTATAGAAACCTTTAAAGTCCGTTGGTGGTCGTGTACGATATATTACTGTACACTGCAGTGAAGTGTGAGGCTGACAATCGCGTAGAGCAATAACATCTGTTGGTGAAGTGCGTGACTTCAAAAACTTAGTCATGAAAGCCAAAAGACAGTTTGACGAGCAACCCACATCTTTCTGGCTAATATAGTAGATTTAGATTCCTCAAAGTTCTCAAAATCTGTCACATAGTTAGGTAGTAAAGTAATAGCACATTAAACATGGCGGCTGGTGCAATATATTGAAATGCAGATCTTCCGATATTTTTCACATGTCCATCGGGTCTAGTTCATAACAGAGGAAAGCCCATGCAGGATGGTCAAGCCAAAGCAGTCGCGATGTTTAAACGATTCTGGTTTCACGCCCTTTGTAGCGCGTGGACGGAAGATAGCAAAGACATCCTGTGTGACACGTGATCATCTACAGTTCACCAATGAATCTACTCTTCCTCCGCTACCGCTAGCCTTCAGACCGTGCAAGTCTCAAACCTGGATAAAGAAGGAGGGCGATGCCAATGATCTTTGTAAATGAAGACCCCTTACCCCTTATCTGCTATGAATTTACAACACTTTGATAGGGGATAGGAGATCTAAATGGCCTTCATTTAGGCAATATTTAAACTTTTGCGGCCGTAGTGTAATGGATAACCCGCTAGGATGAAGATCGATTCTTGCAACCCCCAGAAGGTTGATTAGTCTTACTTTCGATAGGTAGTGCCGTTGGTTTAATTAGATGTATAACATTGTTATGTATGTCTTGCATGGCTGCCGTAAAGTTAAGTTCGAATGTGACTACATAGGATAAACTACTACTACTATTATAACAATGGCGTCTTCAAAAGGCATGGCAACCGTTTCATAACAGTATAGAATGCGTCATCCAATAAGGCTCATTGTAGCGCTTTTCAGGTTATAAAACAAGATACGTCTTCAGTATTAAGTAGATAATTTGAACTGCAGCAGATTGTCTAACTGACTATAACAAACAGTTGCATGTACTATGATCGAATTGAGGCAGGCATTACCGTCATCCGCTTCACACCTCGCCAGCGAGTTCAGTGAACAATAGATCGCTAGTCGTATTCAAATGTAAGGATATGTATGAGATTAACAGGTCCGGTTCACCAACATTTTGTAAAAGAGCGATTTGTCTAAGCAAATTCTCGAGAGGTCTATTATTAATTAATAATTAGTATAGAAACCTTTTAAGTCCTTTGGTGGTCGTGTACTATATATTACTGTACACTGCATTGAGTTCGCAAATAGAGGCTGACAATCGAGATGACCTAAGAGCAATAATATCTGTTGGTGAAGTGCGTGACTTCAAAAACTTAGTCATGAAAGCCAAAAGACAGTTTGACGAGCAACCCACATCTTTCTGGCTAATATAGTAGATTTAGAATCGTCAAAGTTCTCAAAATCTGTCACATAGTTAGGTAGTAAAGTAATGGCACATTAAACATGGCGGCTGGTGCAATATATTGAAATGCAGATCTTCCGATATTTTTCACATGTCCATCGGGTCTAGTTCATAACAGAGGAAAGCTCATGCAGGATGGTCAAGCCAAAGCAGTCGCGATGTTTAAACGATTCTGGTTTCGCGCCCTTTGTAGCGCGTGGACGGAAGATAGCAAAGACATCCTGTGTGACACGTGATCATCTACAGTTCACCAATGAATCTACTCTTCCTCCGCTACCGCTAGCCTTCAGACCGTGCAAGTCTCAAACCTGGATAAAGAAGGAGGGCGATGCCAATGATCTTTGTAAATGAAGACCCCTTACCCCTTATCTGCTATGAATTTACAACACTTTGATAGGGGATAGGAGATCTAAATGGCCTTCATTTAGGCAATATTTAAACTTTTGCGGCCGTAGTGTAATGGATAACCCGCTAGGATGAAGATCGATTCTTGCAACCCCCAGAAGGTTGATTAGTCTTACTTTCGATAGGTAGTGCCGTTGGTTAAATTAGATGTATAACATTGTTATGTATGTCTTGCATGGCTGCCGTAAAGTTAAGTTCGAATGTGACTACATAGGATAAACTACCACTACTATTATAACAATGGCGTCTTCAAAAGGCATGGCAACCGTTTCGTAACAGTATAGAATGCGTCATCCAATAAGGCTCATTGTAGCGCTTTTCAGGTTATAAAACAAGATACGTCTTCAGTATTAAGTAGATAATTTGAACGGCAGCAGATTGTCTAACTGACTATAACAAACAGTTGCATGTACTATGATCGAATTGAGGCAGGCATTACCGTCATCCGCTTCACACCTCGCCAGCGAGTTCAGTGAACAATAGATCGCTAGTCGTATTCAAATGTAAGGATATGTATGAGATTAACAGGTCCGGTTCACCAACATTTTGTAAAAGAGCGATTTGTCTAAGCAAATTCTCGAGGGGTCTATTATTAATTAGTAATTAGTATAGAAACCTTTAAAGTCCGTTGGTGGTCGTGTACGATATATTACTGTACACTGCAGTGAAGTGTGAGGCTGACAATCGCGTAGAGCAATAACATCTGTTGGTGAAGTGCGTGACTTCAAAAACTTAGTCATGAAAGCCAAAAGACAGTTTGACGAGCAACCCACATCTTTCTGGCTAATATAGTAGATTTAGATTCCTCAAAGTTCTCAAAATCTGTCACATAGTTAGGTAGTAAAGTAATAGCACATTAAACATGGCGGCTGGTGCAATATATTGAAATGCAGATCTTCCGATATTTTTCACATGTCCATCGGGTCTAGTTCATAACAGAGGAAAGCCCATGCAGGATGGTCAAGCCAAAGCAGTCGCCCTGTTTAAACGATTCTGATTTCGCGCCCTTTGTAGCGCGTGGACGGAAGATAGCAAAGACATCCTGTGTGACACGTGATCATCTACAGTTCACCAATGAACCTACTCTTCCTCCGCTACCGCTAGCCTTCAGACCGTGCAAGTCTCAAACCTGGATAAAGAAGGAGGGCGATGCCAATGATCTTTGTAAATGAAGACCCCTTACCCCTTATCTGCTATGAATTTACAACACTTTGATAGGGGATAGGAGATCTAAATGGCCTTCATTTAGGCAATATTTAAACTTTTGCGGCCGTAGTGTAATGGATAACCCGCTAGGATGAAGATCGATTCTTGCAACCCCTAGAAGGTTGATTAGTCTTACTTTCGATAGGTAGTGCCGTTGGTTAAATTAGATGTATAACATTGTTATGTATGTCTTGCATGGCTGCCGTAAAGTTAAGTTCGCATGTGACTACATAGGAGCGTCCAGCAGGCTGTGACTGTTTGAATGGAATTGAATGAAGATATTTATGATTTTATTCTTTGATTATTTAGACTATGCTTAAACTGCATATACTGAATTGTTTGGACTCCTTTGAAGTCTTCAACATGAATGTCTGATGAACTGAGACCGGTGATTCACAGCCTTTAAGGGCCACGCACTGTGACGCGCGACAGTCGGGACGATGGCTCTGTATGAAAGTTATCGATCGACAGCAAAGGCGTTGGAGGACTACGGATGGAAGTGTCTACCCGAAACCTGAGAAAGGAGACCTCAATGTGCTTCGCCGGAAGCAGACGGCATCAATACAGACAGCAAGAAATATGCAAATATCCACGGAGTGTCAAGCAGCGAAACCCGACAACTCGAGACGGCCGCCTACCCCTTCCATCTCTACGACTCACAGACCAGAAATTCATGAATCAGTTGGAGATGTGGTCTGGACCGGCTGGTTGACACTGATCATGAATAACGGACAATTCCGACACGAACGGTGCAATATGTTAGGCGGCATAACTGTAGTAATGGAATTCATTGTCACTAATAAGGCTCAGCCGTAACAGCCGCTATTCAAACAATAACTGGACGCCCCTAGGAATCTGACGTTACGCTAGGGATGCCAAGACCCGACCAACCAGGGTTTAGTAATGGTTTCTGCAGGTGACTTGTCATCCAATAGAGATACAAGTTTTGCGTTTGGTATGGCAAAGGAAATCGCTTCTAGAAGGAATCATATAGCGTAGCAAGCAAAGGAACAGGGACTTGTTTCGGAAGTGCAATTCATACATTTTTAAAGAAAACTCCGAACAAATATTAATGTTTTCGAAGCACTGCATCAGACTTAGTCCATAGGCTGCCTATACATAAATACCCATGCTTATAATGGTTGCCAGTCTGGTCTGTCTGGTCAACACTTCATTAACAGGCTGAAGTTCTTTTTAATAGCAGCGACCAAGCACACCCTTTCACTAAGCCTAATTACAGGGCCTTACCGAGGAGGCCAGCGTGGCCGTGACCCAGGGCGCAAATATGTAAAGGGCGCAAATTTCAGGATGGAATAACTTATTATTCCATAAAATGTACTATTCTCAAAATGTGGGGTCGCCAGATTGATGCTAGGCACAGGGCGCAATTATAGCTCGGTATGGCACTGCCTAATTATACCTTAGGCCTATGCCTAGACTTATAGAATTTTAGCATATGTAAGAAGCTACATTGCACCAGTGAACCTTTTTTTCGCTACGGTCCAGGAAATGAGAGGGAATTTCGAAGAACTCTAGGCGTTTCCGTGCTTGTTGACCTACTAAATCTCGGCCATCGAAGTTCATTGGATAGAATCAGGTCAAGGGCCGTTGACGAAAACTGACGCGAGAACGAGGCTAACGGAGACGCAGCACAAAATGAATCCCCAGGAGACGCAGTCGAAGTAAACGTGACTGGTGTCGTTTACAAACACCGGATCCACGTCATCAATTTCTGATACAAAGTAGATCGTACCAGACGCCAACAGGATCGCTAAATAACAATCAGAATACTCCATTAATTATGTCAATTCAGATGTTAATAAAATAAATTTATTCAGAAATAAATGAAAAGTGGAGTGTCATACTGAATATATATTTTGGTTGGCTTTGGAATGAACGTTCGCCCACATTTCTTTACAGTCATATTAACAACTCACAGTTTAGAATTATTCTGTAAATGTTGATTACATCACCATGGTCAATTAAGTCTTCAACTTATATTGCTCAAACGTGATGTCTAAAATTACATAGGCCTATGTATACGGTCACAGGCCAAGTCCAGCGATAAAGAACAATTTTTATAAAATTATGCTTTAAATAAGTATACCCAGTGTCTCTATAGGTATAAAAACACGCATATTATATGAAGGTAGGTTATTCCATGTGGTCGGCCCAACCATTGAAGAAGCACGACGTTCCGACTTTTAAGTAGGCCTACGAGCAATGAGAAGAACACGTTCATCTCGAAACGCAGTATCACCGCATAGTATACTGTGTGCCGGCCTCATGTTCAATGATCTCAAAGAGTAGGCCCATACCTGCCATCAATCCAAAAGTCAATTGACTCAGGTCGAGCAGTAGCAGCAACCCCAAGCGGTGTTGTTGAGAACATCTATTGGAGATGATGATGGAAGCGAAAAGAAGGGCCGTTGAAATCAGCATCAAAATCGTTCCAACCGAACACAGCGCTTCAACGATAACCACCCAATCTGTGCATTTAAAAGTAAGACCTGCTGCTATCGATCAGAAAACACAGAAAAATTCAGATCCAATTACTAGTGAAGGTATGGAAAGACAGAAGAAGCTATTGATATAGACATATCAACAGAGAGAGACATAGCCTACAGCCTTACGCAGGGAAATACAGAGTCGTAAAGTACCTATACAACTTGCCAGAGGTGCTCATGAGAGCTGTTAAAGAAAGTTAAGCGCAGTAGGCCGACGACATATTCTTGCAAGAATAACTGAGTTATGAAGGCATAGGCCCACCATATAGGCCTACTACTGAAGACGTTAGCACGACCATTTACCGTAACCCCTCTTTCGCATTGTATCTATGCATTCAACGTAGGCCTATTTCACTTGCTGTGTTACTTTCACAGATAAACTTTTGGAATTGATCGGTCTATCTATCTATAGACACGCCACAGAGGTATGGTGAAATCTAGAGAGAACATTACGACAGTAGGCCTACAGCATATTCTGATCCTTGAAATTGATTTAAAAGAGGTCATTAAAATGACAATTAAAATATTAATTTAGTAAAATAAAAAGCATCCTCAACTAGTGATGCAGTGCTCAGCTGAAACCAAGAATTTCGTTTTCAAACGATGATCCAATGGTTCGAAGTTACGACTATTGTTTTCTGACGAAGCCTCGGCCCAATTGGCTGAGAAGAACGACGTCATATTCGTTACGTCAGCCGCTAGTAACAGAACCGCACTCAGTAACCTAAACCGATACCTTGATTCCATTACCCAGGCACAGAAATTCACCATCTTCCAGTTGCAGGTGGCGTAAAAGAGTTTCACAATATAGTCGTCGAAGCATTCAGATATACTTAAAAGAAAATTCCAGCCAAAGAAGCAATATTAGTCAGCTTCACTGTTGAGTCTACTGCAAGCAGAGGTGTAACAAGGTTTTGAAAGATGGGGGCATATTTTTTTTAAATTGCGTGAACCCCTCCATTTTTTATTTTACCCCTCCAGAAATTTGAAAAATGGAGGGCACAAATATTCTTAACAAAAGTCATCTTAAAAACCTTTGAAGAAACATAAAAAAGAACCGATTTGACTAAAACTGGGGGGGGGGCTTTGCCCCAGGTTTGAAACTGGGGGGCAGCTGCTCCTCTGTCCCCCGCTTGTTACACCTCTGACTGCAAGTGTTAGCATAGTAGTCTAGAAGTAGAATCGGTTAAGAAAGTGCGTTAACTGTTCGCCGACTGATGAATTATCTAATTGCGCATTGGTCCTATTTAATAGTAACTCTAAATTATTGATTGCTTAAAACACAAGAGGTAGGTATACACAGCTATACACATGGTCATATACAGGTCGATTTATTTCAACTCATTGAAGAAAAGACCTGTTTTACGAAGTGAAATTCTAAACAAACCGTGGGTTAACCCAGGTCAACTTAATAGTATTCTCGCATCCCTTAATTAGTTAGAGAGATAGTGTAGTCCTACGTACAACCAGCCGGACTCATATGCAAAAATCCGAATTGCCCTGATTGTCTTGGTCATACAGGTGGTTATATATATATATATATGTATATGTATATATATATAACCAGGGATCGCGAACTGTGGAGTAGGCCCATCATGGGCCGCCCACGTGTGCCTACCGTTGGTCACCTCGGAGTTACAGGCCTAGGACGACAGGCCAACTCATCCACTGGACTAAAACAAGCAACATTCAGGCAAATCTCACTCACAGGTCGACTTGGCGCTTGAACAAACTTAATTATTTGCAGAGATATAATTATGCAGACAGACAACACGATGTCAAGGGTTTTGGAGCATCAAAAAGCGTCACTATCACGCCCTCTAATTAAAACGACTGCGTTCAATGCTGTTCATATTATCTAACCTAGATTTCTCGCTGCGTTGAATGTAGACTGGTCTTCTGCGCTGCTCTTCAAGGCCAATGCTCTCTCAAACATTTAGTTATATTTAGGCCAACCTAGGGGCCTATTTCAATATCGCCTATCCTAGTACAAACTAATCAGCAGAGGCGTTAATCCCCTCTGAGTGATGTAGGCAAACCCCGGTCCCGAGTGTCAGGAAGGCAAGGTATCCCCACTAAGACTAAGAAATATCCCCTCTACCTGAATTTGGAGGCATTTTCCTCTGGGCTCCCCCTATTTGGACGCCTCTGCTAATCAGTGCAAAAAAACTCATGGGAAAAGATGAGTCTAAAGAATACGAGCAGTCACAGAAGCAGTTAAAACCAATGAGCGAGTCAGAGGAGCTATTGTTTCAAAGCAGAGCCAACCGCAGCACAAGGAGAAGCCGTACGAGTCCAAGATATCAAGAGGTCAATCAGGTCACATATCAAATTAAACCTGCACCCGAGAGACCACCTTGAACCCAAAAGTCGCCCAATTGATAATTGCAAAGCCAGGCTTCGGTTTTTTTTGCTAGAACTTAGGAACTGCATTTTGTTTCTTCAAATTAGATTATGATTATGAATTACTAACACAACAAAAAAGTGACTGAGTTTGTTTACAAGCAATTGTAGTTCAGTTAAAAGAAATTTATTCATTTTATTATCTTTTAGGTTAATGAATTAATGTTTAACATAAAAAGATTTATACACAATATAGCCATATAAATTGCCAGCCGTTAAACATTAATTCATTCTCGGCGTTTTAATTTGCCCTTCATAGAGTTACAAGTACGATCTCTAACCAGTCCTGGCCCATGGGTGATATGTTGAGAACCTGAGATGCAGACATTTTTATTTTATTCTGGAAACTTTTAGCTGTTTAATGCAAACCTGTTTTTTTGTGTAAACCATAAAGAAGAAGTTTGTTTATGTCGTGAACTGGTCTATATTTAAATTGGGAAGGGCTGCGGTATGTAAACCTCACGCCATAATTATGTTATTCAGTAAACAAATATTATATATATAATTATATATATATAGATTATATGTAAGAGCATTTACCAAATTCGGATACCTGAATGACCGTCAGACTCCAATTTTTCAAAGGCAAAGTGCCAACCCATACCAGATTCCCACCATTCCCATACCGAAATATATGTTAAAAATTGCCAGCACTGTTTCCAGCCACAAAATAGAAAATACGACCTGAGATCTCAATAACATATGAATGCTAAACATCTCAAGTTGCTTAAGAAGCTTTTCTGCCTCCATAAATTTCCTACATAGTCCAATTCAGACACCAATCCATCAGTGGAATCGTCCTCTGATAAACTAAGCAGTAAGAACTTGTCGATGAGAAACAGCTTTCTTGTACTTCGCATGCAAACTGGAAAGCCAAGTCAACGAGCTTTATCCTCCATATCGGGACACACTGCATCATTACATAGTAATGATTCATATCTAAGCATACATATTATGTATAATCGCGTGTATAATGTACTAACCTCGCAGCCCAGCTTCGTCTGGGATCTTATTTTTGAACTGAACGTGCGCTTTTCGCCCCAAAATGGTTTTAAAATATAGGGCCCTACGTCAACACGATCGCGAGCGATCCATCTGGTCAGCGCTCCATGTTACGCTGTGGTTTTATAACGAATGCGCCTGATTCGCAGAGCCCTCAATTGATGCGAGTGCAAATGGCGTCTGTCATCATATCGAATATCGTAGCAGTTCGAGATGAAGTATGACCAAAATATCGTAATTTAAATTAAACCGCGTACTGAAAATAATCAAAATGACTTCGCATTAGAACGTTATGCTAAACAAAATTCATAGGCCTTTATCCAGAGCGTTCCGTTGGCGAGTCTATAGTGAGACACCAATAAAGTGTCCTCTTTGTAGTTAGGATTTATAGTTGAGATAAAATATTGCGTGCATGTGGATTGAGGCGAAATATACTTGGCGAGTTGTTTTTATATAGGCCTACAGATATAGTCTACCCGACGAGGTCAACCTAAAAAGAAAGCGCTGACGAGAGCAGGGTCCAATAAGACGTCACGGACGTCTGACGTGTCCAGCAGCCGGTCATATGCGTGTTATTGCGTGACTTGAAGTCTGTAATGTCCATCTGACGTCAGCAGATTTCTAGATTTCCCTCTGCCGCTCTCCCTAATCGTGATAGCGAGAAGAGAGGAGGAATAAAAGACGAAAAATTGAAGAGGAGGACGAGGATGTTGCTTACGGTGCTACTTCCAATGCAAAATCGATCTTTTTCATGAGAGAATGTTCGTCTGACTGCCAGAATGACTCCGATTTAGAAGAAAAAATGCTGCTCTGTATATTATTAGTGCTGCATTGTTTTATCTGATATGTGAGTCGATCGGTAAACAAGTCTCAGGAATTGAATACGGTATTCAGTGAGATATATAGTGATGATTATTAGGCAACCAATATTTCATAAAGATCTAAAGATTTCTATTTATACTTCTGACAAAGTAGATCAATTCCTATGTTTGGAAATGCAACTTTCACTTTTTGTCTTTGTACATGAATGTCATTTGCTATGAGTATATATATATATATATATATATATATATATATATATATACATACATAAAGTGGACCCTCTGGGCAGCTCAGTCCATTCTCGTTCTACGACACGCCTAGTGTACGAAGTACGCTGCACTGTCCCCTAACAATGATAATAACATCAGTGGTGATTATGATGAGGATGGTTATTGTCATGCTGGTTGACGTCTCAACTCTCGACCGCTTGATATAATTTCAGTTTGCGATCAGATTTGGGAAATGTCAGAGTTCACCAAATCGTTAATTAAGCACACGGAATTTTGCTATCACCGTGGGTTGGACTCGACTTCTTAGCTTCTCGCCAGAAACGCCATACCCCGACGCTGATAAAGGATAAAGGAATAATTTTGACAAAATTTGTAATTAACTAGAACGAAAAATATAATTTTTTTATCCTTGTAATTCTTATTATTGGTAATTCAAGCCTTATCACATATAAACCGAGCTGTAGAAATCCAGTAGCAAGCGAAGTTATAAACTTCTCTGTCGCAGTGATCAAGTTTCGAATGCAAAAGGAGCAATTGTGCGTGCAGGGAGGGCTGCGTACCTCGCTCGAGTTTCTTCGTGTTGCGGCCACTACTGTCTGTCTCTTCCCATAGGCCTATATTTCCCTACCTCCCAATCTCTCTCTCTCTCTCTCTCTTTCTCTCTCTCTCTCTCTCTCTCTTTCTCTTTCTCTCTCTCTCTCTCTCTCACACACACACACACACACACACACACACACAAAAGAACAAACCCCGAAATCCGCTGCGGCCAGTAACGCACTCAACAGTTTCAACAATGACATCGGATAATATTTGTCAAGATCATAAACCTGTCGCAAGCCGCAAATTGCAAATCACAATCGACCTCAGTTCTAAACCAAGTGTGGTAATGACCAAGACTTCACTGGTAACCACCTAACTGAATCGGCAGGAACCAGATCAAAATAACAACGACATTTGTTTTCCTCGCTAGCAATTAGAGTGGTGTCGTATTTTTTACCACCTCCTCAAACCAATCGTCACACTTACAAGACACCGCTCTCCGATTACGTCATTCCGAAAATGAAGTTTCCATAGTAACAGTAACGCTATGCGGTCTAATTACAGCGCATGGTAACATGCACTTTCGGTGTGTGGCTGGGGCGTTTCCGGTTAAACTCTAGTGTTCTAATGTTGTGGGTGTGTATTTTAAAACTATAGGCTATGACTGATTTAGTCAGGTGATTAGAACTGAGTGGATGTCATTGAACGCAAGCGCATTGTTAGCCTATGTAGACTTGTGAAATGGCGCGTTAGCCGACGAACTATGCCGTAATAACGTAATTCATTTCATATAGCGCTGGAGTATAGCTGGGCTCTCTCTGATTCAAATCGTGTGTGGCACTGAGGTCAGCGGAATTTAATAGATTTACATTTGCTGTATCATGGCCTTCAGCTAGTAATGTAAATAGACATGTGTGCTTGTCTGTCTGTCTGTTTGTGTGTCTGTCGCTGTGTGTCTGTCTGTCTCTCAGAATGTCTGTTAATTCAGCGCAATTGTTGCAGTGTGGGACTGTAACCTGGATAGATTTCCATAATTCTGAACCAATAGCGACTCCTAGCGAAATAATCTAAAGAAACTGCTCACAACGATAGTTCAAGTAATGAATAAGACTAAGTAATTAAGATTAAATAATTATGGCAAAGTAATCATGATCAATTACTTGAGTTCAGGTTTTTAAATTCAGAAATTCAGATCGAGTGATTCAGATCGAGAACTTATAAATCAAGTGAAAATAATTAAGAAGTAAGAATTAATAAGATTAAGCACGCAGGTAAGAAAATTTCTGTAAAATCGAGACAATCGCTAACTTTCCATGAACAATGCATAGGCCTACAATGATATAGAATGTTACAGTAGGAGGCAAATGTCGCTCAACCTCCGACATACATACCGAGGCTATAGACTTAGAAAATGAAGTAGCTTACAGCAGGCTAAATGTGCATGTCATTGGCTATTTATGGGGCGCACAATAAATTAGGGGTGATGAACATTGTTAAAGAGGTCTCGAGAAAACTGCTCGTATTCGAATAGCACCAGTCCCATTACTGGACAAATGAAGATGAGGGATGACCGTTCTGATAACACAGCTAAGGTATAGACTGCAACGAAACAAGGCAGTAGGATCGTGTATTGTCAGTGGCGACACTCGGTGACTAAGAAGTTTGTGTTCTAACATGTTGCATCAGAAACAAGTTTTCAGAATTAACTCCTTGATATAGATCGTCGCATTGTTATCCTAAGCCCATAGAGGCGACTTCACATACTGACAATTATCTTACACAGGCCACCGTTCCTGCTGTCTTACACACGGTCACTTATATCTCATTTAAATTTGGCATTCAGCGCCATATTCAGCAATAATTTGCGTCCAAACAGTAGAAATCCGCACATTAAATTCACTCTGCAAATTAATGCGGGATTTTGTAACCGTGTATCGAAGGGTGAACGCAGAGGGAATCAGATTGGTTCTCACTACAGATTCAATAAATTCAAGAAATCTACTCATAGGCGATCCCGGTCCAATCTCGGCCAAATAAGACATACCTCAGAGTGGAATAAAAACGGGGTAGAGAGTTCCTAGGCAAGAGTTGAAAATCAAATGGGAGGCTATTCCAAGCCATCGGGTCCACAACCGCAAAAGCACGATACTGCACCGTAGAGGTCCGTAAGAAAGAGACAAGAAGAAGACCCTGTGAGGCAGAGGCAGTTTCCTGCTAGCATTTCTAATAGGGGCAACAGGACAGCAAAGCTTCCTAAGGCACATGTGTCAGTGGATTCAGCGCCAAAAGGCAGCGCCAGACAAAGGAAAAAATCCGAAACGCAATGCGCTGGGAATGGCTAACTAATGTGCTTACTTACTTATAAGCGACCACTACAAGACTAATAAGAGAATGTCATAATGGCTGTACTAGTGTACTAGGTCATACAGTCACATTCACCAGGCTTATGTACTCCGCGTCTACAAAACGTCTTCTATAGAAAAAAAACGATTCAAAATGTCTGCCGATTTGCTCAACGTGACGTCATTTGTCTTACCTCCCTTATTAATCTTCTGGCGTTGAGTCGGTTTAAGGTTATATTATTTAAGCTTAATCGTTTTCGAACAAATCTGAGATGGAGAAAAGAAAGTTGTCGGAGTGCGGGTCGATTGACGTAGGACAAGTAAAAAGAGTTAAATGTCTAACTGGAGGCATTGTTCAGAGGTAGGCATAAAATCAAACATCGTTGAAATACACACACACTGTATTGTACTGTATTTACATATTTCTATAGCGCCTGTCATAATGCAACCTAATAAGAGGCGTTCTCACTGCGAAAAGCCGCATGGGTAAAGAAAAGTCTAAAGCATGCGAGCAGAAGCAGAAGCACCCCGAGTTAAAATCAGATTCAGAGATAGAATGTCATTCCAAACCAAAGAACCAACAGACGCATAAGCACTATATTGAGCGAGAAAATTACCAAGAGATCATTTCGATCTAAGGAACGAACAGGACGACGAGAGGCAGCCGAAATATGATGGCGGATAAGGTCACAAATATAGCGTGGTGTCTGACCCAAAAACACAAGATCGCACATACACACACTGACACACACGCGCGCACACTATAACGCTTCTCTTAGAATGTTCTAGTTCTGGTCGCTGCATTGTTTTATTGATATATCTAATATTTATGTAGGCTATATTCATTGCATGTGTGTATGGATACGACAGTTATGTGGCGCCTTTCTTCGCGGTCCTCATTTCGCGTTGTCATCTCATTTTTGTAGCAAATGTGGTTGTTCCTTACACCTGTAACGGCGTTAAAATTCCATTAGGCCAAACGTTGTTATGGGATTCCTTTACTGTTACATTCACAACGATGTCTTGTGTTATATTTTGTCTATTGGTTATACAGCTCGCTTTACAGTGCGGCCAATGAGGGTTAGAATATCCCTCCACTCAGACAGTAATAAGGGCCTCGTGCAAGTCATTCACTAACAAATACTCAGCGCCTTCGATTCATGAATGGTCGCTGGATAATGGCGCTAAACAAATTCATGATGTTAATTAGAGGTTTCGCTCTGCTCGAGAAATGCGCATGTTTTTCTTGTTAATAATAATAGCAAGTAGTAGCAGTCAGAGGTGTAACAAGGTTTTGAAAAGTGGGGGGCATAATTTCCCACAAAATTGCGCGTACCAAAATTTTTTTGCCCCCCCCCCCCACTTTTTGAATCCTTCCCAAATTTTTTAAATGGGAGGCAGAAATTATCTTAACATACGTTATCTTATCATAATTAGGCTACTCCATAGAAATGAGATATGCAGGACACTTTAAAAGTATACACTATAAAGTAGGCCTACGATTTTGTACAATATACAATAAAATTGCATGCAAATTAATCTTTCCATCATCATGAGGCTGGTAACATGCTCATTGCAACAGCGTTCATCATTCATTCTCGGAGCTTCCATCTTGAAGGGTTAGGTCAGTGTAAGGCTAACACTCGTATATTGTGAGATCACTTGGTTGACAGATCGTACTCAGTAGCAGAAACTAATTTAGTATTGCCAATTTCCAAATGAGTGAGTTTTTCGCACAATTCATGGTCAATGGGATAACTTTAGATTCGTAAATTGGATTCTCGGGCTACGATTTTTGTCATGCTCAGACTGCAAACAATAGAAGTCATGGGTCACGATTGTAGACTCGGGCCAGATGATGGCTGGAAGAAAGACCTATCGCGCACTAGACTTACGTAGAACTATATATTCGCAACAGTCTTTCACCAGCCTTCATCACCAAGAGAGCAGCTCTACGCAAGTTTTGCATGCTAGTAACTTCTCATTATAGCGGAGTCGGTTAGGAGGTGCATGTTCCAACAGAGATATCCAATCAAATTTGTGCCCTGGCAACGATCTGAAACGCGATTTCATGATTGTAGACCAAACACTAGACTATTTCTTTAGCCAATGACAAATATTTTACTGTCAGAAATTTTCTGTATTTTTGGTAGGAACAAAGTGATATATTTTAGATGAATAAATAACCAAACATGCATTATTCTCCTTTGTAAATCACAGTTTTTATAGCTGCAATAAGTAAGCACAAATCGTGAAAACAAACTTTGAACTGTTGAAAGTTTATTGACCCACAATACCTTAATAATCAAATACAAAAAGCTATTGGAGAAACATAAAAAGTAGAACCGATTTTGGGGGCACATTGGTGGCACCGAGCACTAAAACTGGGGCATTTACCCCCCCCCGCCCCCGTTTTAAAACTGGTGGGCCGGTGCCCCCTGCCCTCGCCTGTTACACCTCTGGTAGCAGTAGTGGTTAAAGTAGTGGTGGAAGAGTTGGAAGTGGTTGTAGGGAAATAGGGGTGTTAGGAGTATTAGTAGCAGAGATAGTAATGTAACAACAGTTACTTAATGTAAATTTAATACAGGTCAATGTAGTGTAAGCTACTGCTGGGGTGTTTTAAAGCATTAGGATGTTACTTTCACAGCGGAGAGAATCCACAACAGAGCAACAACACCACCGAAGGTGACCAATCAGACTCCAACAGTAGGTGCAATTCCGCTTATTTCTTTTAGTAAGGAATTGAGTAAGCTAAGGACCGAGCAACCGGTCACTACTTCTTTGTGCAACATTGGATTTCTTAAACAGAAGATTTTTACTGCAGCTCACTTGTAACCACCGACAGGGATGGGCATTAATTTAATGGAGTAATTGCAATTACTTAATTTAAATTACAATTGTAATTGTTAATTGTTACTTATTGTCATAGATCAATGTAATTTGTAATTTGCAATTCTCTTACATTTTTGCCTGTAATCTGTGATTTCAAATTACATGATGAAAGGCATATTATAGTTGTGATAACAATATTATTAATATTTTAAAGTATTATTCGTTTAATTTCAAACTGACAGCAGAATGATTACAAGAACAGTGTGAGCGAGTGATGATGTGTTAATACAGGAGTCGAATTTCCTCGTCGGCAGACACGCAGGGCGCCCATTACGCCATACATCTAATTTTTAACAAACGCCGCTGCTTAGCGAAATAAGAAAAGAAATCAAAAATGTAAAAATATCAGGATCAAAAAATCGTTTTACTTTGATATTTCGAGCAATACAGTTACTTATTTTTACAATTTAATGCTGCCCTGTCTTCTGCATCGCTAGAGAGACTTGAGTGTTGCAGGCATGATTGTAAGGCCTAGGCTAGCAGACGTCGTCTCTCGGGTATACACTGGTGGAAATAATTATTGAATCACCCTGCAAAGAGCCAAAAATCAGTTCAATACGTTTAAAGCCGGTTTTTTCGTAATGTCACTCAAATCATTATGTAAACGTTTACTCAATTAGGCCTAAATTTAGACTTGTTTACCACAATTAAACAATAATGATTATAATTATTGCATTCTTAATTTTTGAATTGTTTACTTTTACGCTCGGTGTCAAGCTTTGGGTTTTGGAAGTGAGACAGCCATTCCATAACACACAGGCATAAATATATTATTCGGCTAAAACGCAACGTGAACTAATTGGTTGTAATCGCAAACAAAGAAATGGAGATAGTGTAGATTGGATAAACGAAGAAGAGCTGAATCTGAATGGAATATCCATTAAACAGGATGATGAGGTCCAAGCTCTCCCTGTGATTCCGTGAAGGAGCACTTTCTTTCTCCGTGAAGGAATTGAGAAGCATAAAGTCTGTATTGTTTCAATTTATTATTATCAAAATTTTTTGAAATGCAATTATTCTATCAGAACTTTTGTTTATCTTCTTTAATTAATGCATAATGAATGTAATAATTCAACATTCTTCATTTTTCATCGTTCTAATATAATAAAAATTATATATATGTATATTAGTTTAAATATTTTTATATTTATGAATACTTTGCTTGATAATTACAAGAATATAATACTCTGGATATCTGTTTTTTCGCGAGGGTGCAGAGGCTTGTGACGTCATATTTCACACGTTATGACTTGTCACGACGTGTGAAGAATGGAGGGGTCAAAATTTGTCCATTATTGCGTTACGTCATTTATGGACTTTTCTAAATTATTTCACATGTCTAAAATAATTAATATCTAAGGCTATTAATTTTATAAATGACTGTCATAGACGGTCAAAAAAATTAAATTTTCTTTACTTAACTGTCGGAAATTGGTCCTTTACGTTATCAAATTTTGTTTTCTTCAATGTTTCTCATTCGATGCTAAGAAGAGCACGATCGTTGAGACGATCTTGTCCCATTGAAGCGCGCAAATACGAAATAATTAGCTTCAATTTGCTGAAGGACCGCTCAACGCTTGTAAAATTTTTAAACATAAATTGTTTTAAGAATTTGCAGTGAAATGCATAGATTTGGAAATATGTCATGAGTATTATGCGGCCCCATACGAGCCCATAGTGATCACTGATCAGTGGGCCCGGGGCGCCAAAATCATGCTTGACAACCTGTTTATAATGAGGAAATTGGGAGGGGGCGCCAAAATTTGATCTTACTAACTTAGTTGTGATAAATTAGTTTGCATCGATATAATTTTTTAGTTTCAACCTCATTTTGGCGCCCCTTCCAACTTGGTGCCCGGGACACATCTTCACCGGCCTTCCGAGCTACGCCTCTGAGGACCACCGAGAGTGGGTCGGTGACTCGAAGGGCAAATGCACAGGTGCCCGGCGATTTTTTATGAGCACCAAGGTTTCAAAGGCCAGTAGAAGAACTTTGTGTGACTCAAGTAATGGGCTGCTGCTATTTCGGCCGCCGCACCTGCTGTTGCTGACCTTGCTGGTAAGTATGACGTGCCAGGGTGTCGATGACAGTGGCATCCCATACGAGGCTGCGACCGGCTTGCCATGGGATCAGGGTTAGACCGTCTGGCCTCTTTCCGTCCGAACGAAACAAGCCCGGCGGTTCTTTAATAGCCGGAAAACCTTCCTTCGAGAGACCATGGTAGATCTGGTCGTTAAGGACGCAGCGTCGGACCATATGACCATAACCCAAGGGTTATTGTCGTTGTTATTTTACAGGTCATTTGAATAAATGTGTTGTAAAAGTGCATAGTGGTTTATGCCAGCCAACAATTAGATGAGAAAATTGATTACGTTATATCTCATGTTTAACCGACAGGAGTCGATCAGCAGTCACTAATGGTTTTCGATGAACCGGAGGTCGCTCCATTGGCTAACGAGAAAAACACTCCGAATCCAGGCAGAGGTGTAATAGAGGAAAGATGTCAACTGGGGCACACTTCAATGGCTGAAGGGGAAAAGACTCCTAGTCCATACAGAGAGGTAATAGAGGAAAGATGTCAACTGGAGCACACTTCAATGGCTGAAGGGGAAAAGACTCCTAGTCCATACAGAGAGGTAATAGAGGAAAGATGTCAACTGGAGCACACTTCAATGGCTGAAGGGGAAAAGACTCCTAGTCCATACAGAGAGGTAATAGAGGAAAGATGTCAACTGGAGCACACTTCAATGGCTGAAGGGGAAAAGACTCCTAGTCCATACAGAGAGGTAATAGAGGAAAGATGTCAACTGGAGCACACTTCAATGGCTGAAGGGGAAAAGACTCCTAGTCCATACAGAGAGGTAATAGAGGAAAGATGTCAACTGGAGCACACTTCAATGGCTGAAGGGGAAAAGACTCCTAGTTCATACAGAGAGGTAATAGAAGAACGGTGTAAACCGATCTCGGCATTGTCTTATAATATTTCTTATAGCGAATCGGCTAATGAGCTTTTGATTTCGTGGGTTAAAATATTCACAGAAGGTTTGCTGAGAATGTCGACTGTCGAGGGAGAAGGAGAAAATAGAGAAAGGAGGACGACGAGAAAGAGGCGCAGAATGCAGTGGAGGTAAGGGCGGAGTTGAAAAAGGGAAATAAGAGGTTCACAAAGGAGAAGAAATAGAGACGACAAGAAGGACGAAAAAGAATTAACTAATATTTATATATTATATGTATGTATAATTATATATATAATGATTTATACAATTATATGCATATAAATATGGATGTATATAATTACAAAATCCGATGAAAGCTGTATTAGGCCTACTTTTAGACTAATAATATGTGAGACTTAATGACTTACATGTACAGTTGTACCTTTCGCCGTTTGATATGAATAGGCCTATGTTGCTAATTATGGTTGTGGTAAAGATAATATTACATCTGCGCTTGCACTGTTTTGATTATATGATAGTCGAGATCAGACGGTCGCTGTTTCAAATCAAATCAAAAAGTGTTTTATTGAAACCAAAAGCAAAATAGAGTACATCTCGCAATTTGCACAAACAAATTTATATTGGCTACAATGGGAGCCCCAGAATGGATGCGAATCCCGCTAAATAGGGATCCCCCTTGTAGCTACTATAATCACACTAATAAATGGCAATTTATCTTTATTGCAAATTAATCCTAAAACGCAACAAAACACCAAATGAAAAAAATGAACAAAGCTTAACTAAATGCAGTCATATGCACCATTATATACAACATATAGTTTTCACATTCACTGTGTTAGATAACTGACTTAATATTGTCCCTGTGTCTGTGTCTCCGCTTGTCCATCGCTTTGCTTGTCCACTTGCCCGTTCGTCAACCTTTCAGTAATGTATGGTCGCTGTCTGTCCTTCGGTCTGCTCGCTCTACTTGTTGTGTTAGGTAGGGGACCGTTCGATAGTTCGAAGGCTCGATAGTCCGAAGGTTCGATAGTTCGAAGGCTCGATAGTCCGAAGGTTCGATAGTCCGGAGTTCGATAGTCCGAAAATCTTCGGACTAGACAATTTTCTTCGGATTATCGAACCTTCGGACTATCGATACAGAACCGTTAGGTAGGCCTGTATCTAGGTAGAAGTGCTTTTGGTTTATGTTGATTATTATGAGCCTTCGAAGGAACAGATCATTGCAATGACAGGACGCTATATGTATAACGGGTATCAGGACCTATCAGAATGTACGCGAATGGTCTAAATAAGGTTTCGTTTATGTATTTATGTATAACTAAATGAAGAATGGTATAATTATGTTAGTTGATTTAGTTGTCATCAGTTCGCGGTTAGGTGACGACGATTCGGGTGAATGATAATAGAAGGTACTAAGGTCACATAGTCTATATGTGTGTTAGTTAGTTGTTTAGACGTCCGTTTCTCTTGCTCTATTTTTCTGTTTCTGGTTTTAATGTTCGTGAGTTTTTAAACTGTTTTTACGGATTTTCTTTGTCGTTTAGAAGGTAGTCATTATACCAGACTCGAACTGCTTCTTGCAGCTCAATGCACCAAATCTGATGAGCGATGTGAAGAAGATGCTCCTTGCCAGTAAGAAATCTATATTATCGTTAACTACGGGTTGAAAGCCAATGGGAATTATACATTAAGTACAAGTTGCTAATTAATATCATTTGTGCCTCGCTTAAGCGTTTTCATCTACATGAAGATATAATAGTAAAATTAATTATAAAAAGAAATTAGCGGCCGAAGAGTTACGACCAAACACCGTTTGTCTGAGTCAAGTACAATAGTGGCCTACATTTTAAACTTAGCAGTGAAGAACTTTTATTTCAGGAAATGTACATCATTGATGATATTAGTAACTTCGGTGTCGCAATCGGAGCAAGTTTTCAGTACTAATATTGCTTAATATCGTCCTTAATAGATAATATCCTTAGCTAATGCAAATGAAGAAGTATATAGTAACAGTGTTAGCAGTAATACGACACGTAGGCCTACTAGACGAAAATAGTACTCTAGTATTGACTACACAGGTCAGCTTCCAGAAAATTCTGTTCTCTGTGAGTGAGTGAATGAATGAATGGAAGAATTAATAAATGAATGGAAGAATTAATTAATTAATGGAAGAATTAATGAATATTGAATGTGTGAATATGTGAATGAATATATTATCCCTCCTTCCATGACTTTATTTTGCAGAGGCTTGAAATGTAATCAAGAGATTAAATTTGATTGAGTGATGATTCTGTGTTTTTGTTACAGAGTCTGGGCCGGAAGCTGAATACTGTCTGGGGATAGCCCACACTATGCACAGGGAGGTGGACAACATTAAAAACAACAAGTCCAGAAAAAAGGTAATTCACCTGCAGTGGTTCATTGCCGTGCTTATATCAGAGCTTCACCCATTCTGTCTAGTGTCAATTCGTCTGACATTCCGTCACTTTTTGTTGCTTACATTCGCCTTATTTCGCCATACCATTTTTTCCCCTAAGGGGCCGTCCACAAATGACGTCACACAATTTTTAGCGAACTTTGAACCCATCTCCTCGTCACACGAGTGGATGAGTCACAAATGTCATGACCCCTCAGATAATGGGTGACCTCCTCCCCTAGGCGCATGACGTCATTTATGTGCGGTCCCGAACTAAATAAATAACATTAATTGAAAACAGTATATGGGATGAATTGTTTTTTTTCCTTTAGGACTCGATGCCTGCATTTTCTAAGTTGATTGACTGCCGAATGTTCTTAATGCTGACCTGGTATTGTTATAAGATACTACACTATAATTATAGTTTCTTTAGAGTGTAGTATACTTTTATTCAAAATACTTTTAAACAGGATTTTCTCCAATACTAACCTTGTCTTGTATACGTAAAACTATTACTTAGTGTTCTCTTTGAACGTTCGTTTATTAAAAAGGCACCGAGAGTGAGAAATCTGGCGAGAAACGCCATCCAGATGATTCACAATTGGACCGCCGAAGATCCTCCTCGGACCATCTGGGAAAATAAGCTCAACACAGCAGCTGTAAGATTATAGCATTATTTTGGGCTTAGTCGATAAGAGTTATTGACCATTAGATATTGATGCTATGAAATTCGTTTATAATAATTCTCATTCAGATCTCAACTTAAGATTCATCTTAGTCTCCTTCGGCTTTTATAGTCTGGATTCTGGCTTACCCAATCAATTAACACCTTGCTTCTCCAGTGAACTATGACTTCTCGATGGACGCAAGGATTACTGAGCTATAAGAGTCATTTGATGAAAATGGAAGCGTTGTGTAATGGATAACACTCTGGCCTGAAGAACATTAGCAAGCGAGGTTGACTAAGTCTTGGATTCACTAGGCGGCGGCGTTGGTGAAATCAGACGTAGGACGTCATGGCGCATTGCATGGTTGCTATGCAGTTAAATACGAGTAACTTGTCATCATCTGGAAGCGCTTGTGGGGAAAAAGGCTAAGAGCAGCCAAGGGTTTGGCGGCAAATTATATGATTAGGCTTAATTTCAGTTATTTTTTTAAATTTTAATGTAAGTTTTTTTATTTTTTCAGGACCGACCAAAGTTCAAGCCCTGTCTCATAGAAAACAATGATGACCGTATACTTGAATGGGCCGTGCAGTCTCAGAGGAAATGCATGTATTGATTCCATGAAACTCTTATTTCTTTCCATGTAACCTATGGTCCAGAGTCGGTTGTGTCTAAGGCAAGTGATAACTATAGGTTCTAAAACTGAAGTAATGTCACGTGACTTCCATATCGGTACACTACCTTCTGTGGAGTCTGCAGACTGGTGCCCAACTATACGTGGAGCGTGCATACAGATGCTGTGAGTTGAATGCAGCGTGTAGGCTAGTGCTCTGTCTTAGGCTGAATTTAAGTCAAATTTATATGGCGCTTATAAATATAAGTTTAATTGAATGAGTATGATAGTAAATAAGCAAGCATCCATACGTGGAGCTAAGTAACTAAGAGTGCAAACGCGCAAGTATATACGAGTATGAGTAGGCGTGTGAGCAAGCAAGTAAGTGTGTAGCTTGTAAGTAAGTATGTAAGTGCTTAAACGTGTAACTTATTAAATAAGTGTGTATGCTTGTATAGTCTATAGCTAAGTAAGCGTCTATTCGTTGAGACTATGCGCTGAACCACACCATTGTCACCTAGGGGTCCACAACAGCGTAATGTAGGCGCCAGTCTGAAAGGTTCCATGAAAAGTAGGGTATCAGTAAACATGCCTCATATCCATGATACTCATATACACAGCCATCACACTACCGGCAAAGCCTACTTCTTGGGATTATCATAAGTTGATAGGGATAAATCTTATACCCTCTACAAAGTTTTTGTTCCGTAAGAATTACCCGACATTTTATAGGCCTATAGGGTCAAGTGAATTTAAGTGGGATAACTGAATTTAAGTGGAATATATTGCATAAAATAGCCCGTGTCGTTTAAACAGATTAGATTATGTAGGCCTACATTAACTGATTTTTTAGTCTTTTGAATCATGATTAGAGATACAGATTAGAGTACGATTCAAGACAACTATTATTCTTTGTCAGACGGCACGAGGAATGTTGCAATCGTCAGCCAGGACACAGGGTTTCGGACAGATGCCTTTGCTTGTGAAGTAACCTCGCTGAGCATCAAGGTCAGATTCTCGGTCACTATCCTTGTCAATTCTTTTAAGGTGTCTTGTAAGGCTGAGGCTCATCTGTTTCAACTTACCTTTCATAGCCTCACTTCCAGTTCTTCAGAACAATCGATTTATAATATGAACTGACATCTTGCTTGAATTATAATTAGCTACCGTGTACGTCTTTCGCGCGGTTGTCATAACGCGGAGTGGAATCGACCGACGACACACCAATCCATAATCAGCTGGACATCGCTTCAGTCCGTTCTACATAGGACGAAATGATACAACCGACTGGACAAAAGATATCCGTGATACAGGGTGCGAGTTAGCAGAACAAACAGACACAGAAAATGACTTAGGAGAATGGAACGATGCAAGGAGAGAGTTAGCAGAACCAACTGATACTTGGACAGAGCGATGATGAGCAAGAGATGGTCAGATGGCGTATTACCTGGTGATGATTCTGAGGGCTATTTACGGCGCTATCAGATTACGAGTAGAATTGAATCATTTACTGAGTTATGCCTTCAGTTTAATTATCTGATTACAAACATATCGTTTTGCAATTGTTGCACATCTTAATTTTGTAGGATCTGTTGCTATGGATGAGATCCTCTCTGCTGTACCCGTGCATCGTCAAAGCCCCGTCTCACAAGCCCGGAAAACAATCCGTGTAGACAAAGACCAAAGACTCGACCCCGCGTCTTTGTGTTGATACTATTGTTACTTCTTGAACATTGATTTGTTTGAAGTAGGGCTTCTAGTTACATATGTCTTTGTCTTTTTCTAATTTTAAGTCGTACCTTATGAGTCTGTTGTCAGACAAGGCTGAAATGTTTATCTGCTAAGCCATGGTGGGCTTTGTTGCGGACATCGATTGAGGCATGTGTTTATTTAACCATGATTGACTTTTGTTGATTCCAATTCATACCTATGCATCTGTTGTACGCCAATTGTTTCCATTAAGCCTGGTCATGTCGATCATCGCTCTGCACTCGTACTTGTATCCATAATTTGATGTGTCTTTTAGATAGCCGGCTAGAGCGTACGTAGTTTCCCAGACAGCAATACTTGTTGGGCCTGAAGCGGTTTACTATGGGAGATTCGTGGCATACTGTGGGGATCGGCGAAGTGTGGTCCTTCCTCTACTTTGCCACAATCTGAGTGACAGTCGCGCAAATCCGTTCCTTGGTATTGCCCCCAGCGGGCCAACACTGCCCCTAGCGAGATGGAGGCCCCACAGTGGCTCTCGTTTGGCGTACACTGATGAACTAAACCGGGGCGCGTTCGTGTCAACCACAGCTCGGGTGGGAGGTTTGAACGAGTAATTAGGTGCAGCCGTAGATTCGAACGGGAAGCAAGTGATGACGGCTGCATGAGGGGGGAGTGAAGGTTGCCCGCAGCGCTGTTTGGCCGGACTTGAACTATGGAGTCCCAATATATAGGCCAAAGGCTGTTGTTAGACATGCGTTACCACTTGGCGCCAAATGCGACTATACCATGGTTTTCGCGCAATTAGGAAAGTATAGATGTAGGTCCCATAGTAATAATTCACCGAACATTGGTAACATCAAATAAAAAATGAATAATGAGAAATACTAAATCACTCGTGGTCTTTTAGAAAAAACACACACAAAATCTGACAAAATTATTGACACATGATTTCTCAGTTTTCATATGTGAAAGGCATTATTTTGTGATGGCGTCATAAATTGATCATGCGTACGTATTCAAGTTAAAAAAGTACTTACTTAGTTGCTTGCTTGACGTACGTACTTACGCACTTACTTACCTATTTACTTATCTACTCACTTATTTACTTACTTACTTACCTATTTACTTACCTATTTGCTTCCTTACCTATTTACTTATTTACTTACTTACGTACCTACTTAAGCACGTAAGTAACTTACGTGCTTACTTACTTACGTATGTACTTACGTATGTACTTACGTACGTAAGTAAGTAAGTAAGTTACTCACTTATTTATTTGCTCACTTACTTATTTACTTTCATACGTGGGTAAGTATGCAAGTAAGTAAGTAAGTTACTTACGTACTTACGTAAGTAAGTAAGTAAGCAAGCAAGTAGGTAAGTAAGTAAGTTAAGTAAGTACTGGTTGTTAAAGTCTGATCTTCTATATTCATATTATAATGTTCTATTTTCTTTTCTTTGTGTCGCTTCCAGTGTGTTGACAAAAATATTTATTAATATCGCAGTTTTCATGTGTGAAAGGCATTATCTTGTGATGGTGTCATAAATTTATCCTGCGTACGTATTCAAGTAAAAAAATACTTACTTACTTACATACTTGCTTGAAGTACGTACTTACTTACTTATTTACTTACTTATTTACTTACTTGTTTACTTACTTGTTTACTTACTTATTAACTTGGTTATTTACTTACTTATATACTTACTTATTTACTTACTTATTTACTTACTCATTTACTTACTTATTTACTTATTTGTTTACATACTTATTTACTTACTCATTTACTTACTTATTTACGTGCTTACTTACTTACGTGCGTAAGCACGTAAGTAGCTTACTCACTTACTTACATACATACCTACGTATGCAAGTAACTTACTTACGTACGTAAGTAAGTAAGTAAGTAACTCACTCATTTACTTACTTACTTACTCACTCAATTACTTGTTTGCTTACTTACTTATTTACTTACTTATTTACTAATTTACTTTCATACGTAGGTAAACAAGTAAACAAGCAAGTAAGTAAGCAAGTAAGTAAGTAAGTTAATAACGTACTTACGTAAGTAAGCAAGCAAGCAAGCAACTATTTCGCTACTATACCTAATATGCTCAATCTCGTAAGCGTAATTATCCAACGCTTGAAATGTGATCATAATATTACCTGGTAAAAAGTAAGTAAGTAGACATTCATTTTATTGAACCGCTTGCAGCGCACTACTGGGCTATCATACATTTACAATCTTTGATTGTACAATCACAAAAGCAATCACAATAAGTAATTAAAAGCGGACGTATTCGGAGCTGTGAGAACGCAATGAGAAAGTACACAATGGGACTAGTCATTTGTATAGCATTTGGGTTTAATAAACCACTTCGGATTAAAGGACTAGCGAACTTTATATGGAGACCCAACCAAGACTATCCTGAGAATGTCATTCAAAAACATGATAAGGGTGTCTGACATGTGAGCCACAAATTATTTTTCTATTGACATTCTACGTTCAATTATTTTTATTTTTGTGTGAAAAGAGTACTGAACGTTGGCTTGCGATATGTATAAAACACGTTCACGTGCGTACTTACTTACTTCCACTGCAAAAGGTGTATATTGGTCCTTGGCTGCCTGCTGGAAGGTAAAATTAGATCAGAACCAATAAGTTCGTTGAACGCAGATGTTGCGCACGAAACATCGAAATTTCAATGGCCGTATAATTATTCGTATTCATTTGGAGAGCCGGAAGTTTGTTTTTATATTTTATTTACCTCTTATCATCCATGTTTGGCATTCGTCTCAAAACTTTGTTCTGTGAGTTTATTGCAGTCTACTCAGTTTATTGTTTAGCGGTAATAGCGAACAATACATTCATGTAAGGTAAACAATATGGCTGCCCCTGAATGCTCCACAACTAAAGCGTTGAAAAATAAAACGCTGCCGTTGAAAACGATAATCCAACCAGTGTGGACGCAGATGCACTCTAGTGAGGCTTACTTCAAGCCTTACTTGAGGCCAACAATAATACCATTAACTGGGAGAAATGCAAACGACTGAACGTCAAGTCTTTAACCAGACTTTTTTTATTGACAACAAAAACCACTTTAAGTAAATGAAGTACCTAGTGTGCACCAATACATTGTATCTCGAGATCATCTGAGAGGAACACTTTTTCGTATAGCCTACTTTCCGCTTATCATTAAAATAGCTCGTCACATTTGTGCTTTCGGCCAATTTAGATCTTAAATTAAGTTTCAGAACTTTGATAAGTGTCTAATTCCTTAATTGCTACGATTGCCTGTGCTTTGCAACATGTTGTGTTTTTATTTCAAGAGGCGAGGACAACTCTGGTTGCAGCAGAAGAGATTGATTGATGAACATTCGCCGTCATCAGAAATGGTGCATATTTTAGGTTTTATATCACTGCCAGGATACCTTTTTATCGCCATTAAGGGGGAAATTTGGTTCGATAACTGGCTGCTGAGCATAGTTGGGATTATTGAATATGTTTTGGCCCCAATGTATTGTAATAAAATGTAATGTAACATTTGATTGCCCTTCATGATGTGCTGGGAATGTCCTCCACATTTGCCAAGTGTTGTTATTGGTTGTCAGAAGAATGCTCTGTGCAAATCACAGATTTGAGTAAGTCATAAAGTTCAGTCACATATAACCTTTGCTGGTTGGCTGAAGCTTTCCCTCAGTTTACTTTTTCACTTACTGTTCGTGACCTTGTTGTGATGGTTGATCAAGAGCTCAGTCTTTCGCAGCACGTTAACTCGGTTAGGCGAAGCTGTTATTATCAGCTTCATCAGTTGCATGTTGTTCTGCTTTCCCTCTCCCATGATGCGGCTGTAATCCTTGTTCGTGCCTTTGTCACCAGTTTCAGGGGCGGCAACAAAATTTGTGAGCCCTAGTTCCTCTCAGTAGGCTCTGGGACAGTTTGGACGATAATCTAGAAGAAAGTCTTGTGGATGAAAGGAGGTAGTTGTGATGCACAGTGAGCAGGAATCAATGCACTGCAAAGTGTCACAGATGTGAATGATTAGGAGAGAGGTCTTTTGTAATGACTTTCATCTGTCAGATGTCTTATTCTGATCTGACATGAGATGTTTAGACTCTGTTGCAGTCACCCTGCACTTATCCGGTTAAAACTAACGGTTCTGGTGAATGGTTTTATGTTGGTTATACAGATTAACCTTGATGGTTTGCCATTATTCAGATTCTCAAATTGTTAGTTTTGGTCAATTTTATGTGTGAAGCAATCACCATCGAAGACCCATTTGTTGTTGTCTTATTTTGTAGCAATTCTAAATCCAATGTTTGTTTCTTGATTGACTCTGTGATGAGGTCAGAGGGTTAGCGGGCAATATTGTTGATGTGTGTGTACTGTGCGGGACCAAGATGGATGTTTTTTGTGCGTAATTTCTTTTGGATATAAGTATGAACTCATCGTGGACAGAATTTGCCTGGTGATCAGACCTGTAGAGAGCAAAGTAGGGGCCCGGTACAACTTATAGTTTTAAGTGATGGAAGTCTATTTGACAGCATACTGCAATACACAGTACTAGAAAATGTTGCAATATTCCAAGCACTAAACTTACGATATACGTCACTAACTTTTCAAAGTTTCATCGATTCATCACTATCAATCAGCCTGCCTCGGCTGAATAATAATGAAAATAAAACGGTTTATCTAGAAAATATTGGCTCAAAAAATTATTCAACCTTTTCAGTTGTTGAATAAACTGCATGAAATTTTTGGTGCAGAATCTCTTTCCCAATTTAATTGTTGCCATGAGGATTTTTTTGTCTACCAGCTTCCGGTGCAAGTGCAGAGAGAACATTCAGTGTATTAAAACGAGTCAAAACTATCAGAGGGCAACAATGTGTCAAAACAGAGTCAATGGATTGACAACATTGGCCATTGAAGCGAAGTTTGCAAAAACTTTAAATTTTGATTCAGTTATTGATTCTTTTGCAAGCAGAAAGGTCTGCTTATGAATTAGTTGAGAATATTAAAGTAGAAATCTGGTTAATAAAACCAAATGTGATTTGTTAATAAATTTCTTAATAATTACAGAAAAAGTTTACAAATAATCAAAGGGTGGGGCCCCTTATTTATTTAGTTCGGGGTAGGGGCCCCTTATTTATTTAGTTCGGGGTAGGGGCCCCTTATTTATTTAGTTCGGGGTGGGGACCCAGGCCATTTGTAACCCCTTTCCCCCTCTCAGGGAGCTTGCTGGTGATTCTATTAGTTCTTGTGATAAGTTGAAAATTTCCTTTACAATTTTACTTCTGTGTGCATTTTTCTTCAAAAATTGTGTGCTTTTGCACATTATTTGGGTGCAGACTGCTATTTCTAAATGGTGGATAATGACAGACACAATGGTTTCCAACTGGACAGTGTCGAGCACTAAACTTGTATGAGTCACCCACAGGGAATTATGAAATTCAAATGATGAGCCCTCTTTAGAGTTCTTGGCTACTTTGATTGACCTGAGCAGACATAATGGCTAGTGATGCACCGAGTTTCAATTGCTTGTGGAGTACTGAGTTTTATGAGTCAAATTTTGCCAAGTCCGAGTGTAGAACATTTTTGAAAAGTTCCTTTGATTTATAATTTTGCATGTTTACACGACTTTTATGAATTTTTTAATTTTACCTTAGTTGACACTAGGAAGAATTAACTATTAAGTACTAATAGTAGCAGAATTTGGTTTTTTTGCTAGGTCAATTTGTCAGTTTGTAAATGGAAATAGTTTGTAATAGAAATAGACGATCGACCTAACTAAAGACACAAAGTAGTTTTTGTGTCTTTAGTTAGGTTGATCGTCATTTTGTAAATTATAAATCAAATTTTTTCAAAACAAAACTTGGAGCGATTAAAATTCAGACCCAATATTTGTCCACGTTTATGCTGACTGCTCTGAAACTAGAGCAGAGTTCCGAGTAAAGTTTCAGTTCATCCCTGATATGCTCGTAATGGCTTGAGAGATGCCTGAGTGCTATGGCTGTAACGATCCACAAGGGGATGCCAGCAGTTGAGCTTCATTTTGCTGTTGCCTTGCTTTATCTCATTGCAACTGAGCATAGTGTGGTGTTGTGTTGTCTGTCTATCCTGTATGTTACTTGTTGGTTGGAATGAATATACATGCTAGAGCTCGCCAGTTATCTAAGCATTGTTATATAAAGATGAACTTGCTTAGACTTGTGTGCAGAAATGAACTCTTCAGTTTGCATGCGTTAATGCTTTTTAAATCTAGGTACTATCATTCATTCATATTTACATACATATGTACGAGCATGAACATTTTTCTGTTTTATGCTCTACACAAGCTTTTTGGTGACATCAGACATGCATTTGACCGAGACCACTTCGGGTGTCATGAAAGCAATGTTAACGAATCGTCTGGCCTTGCAGTTAACCTGGATTGGAAGCTGTGACAAGCAGAATTTCTTGGACTTGAAACTGTTTGCTCTGGTTTGGGGTAAGCATTTTATATGTCAATATGTTTGTAGTCATTTATGAGTACAAAATTGTTGCCTTGGCTTCTTGCTCAACTAAGAATATGTCTCAATTTGAGGCTCAAGGTGTAGGAAATTGAGTTGTAGCCACTCACAGCATTCAAACTCAGTCCTTTTACCTTGAGCAGTTTTATCACCTTTTAACAAGGTCATCAACTTACCTTTGTCTGTTCATTGCTCTCATTCACCTGTCATTTTGTCATTTGCAAATTGTTTTTCTACCTGAGACTGTCTCTGTCTCAGTGCCAGTCGCATTCTGAATATTAACCTGATTGCGGCTTAGTTTTTGTGTACCATCAGTTTTTTCTTGTTGTGGATTTGACACCAGCACTTTACCAGTTAATTATAATAATAAATGAGTCACTAAGGCTATGTTGAGGGGGGAAAGCCGTGTTACTTTTTGCATGTTAATGGTTTGTATGATATATAAATGGGTTCCAAACGCCTTCATTCCAAAGTTAGCAACTGCACACACGGCCACATGACAGAACATAGGTGGCACTGTGCAATTGTGAATAAAAAACTTGCTGAAGGTTGTTACATAGTGACTGTGAATAGAGACCGGAATGCTCGATGGTTGTCATGCTGAACTGTTAACCCTGATGCTGGCTATTTAAATGCTTGCTGAGGTACGCATATGTCTGTACTGCAAGCACTCTGCAATCTAAGTGCAATGACATACCTTGCAATTTAAATTCTGAGCAATGCTGGGAGCAAGATAAGTTGGTGAGGACTGATCATTCACTCTCCTGCACGTTGGGGTTAAAACTCGAATTCCATGACTTCGTTACTGGTTGTCAAAGTCTGATCTTCTATATTCATATTATAATGTTCTATTTTCTTTTCTTTGTGTCGCTTCCAGTATGTTGACAGAATGCACGCGCATATTTTTAATTTTAAGGCGTAAGTGGCCATCTCCTTTGGTGAGAAATTGATTGAGGCGTCAAAGGCCCTTTGTGCATGGATGTCATTTTAATGCCTCTGGCTCAACTGGTCTGGGTTGCTAATAGTTTTCATCTCCAAAAGATAACCTTGCCATTTCATTTTCCAAACGGCTCGCCTCTTCGGTGCATGATTTGAGTATTACACACAACCAAGTATTAATCTTCTCTGAGCCAGCGAGGACAGCATGTTAGATCTGCATTTATCATCTGTGCCAGATCCATAATATATGCCAGTTGCTGTCTGCTAAAGCTGCTTCTATGTTAATGCATGTTTTCATCTAGAATATGGCAGTGCCATTTATGCAGGCTCTCAGGTTAATCAACTTCATTCTTTTTAAAATTAGGTTGATTGATGGGATACTGAAGAATGGTCATGTATCTTAATACTTGTGGGACTGGGGCGGCTTTGGTTACCTCTGCAATGCTGCATTGAGATACATATATGCAGATATGTAGCTGCCTGGCCAACCTGTGTTTTCGAGTACAACCATTACCCGCTCGTGAGTCGTAAATGTCTTCTTTCCTATGGGATGTTAATTGTGCAATTTGTGTGACCAATTTTTAATTTGTGTGCTTTTGTTATTACTGCTGCAGATTCCGTTCTCGCATCAATGAGCTAACTGCCTCAGCGAACAACAAGGAGTCGAAGAAAAATTAAATATAGGCAATGGCGAGAGAGGTCGAAAGAAAAGCGACATTACAAAATGTCGTCATTACGACGATGCTCAGAAGTTGTTGATTGTTTTCACATGTCCAATCAGCATGGGAGTCAATCCAACGGGGAGGAACGAGGCTCTATCGTTGAGCAACAGTTCACGGCTCAATGGTTACAATTTGAAAGGACTAATGATTCTGGCTGCAACTAATCTTCAACTGAACATTGAAAAACTTGCTAACAATATTCATCAACATAAATCGCATATTAATGATTTTTAAAGTATCAATGATTAAACTTTAAATAAATATTACCATTGCCTTTTTGTGAAACATGCCGATACAGCGTTCTGGCATTTTTTTCAATTACTGATATAAAACTAGTAGTTTTGCAAAACTCTGTAGTTTGATATCACACTGTACAATTTCAATATTTCACATTATAAAATTTATTGGTAATTGTGATCATTTTGAAATTAATTTGATTTGGTAGCTAATTTTGATGTCATTTTTTTCAACAATACAAATGCGTTCCGGCTGCATATTGCATATCAGCAGATATTTTGCTCAAAAAGTACTGAATAACACTATTAAAAAATGTATTTATCCATGTGTCATTTGATTCCATTCTAAAAAAATCTGTAATAATTGAAAATAATGATTTTTGACCTTGTGGCTAGTTATGTCCTCAACTAAATAAAAGCGGCCCTAAGTCGAAAAAGGTTGAGAATCACTGATCTAGACCAATGCATAAGCGTAATTCAAGTACAAGAGCTTGTAATTTATTTGCTGAATGTTATATATATATATGCTATATGCTATATCGAGCATGTAGAAATAATATTGAATGTCATTTTGTTACATTTGCAAAGTTCCGTATGCATATTAGTTATACAATTTGACTGTCACAATGAACGATGTGATTTGTCGGCCTTTGCTACAAATATTTCATCTGTTTTGCCCTCCCATTTAGTTGTCCTATTCGGAATATCATCACCAACAGGCAGCAACTTGTCACTGAAATCGTGGCGATGCAGTATCAACCAAGTACTGTGGCTTCTGTGTACATAGCGCTGTGGCTTGAGACAACTAGCAGCAGATACTGTTTCTGTTCTTCACTTGTAGCGAAGCAGCAGTATTGTAACAATTTTGCAGCTTGAGCTGCTCGGTCATTTGCCTCTGCTTATAGAGAAGGTTGACTTAATTTTTGTGTAGCTGGAAATCTTCAAAGGTCGGCTTTTTGACTGAAGCTTCTTGTGCAAGGGAGTCCACATTCCACCCAAGTGTGAATTAATGAAATACACATGTCTAAGACAAATGCGTGTGCTCTGTATATGTACAAGCTGGTGTATATCAATTAATTTTCTTTTTAGGCATATGTAAATGGTTTGTATTCTGACAGGACCACTCCCAAGCCTGGAGAATGGCAGGTAACACGGTCATGACGCAATGCGTTCGCCGGCAACTAACTTATTAGGCGATTTACAGTTATACTTTAAGTTTGTGGCTCAATAGTTCAAGCTGGTTAGATAGCGTTGCTGAAATGTATATGACTCAAAACACGGCTAATGCAAAGTTCCTTAAATATTTATGTAGATAAAGTTATGATTTTATACCTGGAATACCTTTTTCTGTTTATCAGAGTCATCTGGACAAAAATCACTGCTTACAAAAGGGCCACTTGCAATTGCTGGATCTTCTACATGCTAGGGTATATTATAATATGTTGCTTGTTCAGATGTGATGTATCATAAATGCCATTCGTATAGAGCTGCTGTTTCCTTACTTTTATTGCGACTATAAATGTTGTCATCGTGATTTTTTGATAATGATTTTACTTTATCATCATAATTCATATTTTTTGATCATGATCTTGTAGTCTGTATAGCATTGTATCAAGAAACTTCCGTAGCACTTTGATATGAGCATTTCGGAGCTACTGCTTACCATAGAGCACAGACAATTTTCTTCTTAAGCTGATATTTCTGGATGTTGTAAAATTTAAGTGTAACAGAAGTCTGTAGAAGTGAGCACTTAACCTTGTTAGGAAAAATTGTGCCTGCCGCTTAGCCAATTACAGTTTTTAACGATGAGAAAAGAAGGTGTAAAGGGATATGCAAATAAAGGAAAGGATGTATGCAGCCAGAAAGTAAAGCACAGGACAGGTAGATGAACATGCAAATCATACTGCATTCCAATAATCGTATGTGATCTCCTATAGCCTATTATAATTATAGCCTGATTCATGTTTCATCTCATTTTGATTGTTTGATTGAATATATATAATATATATTGCATAATATTAATTGTTTAATAATCAAAACTTTCATGTTGTGTGTGAAAAGTATTTATGAATATTGACTGTTGTAATTGTTTAGATATTTCAGAAGGTCTAATCTTGACATACTTAACTTTGTATTTTACTGGTATAGTTGAATGTTGCCATTTATTTCTATTTGTGATACAATGAATGCAATCTTCATTAAAAATTATTGTCAATCAAACTTGCTTAGTTTTTTCTCTTTCATGCATTAGCTATGTTATTCATTCCAATCTCATAAGTGTGCAGTATGGGTGATATTATATACTTTTGAGATCAGAAATGCCAACTATACAGGAATTGACCTGACAATCATGTGCAACCTGATTTACAGTTGGTGGTAATTTTCCACTAGTATCAACGCCGACGCTCTTTATTTGTAGAGCCCACAGTGGAATTGTGTGGGCATACTGTAGGCAAAGTGAAGGTTTGATATCGATAGTCCTGCTTAGAGCCCACAGCAGACGATGATTTTACACTAGAGCGGCCTCAATTACGCCGACGCTCCTCACTCGTTGGGCCTATAGGGGAATATTGTAGGCATAGCCGTTGGAAAGACATATGCCTCCATCGCGCCCACAGCGGGCGATGATTTTCCACTAGCGGGTCAACGTACCACATTCATAGGGCGTACATTGGCATGTGTAAGCAAACTGTAGGCACAGCAATGGTTAAAGACAGATATACCTTCATCGCGCCTACAGCGGGGAATGAATTCCCGATGGCGGCCCTATATCATACCGACGCGCTGGTTGCATTGTTCTTGTCTGCGCTGATTCACAATGGGTCATCCAGTTTTCCTCTAGGGGCGCGGCCTGGGCATCGCTTAGGGCATAATAAGGCGGAGGAAATAATGCCGGCAGACGCCGTCGTTCAGACGCGAATCCACAACGTCGGCCCTCTACCGCCTAGATGAGCAAATCGATGCAAAAATCGTGTTGACAACCCGAGAAGGGCCGATGTGGGGAATAATAATCGGCAGACACTGGGCCCTGCGAATTGTGGGTGTCTGGGTTAGCACAGCCGCTCCTAAAAATTGATTAAATCGGGTTCTACTGGATTTTAAGTCCAGGCCCACGGTTTCCATGTCGTCGCCAAGAGTTAATCATCGAGAAATTATTTTTTTATTTTAATTATTATTGTTATTATTATTATTATTATTATTATTATTATTATTATTATTATTATTATTTTGCCCCGAGGTACACAGGATCCCTCAGGGACTTGGAGATTGCTATTTATGCAATTTGTCTGGAAATGTCGACGTTGTTGTCCTGGTTGGCGAAAGTGCCCCGAATCGCGACAGCGTTATTATTATTATGCCTTCCTTCTTTCGATAGGCGGCGGCGCTTGTCAAAAAATGAAGATGTGTAGCGTAATGAGCGCCCTGCGTGGCTGTCGACGGTTAAATTCGATTCCTGTAATAAGTCGTCATCATTCGTTAATACTGTGCTTGTAATCATACTGCGGTTTGTCAGTTTGAAATTTAACGAAGATTATTATTATCATTATTATTATTACTACTACTATTATTAGTATTAGTAGTAGCATAAGTATTATAATTTCCAACAGTGAAATATTACTTGCGCTTTACACAGTGAAGCTAAGTTAATGATATTTACAGTACGCCAACTGGGGTCGTCCAAACAAGTAATTTATCTACGAAATGTGTGGGAACATGATTGTGAGAATATTATTTTTTTTTCTGAAGCGAAAAGCCAATATAACGGATTCACGGTATTTACAATGTCGCATCTTAAACCCGAATTGTGATTCTTTTCCAATTTAATATATAGAAATTAATTATACCATTTCTTTCATCGATTCCAGCTCCATTTAAGCAGAATTCTTATCATCAATCCAGCTTCTATGTAGACATAATTCTCTATATAATTCCCGCTTCTAGTTTAGCATAATTATTTTATTCAACGCGGCTGTTATTTAAGGATTGGTTCCTTTGCATCAGTTTATCTCTATAGAATAACCAATTCCTCTCATTGATCCAGCTTCTATTTCAAATTGAGAACGTATGCTATGTGCAAGAAAATGGCTGTGAACATACACAAACTGCGGTTTAACCAAGATTGCTATGCACACATAAAATTAATAATTCTTTAAATTGAAACTCAAATGGTGAAAAGGTTTCTTGACAAGCTAAATTCTGCATTGATGAAAAGCATTCTTGCATTCTTGTATAAGTGGAAGTTGGATTTGTGAAAAATAATAGCGAGATAATGGACGATTAGTTTCTGACACTAAAAGCGTGATTATCGAATTTCATTTCATGATCATAAATTCCTGCAGAACAAAAGTGTCCTAGCCTGGAATAGAATAGGGTGGAATGGGTAGATATATAGCACATTGATACTGTCCTAGATGTGATCTTTTCATTCGCTAGAGTCTCCATAGTATAGTCAAACTTATTCCAAGTGAGTTATTCGATGTTAATTCGCAGGATGCCACCACACTTCGAAGAGGGCACCAGCTTACTTACGAGCGTTGATAGCGCAGCTAGAGTCGCACGATATACGCCAAACCTCTTGCTTTCTCCCCACATATATTTTACAGAGGATCGATGACGACGCTCTTTGATCCTCTTTCACATATCCTGATTCCTCCTTTTCTGTGTAACTCAATTCTGAAGAGCATCAAACTTAGGTGTCTGTCTGACTGTCTTCCTGCCTGCCTGACCCTTTTTTATCTTCACCTGGGACCGATTTAGCTTCCACCCGGCGATTCTGTTTTGACTAAGCGTCTGTAAATAAGCTGTATACGAACCAATCTCTCTGGGGTATATCAAATAAAGATTAGCTCAACTTTATTATCTAGGACATTATTTTGAACCATGACAGTCATGTTACAATGTCGTATGTTATACGAAACCGTGTTTGTTAACGGACATCGATTATTATGAAGTAAGATTATACAGACATTATATTGAAAGCAGTTGATCTACCGCAGAAACTACTGCTGCTTGTCATAAATACCATCTGATAACAGTATCGGGGACACTGATGAAAAGGCGATTAAAAATTTTATTTAAAGGCGATTCAAAGTGTCTCGAAAGGTTATTGAAAGTGTCATGTAAGGCGATTCAAAGTGTTTTAAAGATGACTTAAAGTGTCCTGAAATGCGATTCAAAGTGTTTTGAAAATCGCCTGAAAATGTTGTGCCAATGCATCAACGTTTCGCTGCACAGCCTTGTAAAGCTAGAGCAGGTCGAAATATGCAATGGAAATACTACGTACGCTAGCTCCATAAGACCGCGCGAAGAATTTACGATTCCTAATTGATTAATATCACAAATTTCCAAAGCTAAAGAAGAATGCAATAAAGCGAGAAACACAGTGAATATCCTTTCATATCAATTCGGAAATACATTCATCCACTGAATTCCGTGAATATCCGGTCTCCACACGTGTTGGACACGAACCAGAGATGTATATAGCCATAGTTCTCCGCTGTGGCTTCAAATGGAAAATTGTCGCGTATAATAATTTATGTCATTCTATTACCATACACCACCACCAAGAAATTTATTAGAACTTGCTTTTGTATATGAGAAAAGGGCATTACATCTATACTAAAAGTACTAATAGTTCACTAAGTTTCAGCTAAGAGTTCACTGCTTGGTTATTATCCTGAGGGCTATGCTTAGGCTTATATCTTGCTAGTAAAAATGCTAATGACGAAGATAGCACTAATATGTTGTTCAATAATACTGATAATAACAACAACAACAACAACAATAATAAAACCAATTATAACAATAGCAGTGATGATAATAACAATTTATATGTAGTATTCTAGTTCAAGATGTCCTGAACAATAGAATAAAAATAGTTAATTAGAAATAATTAGCGCAAACGAATTTTGAACGAAGCAAAAAATACTGGCATAATATAAATATGAATCCAATCAACACGCAGAAAGCCCTAGGTCTATTTCTTCGAATGCAAATCTCGCTAATGAAGAAGAGTGTCTCGGACGATCGCAAACGCTCAATTCATGTCGCCATTTAGGACGAAGAAATTGTTTTTGTCTTTTACCGAACGGAGTTGATGCGTTATTTATGCGGAATTATCCAGAGTAATGTTAGAAAGTCGGTCGACAAAATTAAAGAGAGATAAGCGTAAGATGTGGACTTAACCCAACGTCTTGCAACCATTGGGCATCTCATTGGCATGACGTGTGCGGCTACATCTAACTGCGTAGCGCGACGACTAGTCACGATAATCACGTTAATATCGGTCACACCAATTACATTAGTCGAACCCGTATCTCGACGTCTTTTTGTTAGTAGGGAAGTCCGTGATATATATAAAGGCGAAACCTGCCCGAAATGAGGAGCCCTATCCAAGTCCACCCCCTATTCGGTAACTGTGGCCATACAACTCTGAGATATTGTTGTTGGCTGTGGTGTTATATATTGCCCTCTTTTGGCTTTGTCCCAGCGAAGTGTGTAGGTGTATAGGAGCCTAATTAATGCCCTCTGTCTCCCTGACGTTGGCTTTTGTTGGCGCTGAGAAATTTCAGAAGATTTACATTGCATTTCGCTGGGTTCGTGAATGCATTAGTTATGCAAATGGCGGATTTTGCTGCAGCAGCTCGCGATATTTCTCGTTTCGCAACACCAAGGTCTATTGCACTGTCTCATGGTCAACAGCGTTGTCCCAAGGTCTATGGCGCTGCCTCCTTATGTACAGCGTTTTCTTATTCTTTTGCTTTGTCTATTGCAATTTTGTGTGCGGACTCTCGAGTAATTTCAGCTAGCTAAATAAATAGAACTCGACAAAAGACGGACTTATACGTTCATAACGTCGACATCGTGCATGCACGCGGCGTGAATTGGATTTGTGAGATGGATACTGGCGTAATGAAAACCAGTGGCAGATCTGACCCTACACTTCCGAAGAGTTGCTGTGAAGTGCATAAAAATGCGTCACCCTCTGTTCTAGAGATGTTCTGGCCAAAACCAATCTGATAGATAAGTGGATCAACATCCACAACGGATAGACCGAGGCCGAGAAAAGAACAAACAGATGGACTCACAGAGAAATAGATTAAAGAAGAGACGGAGGAAATAGGGAAGTACACTTAGATAGAGACAGATAAAGAGATGGCATAGACTCAGAGGAAGAGGCAGTGACAGAGAGAGGGAGAGAGACGAATACAGAAGCGTACAAAGGAATAAATAAAAATACGTAGACAGGTAAAGAGAGACAGAGGCAGTTATTGAAAGCGACAGAGAAGTAGATAGGAATGTAAATAGATACAGAGATAGAGAGGGTGACCGAGGCAGAGACACTGACACGGAGACAGATACGGAAACAGAGACAGAGAATGAGGCAGACAGGGAAGACAGAGTTGCTGAGAAAAACATATACAGAGATTGATGGAAAGATCGAGGCAGTGACATAGACATGAAACGAGACAGAGACAGAAACAGATACACGTACTGTATGTATAAAGAGACAGAGGCAGAGACAGAGACAGAGACAGAGGCAGAGGCAGAGGCAGAGACAGAGGCATAGCATGTCTCCGCTGTTCAGCTCGTTGACAACGTGTCCATTATAGAAATTGTCTCTTATGAGTTCGTGCTTCAAGCCTCGCGTGTTCCATACGATCGGAACAGAAGAAAAAGAGATGGTGATGGAACACGACACCTAATAACACGAATAAGAATCCTCCGAATTTGATCCTCTCCTCGTTATTTCTTCCCTGGTCTGTCAGTCAAACTGTAAACGGTGCTTTTAAAAGAATTTCTTCTCACGAATTGTTCTCGTTTCGTTATCGGATTATTCTGTCTCGCAGCTCCATTTGTAAAGTGTGAAAGGCGGCATATTAGGTATCTCGATACAGACAAACACGCAATCATACAGATACACAAAGACACATACATACATACATACATACATAGGCCTACATACATACATACATGCATACATACATACATACAAACATACGTGCATGCGGGTTTACTTGCATACATAAACACATACATATAGTCATATACACTCGTAGGTACATACATACAAGCAAACACATACATAGATACATACATATACATAAGCCTCTGTCACATCTCATCGCTATTTCGTAAACGAGATTGATTAACTTATCGTTAGTCTTGTTTTCGACGCGTAATGTCACTAACAGAAAAGATACACTAATACTCTTTATAGACGTATAATACAAACGTAACAATCTTCATGGCCTGAAATGTGAAATGTTAGAATAAAAAGACGACACAATGACGTCGAGCCAATCGAGGATGCCATGGCAACGGTCTTTATGACGCCTTCATGACGTGGAATTCAACGGATACAGTTTTTCATCTGTCTGAGTGAGCATCAGTTGGAGACCTTGTTGTTGACGCTTAAAGGAAGTCCCAATATCGGCGCAGACCTTCTGAGTTGACTTCGCGATGCAGAAAAATACTGACGTTCGTCAAAAGCTCATGAAAGTGCATAGACGACCACACGTCAGACAGAATATTGAAGGCGATCTTTTATCTCAGGTTGACTTTGGCGTCACGCGATTAGTTAGAAATTTGGATATCGTGCCGGACTTATTTGCAAATCTTCAACAATGTCGCTCCTCAAAATTCACCTTAGGATTATTACATTCTTCAAGATTCATTGTGATTGGCGTTCCTGTCTCACGCTTTGTGCAAGATTCATTTAGTTTAGGCGCGTTATGAATGACAGTTTGATGATAATAATAATAATAATAATAATAATAATAATAATAATAATTATAATAATAGTAATTGGTTCTGCTGTTCCTGACTAAGAAATTTTATTTCTTCCCCACTTTTCTTTTCAATAATTCTATAATAATTCTTTCCATTATCTAGAACAGTTATCCCTTATGTTTTCCTCCATTTCTATTTAAAAGAAATAGCCTGAAAAAAACCTTCGTTGATTGACTATCAGAACACAAATAATTTTCAGCATCGTTGGCATTAAGTTCCAAAGAGACGAACCAACATTTTTAAAAAAACCACGGATGTTAGTGCGGAAACGTGCAGATCTGAAGTAATCAGCCGATCTTATTGACTAATTAAAAAAAATTATATCCTTTGGATTGATTATATCTGGACGCCCCTGCACTAGTGTGTCACTTCCAAAACAACCAGGCTTCTGCTGTTACATAGTTCCTTCTAAGGCACAAGATGAGGCAGCTTAAAAGAATTGGCTAGTTATACGAGCTATTAACCCAGTGAAAGAATCATTTACCGTGGTCATTAAATAATAGTAAGAATATTATGACAAATTAATAATTTATTATTATTACATTACAGAAAAGTTTTACGATATAAAGTGAGTGAAAGGGGATTGCCTTCCTGACTCCTAGAGTTGCTGGGATTCGGGGCATTTGCCTCCATTACTCAAGGGGAATTGACGCCTCTGCACTAGTGGAAGCCATAATAACAGTAGCAATGGAAGAAAATAGTAGCAGTAGTGGTAGAACTTCAAGGTTTCTAAATCAAAACAAAATTATTTGGCGTTATGAGTCAGAATCAATTATAGGTCTAGTTACCTGAAACAAGCAGGTCGACATTCCGGGATCAAATAAAATGGTTCACTGAAGCAGCACATCGGATAGAGGTGTAGCGCAAATGGTTCACTAGGATGCAGACAGCGCACGTGGTCAGCGCCTCCGTTGAGAGATGCCTTCGATCGACAGGTGTTCGACACAATTCCACATGATTTATTTCGTAAGAAATCGAATTAGCTGACATGACAAACGACCTCCAATTCGTTCGGCAAATTTGAATTCATTGTTTCCGCATAAATTTATGTAGACATAATGAGCACGCAAAGCTTTAAAGGTTGAGCACGGGGTATTAAAGATAATGCAGAAAAATTGATAGTATCACCGTCAATCGGCTCTCAACCTCGGATTTGGGGCCTGGCACGGATCTCAACAGCCAGCTGCGTTGTAATAAGCATTTTGACATTATACATCGATCCTATCTAGCAATTATTTATGCAGCAGGCTTCACAGTTGGTGTTCTGGAATACGTCATCAGCCAGGAGCGGCGATCCCGGGGAGTTCGAGGGGACAAGTACCCCCACCTTTTACAGATAACTGATACGATATACGCTTGTCCTCCCCACACACATTTTCAACCATCTTATTGGGTGTCTCCCTCCCCCACCTGCCAAACAAGATCGCCGCCTCTGTTATCAGATACATCTGAACGTTCGTTTCAATAACTAAACCGTTGAAAGTAGTTTCGATGTTTTATGCATTCAAATTTGTTAGATTATCTTGACAAGTAAATATGCGCAAAATCCAAAGATTTGTCAGGAATAGATAGACAGGTTCGCAGAAATGGACGACCTCCATTGATTAATTGTGACAGCTGCGATTCTCTGAATGCCAATAATTTCTGTCTGCGAATTCTTATCGATAATCGTTCTCTCGTGCGTCCGTGGATTTTCCATTTCGATGAGCTCAATATTAGTCAGGCCAACAGCGCATTTGTGAGGCATTCCAACGGCGTTATAATTTATTGTCGAAGTGTCAAACTAAACAACCAATTCTTATTTCCGGTTTGAGCTCGTAGACATTGCAATTTCTTAACCACGTGTTTGACGTACTTAATACACTTTAGTGTTAGGTGCAATGCATTGGCTACTTCGGTAGCCATTGGTAACATGGTATACATAATGGTAGCCGATTGGTAAGACACAGTCTTCCAACGCTTTCAATACATAATACTTAGGCGATCCTTACAGATGTAGGAACGCTAAGCGCTTTTCTTCACTGGCAATTAATTGCTCAGCACCACGCTATTCTGTCGCATACTGAAGTCTTGAAACGAGGGCAAAATCACATACATGGGAGTCAGGATTTGGAGGGCATCGGAGTGGGCGAATAAATAGACAAATTACAATTAGAGACTGACTATATAATTATCGTGTTCGAACGAATAGTGAAAATCTTCTATTCGGTGTACAGCCCTAATATACAAATACATAAATATATATATACATACATACATACATACATGCATACATACATACATACGTACATACATAAATAAATAAATACATACATTGATACATACATACATACATACATACATACATACATACATACATACATACATACATACATGCATACATACATACATACATTGATACATACATACATACATACATACATAAATTGATACATACATACATACATACATACATACATACATACATACATACATACATACATACATACATACATACATACATACATACATACATACATACATTGATACATAAATACATACATACATACATAAATTGGTACATACATACATTGATACATGTATGTACATACATAGGGCCTACATGTATACATGCAGATGCTGGCTCCACATGCATTTAGCGGGATTATAAACTAAATTACTTAACACATACAACGGACACACGCAGCCGCAGCTGTTTCTTACGAGAGATGCGCTGAGTAGCGGAAGTAGAAGTGCGTTTAATTTCGGTGTTGGATTCTTCGTATAATCTAGAATTATCCATAGGAAGGAAGCGATGAATGGCTACCGTTCTTTAATGACAGATAAATTACAGGCAACATGTGGAGTCAACAGCGGCGCCATTTGGCACTCGCATGATGGCAGAGTAGCAGACAAAGGCAGTCAAAGACAGAGAGAAAGACATAGGGAGAGCTAGGGAGTGGCAGAGAAGAAGGAAAGAGTGCGTATGTGTGTGAATGCGTGTGTAGTGTGCACATGTGTGTAGGTCTGTGCGTGTGTGAGTGGACAAACAGACAGGTGGGCCTACACATGCACACAAACAGACATACAATGAAACGGACAGACCGACAGACACACAGAGAGTATTTTTGTTTGGGCTTCTTGCTCTAATGTAGTTCATCACTGCAGTTTTACTTAACTGTATGGAGACGAGTCCATAGATGGCATGGAAAATTATCTAGAAGTCCAGAGGTCATGTTGAGTAGCGAATATGACTTAACGGCGTCACTCGCTGCCCTTGGAGATTCTCTTGGAGCACGGAATTCAGAATTATCTGTGTGATAAACGACTCTAATTAAGTCGGGATATATAAAAAACCTTTGAGGCCCTTGCTGCCGAGTAGTCACACCCGAATGTTGACCCCCACCTTTGTTTCGAGCCGCTATCCAGACTTTATTGCCGATACGAATTCCATGAGAGGGTCATGAGTATTCATCATGGATTCTATAACACCTTCAACATCAATGTATCTGAACAGGGGACGATTTATTAAACCAGAATGTGGATTGAAAAACGGCACGCGAAGGTGATGTTATTGTATTCCGTCTTTAAATTCGTTTACGGCTTTGTAGTCGTAGGTTTGAGACCTTTGCTATTCAGTGCTGAGGTAGAAATGGAGCCCAATAAATATAGGCCTGTAAGAACGCGTGCATTTACGTATTTATGTATGGCTATGCGATTAAAGGGGAACTGGTAAAAAGTGGTACCGTCGATCATAGATGTAAGGCTTAGTTGGCGTAAGCTTATTGTGCTTTCCGCTGCGAGTTGTTAGAAAATGTGAATACGCGGCAGTAGTCCAGGTGTATATAAATCGACGTCTTGGTTATTACGTACACACATACGCACACACACACATACACTCACAAACATATGCATACACTAACCTACATTTGCGTACTTGTCATGAGAGAATTGCACCAAGGTCTGTTAGTAGCACGCTAAAACTACAAGTACAGCAGCTGTAGGAAACAGGGCAACCTTGTCACTCTACTAGCCTGTGGGGGATAATTGCGGAGTATCCGCCGAGGAAATAGTTACCTGCCTGACTCGAAGATGTCGCCTTCTACAGGCGAGTGCTTGTCAGAGATGCCATTAGGAATTGCTGTCTGGATGAACCACGCAATTTCCCATTCCTGGCGCTTAAGCCTAAAGGGCCCAGTAATGACAGCGGCGAACACATGCTGCAGAAATTATTTATATCGTGTTTTAGGTCAAGCTAAAAGCTTTTTGTGACATTTAATGGGCCAATGACCTTCCCCATGGTTAGCTTAATTTCCGGCAACCTGGCACGGTAACATTATGTAGATAGGATGTCATGTGGTAAGATTGGGAATGTAAAGTATGACGTGGAAAGGTAAGGCTCATAAAAGAATAGTCACGATGCTTGTTTGGAGGCGGTAATTGTGTTCATGCCTGTTTGTTTTGCATGTATGTACGTGTGTATGCTTTCGTGGGCAGCCAACTCGAGCCAGTAGCCTCTCGACAATTCTATTTCTACCAACTAAAGGGGAGTTGCAGTTTAATGACACTGTGATTACAAAGCTAATTAGCGTGACCCTTGTTTTTATCCACGCTTGGAATGCCTGAATGCAAGCATGCAGTGACGGAATTTTGCTGCCTAAAGGTCGTTCTTTCTTCTCTGCTTTTTAACCCCAAACTCATACCGGGGAGTGAGGCACATGTAAGCAACAGCCTGCAGGAGGTCGATCTCCGATCGGGTGGATTTTCCAATCCAATGGCTGACCTGGAAAAAAAACCGACGGTGGAATCTCACGCTGGAATTAATCTCAATCCTTAGCAACTTCTCGATTCAATGGACGTCGATCGCAACTCTCTCCACAACGGTAGCTTTCTACATGTAAATGCAATTCTACGACGTTCCCGATGCGACGCTAAATCCGCGTCCGGGGTAGGGCTCTCTCGGTCGATTCAAATCTACAAGCGCCAGATGGTTTTGTCAGGTCGGAGCCTCGGATAAAGCCGGGGAACACGTAGAGTCATTCTAAGGTGGAATGAGATTTTCAAAGGTGGCAAACGGTCAAGGATATCTCAACCGATCAACACCTTATGGTGCATAAATTGTGCGGGGACATCAATGAAAGTGACTGTAGCTGGCGATTAAAGAATAGTTAGATAAGAAGATAGCAAGAGACAACCAGTTGAATGAACGAATGTATGGATGAATGGATGGAGGAACGGATGGATGGATGGATGGATAATTGGATGGAGTGACGGACGGACGGAAATACTCGATGCTTCCCGTTTTGAATGGATGATCTCACAAAGCAAATAAAGCTCCTCCGAGGCGAGAGTGACATGGAGATAAAATTGTCTCCATCCACACCCCATTTCCATCTGATCTCTCCCAATCCCCACCGCATTTCCACCAGGTGTGCCCCATCCTCACCCCATCCCTATCAGATCTATCCCAGTACCCACCCTCTCCTCATTCGGTCTTTCCCCATTCCAAATTAGCACAATAACGGGATAAAAAATGCCCTTGCACGATAAGCTGTTCTGTTAAACTCGAAGCCTTTAAATGTAGAATACTGAAAAGACGACGAATATTCGAGGTTTTCAGTTATATGGCGCGATGACTAAACATTGTGCGCATACTTTGGTCAAATTGATGGATAGCTCATTCGACAGTGGATACCGTTATAACCGTTTCAGCAGTAATAACCGCGCTTGTATTTCCATATCCACGGTAATAACGCAGGCTTTGCTGCCATCACCACGGTATTACCATCACCTTTGCACCATTACTGCGGAGTTTATAACCGCTTTGCTCTTAGCCTTGTAACTCTCTACCTCACAGAGTGTCATAGTACAATTATCTACAATCCTTGCTGAGTTAAATGGGTCGATTGTACGAACAACCTTCAATTATCTTGTATGATATAATGTATTAACCCGTGAATAGGCCAAATCAGGACCACACGAGATAGTTCAGAAACTAATCTGATTGGTCCACGTGATCATGTCATCGCCGACTCTTTCTATAAATAGAACTGTTCGTCGACACCCTTAACAGTTGCTCTCATGCTCATTATGATCATTCTTAGCCTGAATGACGACTGTTTAAGTTCAGGCTACTGGGTTGACTGTCTGGATATAGATTTTTCACTCAATGTACATTTATAATTATTCTTTCTGATGTAATTGTGCAATATATGTGACCAGATAGCCTCGAAATCGTTTCACTGTTTCGTTTCAAGAAGTGGACAGTCTCTGACTCGGACCCTTTTTCGTTCAGGAGCCGACCTGGGACAACACCATCGTCTGCCAGCAATTCCGAACAAGCCTCCCGCTCAGAGTGCACTATCCTGATGGACATGGAGTATCTGTTCCACTTCAGTGCAGTGAACAGACAAATCGTTTCTGCCTGGTCGCTGTTCGAAGCCACCGTTCTTCCTCGCGAACAGCTCCTTGAACGTGTTTCTGAACTGCGTGCTCATTCCGCAGTAAATGAAGAAATTGACGGAATAGCTGAGCATGATGAAGAGATTTATGCAGATCGATGCGATTTCCGTCGCATTTGGATCCATCAACCGGAAATGATCGTCGAAGATCGTGTTCTCGATGATCATGATGATGAAGAGGACGGCCAGAGGGAATTCCACGACGAGGAAAACCCCGACGACTGCAACTAGCATCATCGTTGTTCCGTTACTCTCCGCCAGGCGGCGACACTCCGACTTCCGGTTCTGCTTTAGCAGTTGGAATCTCCGTCGCTGGGCAACGCGCATCGTGTGCACGAGCAGAGTGTTCATCACGACGAGCACGAAGCAGGGAACCAGATGGATGAACACGACACGGAACCAGTAGTACACATTGAAGTGGATGTCGACATGACCCTTGACGAGCGAATTGACCTTCTGCGTACAGGCGTCGACGTACACTTCCGGGTCGACGAGTGACCTCACTCTGACGCGGACGTAGTCGTAGTCGAAGAAGCGGCTGACCTGCGACAAAATGGCGGCCACGTTGACGGTAACGGCAATCCGGACGGCATTGGCGACGGTGCTCCACTCCTTGGCGTGCGTGGAGTGACACACGCAGACGTACCTCTGGATTCCCAGAGCCACCGTCAACCAGATGGAAGCCGTGTGAAAAATGGTCGGAAGGTTGTCCGTCAGAAGAAAGTAGACGTTGCACCATCGGTGAGGGACCCAGTCGCGGTAGTGGCCGCCGATGTAAAAGTAGAGGTAGCAGGGGAGGGGCCAGACCCCCGTCAGGATGTTCGATATGGCCGTGGCAACGAGGAGGGTGTTCGTCGCCGTGCGCATATTCGGCTTCAGGAGGACAGCAATGACGAGGACGTTGGTTACGATGGTCGAGAAAACGATCACCGGAAGTAGATACCTATGAATGACAACCGGAAGTAGATACCTATGAATGACAACCGGAAGTAGATGCCAATGAATGACAACCGGAAATAGATACCTATGAATGACAACCGGAAGTAGAAGTAGATACCTATGCATGACAACCGGAAGTAGATACCTATGAATGACAACCGGAAGTAGATACCTATAAATGACAACCGGAAGTGGATACCTATAAATGACAACTGGAAGTAGATACCTATAAATGACAATCGGAAGTAGATACCTATGCATGACAACCGGAAGTAGATGCCTTAAATTTTACGCAAACAAACAATTACAGATTAAATAATTATAGTACATAACGAGACAGAACTATATATATAATGTTTCTATATGTACTTTGAATAGTATTCAGTTACTAGCTCTTTTACAGTGTCAGTATTTGCTACCCGTTACTTGCTGAATGAATATGCATCCACAGTCATCCACGCAATTACGATATCATCGTTTTCAAAGTGTACAATTATAGCCCATCGATTTTTTTGAACTTGCTAACTGACATGTTCACATTTTTATGTTACTCGTTAAGCCAGATTAGGATGAAACACAAGTCATTGGCACATCGATCGTGACTATATATTTGTACATACATATATATATATATATATATATATATATATATATATATATATTAAGGAGATTTCAATCTCTGTTTAGTACGGCGGTCAATAGACGGGACGCTTTAATGGCTTGGCTTCCATTCAAGGAGGCGACGTTGGTGTGGGATTTCACTCGATTAATTAATTCGTTGAGAAATGAGGATAGGCCGTGTGAGGTCGCTGTGGATCACAATTTACATTTCAATTGAGATCCGGGCTTTTCACAAGCGCTCTATAACAGACAGATCTCATTACATTAGATTTTATTGGATTTGGATTGAATTGGATTTGATTGGAGATTAGATTAAAACTATATTACAGATTAGATTAGAGATTTGATTAGAGAATTGATAAGCGAATAGATCAGAGATTAGATTAGATATTGAACCAGAGATCAGATCAAAGATTAGAGGTTTGATCACAGTTCAGATCAGAGATTTGACAATAAAATAGATAGGAGGCTAGATGAGAGATTAGGTCAGAGATTAGATTAGGGAATAGACTCGGGATGCTATTAGAGATAAAAGTAGTTCAGATTAGATCATTTACCCGTTGACGGAGATAGCGAAGTCGTTCTGTTGGAGGATGATAAGAGTATCCGTCACATTCGCCGTTCCATTGTGACCGAAAGAAGTGACATGAGACTTGTCAACCGCCAGTTCATCCTCCTCCTCTTCCCCAGCTGCCGCTGGACCAGCCATCTCCCATCCTCCTTCCGTGACATCCTCGTGTCGCAAATCTTTGTTCATCGTCACTGAACAGAAAGCATGCGAAGACACAGGTTTCAATCCATCACGACTCTGGGGCAAACTGTAAAGAGTGCATTACGGTATCATCTCACTTTAATGCAGTCGTCAATGCAATGGTTTATATCATAATGGGTTACCCAACAGAAGAGCGCCAACAGAAGAGCGCCAACAAAACAGCGCCAACAAAGAGCGCCAACAAAACAGCGCCAACAAAAGAGCACCCAATAAAAGAGCGCCAGCAAAAGAGCGCCAACAAAAGAGCGCCCAACAAAAGAGCGCCCAACAAAAGTACGCCGACAAAAGAGCACCCGACAAAAGAGCACCCGACAGAAGAACAATGACTTGCCGGATATAAAGTATATGACTCTTAGAAACAAACTTCAAAAATATCTTTGAAGTACAGTAAGTAAATATTTCAAGGGTAGTTATTTGGAAGCCCAAACTGGTCACGACCTTACCTTGATGTTCATAAGAGCACACAATATTATTTGCTTGTTCCTATAAGCATCCATCGCATCGTCTTATTGACACATGCAATCTTTTCTAATGAGTTACATAGCGCCTATGTTTAATGTTCAATTCATCTACCAATAACTCTCTCAAGTGAAAATGCAATAAGAAGCACGTTACGCAAACGCAACTGGACGGTAACACCTATCGTGTTTTTATCAAATTTTATTGAGAATTGACTGAATGGATTATGTTGACGTCGACATAGAGGCAGAGGAACTTGAACTCTAAGTAGGGGAGTGGATTTGACAAAATATCGAGAACTATGATGGCGATCGTCATTCACTTGCATGGACGCAAGACTGGAAAGTCCCTATGTAACATCGTGTTAATAGTCTTTGAGCGATAATCTGGAGCAAGAATTGTTTACATCATGTTTACATACAAAGCTGTTCGTTAACATTTAGTTATGATGGAAAATTGAAGAATAACCATGTAATTAAAACTACAAAAATGCCTCTTGAGGTTTAATACATCATATTTTGAAAAAGAGGCAGAATTTAAACTTGGTTGACATCTATATTTTTATGTGAAATGGGTACACGGAAATTTAGCGAGTAACAATTCCTCTAATATAGATTAGTTCATTAATTCGTAAACATTGCGACAGTAAACTTTCAACTGTACCCTACAGGGTGGGGTGTGGGGTGTAGGGTGCAGAACACGATATTGACGGGAGTCCTGTATCCTCGTCAAATAATTTGCGAACAGAATAGTTTAAAAAGTAATTTCTATCAGGGATTATATCGTTGTTTATCGTAGTCTTAGAAATCGTCTCTTGTCAGTGACGAGTAAATTTGTGCAACAAATCAGATAAATTTCTTATTGCATTCAATTTCTATGTAGAAAATTGTGACTAGCCTACGTCTACAAATTTCGCGTGCGGCAATTTTAAAATGACATCGTCTATTTTAGCCTCTGTATTTTTTAAGGAATGTCAAGTTTGAGGCTAAATCGTCAACGATTGTTGACAATCGTTTTCCTGTAAATTCTCAATTTCTGATAGAAACATCTCATCTTTATCCGGTGGTCACAGTTTTTATTGAGTCATCGCGTGCATGCAAATCACAAATACATGAGTAATGACTGCCTTCAGTTATCCAGGCCAGTCCACGGGCGAAACAGAGAAGAAGCAAGGTGGGACGATTGGATTTATAGAAATGGCGTCCATAAAGAAAATTACAGATACGCCCGAAGCGAGATGATTGCAAGCGCTTTGGACACCTGTGGCTTTCTCAACAAGAACGTTCATGATAACAGTGACAACTATCATCCATAAAGAATAATTTATCAGAGAATAAATCAATTGTCAATGATAGCTTCTCGTAATACAGTCGCCGATATTGCAATCGCTGTCTTGAGGTTCCTATCTGCTTCGGGAAGAAATCCTATGTTTCCATATTATACAGCTGACCAGAATAATGATTTAATATGCTACTTCACAGATTGTGATTATGTAGGCTTATAATTGCACTATTTAAATCCGTATCGTTATCTCAAATGTTATTCTCTCTCTCTCTCTCTCTCTCTCTCTCTCTCTCTCTCTCTCTCTCTCTCTCTCTCTCTCTCTCTCTCTCTCTCTCTCTCTCAGACTCTCTCTATCACCTTCTGTATATGATTTTATATGATATATATATATATTATTATATATAAATAATTATGTATTTATCTATCTATATTATGATGCAGTCCATACATTGCATTGTATATTATTGCATTTTCTTGTCATTACAGCGGTGTTCTGTATCGCATATAATGTATCGTCTCGTGCAAATCACTTTGTATTTAACTGTATTGCAGTTTGAGTGTAATTCTGTAATGTATTGCTTACGCATCGTACTACGTCGCATCATTTTCTACAGTTCTAGGTCTAACCTGGCAGATTTGTATCCAATTCTCAACTTGTAAATTTTTCCATATTTCAATAACATCGTTCATACATCCATTTTTCTCCATCCTTTTAACTGTCCATCCATCCATCCATCCATCCATCCGTTCACTTGTTTCTTTGTCCGCCTGTCTGTCTGTCTATTTGTCTGTCTGTCTGTCATTTCTGTCTGTCTGTAGGTTTTCATTTGTCTGTTTTTTATCTGCCAATTTCTCGACTCGTCGGACTTCTTTATAATCAATGCAATGACTTCGAAAACGCTTTTCACGACATCACCTTCCACCGACAGTGTGTTGTACGACGGTATCGCACTCAACGATTGCCATATGTTTTATACCTACAGACATGTGAAATACGATCATCGATGTATATAGTTTTTAAGCATAGATCAATGACCATCCGTTTTCATGCATGCGTGTATGCATAATAATATTTCATGCTTGCATATATAAATATATATATATATATATATAAATATGCATACAAAAATGAATACGTATATCGCGTGAATGGCGTGAATATGCACACTTGAATATAATAATACATACATACAGACATGCGTACCCGAATACACAGTGATTACATATATCTATATATATAAGGAAATTATCAAGTACATACATGAATACAAAACACGTCCATATGTATATATATATATATATAGACATATATTTTGTAGCTGAGAAACGGTGGAACAATTATGATTAGCTCAATATCGGAAAGTGCTTCGGATAAGAGAGGTCAGAAAAGATCAATTAGAAATGGACAGGCAATTTCCGTGGCATCAGGGCATGTATGATATATCAGGGTATAATACGTATGATGTTTGTCTCTATTTAAGTTCTTCACTTGGAACTGATCTACGACCACTTTGCCTGATTTCAGCTCTAGGAATCACGACACAGACTGCCACAGAGACACACAGACAGACAGACAGACAGATCAAGGGGAATGCAGACAAGCAGAGAGAAGGGCCGTAATAAACAGATAGTAAAGTCAGGACTAAGTGAATAAACCCTGTATTTACAATCTGTCTTTGCCTGTCCATTCTTCTCCAAGGGTTGCCAATCTTTCTCCAATGGCATTATTTCCAAGCAAGGTGCAGGCCTGGTGGACCACTGTGCCTAAGACCCCCTAAGCAAAAGTGGTAGGAGTCTGGGAGAGGGCTCGGTGAGCCCGTCCCATAAAATCGTCAAAGGCGCATTATTAGCATACAAACAGTCAAATTAGGCTTATGATATCTTAATTTTGATCGTCAATATCAGTCACGAAAATCACATGAAACTGGTCAAGCCCGTAAAGTCAATGTATTCCAGTTTCTAGATGTTGTACATAAAGACCTCATATTTATCTTATTCTGACACTTAAAACAGGTCCGCGCTAAGCAGACTCTCAATAACAAGCTGACAAAAACAAAATTAATCAGATTGTGTAGTCATTGAGCGAGGCTCCATGGTCCAGAAAAACATCGTCCACGTGCCAAAATTGACCCATGGGTCGGCTTTTTACTTAGTGCAACTTGAATGGCGAAGCCAACCTAACAGAGAAACTGGAGGGTAGAGCCAATGATGAGCCTACTTTATGCGTTGCAAGTTACCTCATCAGGAAGTAAAGTAACCAATTGCATTCACAATTGTCATGAATACAATTACATATACAATAATCATGAATATGATTACATTTGCAGTTGTTGTCATTACAATTACATTTACAAATGTTGCTATTAAAACAAAACTAACAATTGGGGCCTATATGCGCTACTTAGTCGCAATACACAATAGCATTCATAATTGTAGCAATTCAAATGAATTTGATTTTTAACATTACATCTACAGTTACAGTTGTTGTCATTACAATTACAAATGTTGCCATTAGAGTTATACATTTACATTTGTTTCAACAAGAATTACATAGATTTTATTTTAAAATAGGCCTATCATATCCCCATTTGCAATTGTCACAACAATGACATTTACATGTGTTATAATTACAATCACATGCGCTATTGTTATAAATTACAGCTACAATTGTTGTGATTACAATTACAATCGCTATACATTTAATATATATATATATATATATATATATATATTATTCTCCTCCTTTGATCTTCAAACCACCACACTGTAGTACAGCTTGCAAAGGAATTCCCTAGGGCGTGCAAAAGAAGTTATGAACCTAGCAACACCTTTGCAGGTAGTTAAACCGTATCCTCTGGCTTCCCAGCAGAATATCAGAGAGCTTAGTGCCGGTCGCGTCTGATGGAGGACTTGGATGCAGAGGGAATGAGAAAAAATAAGCCATAGGTCATCGTTTCTCCCTGACGTCTGACATTCTCCGTTTAGTACTTAGACCGTCACATACTGTCTTGATATATGCACAACATGATTCAGACGGCAAATAAATGGGCAGACCAGACATGGACATGCCTTTCGACCGGTCAATTGAATTCCTGACGACCTACCTCTATCGGCCGACGAGGGACAAATGTCAGACGTCAGGGAGGAACTAAGACGGATGGTGTATGCCTCCCCATTCCCTCTGTCTCCAAGTCTTCCTTCGGACGCGACAGACTCTAAGCTCCTTGACATTCTGCTGGGAAGCCAGGGTAGAGGAATCGTCATAGAGACAAACGACATCTGTGATCAGACGAGGACGAAGATAAATTGCGAATATGGCGCATCTCTGTGTATATTTAGTGATCGTTGATAGGAACCATCAGCAGAGTTTGGGCCATTCCAAGAGAATGCTCCATAATTTTGCCTGTGTAGCTAATGGAACATAGGCCAATATATAGTTTTTTTGATAATGAAAATAATGTGGCGTTATCGCTCATGCGTCACGTTCAAGTTGAATTACTGATGACTTCATAAATACATTGAGGCATAAACATTACTACAAATAATGAAAATATTAATAGTAATAATAATAATAATATTATTATTATTATTTTTATTATTAATATTATCATTATCATTATTATCATTGTTATTATTATTATTATTATTATTGTTACTGTTATTAATATTATTATTATCATTTATATATATTATTATAATTATTATAATTATTATTATTGTTATTATTATTATTATTATTATTATTATTGTTATTATGGTTATCATTACTGCCACTACTACAAAAGTCGTAATAGTAGTAAAGAAGTGTGGGATTTCGAAATTAAATAACTGAATGTGAATCTGAAGAGCGGAACAATTGTATGTGAAAAGTAAGAATACTCTATCTGGTCTACCCTACACAGTAACCGCATCAAGCAAAGTTCGAACCCGGACTCATCGCTAATCAGGCTTAGCACAGTAACCAATCAGCAACGGTGTTTCACATCGTGACCTGTGAGTATCGATCAGTGGAGTCACCTCTGAGTGACGTCACTCAATCAGTCAGACACGGATCGATGGGAGACATTCCCG
>OY365816.1:25205912-25228412 GCA_959347315.1 Bimastos eiseni
TGTTCGTAAGTATGTATGTATGTGTGTAGGATTGCATGTGTTTATGTATGACCACATGTATATACGTTTGCTTGGCACGTATGCATGTATGCATGTATGTGTGTATGTGTGTATAATTAGATAATACATGGGGGCAGCGTTGCACACTTATTTCATGCGCTAATCGATATCGTTTTCGACGATATTGATTTGTTTTGTTGCGTCCGTACTCAGAATCTGTCATCGAAAGGTCGGTCCTCGGGTCTCTCTCGCTCTCTGCCTCTGTCTCTCTACCACTGTCTTTCTTCTCTGTCTCTGTCATCGAAAGGTCGGTCCTCGGGTCTCTCTCGCTCTCTGCCTCTGTCTCTCTACCACTGTCTTTTTTTCTCTGTCTCTGTCATCGAAAGGTCGCCGGTTCTCGCCTGTGAATGGAACATTACCAAGTCATTAGCGTAAACTCGCCTCTGCCATTAAGCGCTGGTGCAGTTATAATATATATTATATATTATATTATTATAATTATATTATATATTAAATTATTATATATTATATATTGTATTATTAAATATTATATATTATATTTTGCACTATATCTTGCGATGAACTTTTTCGTGCCTGAAACCTTGGCGTTAGCGATTCATCTTCTATTTCAGGGAATCAATATTCATTATGGGAAATTCGCTTCTTAACAAACCAGCTTCTTTACCAGATGCAATATTACATTGACATTCTACGCTGCACATATTGTGTGCCATTTTCGCTAGTTCATACACTTCCCGTTAAAATGCATGTGTCAGTTTCCAAATCATCAGCCAATAAACGTATTTGCAAATCATTAGAGCGTATTCTGGTGTAGAGTAAATTAGCAATATGCTACACAATACTGTTTCATAAGGCAATTATTTTTGAAAACTTCATAACCGTTATCTCAAAAGCATAGGACACCACTGTCAGAAGGGTTGTCTAAGGGGTAAACCATTGGTAGGTCCAGGTTCTCCTCTTAACCTAATGGTGAATGCATTTTCAAAAATGATGAGTGGACCCCTCTCCATAAGATCGAAACAAGGAAATTCGTTTTGCTATAAAATTATGGTCTAACTTAAAGCCGTGAATAAAAAACGAGAAGCAATTGGTCCGCAAAAGTAAAGACCCGGCTGGAAGAAATGAATAAGATCAAGACGATAAAATTCCTAAGCAAAATAACATCCTACCAGACTTCCAAAGTCAAATTCCTTTTTGAGCAACACTTGTCGAATGAGGTCTTCTCCGGAACAGATTTATTCTGCTGTAATACTTCGAGAAAGCGACTAATCCGGCCGCTACTTCTTCAGTATAAAGCGTTTTGAGCCTCGCTGATGCTATAGCACGAAGTCTTTCAGGCGCTCGCAGTCAACTAACGCTGACGATTGACTCAACGCTGGCGTTCGTTTGACGGCAAAGCAGCTCAACGCTCACATATAGTCTTCGTTGAGCGTCTTACCCGGCTGTTTCGGCTTTGTTGTGGAGCGATTTTCGAAGAGGTTGAACAACCCGAACGATGCTACTAAGCGACCAATTATCTGACTGGATGACGATGCTTTAAGCCGGTCGTTTCGACCATTAGACGACTGGATTTAAATGCATAAGCGGACTTTAATAATGATATGGTTTCGTTCTGCCGAGTGAAATGAGTCGGGTTCGTAAAGGCAGATCCTGCAAAACACGATCATTACTTGTACCGAGAATTGGCAGTTCGCAACATGTCATCCACGTATACCCAGCCACCCACCCAACGACACCCACACAACCTCCCGCCAAATCACCCATCCAGCCACCGACTCAACTAAACACCACCAAACCACTCACCCAGTCACCAGATCAGTCAACCGCCCACTCACAATGCACACTTTAAGCTGCTTATCATTAAACTACGTTAGACAAATTGCTTCTTTATAATTACCTTGAGTAGCGACTTCTAAAGCGCAGTGTTTAATCGCATACGGCATAAATCGAAGACCAATTCTAGTTATCCCGTTGTCAAAGCTCTTAAGCCGCTTGGTCGAAAAAAATACCTTCAACTACATTACTTTACACAAATCAGTTTCTGTAACTCAGAATAGGCGGCCAAACGCGTCAACTTCTAATATCGCATCATCGTGTATAAATGCCTGAAAAACTGCGAATGGCGCTACCTCGCCGACAACATCAAACCACAGTCAGACGATCCCAATCATAGAACATGGATATGTTCTATAATTATATTAGTTCCAGATCAGTAAGCCTAACCATCACTAAAGCGGGCGATCGTCCAGCTTTTCGGGTCGTTGGTACAAGTGCCTAGAAAAGTCTTACTGCACATACTCAGGAGGCTAAAAGCTTTAATGTTTTTAATGTTATCTAATATACGTAGCTCTGATCATTTGCGATGACAGTACTGTTGATAGTGTGTGTGTTGAGCATATAGAACTTGTTAATTGTTACTGACGCTGCCATAGGAGTTGTCCTTACAATCACAAATAATTTCCATATTCTCTTCACGGTGTGTGAAGGCTAGCGTAATCAAACAACCAGTCAAACAACCAGCCAATCAATCAGTCAATCAATCAATTGGTATTCGTTTATTTCCAAAAACAGTCAAGATGGCACACCCGCGTCTTGAATCCCGATGAGTCTGTCCAATTAATCTACAGCATTACAGAACAATGACTCCCCTTTTCTTCTGCCTCCTCTGGGACAGACTAACAGTCCAATTACGGCTAACAAATGTTCTTATTTTGCAGGAGTGCTAAGAAACTGTTTTTATTCTTTATCGGCAACGTGTACCCTTGGGATCATGGTCGTAGACTGTACACGTTTACCGGTATTCTTGGAGGCGATTATTTAGCAGACGGTGGAGTTTGCGATTATAGCCACAAAAAGGCGGATATCGACTGACTCGGCAAATTAATCCGCAGTCGGTGCTGAATGGGGTAGAAAGTCACTGATTTAATCCTCATCGAAAACTGCTCCATCGATGGGTTTTCAACGGTACTGTACAGTTCGACTAAAACGCTCAGGTTTTCTAAGGTTTTTTGGAAAAACCTAAAAAATCACATGTAAAAAATTTAGGTTTTTTATTTTCTACCTTTTTAATAAAAAGCTATTAATGTTATGGGATTTCCATTTGTGACGTTCGCGTGGCTTTCTTCGCTCACTGGGTGTAGGCTTTCAGTCACTTAATAATACATGTGCTATCCAAAAATTGATGCACATTTTGCATGCAAGGACTTTCCCTAAAGCTGGTCGCACTCAAAATGAGCTGAATTCTGTCCTTGAGCTACTGTAAGACAACCCTGTCAACCCAGATATGAGCGATGCATTCGAAATTTGGTATTCACGTCATGCCTGCGCTTTCATGCTTCTTTCAACTATCAATAACCTGTTAGCTTTCTATGAATATTACGATGATGGATTTAATGAGCTCATCTGAGATGTAATCCCCTTCAGGAAAAAGAACACCCTACCAGTTTCTCTACCATTCTGCAACCCTCTGTCGTAATGTCTACTATACCATGCACACGGTGTGAATAAAACTGATGGATTCACCAAATTGATCTACAACTCATCTCCGACTTGTCCGCCACAGTCTGGCGTGTCCAGCATTCCGTTTTCTGCGATGCTAAAGAATTAACGAGCGAAACAACACAGGGCAACGGTCGAACCATCATTCCTGAGGCAGCATTGTCATAATCGATCAGCGTCCTTCGATCCGAAGAGACAGTGATGGGGCTTTCATATATCTGGAAGAACGGTTGGCAGATTGCTTCCCAGGCGAAACATCTGCCCGGTCGCGGATCATTGACATATCGAGGTCAACAGGGTCAGCCGTAAACATAGCAACCGTTCGGAGGTCTGCAATTTCCAGCGAAATTGGAAAAGATCGCTGCGCTCGTCTGACAGATGCTCCTGAAATCCTATCGCTAAGGTTTGTGATCGTGGAATCATTTTTGAGTCGTCTGCGACTGAAAACATTAGCCAGGACAATGCGGACACGCTTCGCTATTTTGGTCTCTGCGATTAAAGAGCATCCATCAACGTCAGACTGATGGTGTTCTTGATATGGTGTTGATTTCAAGCAGCGAGTAATTCAAAAACTTTTTGTAAATATTATATTCCTAGTTATCCATCAAATCTATCTACGCAAAGTCAGCCCCTACAAGTACGCCCATGCACACGTCACGAACGACAACACATCATAATACAATACAAACGATATACAATAGAAACTCAACGAAATGCATTAATTTTTTTAAACAGTGCAATAAAAATTGAATAGAATAAAATACATTACAACACAATACAAAGAATAATAATACGATTAAATGGGGTGCAGGTAATTCAGGTCAATCCAGTGATCGCCAACATGCAAGTTCCTGTCACAATTGGTTGTAGTAGTTCATTTTGTGTCAACTGTAGGCCTTACACCTTGAAGGAACTCTCTTTTCCACTGGCCTTGTCAACACTTTCTCATATCTATTTGTATGCAGAATCACACAGACCATCAGAGGGTATAGCGAAATCGGTGAAAACACGCATATGTACATGTATACGTGGATTAAACACACAGCTTTGTGAAGTAGACTAGACATGAATTGACCACGCATCTGCTGTTGCACACCAAGTTATTCCATCAAATGATTCTATCAAATGACGCCATAAAAAGGCGTACACTACAGCAAAAAGCACACCAATACAGTGAGCCAATACAAACCAGAACAATGACAGAATTGCTTAGAACAGTAAATACCCAGCAATGCAATGCAATACAATATATATATAAAATTTCGCATTACTATAGCGAATGTTTTTTTATTATTCTCAATGAGTTAATTACAACACAATTTGTTATCTCAAGAATAACATACTATGCACAGGCAATCTTTAAAAAGTATTTTATATGGAGTTCAACAAGGTCACACACACACGCGCGCGCACAGCCACATACATGCACACACACACACACACACATTCAATGGCAACTCATTTAACGTGTCTGGCCTCACGTCGTGGTCAGAGTCTTAAGTGGCATCGGCTGACGTCAGTGACTTTAGCGGGATGTCCAAGGGTGTGGATTACTACTAAGCGAATTGTCAGGCAATTGCAGAGGGTATAAATGAAACGAGATGGACAGGTGATTGGTCTACAACGGTAGCGAACTTCCTGTTTATATGGCGCCAGTGTAATTAGAGTCCAATAAAATGGAAGGCAATCTAAAACAATACATCAAAGGAGTGTCTCCTAGGTTCCAAGCACTTTTTAGTGCAATGCACCCTTAATGAAAACTATCCAAACAACGTTATCAGCAGACCACAATTTCAATTTATCCTCCTCCAACTTCTTCTTTGTCTGAATGACGAGCAAAGATCCTTGTTTTTAATCGCAGTGTCGCGTTAATTCTTACACCACTTCAGGGTCTTTCGAATTGTCATCGGACGTTGTCCGTTGTGGCGATAACTGGTCTTTCGCGTTTCTTTAATAGGACTGGTGGCGAAAACCTCGGAAGCCGCTGCACTCAAGTTGACAAACACATCATAAATAATATATTGAAGTAGGCCGTATACGGTAAAATGGAATATTATGGATATGTTCAGACACACACTCTCTGTCAACATGGCGCTTAGTTGAATACCATGTCTTCTGAAGCGTTGTGAAATCAAAGTTAGGAGACAAACTAAATTGTTTCAGGGATGAACTTACACTAATATCAACAAATTTTCTTTTCCTCGAGTCAGTCAAAGGCGTGGTAAGTTCCTGGATTATAGGGGATCCATTATCAGGTTCCGTTTCGCCGGCATATACGCTGACAAGTTACCGACAACTCGTGCATTGGTTATCGTAATCGCACTCTTGAGATTTTCGCGAACAAGTCTGCGAAAGCGCGGGGACCAGTATATTCACAGGCGCTTCGTCAAAACATAATACTGGGGCACTCTAATATCCGAGTGAGGGAAAGAGGCGGCTTCTCTGCTAGTAGTTTGGAACAGAGGAGATTCGTTTCCTGACTTTACTAAAGACTAAGTAAGTAACGTTATTCATTAGCAGACGACTTGTGAAAATGACTTTCCCGCCATGCATAATTATATCCACGCATATAACCACGCAAATATGAACACATATAGCAATTAGCCACACATATATAGGCTATAGCCATGCAAATATCCACGCATATAGCCACCCATACAGCCACTCTTATATCCGCGCATATAGCCACATATATATGAAGGCACGCATAGTCATTAGCCACACTGTCGACACCAGTATCCACTCAGATATCCGCGCCATTGTCGGCAGATGCCATGCTGCAGTTCTCGCAGAAGATTAGTTTTCGGAATAACGACTTAATGACTGGATTCGGTTCCATGGAAGACGTCTTCGGTGCGGGACGTGCTTTACCTCAACATGGAAACAGACGTCCCGCGGAAGCAGAGCCCGTCATTACAGCGAAATTGCGATTAGTTTGTCAATTCCGAGCCGGGTGTGGCGACAGATCTGTTCTCAAGCAAAATCGGTTCCAACCTCGGGCCACTTTTTGCACAGCACTGTTAAGTGAATTTTAAAGTATCCAACTGCTTTATGGCAGAATTTCATATGAAGCAATATTTATTGTGAGTGGAATAGCTGTAGCACTAACAGTCGCAATGTTTAAAGTCGCAATTTGAACACGGCACAATTCTGTAGTAAACTGAACATATTGACAACAAACGTTATCGAAGAATAGTTCTATTTCACACAATATTATTATTTAGGGTCAGACGAGACAATCGCAATATCTTTCTGAAGATTTTTTCTTCCGTGCCTTAATTGTCTTCACACCGCTCGAGTTGTCTGACTCGCTTTTGATCTTGAACTGTGCTTATTTAATACACACATTAAGAAGGTCGAAACAGCATACGAATTATTTCATTCGCTAGATCGTGTGGGTATCATTTCGCGTTAAGGCTTCTGCTCACTGTCCAATTTTATGAGTGCGATGCGACAGTTTAGTACCATTCTGTGTCCAACGTTCCCTGGAAGTTGAGACGGAGTTAGAGTCTATACTTTCCTGAATGCTGTCTTATCTTGTTTCGTTGCTTAGTCCCTTGGTCTCTAATAAAGGCTCCGTTTAACTTCTCGATTTAAAAACCTGGTCCATGCATCCCTCCGAACCCTCGCATATATCCGAGGGAAATCCCTCGCTTATCGAAGAGAGAGTGGGTCACTTCTGACTCGATGACCTGTTTTACTTTCCTTAAGATGACCACACAGGTACTAGAATCTACCGGGGTAGCTGTTTACGGTCGCGCCTCGTTCAAGGTGAATGGGTGTTTACCTCGTCGCTAAACGCCGAGACGTGAAAATCAAAGGACGCGTAATATCTCCCACATCTCCTTAGTATTCAACCCCGTGGTACGTGCTGGCTGGTCGTAAATAGACCACTAAGACTGGTGCTAATAGACGATATATATATAATCCATATATCCATATAAATATATAATATATTATATATTAAAGATTATATATTATATAGGTCTACACATAATGGTATGTGTATATAGGCTATAGGTTCTTTAGCTACCATGTCATAAGTTACCAATTACAGCTCGTCTAACACTGTGCGACTCATAATTGTCCAAGAATAGCTGAAACATTGTATGCCATAAGAAATGGACAGCCAAAAATATTCAATATAGATGCAGAACGAACAAAGACGATTTCCTATATTCACTGCCCCTCGACCGTAGTTATTCCGTAGGCAGACAATCGAAGCGAAGATATATATTTTTTAAACTGGAAAGATGTACCTTTAAATGCACTGTACACCAGACTGCGGAAATGCAGTTGGTTAAATTTAAAAAAATGGTTACTTGATTACTTACTTTAAGGGAAAGATAAAATAAGATTGTAAAAAATCAATCGTTCTTCTGTTAAGGGAAAGATAAAATAGGAGGAATTTATGGAGGAAAGCTATCTAAACAAACAGAAATGCTTACATGAGTGATAAAGGACCATAAAAGGGAAAGCACATTTGCTTTAAGGGAAAGATAAAATAAGATTGTAAAAAATCAATCGTTCTTCTGTTATATTAAGAAAGATCAATCAATCAAAACCATTTTTATTTTGAGACACCAATCAAAGTCAAAACAAAACAATTGAACCGCCCACGACAGAGAGACAGTCTAATCGTTAATCAATGATTGGCAATAAATTCAGTTATATCAAAAAGTCAATTTATTTCTCTGTTATGCAGTTTTATTTGTTCTCTGTAATCAATCATAAACAGACACCAATACGTTTAAGCCTACATGAAGTTACATATGGTATATATATATATATATATATATATATATATATATATATATATATATATATATTTAGAGGCAGAGCTTCAAACATGTCCATAGAAATGATCTTCTTATTCGGTTACCAGATGATCGATGATTATTGAACATGTACGTCATATTTTACTGAATACAATTCTCTGGAACGATTTATGTCTCATAATAGATTATAAATAGTTTGTATGACGCTGGAAGATATTTCAACTGCATCCAATGAAGAACCATAAATAGTAGGAGAATGGAATGGTTGGCGAGACATTAGGGCGGCAGAAAAACCAAAGGTTTTATATCTCATCTGAGGTCTTGACTCTGATCACAAAGAAAACGAAACTTCCAATGAGTCATTGATTAAGTAATTTTCCAAAGTGCAATTATGCCAAAACTGTTTTAATCAAGACGGTCAAAGTAACTACAAATACTTAACAAATAAGTTTACGATTCAAATAACTTTTATGGTCCTTTATCACTCATGTAAGCATTTCTGTTTGTTTAGATAGCTTTCCTCCATAAATTCCTCCTAATTTACGAAGAACTTAGTTTAAAATAATGCTATAGATATAAATCTCTGCTGCCATAGCGTCACAGTGACGTCATTTTATAACAATCCCTTAAACCTCCACTCCGTTCCCCTCCATTCACCAATTAATTAAGACCTTGATCACACAACCATATTCTTTCACCCAAATACGACTCTCAATTTTACCCCAGAATCTACTTTTATCATCCACCGTAAATCATGTTAGCATGTCTGCGTTTTTACCAGATTGTTTTCTTTCTCCATAAGCGAATATACTATGTAGTAAATTGCCAATAATTCACTGTGCTTGTCAGCTAATTAGCCTCAGCGTCAAACGCGTCATCATAACCTTTGACCAACAATTAACGCACACATTCCTACACACAAACAGACAAACACCTACACTTACACAAACTCACAGACACACATACAGACACGCGTACCCACATGCAACGCCCGTAGGTCATTGTGTCACACAAACACAATTAGATACCTTAACTCTTAGTCGTTAAGTGTATGTGCATCGTGGAAAGCGCCGTCTTCGAGCCTTGTTGGAACATCACCGAAAGTAACAATCACAGCATCCTCCCTTCTCAATCGTTTAATACACAACATCCTCTGTATCTAACTAAGCATCTCGTCTGTGTCCGGGGATGCGGTCTCTCCCCTAGGATTAAACGGCGACGGATTTCCTCCCAGGTTGTTTTATGGCCAAATTCCTGGAAGGCGCTCGAGAGAGCGGACAAGGGAGCGAGCGGTCCAACTGATTACTCCAGAGATGAATCCAATCTTGGACTCTTTTCAAGTCGACGCTCTGTGCTTCAACTGCCACGCTTGGCTGCACTTTGGCATCGTTTTGGTGATGACGCATTGATTGACCGCATAATTGAGTCACCGTTGATGACGTTTTGGGGGCAAAGTCAGAGGTTAATCTGGTTGTCCTTTGCAAAACAGTATTATTCATATTATTTGTTATTTAACTAGTAACTTCCAAAGTACTGCTGTTTAGTGCAGAAGGCAGCGAACAACGCATTTGTAGGATGGCACAAAATAACCAAATTTAGCTGTGGCTGCAACAGTTTTCAGATAACATTTAGATATAGCAGTAAAAGCTACCAGTTAATAATAATAATAATAATAATAACAACGACGATTTATAAGGCGCCGTAAACGCCGCCATACCATTGCAAGGGCACCTAACAATCGCCTAACAGTTATAGATGCCATTCACAGATTAAATTTAAAGATACATATAACCTTTAAAATAACCATTTGAATTGAAAGCATTAAAAGTTGCCGTTTGGAATACACTGTTCCTGTGAAATATAACAGTAGAACAGGCCATTCAAAGATATCACCAAAGATACCAGTAACATATATGATTGACGACTGGTGTTATCGAACAAGCTATAGGGTCACTACATCTAAAATTCTATCTTGCAGTCTCTCATCCTCTTTAACTCTATCAAAACCAGTTTCATCTCGCGGGGCCTTGCACACTGCAGTCAGCTCTTCTGAGCGGTGTCTCCTACTAGAGGAGCTTTACAAATGCCTAAATAAAATACAACGCAATATATCAAACGTGTAAAGCATTGCCCAGGGCGACTATGGCGAGTGATACAAAGTCCAAGAGGCCACGCAGTTGAATTTCTCCGAGAACATTCATCTTACGAGCGAAGGAATCCTTTGAGTCCTCATCAGAGACCAACAGATTCCAAGGGTTCGCACGGACCATACATACATTGGTTGAATGAAGGCGATGCATACGCGTTGACTGATTGAATGCTTGGCATGAGAGTCGAAGGACAATGCATATAGATCATATGCAAATGAGTTGGTCAACTGAGTCGTGAGGAGGCGTCGTGCATTGCGATGCAGTTGTTGGCCTACGGTGTTTGTAGATTGTTTCTAAGATGGGACTGACAGAAGCGTAGGCAGACGGACAGTTGAGAAGACTGACCGAAGAACGAAAGGATGGAGGGATAAAGAGAGGGAAGGAGAAAGGGAGGAATATAGAGAGGGATGGAGGGATGGCTGTTATGATGGATGGATGGATGACAGATGGATGGACGGATGGACTGACGGACGGACGGACGGACGGACGGATGGATGGAGGGATGGATGGATGGATGGATAAATTGAAGGATGGACTGACGACGGATGGATGCACGGGGATGGCTGGATGGTTGAATTGATTGATTGATTGATTGATTGATTGATTGATGGATGGATGGATTAATAGGGCGATGGATTGATTGATGAGTGTAAGGATGGATTGATGGATGGAAGGAAGGAAGAATGGAGAAAGGATGGAAGGATAGGCAGACGAGCAGACAGCCAAGCGGATGGGTGGATGATGATGAAGAGGTGAGTAGGTGGATGGATAGATGGATGGATGGATGGATGGATGGATGGATGGATGGATGGATGGATGGATGGATGGATGGATGGATGGATGGATGGATGGATGGATGGATGGATGGATGGATGGATGGATGGATGGATGGATGGATGGATGGATGGATGGATGGATGGATGGATGGATGGATGGATGGATGGATGGATGGATGGATGGATGGATGGATGGATGGATGGATGGATGGATGGATGGATGGATGGATGGATGGATGGATGGATGGATGGATGGATGGATGGATGGATGGATGGATGGATGGATGCATGGATGGATGGATGGATGGATGGATGGATGGATGGACGCAAATGGGAGACATGGGTAAGACATGCATGTTTCATTTATTATTCATATCTCTAATGGGCGACGTAGCAGCTTTTCCATGAAATGAAATGAACTTAAATGAAATGAACACCGTGCGGTGTTAGCGCTCCGTTTGGTATTTTATCTCAGACATCTGGTGTTTTTTTACATGTCTCTCTCTCTCTCTCTCTTTCTCTATCTCCATCTGTCTGTCTGTCTCTCTCTCTACCTCTATCTGTCTGTCTGTCTGTCTGTCTGTCTCTCTCTCTCTCTCTCTCTATATATATATATATATATCTGTCTCTCTCTATCTTTCTCTCTATCTCTATCTGTCTGTCTGTCTGTTTCTCTTTCTCTCTCTCTCTCTCTCTCTGTCTTTGTCTCTGTCTTTTTCTCTATCTCTATCTCTGTGTGTGTGTGTCTCTCTCTCTGTATCTCTCTGTCTCTGTCTCTGTCTGTCTGTCTGTCTCTCTCTCTGTCTATCTCTCTCTCTCTCTCTCTCTCTCTTACACACACACACACACACTAATGTCTGACGCCATAAATTTCTCCACGAAAATAGGACTCCCGTCCGTCCGAACACCTGCTTGACGAATCGATTGTAACAAATCACCGCATATCAATTAAGTACCGCACTACGCGGTAGAGAACAGAGAACAGATCAGAATTGACAATTTTTATATATGTACGGAACGAGTAATTACCAGCAGTTGCTATACATCGTGTTCGTTTATTTAGAAAGAAAACAATCTGACAAAAGCGCAGAAATTTATTTGCTAACATGAGTGACAGTTGACAATAAAAGTAGCTAGAACTGAATAACAAACTGGTAAATGTTTTATATGATGATCTGGAAATGAATTTAGAGTTGTCTTTGGGTGAGAGCATATAATTGTTTTCTCTAGGCTTTAATTGGTGGTTGGAGTTGCGACGGAGTGGAGGTAGGGTTTGGTGAAGTACATGCGTGAAGATGTGTAAGAAAAAGAACCTTGCGATTTTAAACAAAAGGAAACACCGAACGTTTTACATTCAATGAGAAACATTCGTATATTGCCAATTCGTGCAGTTGGGTTTCATGGGGCAGGCTGTTCCCTTAACCAAAACGCGAGTAGGCCTATCTCATCTTTGACCTGTCTATGCTTGCTATCGTGTCCTTGCGTTGTGATTTACTAAAAACCTATGGAAAATAAATAAGCGCAGAAGCTTTTAACGCCAGCGCAGTAAGGCTCCAGGCATTAGACGACGGTCGGTACAAAAAGAGATCTGCGATGCGCGTGCAAACGTCTCTGCAAACGACAATGGTATAAATTAGACAAAGGCGACGAGAAGGATCCGGAGTGATACGAAGAAACGAAATCGCACAAATTGAGGCTACATAACTGCCACAGTAATTACAAAATGAGCATCTTGTCCAAAGTCAGAGCCAGTTGATTGGCTGGTTTGCTGACTGATTGCTGTGATTACCTCTGGTTGACTGGCTAAATAATTGAATTGCTGACTGGCTGATTGCTTTGATAGCCACTGGTTGACTGTCTGAGTAATTTCGTGGCTAATTGCCTATTTGATTAATAGCTTTAATTAATCACAACTCGTTGTATAATTGGATGACCGAGTAACTTAATGGGAGGATGGAGGGATGGATGAATGGATGGATGAATGGATGGATGAATGGATGGATGCATGCATGGATGGATGCATAGGTGGTTACCTTACATGACCCGATACCTGTATGGCTGGCAGGGTTGTAACAAGCGGAGGTCAGAGGGGCACCGGCCTACCCCAGTTTCAAAACTGGGGGGCAAAACCTCCCAGTTTTATTGCTCAGTGCCTCCCCCATGTGCCCCCCCAAATCGGTTCTTATTTATGTTTTTCCAATGAATTTCTAAGATTACCCTTGTTAAAATAATTTGTGCCCCCATTTTTCACATTTCTGGGGGGAGGCAGAATTAAAAAAGGGGGGGGGGGTAAACAAAAATTTGGGGCGCAATATTTTATAAATTATGCCCCCACTTTTCAAAGCCTTGTTACACCTCTGATGGCTGGCTGAGACACGCGAGTACTGTGTAATGTAAAGTCTGTATAATTTAAAGTTTGTTCGATGGTTGAACGGAGAATCAATCGTCCTACTTACCAGCTATTTTTTTCGAACACTTTCGTCGAGAAACCGTTCACGAGAAACACGGCCATCAGAAAAAAGGACGCCAAGTCCTTCACCTAGTAATAGCAATGGATTTCTCATTGTTGAATTTTCGTATATTTAAATTATTCATTTAATCATTAGTTTGCTTTCCCGGTTTGCGATTAGACTTCTACTATACGACTTCTATAGCGATATCGTAGCAGCCAAAATATGTAAATATGTATAAATATAAATGCATACTTAGAATATACATGTACTATATCCAATAATTAGACTAGAATTAACGTTTCTATGCCTCTGTTTCCGTTTCAGTGCTTCTCTATCCGTCTTAATGTCTCTGTTTCTGTGTTTCTTATTATACGTGAGTTCGGTCATCGCGTTCCAAAGAACCAATGCGTGATACACAATAAAAAGCTGTATTTGATATTGACCATATTCAGAGGGTGAGGAATACAAATAACCATACATAACTCACTGCGACTGTCTCTGTCTTCGTGTTTAGCTGTCTCCTTTTTCCATATTATGTCTCTGTTTCTCTGTTCGTTTGTCCGTCGTGTCTGCCTTAGTTCCTGATAATTCATTTATTTATTTGGAGGATTTATGTAGCGCCCCTACAAGACATCTACTCAGAAGCGCTCAAGAGATAATGTCTCTCCGTCTCCTCTTCGCCGCCTCCGACACCTTCTCCACCTCCATCTATCATTACTACTGTATATCTATATGTTATCTCACTCGTCTTCTTCGATAGTAATTCTCTAAACCCTTCACATCGTCCATCACAACATCGCTCTTAATTGTCTGCCACTGCTCAGTCCTCAGCGGAGTTTCAGCTCAATTTCACTACCAAAGATCTCGCTGCTATACCTTGTCTCAATTACGCTGCAACCGTGCTTTACGATATTCGCATCATTTGAGATGTCAAGACGCCTGGTCCTCCGTCCTGTGATGAACACGCCAACGCCCGAACGCTACTGCTCTTCATTGCGACTGGATAATCTTCGCGGTGACTGATGACAGTCAATAATCCTGGACGATAAAAGTACAGTGTGGCTGTCTCATTAAAAACAATGGCGTTTCTTGTGGTCGAAAGCTGGGGAAACGGACGGTTAATATAAGAAGGGGTTTGTTGAAAAAGAAAGATCAGCAACAAATGAATAGTACTATTCTGAATAAATATATATATATATTATTTTATTTATGTGTGTGTGTGTGTGAGAGAGAGAGATATCATATACGCATCCGAAATTAATGCTCGCTATACTTCATCAGACTGACAATAGACCTACAACAAAATAAGGTTTATGAGATGCAGCCCGTGTATACATAACGAAAGGGTAGACTCAGGCTTAAAACAAGCGCCAGATAAAGTATAATGTAGCGCTGCAGAAGAGAATCGTGGAGATACATGGATAGTTCGCCGTCCACATTGCCTGGTAATCTCCCTTGGTATTATTAGCGAAATGTGCATATTTCATGACTTGACTCAACATTTTGTTATGACGAATTCCCAACCGTGTCAAGCCAAAGCAATGATGATGATGATAATGATGATGATTATGTGTTCTGGGCAAGTCCCTGGCCTATGGTCCGGTGTAGGCTCCATGTCAGGTCGATCCAGATCGATTTGCATGCGAATAGTTTGGAGACCCGAGTGTACCACGCGATCAAGTTTTTATGAACCCAGATCCACTTGTTGGAACTTTGCGTGACCGAAGTCTGGCTTCTGAGAACTCAGTCTAAGAACTTCACTTCTTTCTTCGAATGAGTTAAAACGGTTTCATTTATGCATTAAATAAATTCTATTATTTTTATTGTGTAATTTTCTTCTAAGAGCTAGTCCTTCCCTGAATAAATAACATAGACCTACATGTAAGAGCTCTCGACCGTAATTTGTAAATGCATGCATGTAAAATGCCTGTGTGCATGTAGCAGGTTAATCGTGTAGCGTTTTGGATAACCTTTCAAGGCGTACTTCATTGTTAAGTGCATGTGGATTCGGCCTACTATAAAATCAGAAACTGTGATTTGTTCAAAGTGTGTAAGTGATTAACGGCAAGTTGTTCTCGTTCTCTTGTAACTATAGTTAAAATTTATCTGACCAGTCGCCTACGCACCGGAGGGGAACTCCGGTACTGTCGCATAAAATCTGGATGTATTACCAGTTCCGTAAATAACCCTTTCAAATTTAATAAGGCTCATAAGAAAAGGTCCCCACAAGGCGAAATGGAGGAGATCTGTTCAGGAATATATTGTCGGTGGTCACACAATGTGAGGCGGTGGCTAGTTTCACCTACAACATGACCTCAATCGCAGGCGTCTGGTGAACTTTGACCTAACAAGGGTCATCAAGATTATTAAGTCATGCAAGAGTGTCTGTATCTTCTGCGGCACGCTGTCGGTGGAGGGATCGAATGGTAAACGAGACAATTATCTTTGAACCAATTACAAAGCAATTAAATGTTATTGTACCAATGTAGTACGGTTGGTGGTCCAGACCGTGAATAGGTACAAGTAGATTGTTGCAATCTAACGAATTTAATGGTTACAATCTATTGAAGTAAATTGCTATAAAGTGACCAAGCAATTCTTGACAGCATAATCAAAGACATGGTAAGAACTTTAAATTCAACAAAACAGATGGTATTAATCGGATAGGTAGGGCTATTAGTCAGACCAAAGACATTGATGGTAAAGATAACAGCAGAAGTCAAAGCTGGAACTCTTGAGTCTTGACGCTATGGTGAATGTGAATGTCGAACTAACTGGACTTTGAAGAAGACGTTCGAAGATCGCTAAAAAGGAGATGAAGGGAATTAAAGAATTATCCTACAGTGCTGACTGTGCTACAAAATCAATTCATCGCTTGCTAGTTTACGCTAACTCAGCGTCAAAGGTTCCAGCGGCGAGAAAACGTCACGCATCGGAACTTCCTACACGAGACCGTCGAAAAACTGGCTTTAAGAGGAAATGTACGGAAATTAAATTGTCCCAATATAAAATTGGTCATTTAAATGTAACTCCACGGACTGGTGTTTGTGGAATTACTGGTGATTGTTACTCCTCCTGATGCAATTTGCACTTGTCTTCGTACACCGGCGATGGTTGAACGTGGCGCAATTTGCGCAACATGCCTGGTATATAAACTATACAGACTGTGTTTTGCGCCACGCGGTAATGGAAAAGGTATTACTCCTGTCACTGGATGTGATGAGTAGGGAGACGAACCTTCTGGTTGGGAAATCAAGTGGGATGAGAGCCAAGACTACGTCGGATTACCAATCTATAGGAAGTGATCGTCAAAGTCAACAAGTGATGAACTGGAGGTCCTAGAACGCTTTACTCACCACGGCAGCAAAGAGGAGATCGATGGTAGAATTACTATGGCCAGACCTGCTTGGTCCCCGTGGAATATTAAACATCTGGGCTCTACAGTTGACATGAATGAGAATCATAGCTCTAGAAACTGTTTGCTCTGTCAGTGTACTTCACCTGGGGCACGAGTGAGTGAGTAAGTGATTGATTGATTGATTGAGCGAGTGAGCGAGTGAGCGAGTGAGTGAGTGAGTGAGTGAGCGAGTGAATGACGAAGCGAGTGAGCAAGAAATGTTAATTCATTAACAACTTTGTCATGAAGACTCGCACTGATATCCAGCACTTTTCAGATCAGCTTTTATGACAAAGATTCGAAGTTTAAATATAACCTTGATAAAAGAGAGTAAGACAGACAGATGGTGGTGGTCGTTGCAATTTAACGACTCAATCAATAGTTGGATACACTGAGTGATAACAAAGATAATTCAGGTAGCCCTCCTCCTTTGTCCAGACTTGGAACTGTTAAAGCGCAAACAGTGACAGAGTTTGAACAAGTAGGGCGACGTTCAATTTGTTTTCAGAAGCCTTCTAACCTAACGGAACCTGGAATGCCTCGCTACGCAGATGTCGTCGCCGTCTGGCGAATAACACTGCAGAAAGTCGGGACAGAAATAAAGGGTCACTAATAATAATTCATAATGACATAATTATTAATTAATCTAATCAAATAATATTCTAATAATATTATTTACAATCTTAGTAGTTTCTAGTTGTAATAGTGGTTGAAGAATTAATTATTAATGGCAGTTGTAGTGGCCGCAGCATCAATAGTAATCTTAATAATATTAAATTTCACTATTATTATAATTATATTTTAAAATGATTATCATCATTACTTTTTATCATGATTCCTATCGTAATTATTACTGTTATTAGTTCCTCCATCTCAAATTCTCAACATCATCATGGACAGTTTTGAGATTTTACTTGTTTCACATGTACATCATAGTAGGTCAATTCGAGAACCAGCGAGTATAATTATTAATAATTAATCTGAACCTTTTACTCTGAGTCGGTCAAATACGCTACTATAGCGTATTAGCGTAACAAGTACATTGTCCGATGCATAACACCCTTGTTATGTAGGCGTCGATAAATGAATCATCCGGGCGATGGGTTCATGTAGCCATGGATGGATGGGTATGCACACATTCTGTGGCGGTCGTTGTGCATTAAGTAAGGATGGATACCTGGTTGTCACTCTGGCGACAATTGTGCCATTGAACAAGAAAAGACGGACGAACCCAAGAGCGCAACAGGTAGAGCTACTGTAGAGCAGCAGGCTCATTCTACGTGCCCTCTTGTGATCACCATGGAAGCCACCAGATGAGCGAAGGTTCATCAAACCTCACTTTTCAACGGAGGCCATAACGAAGGCGATGCAATGGGCATTCAGCGCTAACACTTGACTTCAGCATCTCTCACAGGACACGCTGGCAACGAAGAAACAACACGAGGAGTCATAGAACTAAAAAGCGAACACTCTAATATATCTGTAAATAATCTTAAAAGAAAGACTCTGAACGTTGATATAATATTGTAGCCTAACTAAGACATTAACATGACATTGTTACCATACCCAGAACATCATGCACTTTGTATATAGGTCTACGCCCAGTGTTTTGACGTCAATCAAGTTGAATCAACTGTGACATGGAAAAACTTACAATCCACATCGAAAAGTGAATAGAAGAGAAACTGGAAGTTGAGTAAGTATGTAGCAGTAGGTATTTTTATTACACACCCATGCAGTGTAGAAACCATGGACCTCTAACTGACGTTTTATTGCTGGTTCCTACTCCTGTTACTATCACAGCGACAGGTAACCCCCTACCCATTCCGCGTTATACAATACAATACACAATACAATTGCTATTTGATATCGTCCTTAAAGTTTAGTTCGGAAGTGCACACAGGGCCACACACGATTCGACGGCGCAACTGAAGTTGTAATGCAGAGCAATTGTGTGCCAAGGACATGCTGAATTGCCGAATCCATTATCGCGTTATTTGTCTTGTGTAAATTATTGCCGCGTCACCATCGAAGGTGAAGTAAGACAACATTGTAATGATTTTACTTCATTTGTACTTTGACGACGAACTCCAAGCGACTGAGGAACCTTTGCTGTTCGTCGGTATATGACCAAGAACGTGAAACCGATGCTCAAGAATGTGGTTCAGATACTGATAAATGATGACACTGACAAGGATGGATGTCATGGACTATCAGTTCTCTTAGGCCATCATTTAGGCCACTGTCAGCTGATTTGTAAAACCACTTACTCACCCGAAACACGTTTTCTAATAGCATTTGTCTCTCATTAGGATGCCTCTTCGGAATCTTGTCACAACGTACATCAACCCAAACCGATTCTTTTCACAGGCAACAGAGCGTTGACGATCGGACCGGAGCCTACTGTAAATGGAGACCCTGACAATGATGGTAACTGTTTCTCTTGCACGTCTCGTATTCGACGTTCATCATTGTCCAACATCAGTCGACGTTTACGACTCTTTGTTCGTTATAAATAGAAGGACGGCTTCGAAAAAACACGTTCAAGGACTCCTGGAATCCTTCATGCGAAAAAGAGATTGGCAACCGGGAATAGTATATAGCACATAGGACCTAAAGTGTACATAGCGATAGCGAAACCTCGCGTTCATTGGCGGCTCCACATGAGGGCCAGGGGCCATGCCACACCCTCCCCCCCAAATGAGCTTGTGGCCCGCCCGATGGCCCTCCAGATTTTAGCCAATATACTATGAACTCTGGTATTATTTGATTTCTTATTTCCTTACTCAGACATGATGCATGATGAAATTCAAAATTATTATTGTCAGGGAATTGTCAAAGGCGCTACGTACTTACTTGCATAATGAAATCAGAAATTATTTTTTCTGGACATTCTCACACGAAAACTTACTTAACTGCGTAGAATTCTTAGTGACAGATGTGGTCAGGGATCAGACAATTAAAGATGTCAAGGAGTCTATATAGCTTTCTATCCTTCTTTGCTAAACGATGTTGCTGGGGCAGGTTGTTCCCGTGTTGGTAACCAGTGCAATTATGCCCATTTGAAACCGGATATGTTCCTATATCTGGGTATGTGTAATGAGTATCCTGATTAGGTTTGAGTGTTATACCTCTGTCCAATCAAACCGCAGCGTTCAAAATAGATCAAGTTGATTACTATGGGACAGAGTTCAGCCAGAAACAACAGCTCTGCCTTAACTGGTCCTGATACATGAGAACAGTAGACACTTAAGGCGCTGTATTTTGCCGTGGTATATGTGAATCAAGGTCGTAATTGTTCGAGTCATAAGCGAACTACCCACTGTTCAATCCTTGGGATGTAGTCAGCGGACTATAAATAACAATTTTAGACGTTAATTTATTACTAATCGTGATCGTAATCGTATTCTCAAAACATCTAAAGCAGATAGCCAAGCGCACAGAACTATCTTATTCACGAACGCTGGCATATAAGTAGGCATACACGCAACCTATTTTCGTGTAGTCTACTTACTTAATAAACTATTGTTTATCAAATTAAGAAATATTGCATGCATTAGCCTAGTGCACTAGGGTAGGATCCTATTCTTTAGAAACTTTGTCTGAACCGTTGAGGATGAAGTTAGTCCCATTTCAGTAAACAGGGTACACACTTTGGCGAGATATAGGCGTGCCGTAACATCTCGAAACTCAATCTGAAAGACTTGATTAAATCCCTCGCCGAAGCTATACATGTATCGCTATGTGTGCAGTTAAATGTTTGGTTGTATGTACACGTCCGTGCCATTGCAGGCATTCACATTAGAGATAATAGGCCCCTACACCCTTGCTTACTTAGACCTACTTAGATTAAATATTGTACTCTGTCCTAATCGTATTTGTGCAAATACAACATTTTTACGTTGCGCCCACTTGAAAGAATTCCTTGTTTTCATTCGGCGACATCTGCCGAATGAAAACTTGAATACAACTATTATCTAGAAACAACGTATATATAATATATATATATATATATATATATATATATATACCTCTGCATATATTAGCTATAGGGTATTTTGTTTTATCTTGCTGACAATATTATCCGTCAACTTACCTTCATGACTTATAGTTAATGAATCAGCCTGTTATTTCAACGAGATCTGAAAATTTCTTGCTCTCGATTATCGCCCCAAAACTAGTGACACGAAGGAACATAATAGGGACTTTCCAGTCCTGCGCATAATAGGTCCTTGGCAATAACTCAAAGTGGCCCTTTGATCGGTGAACATAGGTCTCCTTGGTACAACCCTCAATGCAAAGTTATATCCACGTCTCACGGTCTCAGACATCCACCAATCTTGGATGTCTGATGAGCGTAGATGACACGGAAACAACCTCATCGCAGGCACCGTCACTCAATCAAACGAAGGTTGCTTGGGTCACCTTAGAAGACTGCGCTACAAGTCATTTGTTTGCAATTACTTGAAGTCGTTCATCATATTGAATTATGGCTACGGTAACCTTTCAAGTCGGCTCTACATGTCGCCCGTCGTGGCAGAGCGAGCTTCAAATCTGAACCGGACTGTAGCATCCGCGTTGACCTGCGTGACCAGGTTCACAGAGCGGCTGGGCGCCACATTAGAGGTTTCGCAAAGACTGACCGCGTCTAAAATCATATGCGGTAGGTCCTGAACTGGCTTCCCGTTCCCAATGGCATCTATTACCGGATTCTTTCCCTGGTCTTGAGGTGCCATTTGGGTGAAGGAGCCCGCGTACTTCCCGAGTTCACGTGGTCTTCCGGTTGCAATGGATTCCTCTCCTTCGCTCCTTTTGTCGGCGGTGGCCTTTTCTTCGTGTAGCTACAATGCAGCAACGCGCCTTGGCTGTCATTGGTCCAATGACGTGTAACGGGAGCCATCTGGAGGGAAGTTCCCCCTTTGGGTTCTTTCGTCAGCTCCTTGATGCTGCTTTATACGACACGGTCTGGGCATTGACCCAGAAGCTCTGATCATCCATGCCATCTGTTAGTGCCTCTGAGTAGATATCTCGAAGGGGCGCTATATAAATGCTCGGTTACATTACATTACGTCCGAGTAGATATCTATGAGGGGTACGGCGTAAATTGATTGATTGATCGCTTGCTTGATTGATTGATTGAATGATTGATTGATTGCTATTTACTTCGATGAAGATTTTTCCATTCCACGTCAGCGTGTACGCATTGCAGTAAGGTTAACGATATACCGTTATTTATGGTCGACTGCATATCCTTTGAGTTTTCCATTTCTAGTTATTATAACCTCATTTCAGAAGGGTAAGAGACATGCTTCTATTTGTAGTCAGTTTGTGTTGACCACATGGTTTTTAATGATGACAAGACTTAGTGTAGATGAACTTCATTACTAAGCTGTTGCGCCACGTTAAGTCAGACTTATAAGCGGTGTT
>OY365816.1:25233412-25433412 GCA_959347315.1 Bimastos eiseni
ATTCTTGTTTATAAGTAATTCAAACGGACACACCGCCGTCTAATTAAAATGTAGGATAGCCATGCAATGCGATAGGGAATTGGTGGTTGGTATATATAGTCCAAATCCATTGTTACCTGCTAGAAATCTGATTTCAGCTTTTACATGATCAGCCACTGTATGTTTCATCATTACTGTATTTACACATTTATATTGCACATTTTATACTCTCCTATAATTATATCACCCTTTTTTATCAAGTCATCCGCAGGACAAATGTATTACCATTCTGACACAAACTTTATTGGACGGGAAAATAACTCTGTACCCGGTCGAACCCATTATGCTAGCAACAAGCAAAGCCCTCTAATTACCGTCCGAGAAATCTGATTTGTGTTTTTACACTGGTAGTAGACTTATACAGCATCTCTTTCCCATTTCCTGTCAACAACCTAAGAGGGTTTGAGAGTATCATATTTATGGCGTTGAGCTTACCTTGCAAGTGGATTTTATCACACGGAAGGTGATGTGGTAGGATTCTGTGTGCTAACCAGGACGCGAGCTAAAAAAGAAACGGGCGTAATGGAATGATGGAAGAGGGTGATACTGAGTGATAGAGAATGGAGTGGCGAAAGGGTGGATGAGAAAGCGTGGGTGAGAAATGGTGGATGAGAAAGGGCTAGTGAGAAATGGTGGATTAGAAAAGATGGGCGAGAGAAAGGTGGATGAGAAAGGGTGGAGCCGTCGGTGAAGTACATGTATGTAGGTTGCTTCACAGTGTAAAATTGCGGCGTGGAGGCTGAGTTCAATTACAATTCAATCCATTTATAATTTTTTTTTTCAACCAAGATAATAATAATAACAATAGTAATAGTAATATTAAAATTTATAGATTGGACTTGGATGGAATAGGCTTCTATTGGACTTGATCACAGTAGGCCAAAATCATGATTTCTGTGTTCATTAGTAAGTCGTAATAGCTCTGTAAATCTATTCGCTCTGTCGTTGATCTTCGGTTTAATTCAGTCGTTTATCTTCGTTTCTCCTCAGTCGCTTAATTATCTTGTTTTTAATTCAGTCATTTATCTTCGTTTCTCTTCAGATGTTAAACTTCGTCCAGCCGTAGTCTCGTCTAATTAATCGGTATAGTCATCTGTCCAGTCATCTTCGCTCGTTCGGCCTCTTGCCTGGCTCCCTCTCCTGTCTCCTCTGTCACTTTAGCTCGTTCTGTATGCTTGTCTCTCCCTGCGTGCCTCTTTTAATCTGTCGGTCTGTCTCTGTCTGTCCATTCGCTTCTCATTTCAAAGCTGGACAGAAGAAGAACTAACTGTTCCTCTCTCTTACTGTCTTTCTCTGCCTCTCTCTCTCTCTCTCTCGCTTTCTCTCTGTACTCTCTCTGTCTCTCTATATGTCTATCTGTTCGTCCGTCTGTCTGTCTGTCTGTCTGTTACTCTTTCCCTGTCTCTCTATATACATGTCTGTCTATCACTCTCTCTCTCTCTCTCTCTCTCTCTCTCTCTCTCTCTCTCTCTCTCTCTCTCTCTCTCTCTCTCTCTCTCTCTCTCTCTCTCTCTCTCTCTCTCTCTCTCTCTCTCTCTCTCCTCTCTCTCTCTCTCTCTCTCTCTCTCTCTCTCTCTCTCTCTCTCTCTCTCTCTGTTTCTCTCTCTCTCTCTCTCTCTCTTCTCTCTCTCTCTCTCTCTCTCTCTCTCTCTCTCTCTCTCTCTCTCTCTCTCCTCTCTCTCTCTCTCTCTCTCTCTCTCTCTCTCTCTCTCTCTCTCTCTCTCTCTCTCTCTCTCTCTCTCTCTCTCTCTCTCTCTCTCTCTCTCTCTCTCTCTCTCTCTCTCTCTCTCTCTCTCTCTCTCTCTCTCTCTCTCTCTCTCTGTTTTTCTCTCTCGCTCTACTTCTTTCTTTTCCATTACTGTTGACGTGATAATGACCTGTTGAGTCTGTCAGAGTTGACACCAGTTGTCCATAATGATGCCTCCCTGGTCCAGATGGCGCTTGTTCTTCCAATTTACGACTGTTTTCCGTCGCTTTTCAGCCCATAGAACATTCCTCACGCAAGCTAGCTGCGTCAAATCCGCGGGGAACACTGCGCAGTTCATAAGTCACAGTACAGCGACAAGGCCCTTCAAGCGTGAATTGGGGTGTTGAAAGGATAACAATTTGTTGGGCAGCAACGGAAAATCACGAGATCTAAAATAATTGTTCTGACGATATAAAAACGTCATATATTACATGATCAACATCGCTTCGAGTGTGTATACATCTGCGCTTGTATTAAACACGCACAGTATACCGTAGAGTTACGTGGGGAGACAATCTTGGCACCGCCCCCATGGGCAACACATCAGTCTTTCTCACCCACGCATCCCCGCCCACCCCGCAGGTTTTCCCCGAACCACATTCCCGCAGCACCACATCACATTCTCCGCATAAAAGTTTCCAGCGATTAAAATTTTAATAAACACCCTTTTACATACTTTTGGCATGCTTCGATGCATGTGTGTAGTCGGGGTCTAATTTGGAGGGGATATGAAGCCGACGAAAACTGGGTCGTTGACCTAGATTATGTCTGCGGCTACGTCCATAACCTTACAGGATAGATCAGCAGTCGCGTTTGTTTATGTCCACTATATAAAACGACTTGATAATATAGAACTTCCAATATAAATAACATGTGTTCAATGAAGGATTTTTTAACTGAAGTAGCAAAGATTTAGATGAATTTCTCCGCGATTATTTGTTCGAAGTTATCCTACCGAATACCCGGATGTCACGTTACTCATTACAAAGCCGATCGTTGTTGTTGATTTTCTAACGACACCGTTCGATATCTAAGATGTTTTGGTGTTGTCTTCCTCCTTTCTCCAGGCTTGGGACTGGCACTGTCAAAGTCCAAACAGTGGCGTAGTTACAAAGCCGATCATAGACGTCACCCGCAAATTTTTCAGATGAGACGACCACTGATTGGCTGACACGTTGCCACTTCATATTCCTTCCATGTTAGTCCCAGGTGCAATCGTAATCGTTATCGTTATCGTAAGTTCCAAATGTCTTATATTTTTTCCACTCGAAAGTCAGACGCAAGGCACCAGTTTATTCACGAGAGTTCGTGTGTGCTGCACCGTGTCTCCACGGGCCGTCGGACGAAGTTTTCCTGAGGAAAGGGCATTGGATAGAAGAGCGACATTCAGGAGAACATCTGCGAATCGGACAAAGAAGTGCAAAAGTAAGTGCACGATTTAACTGCAGGTTAAGGACCAGACTTCTCCTCCTGCATATATATACATATATATGCATATATATATATGCTTCATATGCCTCTTCCCTATGGACCCTATTGGAAGAGTACAAAGACATTGGCCACATAATCAACAACAAAGGGATGCAGTCAGGGACCTGTCACAAGACGTCCCAGAACTAATTCCCTTGTTTGGCTTAAGCTACTGAATCCGCCCCTTCCTCTTGTTTCCCGTACGTCTCAGATCCATTTGATTTGTCGGCGATAGCGCTGACTTGGGTCTTGAATGCCTCTGTGTGGCGCTTCAAAAAATGTTAGATAACAATGGAAGTTACAGTGTATATGTACGTATGTCTCAGGACACTCAAGAATTTCACTGTCCTCACGAAGTGCAATATGTCTATGTCTAGCCCTATGTTATGCATTTAATGTTTATCTTTGTTTAAATATACCAAGACATATATGTGCGATAGTGCTTGTATATATATCTTTATGTATATATTCATTTATATATATTTATATATTTATAAGCATATATTTATTTTCATATATACCAATACCAAAGATTATAATTGAGCAGCTTAGACAAGGCTTTCAAGAAATTGAATAAATAATTCAGGATAAATTTACAGGATAACGACACTTTCAAGATGTTATGATTTCAATGGCGCTCCAGAGAATAATTATGTGGATCCTATCCGAAGATGGAGGAATGGAAGGAGAAAGCCTAGAGGATGACCTGGAATGATGTCAATGGGGCAGATGACGAAGAGAGGGTCTAAAAGCAAAAACAGATGCCTGGAAAAAGAAGAAGAATCGTGCTACTGGGTGAAAAGACCTGCATAAAAAAGAGACCAAAAATGGAGAAGAACAAGAAGAAGAAGAAGAGAAAGAGCACAAATAAAAAGAACAAGAAGAACAGTAAGAAAATGAAGGAGGAGGAAGAGGAGGAAAAGCAGAAATTGAAGAGGAAGATGAATTCAATCAATCAACGAAACGTGATATAGCTCATTTTCAAAAAATCTACTCAGAGGCGCTGAAATAGATGATGCTGATGAAGTAGATGAAGAAATAGAAGATGACGAAGACGAAGAGGAAAACGAAGCAGAAAAGGAAAGGAAAGAAGAACAGGAACAGGAACGTGAAGAGGAAGAGGAAGCGGAAGAAGAAGAAGACGACAACGAAGTTAAGATGAAGAAGAATAAGAAGAAGTGCAACGTCTGTGAGTAAAAATTCTGCTTGTTATGGAGAGAACCGTCATCCGGCCTCGTAATTATACCGACCCGATGGCAACAATTCCGCTGCCATTTGCGCCATATTTGTGTTTTATCCGAGGTGAATGCGCATAAATGTGAGTTCGATGAGGTTTTTGCTATGACCTCGGTATATCGGGAAAGATCATTCGAAAAGTCGGTCGGTTTATAAAACTCCCAATGCGGACATCATTCATAGAGCGCCAGGATTTTGCTGATCAATTCTCGATGCGACAATTTATAATGAGGAACGACAATAGCTGCGGACGAAGTGATCTCTGCCTGTGTTCGTCACTGGGATGATGGCCAAGTCCCTGTGGTAGGAGACAGGCTTCAGGTGACAGGTGGCACTCTGTCTCCATCTATCCAACTATCTGTCTGTCTGTCTGTCTGTCTAACTGTCTGTCTGTCTGTCCGTATGTATGTATGTCTGTCTGTAAATGTCTGTCTGTCTGTATGTATGTATGTATGTATGTTTACCAGCCTGTCTGTCTGTCTGACAGAGACAGAATGAGTCAGAGAGAGAGGGGGAGAGATAAATTAGAACAAAGAACGATACAGAGTCCCATAGGTTACCGGAATACTGCTCTACTCCGGGAATTGCATGACGTGCCACCGATTGATAGAGTGATAGAGACAGAGCGACAGAGAGAGGTAGACAGACAGTCTGACTGAGAGAGAGAGAGAAAAGACCCTGTTCCCTTTCCCTTTCCGCTCTCTCTCTGTCTCTCTGTCTCTCTCTCTCTCTCTGTCTCTGTGTGTGTCTCTCTCTGTCCCTCTCCCCCCCTCTCTCTCTCTCTTTGGCATGCCAGGCAGTCCTAGGGATCAGTTTGATCTACCAACTGGGTTGAGAGAACGTCCTCCCACGGTTTCCAGAAGTGATGGTGTCAGCCGATTGGAACTTAAAAACTGGAAATTGTTTATTTCCGACCGGCAAAATATAAAAATTGATATAAGTCGGTCAGAACAAATGCTTGCTCTTCCATTTTAGGGTGGGATGGTTTAGACGTCACTGCATGCTTTGAGCCGAACTAGATTGGGCTGCCCCTGGTTCTGCCTCCCTGGTGACACTTCATACACCTATTCTTAACTTCATACGATGCGAAATACCTGACGCGTCATAATGAAAAAAGGAACTTCGCAAAGGATAAGCAAACAACTAGGTCACCATATGGGAATTAAAAGATTCTAAAGGTCAAAGGGAACTTAGAATCTTTTAATTCCCAGATGATGACTTAGTTGGTTTCTTACCCTCTACGATGGGTCAAAGGGAACCAGAGAAGTATGGTCTCGAGATAGTGTCTCGGTCTCGAGACGTCTCGAGACCGTTTTTTAGTGTCTCGGTCTCGGATGCCTGCTGTCTCGGTCTCGAGGTAGTGTCTCGAATTTTAGAAACTGTCTTGGAGTGAATGTCTTATTCTGTCTCGAACAAGCGGTCTCGATAAGTTTCGCGTGAACTGTCTTAAACCTTGCGCGGCAATATAAAAACTGTTCTCAGGAATTTGTGCTATATACATTATAAGTTTCAAATTGAAATTACAAATAAACATTATTCCCGAAAACTGATACATTAGCATTTTACAGCATTTTATACAGGATCACTTGTCTTTTACTGTCTCGTACTGTCTTCAACCTAGTGTTTCGGTCTCGGTCTTGGTACCTAACTGTGTCGGTCTCGGTCTCGGCACCTCACTGTCTCGGTCTTGTCTTGGTCTTCAAGTTTCAAGTCTTGCATACAACACTGAAGAGAACCTAACGAAATTCTAAGATCTAGTATCCGAAATTGAATGCGTTGATTCCTGTGTATATGAATGGGTTTATTTACGGATGTTTGTATCCATGTTTGTGTACATTGTATAAATGTCTGTATAATGAACGTTTGACTAAATGTGTGCGAAGTTAGCAGTCCTGAATGTATTGATACCATGCGTGTATCTATGGATGCATTTGTATATCCATGTCTTATATGCAATTGAGCTTCTCTATGCATGCATATGCATTGTATAGAAACGCGTTCAAGCCATCTTATGACGCAGCTTTCCACATGAGATTGTTAGTAGTGGCCAAATACACTAATGCTTGTTCACATGCATGTACGCATGTATGTATTAATGCATGTAGGCATCAATGAATAAGTATTTTATTCTGTAAAACAGCATCAGACACATTGCTAATTTTTCAAGTGATCCTAAACAGTTGCCGATCACTAGAGGGTACCCAATCAGGGACCATATGGACCCGCTTGTTAGGGCCACCCCATAGTAAGTAGAACTCTATAGTACGTTAGTAATACGTGTATGGTGGTCGTTCTTTCATACCAATAATTTGTTTGTTGTTGCATTTCAATAATTTTAACGAACTCAATTATTCTTAACCAATCAAAAGATCGCAGATTATAATTATGGGTTGGACTCTTTATGGTTTATGTTCATTGACAGTTTAAGCATTTTTAACACGGTCACAATAGTCAAATTGAGAAAAGAATAACATCATAGGCACAGTTAGCAACTGACGCGTTACTGACATTAATTAAAAGAACCGAACGATCTCAGATTGTAACCAATGCTATTTCGTGGCCTAGCTTAGTTTACCCCAGACTTCTGACCATGCAAGGTTACTTATATTTAGATTGTGTAATAGATATACCTTGTGCGATGCGTATTTCAAGCGGTATGTTATCCAAAACTATTGCCCCTATGCATTGTATGGATGCGAGTCTGATTTTAGTTCTCGCCCGTGGGGTGAGGGACCGTGCTTGAGTGTCTCAAAGCACGTAGGTGTTCATTTGGTTCGGATGGGAAATAATAGTAGAATGTTCGAGGTGGTAAATTGTTTTAATATTGTTACTTAATATATAATCCAATTAGCAATATTTGAATTTGTTCTATTTTTAATAGAACACAAATAAAAATTGTACACAAATAAAAAGTGAATTTGGAAAGCGAGCAATATTAAAAATAGAACATTGCACGTTTGTTAGCTTAAACTCTTATTGTCTTCTTATATAGGATATGCATGTCTGTCTGTTTAAGTGTTTATGCGAATGTATGAAGGTATGCATGCATTTGATTTGAGGTATATAGGTGAAGGTGATACAAAATTTATCGACCAAAAAAATTCTTAATTATATTATGGAAGTTTATGATTGCATTTCGTTGTTTCGTTGGCGGAATAAGTTCTGAACGCTTAATTGCAACGAATGACGGCAGCTGGTACATGTAAATTGATTCAGAAAATATATTGGAATTGTGTCGTATTTAGGTTATCCGTATCGACCTACATGTATCTATCACAGTAATCGTCATATGGTGTGTTTTGTTACGCACCAGCTGTTCACAACTCTGCTCACCAGGTATACCGTGAATGTCATCTCCAATATTCGCCGGCTTTTAATCGGCGCTTAATGTCGCCCACTTAATAGCGACGTCGAGATACCACCACAGGATCCATTTGCACGACGAGAAAGTCGCTATAGCGAGGAACTGATTCAACCGTCGAGGGTTCTTTCTGCTCTGAAATTTCCCTAGAGTATGCAGGGTCCCTCTGTGCATAAGTACATTATGTATATATATGCAGTTAGGCATGTGTTTATTTGTGCACTGACATGCACATGAACATGCGCATTTATGCATATGCATAAATGTATAGCATAGATGTATGCCCAGCGGTGATATAGCGCATTTCAGGATATCGTAAATGGAAGCTGAATACGTTCGATAACCAAAAAAATGACCTTTGACGGTTGATGATTGCGTTGCATTTGAGAGAGAATTGTATATCAATAATTATGTTGTAACTTAAATAAGGCAAAAGAAAAAGAATGCGGAGAGTATACATGAGAATGAGACGGAGGAGGAGGTAAATGAGAAGGAAACGGAACAGATGACGAAGGATTAGGAGCTCGGGCAGGAGAGAGCAACAGGAGTTGAAGGAGAAGCGGGACGGCAGAGTAAAAAGAAGACGATGTTGAACTTACTGTCGAGCTAATTTTTATCACTTCTAGTATAACAATCCTCTTATAATTATAATTATTCCTACATTTCAAACTGACATAATTATGTTATAGCCTAAACAAAGTAAAAGAAAAGGAATAGAAGGAGAATTATAATTTCCAAACATGGTATGAACGAATGATGGCAAGTTATTCCAGAAATCCAATCTAATTGTCGCCAACCGTGCAAGACGATCACTGCCTCGTGCATCAAGATATAACCAACCAAGAAAAACTAGTCAACCCTACGGGGATACAGCAGAAGATAATAAATGACTGTCGTTGATAACTAAACATATAGACTGTGATAGTCCCAAAATTGATCGTTATCGCAATTGCTAACCCTCCCTCCGACTGTCAATCTGCCGTTACATCTTCCCTCCTTCTGAAAGACGTGCCGAAGCTCTTGTTTCGACACCCAATAACCTTTCGAACAGAAGACTTCCAGTAAAACAATCATCAACTCGTAACTTTGTAGTCTTCGCATATATGATCAATTTTTTATGTTCCAGATTCCATCCATCAAACCAATTTCCAATACTCGTTTTTTCATTTCCGACGAATGAATTCTAATATAACCATGGCTGAAAGCAATTTACCATCGAATATAGTCTCGACTGTCCAGAAAACATAAAGCCTCGCATGCCATTTATAAGACATAAAAACGCTTTCAATTTCCGGTTTGAATGGGGAAGGCAGTATGGTTTCGATTCTTATGTGAACACTTTCGCTTGTCGCGACGCCACTGGTTGTCTCAATAATGAAATTCCAGAACCATGTCGCACGGAGTCAAGAAGTAAAACGACAATCGCAGGCATCATTTGATATAAATAGGGTTCAGAAAAGGAATCATTTGATATGAATAGGGAAGGGGAGGTGGGGACTTGCCTCCACTTCCCCTATAGAAAAGGAAAGCACATATAAAGATGTAAGGCAAGGAAAATGATGGAAAGGGTGAAAGGGGTGAAAGGAACAGGAATGAAAGGCGAGCGTCCTGATTCCTAGTCACGAGATTAGGTTTTGTCAAATCCGTTTTGCCTACTAGAGCGTTTTGAGTTCCAGCGAGGCGTTGAACTTCTCTCAAACCGAAAAATGGCCTAAATAAGATTTTTCATGGACTGCAAGAATTTAATATGAGATAAAACCGTCAAAACATAAGCAGCATATGTTGACTACTTTACTCCTCTGTGGCGCGAACGTGGCTGTTCATATTCTACACAAAGATATCTTTGTTGTGTTTGTGTCCAGACTCTGTTTCAATATAATCGAGCAGCCCCGAAATAATGAAAGACGAAGCCTAGAGAGACCACAGAAACAGATGTGCATGTTAATAGAAAAGCTGTTGTGCAACTTGTATGCAGAACTTGGTTCAATATAATCGGGCAGCACCGAAATAATGAAACATGGGAACCCAGAAAAGGTCACACTAACAGACGTGTATATTGATAAACTAAACTGGTTATTTAATTACTGAGAAGTTTGATACGACTTAAGTCAAATTTCCAATTCGATGTAACAATTTCGCAATAAATCATGGCTCTTAAAATTCACAGTTTCTGCTGTTGTGGAGACAATTCACACGAATCAGATATACAAGAATACATTTATAATCATCGTCACTCTGATGTGATATACTTCCAGCATATGCGATTATAGCCCTCACAAATGCGCAGTCGTTGCCATAAGCTGCCAAAAGGCAGCTGCAATAAATCCACAAAATTCAGCTCAGTATTAAACCATTGCTGTCGTATAAAACGAGCGGCGACAGAAAAGCTTTCGTAATCATAGTAATCGTAAACACCAATTTCATGTGGCGCGGTTCTTAAGCTACGCGCAACCAGATTATTCACGGACGCTGCGTCGCGTCATAAATGTTGTGGAGTGATGTACATTAAGTGAATCATATCCGAGTACGGTTACCACAGAGACCAGAGAGAGGAGCCAGAGCAGCTGCTCGGGAGGGTTTCGTTGAGGACGAGTGAGCTTGAAAGGCGGAGGATTGGGTGGATTTGGAAATGAATGATGGATTGGAGTAAGAATGGATGGATTGGGGTATTACTGGGTGGATTAGGGGTAGGAATGGATGGATTGGTTATATATGATTGGGTGGATTTGGGAAATATTTAATGGATTGAGGTAATATTGGGTGGATCGAGGTGTGTATATATATATATAAGTCAAATATGCAGTAGGCCTACCCCAGTATATATATACTGTCTATACGATGATTTTGAAAAGGGTTGACTCGATTGCGGCAGGATTTTCCAGCTCATGCACACCACACGGCCGTAATAGCAGACACGTATGGCCGCACGATATGGGATATAAAACACAGACGGACGGACTCCCTCTGTTAACTACTCGTCATCAACGTGTCCAACCAGCGTGAAATACGGAATTAGTGTCGTAGCGGCCTGCCATCTCCCAAAAACCAAGTTAAGAACCGGATATATATGTAAACCGAAAGATATAATTGCATCGAATGATGAGGCGAGACACAACCAAAGCCACAGACAAGACTTAGTAACCCCACCGCACAAGCAACAAACGCACACACACACACATATGTATATATATAATATTTATTTATGTATTTACAACGATATTGGTCTTACTCAGTTGCATGTAAATACATGATGTTAGTCTTACACGTTTATTTACATACATATGCAACTGTATATATATATACATATGATATTATTACTCTTATGCAAATGCATGTATATATATATTATTTATATGTATATGTATACAGAATTTATGTGTATATCTATTAATATAATTTATATATGTATATATATGCACATGACATTATTCTTAAACAGTTACGTGTGTCTAGATAACTAAGCTGCTGTTATAAAACAGTTATATATATAGATATATATATATAGGTATGTATATATATATATCGTTAGCCAGATATGATGGATATTGTAGCTGCGGTAAATATGCAGTAGGCCTACACCAGATATGGCGGATTTTATTGTTATTATGCTAAATAGCAAATATGTAGCAGACCAAGGATGACTGATATTGTAACTGTGTCAGATATGTTGTATACCGCAGAAGAACGATCGTACAGTGACTGCCACAGGATTGGACAGCAACAAATTAAGACCATCGATCAAGTCCAGCGAAGACTAAAAAGAGAGGCGTCGAAACTGCTGCTTGCAGCCGTGTTCCTGACCGTATGACGCAGCGCATCTATGAACCTAAATGAAGGCAATCCGATAGAAAAGAGAGGGTGAAGAGAGACAGAGACAGAGACAGACAGAGACAGAGACAGACAGATAGACAGAGATATAGAAAGACAGACAGAAACATAGCGAGAGGTAGAAAGAGAGACACAGAGAAACACAAAAAGAGGCAGAGAGAAAAAGAAAGGGAGATAGACAGACAGACAGAGAGAGACAGTGAGGGACGTAGTGAGACACCGAGAGAGGAGCAGAGAGAAAGAGAGACAGACAGAGAGACACGCAGAGAGCGACATAGAGAGACACACAGAGAGAAACAGAGACAAAGGGAGAGGGAGAGACAGACAGAAAGACGGATAGCGAGACAGAGACAGAGAAAGGGAGAGGGACATAGAAACACACAGAGAGACACAGAGAAAAAGGGAGAGGGAGAGAGAAAAAGAAAGAGAAAAGGAAAGGAAAAGAGAGAGAGTGGAGTGCATGTCCCGTGATAAGAACAGGTTAATGAGACTATTTGATTTACGATATCAACAGAGGAACTTAATGACTGAATCAAAAACATGGTTTAACCATCTTGGACGATAGCACCGATAGAATACGCCAATGATATCAAAGCTATCAAAGTTTCCAAATAAAAACAAACCGACGCACGGACGTAGAAACAGACCGACTGATAGACAGGCAAAATGACAGATTAGTATCTACAGATACGTAGAAGCACGCAGGCAGACAAGCGAACGGACGGACGTAGATAGAGAAAGCGAACGAGAGATGAATATGAATATGAAGGGCTGAATATAATAGATATCTTGTTCTTCTGTTTTTCTACTTCTTAGGCAAGTTCATGGACCCAACGTCGTCACTCCTCTCTTGCTGTTTGATCTCTTCTTTCAGCCTTCGACATCGACTGGTCAGCATCCAATCCACAATATCCCGTCTTGGTTTTCCTCTTGTTCGCCTCCCATTCATTTTTCCTTCTATGACCGCTCTTAGTAGTGAGTGACCTCTTGGCGTATAATTGTCGATCATTCTTTCTTCAGAGTAAAGTTCAGTTTGTCCTTTTGAAGAACGCTTCCTCTCTCATTGCTGTCTCTCAGACAATTTATCTGTGGCATTTTACATCTGTTGTGGACTTGTGATCTGACACCCAAAGGACCAGAATTCTTTCACCTGTTCTAATTCTATTCCTCAAATATACATTCTGAGTACAATTTCCTATTCATGTCTTCAATACCATTGTTTTGTTGATGCTTATATTCTTTCCGTAATCGGTTTGTATTTTATTTAGTCCATTCATCATTGCCTTTAGACAGGGGCGGCGATCCTGGGGGTTCGAGGGGACAAGTCTCCCCCACCTTTTACAGAGAGAGGACACGTTATACGTTTGTCCCCCACATTTTCTACCCCACTCATTGGGTGTCCCCCACCTCTTAGACGAGATAGCCGCCTCTGCCTGTAGAACTTTCCAAGCGTCGGTCTTTCATTTCATAGTCGTCTGCGAACCTCATTTCCCTCTGAGGCATATGGAAATATGGACGGCTAGATAGGCGGAGAGATACAATGAGTGGCAGAGGGAATATCGAAGGGAGAGGCTGCGGGAGATGAAGGGGAAGAGATAGAGGAAGAGAGAGCGAGAGAGAGAGAGAGAGAGAGCGAGAGAGAGAGTGGGGGGAGATTGATGATGAAACTATGGATTATGCAGAGGCGGCGATATTGTTTGGCACGTGAGCGAGTCCCAATGAGAGGGGTAAGAAATGTGGGAGACAAACGTAAAGCGTGTCCCATCTCTGGAAAATGCGAGGGAACTTGTCCCCCTCGACCCCCGGAATCGCCTCCTCTGAGATGATGAAGAGATGAATAAATAGATGTAGGCAGTGATAGACGAAGATATGGATGGTTAGATGCAGGGAGGGATAGATGGAAAGATATAAGAAGAGATGGAGAAGTAGATAATGGAGATGAATATATGGAGGGTTGAACAGATAGACACTGTGAGAGATAGACCAAATTCTGGATAGTTAGATGTAAACCAAATAGATATATATTAACGGAGAGAGAAGAATAACAGCTAGATAGAGATGAATATAAGATGGGTTGAATAGATAGATATGGGTTGAGACAGAGTTAGACAGTTGAAAATAGGAAGAGTTAGATAGATGGAAAAATAGAGTGAGAGATAGAGGGAGAGATTATTAAGCAGACAGATGATAGAATAGAGTGTGTGATTGGATCGTGTAGAAAGGTATACAGAGGGAGAAATAGAATTAGAGGAACACATTTCCACTCTTCTTGACAAATTCCTTGGGATCCCGGATGAGAGGACAAATCGGGTCAGAATATATAATTACATAGATTTGATTATATAGGTCAGGTCAGGCTAGACTAACTGAATGGCAAAAGCTCAAATTATATTAGTCTGAACATCAGTCGATGAAGAAAGATGAGACAGACACACAAACAGGTGCACTTGGACAGATTAAGACCAAGACAGAAGTAAATACTTTCAGTATGCAGGCGGACTGAGACAGGGAAAGATGGAGAAATATATAGAAAGATAGAGAGTAAGAAAGAGGTAGATAATTAGATATTGGAAGTGAGACATTGGACCTCAGCGATATGTTTGCTGTATCGGATAGTAGCGCGACTCGATCTCTGTAATAGCGCCCTTGCCTGTTCAGCTTTAAAAAGTGCAACGCAGTGGAATCGACACACGTTGAAAAGAGCTCGTTATTGCATTAGCCTTACCAGAGCACTAAGTTGTATGCCACGCTATGTCACGTTGAGTCGAGCTACAGTATGTTATAATTTATCGTAGTAGTAATCGGAATCAAGTATTTATGTAGCGCCACTTTAAGTCAGAGGCGCTCCCAACCCGAGCCAGTTACCTCATTGACGAAGAGAGGACTTTAGAGGTCCTTGTGTTGTGTGTTGTCTAGTTTTCACGTTTTCTTTCATATCTTTTGTCATATTATATTACAATTTGCTATGCTATATAATGTTTCAATTAGCGTGAGATCGATTTCATAAACGCCAATTTCATACATTTCAGTTTTATTAATTTTGATTTAATAATTTGACCACGGCCTTTGTGCAAGGGTGCTATAAAAATTTGTGAATGATTGAGTGAAAAGTGCCATGTTATGCGGATAATGCGGTTATTGTAATTATGGTTGCCAATCGTCGCCTAGATTCCACTGTTCTAGCCATCCAAGGACATTAACGTGCAATGAAGTCCTCCCACGTTAGCTTGTTACAGCAACATGTGTCGACAGTGAATGCATTCGACACAAGGGCGCAATAAAAATAAATGGAAAAAAGATACAAGAATTAACCGTCTTCTTTTGATTCCCAAGGAATGTTTGCTAAATTGGATTAGTCGTAGTTGTAAAAGCTGGAGACGGGATCTGTGGTTTCTGCCTTTTCGCTAAAAACAAGGCCAGTTAGCAAACAACTAATAGACGCCGCCGACTGAATATTTTACAAATGTGTCGCAATAAAGATCTGTTACACAAAGCCAAAAACCTTGAACGTAAATGGACGCACGTAGCCAACGTTTCTGTTGGGTCTACAAAAGCAGACACTATTCAGTAAATAATCTATTAGACACCTAAACACAATTTTTGTCTACATTTTGGTGGTTCCTAAGGCGATTGTGCGTTGGCTTGCGTTGGAGACTGCTATAGGAGTTATGGTTGCATCTTGAACTTGCAACATTAACCCTACGGTGGAGTGGCCCTCTTAATTGAAACTGAATCGTGAAATTGATTTGGCCAATTTGAAATGGTCTGGAAAGCAAAACACAAATGGAATTATTGGAATTACTGGAACCATAATAGTAGCTTTATGCCCCGATCTATTGAACTGGCCCAGTTTGCTACTGGGCCAGTTGGTTTGAGCGCGTACGCGTTTCCAGGTTCAAGTTCCGTTACAAATAGTATTAGCAGTTTCAATTTAAAGACACTATGTGCAACTGTGTTCATCAGCGTCGCCCTCCCCTTTATGCATGCTTGGGACCGACACTACCAGAGGCTTCTCTATGAGATTTTTATCTGGGGTCACACGGTCTGAAAACAGGGATCTCAAAGGGCGTACAACCCATTCAAAAGCCACTGAATCTCGATACGAGCATCCTCCGGACAAAAGGTCGCAATTCAATGGAGCCTACATTTACAATTGGATGTCAGAGTAGGACAATAGGACCAATGCTTCATTTCAAACAGTCGGCAATCACGCTCCATTGAATTCGCTTTCGAACGCAGTGCCTCCAATTATAGATGTCTGTTTATAGCATTCGGACCTTTCAGGAAATGAAAAACGAATATCACTCAGACGTTGGTGGCACTCGCTTGAGAAGCAAGAGCGACGTCTAAGTATTAGTTGATTCAGAAAAAGAATCGAGTAGTACTTTGATTAAAGCTATCAATCTATTTAATGACCATAATGAGAGTTATAGTAGTAATGACGATTACTTAGTAATGGCAATGACGATAATAACGATTTTGATGACGACGACGATGACAACGCTGCTGCTGCTGGTAATGAAGATGATGAAGATGATGATGATGATGATGACGACGACGATGACGACGACGACGACGACGACGGTGGTGGTGGTGGTGGTGGTGGTGGTGGTGGTGGTGGTGGTGACGACGATGCTAGCGCTGACGCTGATGCTTACAAAGACGATTTCGATGATAATGATGATGAAAATGATAGTGATAATATAGTAGTTGTGGAAGATGCAGTTACAGAAGCAGCAGTAGCAACAATAGTAGCATCCGTAGCAACGACATGGTACTTAGAAGCCAAAGGTTGGCCTACGAATCGCTGGCTCCAGTGACCCTCCGCACGTGTGTAGGCATCTGTTCATACGGCGTGATTTGATTATCCTCTCTACTGCCGATCTAATTGAAACTATTGGCTTAAAACTCGAGTCGACTAATTGCGTTTCGCTAATCCCCATTCGGAAAATAATTGAGAATGATCGTATTACTCGCGACCTCTGTTGTCAGAGCGTAACACACTGCACTCCGATCAGCCCTCGCATTAAGCGCTCTATTGCACGCGATTAGAAATTGCAATTGCCACGAATGGAGCAATCTGTGTCTACTGAAGGTTATAGCTATTCATTAAAAACACTGAATGACGTTACGCGCGGATACAATGTAATAAACGGAACATTTGTATGGCGATGTATGACCGCTTTTTATCTGATCGACTTGAAGCTCTATTTATCATCCTTAGGTCGTTAAATATATTTTTACGTGAACATGATCAATTGCGTCACCGCTGAGCTCGAGTGTTACCAGACCCCCAAACCTGGGTAAATTAGGAGGGCGACGCTTATAATTTTTGCGATGCAATGTTGTCAATAGTATCTTGGTCTTCATCGTCAAATGTCTTACTCTGTCGTTGTCAAATTTCTTCTCTGGACTTTTCCAACGGTATTTTAGACGATTAGCGATATTCCGTCGTGTTTTCTTTTTTACTTGTTACGTATGGGTCAACGGTGATCATCAATCAGACACTGGAATTTGAACCTCTGCCTGAGTTACGAAGGCAGACTCAGCAAAACAGTGGATAATCACTACACAATTAATCACGTAGAATGTAATTGCCATTCCGTACGTTTTTCTTTCCCTGCTTTCCTCTACTCCTCCTCTTCTTCTTCTTCCTCCTCCTCCTCCTCCTCATGCTCCACCACCACCTCTTCCATTTTAGCTATCCCTATCTGGCCCTTCCTCCTACTCTTTCTTCAACTCCTCCTCTTGTAGGACATCTCTTCCTTTTATTCCTCCTCTTTCATCTAATCTTTTCCACCTACTCTTGTTTTCGCTCTTTCCTCTTATTCTCCTCTTCCTTATCCTTGTCCTTCTTACTATCTTTCCTTCTTATCTCCTCTTCCCATTTCCTTCTTCTCTTATCTTCCATTTCCTTCTTCTCTTCAATTTCCTTCTTCTCTCCTCTTCCATTTCCTTCTTCTCTCTTTTTCCTTTTCCTTCTTCTCTCTTCTTCCATTTCCTCTTTCTCCTTCCATTTATTTTCTTCCTACTGCTCCTCTATTCCCGTCTCTTTCTACTCCTTTTCTTACTTCTCTTCTTCTCATCTTCTTCTCCTATCCTCTCATCCTCCTCATTTCCTTCCTCCTCTTTCTCCTTCTCCTTCTTCTCCCCTACTTAGTCTCCTCAAAATCATGCCAATCGTTCCATGACACTGACGAAGGACCAATATGCATTCAAATAACGTTTGCCTGGCCCGTTGGTTCCTACATGCAACGAGTTTCTTGTCTTTCTGACTGTCTGTCTGTCCATCCGTCTGTCTGTCTGTCTGTCCATCCGTCTGTCTGTCTGTCTGTCCATCCGTCTGTCTGTCTGTCTGTCTGTCCATCCGTCTGTCTGTCTGTCTGTCCATCCGTCTGTCTGTCTGTCCATCCGTCTGTCTGTCTGTCCATCCGTCTGTCTGTCTGTCTGTCCATCCGTCTGTCTGTCTGTCCATCCGTCTGTCTGTCTGTCTGTCTGCCCATCCGTCTGTCTGTCTGTCCATCCGTCTGTCTGTCTGTCCATCCGTCTGTCTGTCTGTCTGTCCATCCGTCTGTCTGTCTGTCCATCCGTCTGTCTGTCTGTCTGTCCATCCGTCTGTCTGTCTGTCTGTCCATCCGTCTGTCTGTCTGTCCATCCGTCTGTCTGTCTGTCCATCCGTCTGTCTGTCTGTCTGTCCATCCGTCTGTCTGTCTGTCCATCCGTCTGTCTGTCTGTCTGTCCATCCGTCTGTCTGTCTGTCCATCCGTCTGTCTGTCTGTCTGTCTGTCCATCCGTCTGTCTGTCTGTCTGTCCATCCGTCTGTCTGTCTGTCTGTTTGTCCATTTGTCTGTCTGTCTGTCCATCCATCCGTCTGTCTGTCTGTCCATCCGTCTGTCTGTCTGTCTGTCCATCCGTCTGTCTGTCTGTCTGTCCATCCGTCTGTCTGTCTGTCTGTCTGTCCATCCGTCTGTCTGTCTGTCCATCCGTCTGTCTGTCTGTCTGTCCATCCGTCTGTCTGTCCATCCGTCTGTCTGTCTGTCTGTCCATCCGTCTGTCTGTCTGTCTGTCCATCCGTCTGTCTGTCTGTCTGTCTGTCCATCCGTCTGTCTGTCTGTCTGTCTGTCCATCCGTCTGTCTGTCTGTCTGTTTGTCCATCCGTCTGTCTGTCTGTCCATCCGTCTGTCTGTCTGTCTGTCCATCCGTCTGTCTGTCTGTCTGTCTATTCGTCAATATTTCCTTCAGTCTGTCTAATCGTCTGTGTTTGATCCTCATCTCTGTGTCTGTCTCGGCGTTTGTATGCTTAATTGACCGTCTGCATATCTCCATCTATATGCCTGACTATGTGCCATTCTCTACGTCATTAAGTCGAGATACTTTTATATGCCTATATGTCACTGTCGGTGAGTCTGTCCGTACGTATGTCTATCGGTCGATCAATTAATCCCTTGCTCTAACTTGATTTGTGTCTTGCCCTGTGTAAGCGTGTCTGCAACTGTCTACAAGTTTGTCTCTCAGTCTCTGCGTGTATCTGTCAGTCTATAAATCAGACATACATGCGTTTAGATATGTATGTACACGTATGCCTCTTGCATATGTATGTCTCAAGCGACTCATGTCATGACATGATGTGGTGACACGAGTCGCGTGTGACATTCACAATCAATTCCCAAAGTCAATATATATATTATTCAAGCGACGACGAAGCGGCATTTGCAACAAAGTGATTTTCTAAACAGACACTCTGCAGTCGGATGTATATTAATAAGTTGACACGTATGTATGAATGTACGTGTGAATGTGTGCTTATATATGTGTGTAATACTGTGTATGTATGCTAGCATGCATTTATGTATGCAAATAGCTGGTAAAATTACTAAAGCATTTCAATAAGACATTTCTTCCAAACAAATAACTGGTTATGATTTTAAGACATTTCAATGAAACATTTCTTATAAACAAATAAATGGTTTCGATATTAAAACATTTCAATAAAACATCTCTTCAAATAAATACTTAGTTTCGATGTTAAGACATTTCAATAAAACATCTCTTATGATTTTATAAACAAATAACTGGTTTCGATATTAGGACATTTCAATGAGACATCTCTTATAAACAAATAACTGGTTTCGATATTAAAACATTTCAATGAGACATCTCTTATAAACAAATAACTGGTTTCGATATTAAAACATTTCAATGAGACATCTCTTATAAACAAATGCCCGGTGACGATATTAAAATATTTCAAGGAAATTTCTCTTCCGACCCATCTCCGATTTGCTCAAACTCATTTAACAGACTAGGGTCACTGCTAATTTCATTGCCCGATTATTCAGTAGGTATAATGCAACCTTGGTGAGTGCGTTGTCTCGGACAACCAACAGTATCATTACTCACAGTTACTGCACTCTGATTTACATTGTGTAGCATTGATTTGTAAACTAGGTTTGCTCGGAAACGCGAAGTAAGAGTGGCGAATACTAGGTTACTGAACTGACCGCAAACCACCGACGCCAAATTGGCAGAGTGATAGTCAGCCGAGAAACGAGAATCTGTCGTCGGCGCGTTTGGTCACGCTTCTATTCCCGATGCAGCAATCTTTCATTCACGGTCGGATGTGTTTATTGGGGACGTGATACCCTATCTGCAAGTTTCAGTTTGTCGTCAATTGCCTTTGCTTGTTAAACAGTGAGCTATGGGTTTAATAGTCTTCGTGCTAAATTGGAAGGGTTGACATTGATCTATAGCAAGGTCTGTTTCATAATCTTTTAAGCGCTTATATATACAGTTACAGTACACTTTTAACGGTTGCGTTCTTGGGGCTTTCACCCTGCTCGCTTTTCGATGATTTGATCGGAGGCCTGCCTTTACTCCTTCACCTCCGATATCCTTAGGAATGGGTTTATGGGTGACGCCATAAGTGACCTGGTCGGTAATGAAAGCAATCCGTTCTTGTTCCGTATTTTTTATTGGCGGTTCATATTTTTTAGCTTAAGCAGAAATCTTCTGAGAACGACCAGAAGAACTATAGGTGTCTGACTCTGGCGCCCAGATTGTAATAAATTTTACTTTGTAAATTAAGTTGCGGTTTGTCAGCTTGATTGCGATTAAACGAATATTGAATTGAATTGAACCACACAGCAGGCACACTTTCTGAATGTGCTAAGGAAGTATTGACGGATGCAAAAAGCTAGGACGGTTGTGCAGATTGCAGATGTGACCTTATCGAAACCCATGGCGACCCGCTTTCATCGTCGCTTATTCAACAATGCTTAACGACATAAGTTTTCAATTAATCAGTCACACGCTGTATGACGATCCCCTTTATTCTTCACCACCCAGATATCAACTGATCTTTCTGCTTTGTCAAAATCTTGACAATCTATGATATTCATCAACCAATCAGTGAATGACCTTACTCTCTTCCTCAATTGTTTCTACACGTTGTTTGTTCGTCACACAAATGTTCCATCAGTTTTAACATTCACCGTCTTACTCCGACATAGGCTACACGGCAGTATTTAGGCCTACATATTTTGGGTAAAAGTGCCCCAGATTTTAGGGGATGTGCGGCTACCCTTCTTGTGGCTCATGCTATCTCCCTTCTGTCCTTGAGATCTAGGCTAATTCAATTTGTCCGCAGAAGAATCTATATCGTGACATTGGTAGGGTTGCCATTTTATGCGTGCAAAAAGGTCACATGCGACCTTCCATGACATAACCCATAAACACGTTTACTGCGCTGCCTCTTGGAGAGACAAATTGATTTCATGTCGACTGGAATTCTGGTCTATTGACACGTCAAGTGCGCCGGAATTCAGTTGGCATTTCGGGGGCTTTGTACAAAGTTTGACAGGCTGTCTCGACTTGCGAGAGAAACAAGATGAGCAGGAATGCACGCAGGCTACGAGAATTTGCAAGGGAGTATTTTATTAAGCGTCATTTAGAAGGCTATAAAAGCCATAGAACTATTTTCAGATGCCCTTAATGTCTTGGTTGGCAGTTTTTCAAATTACAAGTTCAGTTGTCATCGCGTTGGTAGAATCAGCTGCAGGTTTATATGCCAACTTGCATGTCATGAAGTACGTCATTGCATGTGTTCTGTTACATTACATTGCATTACATTGTAGCATATTGTATTCTGTTACATTACATTGATTCATTTTGTATTCTGTTACATTACATTAATTCATTTTGTATTATATAGTGGTACAACATTTCTGAGCATCGGTGAAGCCATTCAGAGGCCTTACATAAATATTGGTCAGGTGGGTACTATCTAATTCAGTTTATCAAAAGCTGGACATATGCAGGCTTCGAACGCAATCGTAACAATGAACGAAACCAGGAAAAACAGAGGTATTTACGTAGGTCATTAGGCGGACGTTTTCTCGCGGTAAAAACACGGGGTAATTGGAACAACATTTTCGGTATCACCGCGGCGTCGGGATTTACTATCACGCTAATACCGTGGTTGGTGATGATGAAAGAGTCGGCGATTAAATCGCGGTAATGGAAACTTTTATGACTCTGTAGTCCATACACTTATTCTGTGCCTGTTTTGTTCATTCAATTAGAATTGTTTGTTAAAACCGCTACAGCGTAGCCTGGAACAGTTTAATTGCCCCATTGTTCTAACGTCCTTGTTAAAGCTGTGATTAGTATCAATTGCGCTGTAGCTTACCAGGTCCCAAACGACGAACCCTCGGCTAATTAGGAATGTTTGGAATTGAAACATTGGCTGTCGAGTGGACATTGTTGAAACGAACGCCGACAATAATTCTTGGATTTATCATGCTAGTATAATTATTTTGTTTGATGACAAAATAACACACAGGCAGAGTAACACAGACGACAATAGGCCGTCATTGCGACCATCCCTCTCTCAGAATGAAAATAAGACACCTTGAGTTGCAAAATTGTAATTAGGTGTCATACTCATTTCAATTGCTTTCTATTACGCTCGATCCAGCCAAATTAACCCTTGGCCCACTTCCAAGATAAACTCTGACCTGCTTTAAGAATTGGTCTCAGAGGCTTTTCGTTCCGTCAACAAATAATTATAATTAAGACGAAGCAAAGAGACAACTGGGCCATAAAAATGACATTACTGTAAAGGCTCCGAGCAACTTAAATACACGCAGTATCTATGCATATTATAGGACACTATTATGGACTGATGAAAGACACTACGGTTCACAAAAATAAGACTCTACGGTTCGTGAAAATACAAGTGTATTTTTCAGACAAGAACAGTGCAGTAAACAAACCGATAACCAACGTAATAACTCCCAATTGTCCACCTACAAGCCGATTTACGAGGCTACTGAAGCAAGCACAGCACAAGCAGTTCAGTTTGTCACGTAAGAAACACGAAGTTATGCATGCCCTGCGACATATCTGGAGCTAGGTATCATAACACGAGGTCTTAATTATATAACCGGAAGATTTTGACAGGATTACTTAACTAATTCGATGATGAGGCGACGCTTCTAACTCTGTTCACCATCTCACTCAAAACTATCAAAACTCCTATTTTTGCGTTTCAGTATAATGACGCTATGTGATAACAGATATCATTTGCGTTGCACTCCTCCTTGGGATTCGAAGCTTAAGAACTCTGTCTTTCTTCATGAAATGTTCAAATCTGGTTATTTCAGCTGGCTTTCAATCACAAGAATAGTTAACTGCTATTCGCCTAGGAACTGATTTGATCGCGTACCCTGAAGGTCAAATCCGTCGACATCAAAATACACTGCAACACGCAATTGAACGGCATAAAAAAATATAACAGAACTACCTATACAGAAAGAAATAGTCGCGTGAGAATTATCTTGGCGACTCTTCAAAATAAAAAATTCCGAGAAAAACGAGTTTGAAGTTTTTTTTCGGGAGAGCGTCGCGCGAGATTTATCTTGGTGAAAATCCTAAATAGAAAATTGTTAACGAGTGTTTTCGTTTAAATGTTCATAGATATAGCGCGAATTTTTTAAGGAAAAGTTTTTAAATTGTCTGGCTATATCGCATTATAATCCGACTTGTTGGATCTCCTGTGTCCAATCAATGAAGAGCTTTTTTCTGGACTTATCTGGAGCTACGACAAACGGTGTCTGGAAGCAGGAGATACAACAATTAGTTTTTGATGAATATCTTTAAAACGACATGTCGCATCTCTTAGTTATTTAAACTGAAGAAAGGTAACATATTGCCCGCGACATATCAACCCCAAACGCATTTTCTAAATAAGTGGAGATACGACAAGATAATTCTCACGCGACGAAATGTTGATGCAATTTAGCTAAATTATACCTTAAAACACGAAAATATGTAAACGATTGTCCTATGATCTGGCACGATCGAGGTAATGCATAAAAATGTATCCACTGGTAAACGCACGCTCAAGAGAAGACGCACTCATGGTAGTTACGGTTAAAACTGTAGTTGCCATTCAGTCTAGTCGTGGTAATTCAGCGCATGTTGCTCACAGAAATTATGATTCGGAAATCGAATCAGAGAGTAAGTTTTGTGTCCAGAGATTTCGAGTCAGAGTCCGTAAAAAATACCAGACGAATGAATCCATGGTCCGACTCAAGTACTGCATCACGGCTATATATACGTTATCGATGAACTGCATACTATTATATACATATATATACATATATAGATGTGTGTATTATGAGTATTTACTATGTTATATTAATTAGACTTCCCAATAATATTGATTGTAGTCCTATATATATGAATATCATATAAATATATATGCCTTTAAAAAAAATCAAAAATTTAAAAATCAAACTGAGAAATCGCAGTATAATCGCATGATGCAGTGCAGGTAGTTACAGATGATGACACGTTTGACAGGAGTCGAAATTAACCACTAACCACTAACCATTAACCACTGCCACTTAATGGCAGCCTGCAAGGTGCTCATCTGTACTGCTGCTCATTTTGCCAAAGCCACCTAGTGAATGGAAGGACCCATCTTCTGGTCTTCATGTCAGCGTGTAATATTCGACCATCTCTCAACCGCTTCTATGGTATATCACGCTATATGATATATGCCATGGTATACTATGCCATATTTTATATATACATAAATAAAAATATATGTCTATATATACTATATGCTATGGAATGCCACGCTATATTATATATACATATATATATATATATATTATAAATGCATATCGGCGAAATCTGATTGCTTGCATTCATTTTTTACATTTTTTCTCTATATATTTATATTTATTCATGCGTTCGCGTATAAAACGCTTCCCACTGAAAATGCAGTCAATTGAATTTATTGCTGGTCATGAATAATCGGATGTTTCCATTACACCTCCCCCCATTAAAAAAATCACCCTCTAAATCAGCAAGTGAGACCACGAGGTGCGACTGTTGACGTAACAGACGCCGGGTGAATTACCGGTACGATCAGATGTCCAGCCCAATGCCGACCGTTTCGCCGACAACATGTATACGAGTGGTATTGCTACAAAATAATGATTTATAGACGTTTGTACTATCAACACAGAACTGCACCATACACGCACACATAATATGCTAACAAGTGCTTATGTAATTATTTACATACAGATATTCTGTAGCTTACCTACATTTTTGGTAGCATATTATATAGGGTGTGATTCTGAACATTCATGCTAACTAGTAGCTTTTGACGAGCATCCGTTGGTTTCACGCTTTTGCGTGGGTCAGCCATTGGTGACTCTTTTAGCTGACTGTGCACTCCTTCGCTAATTGTTTTAACAGTCGTTGAAACGACAATTCATATCGTGTTGGCTATAGCGCGGAGAGCGCCTCTGAGTAGATTTATTGAAGAGGCGTTATATCAAGTATTCAAATCATATCATACCATATCATATCATATTATTTATATACTATCAAGTGTACATATATATGCATGTGTGTATATATGTATGTTATATATATTTGTGTGTATTTGTGCATAATTTATATATATATATATATATATATATATATACATATATATATTCAGAATGGATAACCTATCATTGCCGTCGGTGTATTGGGCGCTCGTTTACTAGAAAATGTTTTTAACTCTAAATGAAGTCATGTAGTTAGTCTATTTTTCTAATTGACGGATCAAGCGGTTATTCGCAGGCCTACCATACTTACGTCCTCTTCAATTTTTTACTATTGGAACTGGTGAAAACATCGGAACCCGTACATAAAATGTCAACAAAAAATATACGAGGGCGGTGGTATTTCCTCTTATACGATTTAGCGAACGAAGAGCAATGTTGCCGGCAACATAGGATGACTCGGGGTGTCAATACCACCCTATCACACATTATAAAGATATTAATTCTGGGAAAGAGGTATAGGTATAGGAATGAATCTCTGAAAATTCGAATCGAAGCTGATTTGATATTATGCCCCGGAATTTTCGGAATATGATCATGGTACAAAAAAACCAGCTTGCATTGTCTGTTCTTTATCATAAAGCTGATTTATGAATGACTTCATTATATCCATTTTATGAAAATGAACATCGTATATCGTCAACATTGCTGCTTTCAATGAGGTCACTCAATCTCCATGGTACATTTTGGGCATATATATATATATATATATACAGGAAAATGTCTCTCATGCTATTAATGCAAATGATTTTTTCTATTGAAATTCCCTTTGAGTCGTCAAAAGCATTTGACACTGTAGATCATGCTGTGCACTATTAAAGATAACCTTCAGACCAAAAAAACTAATGACGCTTCTATATACGAGCCATTTCAAACAATAACCTTTGACAGATTAAAACTGTGTAGTATCTGTGGCGGCAAAGATTGCTGCCCACGAGATCTGCGACCTGCAGGTCCTGTAAGACAGACATATTTGTCAAGTCTGGCCTATGACTGAAATCGGGCAAAGGCCTTGGTTATTGCATCGTAAATCGCAATTGGGGCTGATTAAGAACGCCAGCATACAGCTCAGGTCACGACTGCGCCTACTAGACCAAAACGCCTCTTCATTCCAGCGCTTTTGTGAGTACTATTGAGAGAGCTTTGGTTGGAGTGCAGACACACACACAGTGACCTGAAGGAATTGATTCGCCAAGGCCGTTACTGGCGTGTGCCCAAAAGGAAGAGATTCAAGATTTCCTCGTTGCGCTTAGGATTGAGAACAGTGCGCATCATCAAAAGTACAAAGGAGCTTATACTAATTCATTGTATCTGGCGCATGACCCGTTTTTATGCGTGTTAGAAAACTTCATATAGCGCATTTTGCGTATCGCACAAATGCACTTCATCTGCGCTAACATCCTCTCGATGTTGAACGGCATTAAATTACAACTATACCGTTACATGAGCAAGAATTCTGTTCTCTATGCGCCTCATTACAAGCATCCAGAGGTTCAAGAAAAGTTTCAGAAGCCTCATAGTAAATGACGCTTTCTCTCTCAATCAAAAATGACGCTCCCTCTCTCAATCAATAATGAAGCTTCTCGCTCAATAAAAAAATGACGCTCCCTCGCTCAATAAAAAAATGACGCTCCCTCTCTCAATAAAAAAATGACGCTCCCTCTCTCAATAAAAAAATGACGCTCCCTCTCTCAATAAAAAAATGACGCTCCCTCTCTCAATAAAAAAATGACGCTCCCTCTCTCAATAAAAAATGGCGTTCTGACCTCAATCATCTTTTTCTATCAATGCACTTAACCTATTTTTCTATCTTAAAACACTTACTACGTGTTGGCCTATGTACGCTTAGAAATTGTTATCTGTTGCACTAGGTGGCCCTAGTTGCGGGACTATTAGTCCCGAATTGGATCTCCCGTGTTTTCAATTGCGATTGTCAACTATGTATAGTCATCTATGTTTCGTTTCGATTACCAAATAAATTCATTTGATTTGATTTGATTTGATTTGAAAGCAATGGGCAGTAAATTAGAAGGAGAGCCTCGCATGGTGGGCCCACGTGCACACGCGTAGCCAGCCAATGAATTCCCCCCAACCGTCATCAGATGACATGAATCATGAATGTCCTGCAGAGTTTCTGGTCCTTAGCTGCTGCTGATGATGACGACGACGACGATGATGATGACGACGACGACGATTATGATGATTATAGTGATTATGATCATGATCATGATGATAATCATCATCATCATCATGATCATGATGATAATCATCATCATCATCGTGATCATGATGATCATGATCATGATCATGATCATGATCATGAAATGAGCCTAAAAACAGCATGTATTTTCATGCGGAGCAAACACTATCTATCAAATGACGCTAGGCACGTAGGAGAAGAGTATTAACAGAGCCCCCTCCTTTGTACATTCTCAGGACTGGCCCCACTCGACAGTGCTAACGGCTTTATCCTAAGGGCAACGTCTCTTCAATTCATGTCCCAAATACTCGTACAGGAATCGTGAATTAGGCCAAATTACCTAGCTGATGGGATGTGATTGGACACGCCACTTCATCCGTCTTCAAAACGACTGAATTATTTAGATATGTGTTAAGTTAAGACAACCGGATTAACGGAACGCATCGATCAACGACAAGACAGCATCCATTATACAATAAGACATTCATTAGAAAACAACCAGTTGATGTCTAACAGGATTATTTTCATTCATCACTGCAAGGTTGAGCGGTTCCGCTTGGCGAGAAATTCACATCCGACGACAGATAACAGTTCCATCGTCGCTAGGAACAGCTCATCGGTCTTCGTATAAATACCTTTCGTGAAGATTGCTAATGCATGATGAATGTTTAGTATACAAAGACTCACTTCTGTGGAGTCCATCACGATCTGCGAAAAAATGGTTTATCTGGGTTTACTGTTTATCTTTGTGCACGGTGCAGAAATCTCATATTGCCCTATTGGTTGGTGAATTTTCTGAGTGTTCTCTGAACTCACTGCAGTCTCTTGAAACAATTTTACACCAATGATCACGAAAACAGTGAAGCATTATCACATCTGGACCAAAAAGCATCAACTTTCATGACATTGAATGCCTTTTCAGCAACGATTTCTATCGCATGGTGACGAATGCAAGACTGAGTATCCGACAACGAATTATTTTGCGATCAGAGTGCATGAGCCAGCGCCGTGGTGTCAAAGCACACAATCTTTTAATCTTCGGTCTCAGCTATACCAACGTACGAGTCATCAAAACCCAGACTCCTGCCTGAGCTCAATTTCACGTAAATCAAGCTCAAATTGTTTCCCTACTGGGCAAAGGTTGAACAACAATCTTCCTTGGTGGCCTGGCGCCTTGAGATGAAAGTTGGCGTAAACTGCACGCGCAGGTGCTTAATCAAAGCGAAATTCCCCACAAGAAATTATCTGGAAGAACACACACAAACACTCACACAGAGGCGGACACTTACTTATGCATACACCGACCGACTGGCATATGCATATATACAGGTTGTTGTATATGGTTATGGTTATGATACACACGTGGTATCAGACAAATTAGCCGGTTAAAAGACAGACAGACAGACACAGGTGGTCAGAAAAGGGTTTATTTAAGCATTTTCTAGAATTACTATCCACTTAGCGACAAGACATAAATCGATGGATCTGAGCAGCAGCTGCTAGTTAAGCGCAGGGTGCTTCTATCACAGAGAACTCCTCCCCTGTTCGCACTCTGACAGCGCCAGTCCAAAGCGTGGGTAATGGAGGTGGGCGATGCCAATGATCTGAGCCAAAGCAAATATACACGAAAATATTGGAATTTTACTATAGACATTATCACCGTCCGTGTATAATGTCATGACAAGTCAAACGGAAGTACATTTTGATCAAGATGCGGTCCGTCTAATAACCGCTTGAAACTGATGAACTGCCAAGATGTCCGCTGTACAAAAATTAACTGCTAAACGAAAGGAGAGTGCAACTGGTGACTTATCCGAGGAGTCCCTGTATAAACTGTCAGTAAGTTATCCCTGAGGGACGACACGTGTCGAGACGTCCCAACAGGTCGTTGCATGAATGGATGAGTTCGGTGCGACGAAGCGAAGGAAAGTGATTTGATAGAAACCCAGGAGACGTTGTTTAAGATACAGCAGCACCAGTTTCAGCACATGCAAGGTGTACATACCTACATACATACATACATACATACATACATACATAAATATACACATACATACATACATAGCTACATACATAAATACATAAATGGTTACATAGTTACATACGTATATACATACGTACGTACGTACGATGCATACATACTGCCATACATACATACATACAGTGACGTCGCCCTCCTCGTTCATCCAGACTTGGGTCTTACACTGTCAAAGTACGATCACTATGAGTTTCAGCTTATAATAACACTGTAGTAACTAATACCATTAGCGTCGCCCACCAGCTCCATCCAGGCTTGGGACTGGCACTATCAAGGCATAACCAGTTACTGTGTTTTGAGGCGCAGTAAGGTAACGATCGCCTTTTATGAAAGGCAAACAGTATGCAAATGGTCTCATTCGTATTCAGCAGTGCGCTGCTGGGGAGTCTTTCGATGGTGCTGCGTGTGTCATACCGCAACTGGACGTCATCGAAAGACGTGAATATTTAAATTGAACGGCGCCGTCACACAACTCTGAATTAGTGCAGCTTCAAGAGTTCATCCGTCATAATTATCTGCCACTGCCAGATGTGTGGGTGTGTGTGTGCTCTGTGTCGTACAGCTCAACCTCCCACCTGGAATGGGAGAATAATCCCTCTCCCACAGTCACTCTGCTCGACCAAGATACAGCGAATCTATTATTAGAGGATTGGTTACTCATAAAATATACGTGTACACGCGTCACACTTAAATATAGATGTCGCCTCAAATAAAAATTTCCTTCTAATTGAAACTATGATGTCTTAAGCCACCAAATGCATTTTTAAAAATCTTGCTGACATAGTTATCTGCCAATTTATCTTCTTAACTAAAAGTTAGTGAATGAGCTTGTCATGTCAAAAAGATGTTAAAAAAATTGGTCCAGATTATCGCCCAAAATTAGTGACACGACGTTACACAAGGACTTTCTTCCAGTCCTGCGAATAATAGGTCCCAGACTTACATACGAGGGACTCAGACGTCAGTAAGGCCTGTTGGCTTCGCTACTGTTCGCACTCTGAGAGTGCCAGTCCAAAGCATGGATAAAGGAGGATGACGACGCTAATGAATTTTGTGATTACACAGTGTCGTTAAACTGAAACTAACTACTCGGAACATAATTGCAGGTCGTTATACAGAAGTAATGGGAACTCAACAGTTGCTCAGTTAACGTCAAAATCGCGTGTTGACCCACTTCTGGCAATCGTGAGAGGTCATTCACTCTCCCTAACCCCAGTGGGGGACGCCACTGCATGTATGTGTAGCGTGTATGCATTTACAATCTACATGTATATAGACCTTGGAGGCAGGCGAGGCGATCCCGGGGAGGGAGTCGAGGGGGACAAGTCCCCACGTTTTACAGAGAGGGGATGAGTTATACGTATGCCCCACATTTCCTACCCTTTTTATTGGGGGTTCCCCATCTGTCAAACAAGATCGACGTCTCTGCCTTTAGACTTATATGTACGTGAGGAGAATAGACGAAATGGCATTTCGCACGAATCATGAATGAATGCGATTTAATCAGAGGAAATAAGGCAAAATGGATCAGAAAGCAACGCAGTGAACGAGAAGAGAGGCATCTCAACCTAAATAATGTGACCCACGAATCCACCTGGCGTCGGGAGGGGCAGCAGTACAATTAGACCGGAAATAATAATTATAAATCAAGTTCCCTCTTCCGGCAGCAAATATATGAAATTAATTCATATCCCGCGACAGAGAAAGAAGGGTAGGTCACATGCCACTATAAGCCACCTTGCGGCTGGAGGAGTAAACAGTAAATAACAACCGGATGTAATTATCAGGAAACACGTGACTTCTTACTAAGGCGCCGGTTTAAGACACCTGCGGCTGTCTCGTCGTGCATGTGGAAATTTCCCGTTGGTAGTCCTACTGGGCGTCGATCAATTCACGGAAATGGCTAAGACATGGAAGTTGAACGATAATGAAGGCCTTTGAAGCCAGCTGCTGATCATATCAGACTACGTGTGATTAATTTTGGGGCGATACTAAACTTGGATAATGGTTTTTATCATCGTAACTTCAATTTGTTTTGAATTGCAATCAGTTGTTTGAATAAAACACGGGCTGTGCTCTTGCAGGCATTCTTAATAAAGAAAATACTTGCTTACTACTAATTCGAAGAATTCATTTCTTGCCATTCACATAATGAATTGTTAAGTAGGTCGAGTGATCATGATGAGTTCTCTGCCCGAAGACAGATATATTTGTTTTCTCCACCCCGTTGACTTCCTCATGGACAATTATGTGTAAGCAACTTGTCCAAGGTCGCTACGCTGTGATTTGAGGTGAGTTGGAACCTGCCACCCTTCGGTTGCAAGACACAGAACTTGCCGCTGCTCCACCGCGTTCCACGTTAAATATTAACGTCTTATAAGTCAGTCAATAAGTAAGTTATTAGCCTTTATCTGCGTTCGATAAGCGCATATGCGTCATCTTTATACAGCGATTATACAGATTTTATTCGACATTGACTAGAGTATAAGTGAAAACATTGTACAAACATCCAATCAATCGAAAATAAATTTGGTCAGTCAGATGGAAGGAAACTATGGCGACCTAGAAACGATGATCGGAGACGAGATGCAAGAAATAAGTCAACTGGAAAATGTCAAGGTCGCACATGATGCCAGATGTGCAAGAGGTCTGTCATTTGAGCTGACAGTAACAAGAAAATATTTCTCCATTTTATTTGCAGATGCCTATTATCAATATACATGTGTATAAATATTCACACAAATGCAAGAGAAGCATATAATTATATATAATTTATGTGCCAATGTACATGGGCCGTGAATATGTGTATGCAGAGCCGTAGCAATAAAGAGCGTGGCCCCTCCGAACATATATCCGGACCCCTTACAACGCAGAAACTTATATGCGATTTTCATTACGTCCTAGAAATACCAAGTTTCTATCGGACCAGACAAGAAAATAACGACATCAACCATGCGTTTGAGAACATTTCTCCAGATATCTCTGTCTTTCAGACAAGCCTGTAATTCTAGTTGGTCAATATATATGTAGGCCTACGGTTAACTACGCCTGACCAAAGGACAAACCATTTTACCATGTAGTCCTGATGACCGTTTTTCCTGTTTCTCGCTGCTGAAGTCTTTTTGACATGACCTTCCAAGTCGATGTTCCATCGCGTAGCGATATGTCGCCAGTTCCAAATAATTTACCGAACAACAAAAATTGCATCTTTTTGAGTCGAGTGCATTAACCATGAACATCTTATTTTCTCGTCATTTTACATGGTTCGATAGAAATGAGAACTTGCGAAGCTTCGTCTTTCGTCATTAAATGAATATTTGTAACTGTCACTCCGCAGTGGTGGGCCACGTGCAAAAAATATCACATACTTACCTGTCCGATATTATGGACGGCCAATCTCATGATCACTGCACAGGTATTCACACAAATGAAAATAAACTCATGTAATTATATATATATGGTTTGTGTTCAAATGTATTCAGATGTGCATGACATGTATATATATATATATATATATATATATATAATATCCGTATATATTATTTAATGGAACCATTGTCTGTTTGACCATAAACCGATTCTCCAAGATGACCACAATTTTTTCCTATCATAGTAAATGTCTCGTAATTTGCAGTAAAATATCAGTAGCATTTTTCTATGAGGAATGCGACCCTCGCTCCTCGTCCATCGGCGATTATTACCGCCCTGCACTCTAGCGGAGACGGTTTAGAGCCCTCAGGGAAGCGTTTCCGTTAATGCACGGATAGACAAGTGTCCATAGGGTGGAGGGGTTGTTTTGATGAGGACTATGAGAACAAGGGCTGTTGGCAACCGATGTCTGGGAGCTATAATTATCCGGAAACACGAAAATAAATACCGGTGATTCCTTTGCGGCTCTGACGTCGCATCGAATGACCAGTGGCGTGGTTTACAGTCCTTGAAGGGCTTGTATAGAGATGAAAACGCTCGTGGAAGGGTATTGTTGGCGCTGGGTCCGTCTCAGAGTATTTGAAAGTCGTTTTCTTCAGGCCAGGATCTATATTCTACAATCATCTAATAGGTCGTCTGTATGTATGAGGACATTAAATTTTCAGGCAGCACATTTGCGAAAGCCCAAGATCGCTTTGTCTGCGCCAACCCATTATCGTAGTCGTTCTCATATGCAACGAGACTATTACATCCACAGGCAAAAAAGCGCACGGTTAACTTGATGAAGAGTCACCAATGTCGAAGTGTCACCATTGGGAAAGAGTCGCCAATTGGGAAAAGTCCCCAATGGTGGGCGTACGCACACGCGTGGAACGAACCAATGGGTCCCCGTCGACATTTGACAGATGGCATGGATGTTCAGGGTCGCTAAATGAAAATATTTCTTGTCATTATTTATTGCCCTAAAAGTCCTTCATCAGGAAGATCATAATGAGAAAGCTGCTCCTTCACTTTCTTTTCAATTAACCAGAGGGCGTTGTTGATGACGAGATAGAAAAAGGAAGTGAATGCAAATGACACGCTTCGAGATAGCAGCTGTGTGGCCCTGACTATGTCCATTTTTAGTACTGAAGGAACTGGCCGAGAGATAGTTCAGGGTTTTTCTTGCTAATTAGGTCCCTAGGTACAAGGTTGATGGACTCTTTCTCCAATCATTGACATTGACAGTTGGTAATAAAAGGCTGCGCTAAGAAATTGGGCGCCATCCACTGACTTCTGCCTCTGTGCCTTTTGATGCTGCGTTTCTTGCATTCGTTACAAAGGTTTATTTATATAGCACCCTTCAATGGACTGCTCTGAGGTGCTCACGTCCCCAGAACGGCTAAGACGAACAGTTTTATGGCTTGAGTAGAGTGCTTCAGAATGGACAGTAGGGAGCAAACGCGGGGCCAATGGGGGCCTGCTTCATAAGGAATGGCCGACAACCGAGAATGAACGGCTCAGTACAGGCGATAGGATAGAGCACCTCCTTGTTCCCCAGAACGGAGGGATCTGCGACCGCTGGTACTCGGGCCAGAGTCTTAGCCGTTCTGGGGACGGGATCACCTCAGAGCAGTCTCCTTGAAGGGTGCTTTGTAGCTAATAAGTCTGGTATGACAAGTATGTTCAGTACGGTAGGCACAACCCTAGGTTTATGGCCTGAGTAGAATAAGTAAGCGTGGACATTGATTTGTAAGCGCAGCAACAATGGGAGCCCGTTGCAAAAAGAGTAATTACAATTGAAACTGCAATTACAATTACGAGTGATATTACGATTACGATTGAAAAGAAACTGCAAAAGATATACATTACTATTGGAATTATTTTGTCACGTTGCAGAGGATCTTGTATTTTCCCAGCAAGAATGGATATTGTCGACTTATTGACGAGTACATTAGAAACGTATCCATCGCATAAGCTGTACAACAAGAGCGATGCGGGATCCACCCAGCCATCAACCTCGGCCACTCCCGGACACGACCAATCTCTGGACCGCTGCAACTCTTTCGTGAATGTCTTCTACGTAATCTTCGCCTCTTCAGTCGGTCTCCTTGGGCTGCTGGGCAACTGCGTCTCTTACTATGTCCTTCAGAGGGACACAACCAGTCCAGTCGCGTCGTTCCAGCTGCGTTCACTCGTCGTTGCCGACAACATCTTTCTGCTGATCTGGCTGATAAACTACTCCTTTCGCTACGCGCTCCAGTTCCACCGTCTCTTGGACGGCTCCTACCTGCGCACCACCTGGATCTACATCCGGATCGTCACCTTCCCTGTTCTCTACATGGCGCAGTCTGGAACCATCTGGCTGACGGTGATCGTCGCCTTCAACCGATACGTTGCCGTCTGCCTCCCGTATAGAGCTCACCAGTTCGGCAACATGGCCATCGTGCGTCGGCAGGTACTTGCCGTTGCAATAGCCGCTTTCCTCTACAATGTACCTCGTCTCTTCGAGCTCAAAGCCGTGGACGACGGAGCGGGTTCGGTGACGGTCAATCGGACGGAGCTAGGGAGCAACGTCGTCTACAGGGTCATCTACACGGACACCCTCTACTACCTGTTGACCTTCGTGCTTCCGTTGGTCACGCTAGCCTGCATGAACACGCGCGTCATCGTGACGTATCGTGAGGCGTGCAAGAGACGCCGCAAGATGTCGTCGCGCAGTTCGCAGGACCAGGAGCAATCCATCACCCTTGTCATGATCATCATCGTCGTCGTATTCCTCGCCTGTCAGACCCTCGCCAGGATCGTTCAGATGGTTTGGAGCTACCGCGTGGCCGACTGCAGCCAGGTCCGATTCTACCTGATCCACGTCAGCAACTTTCTCGAAGTCCTCAACTCTTCCGTCAACTTTCTCATCTACGCCGCCTTCTACCGACAGTTCCGGCTGACACTCCTCAGCGGACTCTGTTGCTGTTGTCCAGGGCTGCTTCGAACTGGGGGCACGAACTACGATGGCTTGAAGGAAACCAGTGGAACAGTCGGAGGGACCAAGAGAAGATCCATGAACAACCCATGTCGCGAAGTAGAAGGCCACTCCTTGGATCCAGCTGTAAATACAGACTCGGGTCAACCATTGTCTCCAGAGACAGTCGATTGACGCTTCCTCTGTACTCGCTAGGTGGCCACAGTGGTTGACTGACGCTTCCTCTGTACTCGCTAGGTGGCCACCGTGGTTGACTGACGCTTCCTCTGTACTCGCTAGGTAGCCACCGTGGTTGACTGACGCTTCCTCTGTACTCGCTAGGTGGCCACCGTGGTTGACTGACGCTTCCTCTGTACTCGCTAGGTGGCCACCGTGGTTGACTGACGCTTCCTCTGTACTCGCTAGGTGGCCCGAACTATGGCATCAACAGATTGTGAATGTTCGCCGAGCGTGATCGTACCTGAGAGTAATATGGGTGATTTTTGGGGAGATACCGAGGTCCTGTACCCAGCCCATTTTGGACTAGCGTACGATACTGATAGATCCTTGCACGGCTGCCATATAGTTAAATTCGATTCCGTAAAGGTAATCTTACTGCCGCTGTGTCCGTTTGAATGTAATTGAACGACGATTACCATCATCATCATCATCATCATCATCATCGTCATCGTCGTCGTCGTCGTCGCCGTCGTCGTCGTCATCGTCATCGTCATCGTCATCGTCATCGTCATCGTCATCAACAACATCATCCTCATCATCCTCATCATCATCATCATTATTATTTTTATAATTATTTTTATTATTATTTTTATAATTATTATTATTACTCTTTTTGTCATGGTTCTAACAACTTCCATGCGAGAAACTGATGTGTTCGATGCTAATCAGAAAACTTTAAATCTTAAGCTATGGTGACAAATCAATTTCAGATAAATAGCATTACTACTAAGCGGCATTAGTCGCGAAGATCATGGATATGAATGAATCAATGAACTTGATATAGAAGGCTGTGCTTATGGGTGTCTCGCCAAATCGTCATAAAATCATTTACACAAAATAGATTACTAGACACTATTTGAACGAAGTTGGACAAGGTCACTGTGTTTATATAGAGGTTAACCTTGAAAGCACTTTTTCGTTTGGGCTCCCGGACTTAAAACTTAGCATTGTCAATGATGGCGTCAATAGATTCTAAGAGTTTTGCTATCAACGGGACATGATTAAAGATCGCAAAAATTTGTTTGTTACGATAGATAGCTGACGTTAACCGACTAATTAACGCCTTAACGATCTAGTTGATTAGTTAACGCGTAGTACTTCTGTTTGTCCGTTAGATAATGTGATACCGTAAATGCTCGCGTGCGATTATTAGAGTTAATGCATTAAATAGATTGACTCTTTGTTTCAAAAATTAATGTAGAGTTAAGTCAACTATAGATAGGTGAGAGTCGTTGGCGTTCATCATTATGTGCCTACGTTTGGTTCTGAGTGAGTCCAGTCAATGGCCCAGTACAATTTCTTATTTGTACATCACTCTTGACGGGGCTACGCTTGGCCAATTAGAACGGGTTGACTGGATGTTTATGTGACACTTTTTCATGAATTTTTTATTATTCTAAAAGTTTATACCGTCCTTCTTCCAACATCTTTTGCTTGGAAGTGCACAGGGCTCGACGACGCATTTGCAGTTGTACTGCAGAGCAATTGTGCACGAAGGACTTGCTCAAGGTCCCTACACAGTGACGCCTCGACGAACACGCTCACCCGCTCAGCGCGCAGTGAGTGTTACAGGCCGACCGTTCTAACCGATCAGCCACCGTGCTACACTATTGTTACGAGGGTGGACCAAGCTGAGCAATTTAAGTGAGGTACAGTGATTGAAGAAAAGAAAGGAAACTATGAGGTAAAGTAAGGAAACGTAGGGTAATAAATGGGATAGAAATGAAAGACATGATGAGGTAGACCCGTTCAGGCACAGGCAGAATAAGCCTGCACAAAGTCTGGTTATTTGAAGTAAACAAGGTAAGTTATGGTTCGTTGAGGCAACAAGAGGTATTGTGAGGAATGCAAGATCAGGCAAGTCGAAGTAATTTAAGTCGAGACAGGACGGTGTTGAAAGTATGTCAAGAGGTAAACTAAAAGCAAGCAAAGAGGTTGGGTAACGTAATACGAGGTTCGGGGATAAAGAGAATGGGTTATGGGAAGAGATCAAGGAATGAGATTACGAATAGGATCAAGGGAAAACATTAAGGGAAGAGATTAAGGGACGGGATTAAGAGACTGGATATAGGCAAACGATGAAGAGAAGGATGTATGAAATTTTTAATCTGAAGCTCAATCGCACAGGAGCATCAATAACACTTTTCGTAACGGATGACACGGTTCAACGCGAATTGAATCAACGGTATTTAGAGTTGAGAGACAAAACGTATTACCAACGCTCTTAATTAAAAATAGTTGATGGAACAGACTCAGATTCAATGGAAGAGAGACCTGCTTCTTAAAGACCATCCAAAAAAAATTATTTTTGTCATTTATGAAGCTGGGTGACAAGGCACCCAGTTACGGAGCCCAGTCCCAAAATACCTCATCCCTGCTTCCAGCTTCCATGGCCCCAATGGATTTATGGCTTATCGGCTGCAAACTGCACCACAAGGTACAAGCTACATCGTTAGTAAATAAGTGTTGTAAAGCACTCTGAGATCAGTGAGTCAAATTTGTTAGATCATGAAAAAAAGAAGAAAAATGATAAGCTGCTGAGACAAATCATTATTTGACCTATAGCATGAGCCCTTTATAAGATTCAAATCAAATCAAATCCAAGTGTGTTTATTGCAACCAATAAGGGACTCATCACACACACTTTTACTTCGGGTAGCTTACCCACATTTGACAATGGCGCCATCTATTTCACAGAGTCCCCTATTGAACAAAATGCATAAGCTGAGGATGAATCAAAAACACTTATTATTGGCTACAAATGGAGCCCCAAAAGGTACGCGAATCTCTCCGTGTGGCAGCCATATATAACTTAAAATTGTCGGACCAATGCAGATTCATTTTTAAGGAACGACGTTGAAGTTTTATCGAATGAATGAATTTTTAACCTTCTACCATTGTTGATCAACTTGCGATGAAACGAATCTCTTCTGCCATCTACCGAACGAGTAAAGACATTTAATAGTTTGCCCATCGGAGTTGAATTCGCCAATTCTCAAGAAATTATTCAACAGGGAGGGCGCACGTCACCCCACATTGCTCTGCCCTCCATTGAACCAAACACCACCTGCTTCACCAGACGTGTGTCTTCCATTCTGCGAAAATGACCTCAATGATACGCTGCACGATTCACCTTTTCGTTGGAAATTTGCTTTCTGTTCATCTCATTCAAGATTCTCTGTGTTAAATATCTTCTTGCTTCTTATCATTTTTGAGTATTCTATCTAAAACACATTTGGGCCTATATCATAGTGAACCATATAATATATTAATATATATATATGTGTGTGTGTGTGTGTGTGTGTGTGTGTAAACGTATATTTTTCATATATAAATCGTGGTCAGATTTCTTATCATCCGTAAGATATTGTGGCTTTTACTTCGAGCGACAATAAATAAATATGAGCGACAACATCAATTTAATTTGAGATCGTCTTCATTTATCCCTGTTAATAAGTTTCCATCGTTCTATATCATCCGCTCCTATATTGCGTCTTTTGACCTTCACCTTGCTTCTGGTGACGGTGTGGTGCGATATTGTTTACCGGATGGAAATGTGTCCGACTCCACCCAATTCGGTTCTCGTGTTTGGCATCTCGTGAGCGAGATCGCGCTCGATTGAAATGACGTCCAAACTAATAAATGGTCTGGTAGTAAGACGAAGTCGCGGTTGAAGTATTGTTTTAACTTTCGAAGTATCGTCACTTAACGTAATTTCAAACTGGCAATATCATTCGATAAATTTGTCAGAGAAAACGATAATTTTCAAAATTTCAACAGAACATTGTTTTTTTACAGACGATGGTGGGCCATTTGATTCCTATTTTGACCCCTTTAGGCTCCCCTCTGAAACTAGATTGTTCATTTATTGGAAATCGTAGTTTTGTCAGTTTCTTTTGTTATTGGTTACCAAATATATTGAATTGAAGACAAAGTTATGCAATGAGAGCTATAACGATATATATATATATATAATTATCACTATCGTTATAGCTATCATTGTTAAAATATTATTATTATTATAATTGTTGTTATTATTAATATTATTATTATTATTATTATTATTATTGTTATACTTATTATTAATATCATTGTCATTATATTTATATTTTTATTATTATATAGTTTTTTTATTAGATTCAAACTGAAAAGTCATTGCATTAAGGAATGATTAAAAATTATCACCGGCGTCGATCAGAACTATAAAGGCAGACATACAAGGCCCACATCAGATATCATTTCTCATTTTTAGAGCGCCACTTGGCGAATAAAAACTGGGTAGAACTTTGGAAGGCCATACCAGGAATCGATCCCGGGTCCATGCTACTCAGCTGCTGACGTCATCGGTCAGTTAGATGATCTAGTGGTATGATATCTCGGACACTTTTTCTCCCCGGAGGCTATGTGGTATCACACCGGACTAGGTCCAAACTCTCCTATAATAGCCTACATCTAGACTCTAGAGTCTTGGTCGACGCTGAGGCAGCTTCTTCCGAGAATTAACAATCAATTCTGCGGCTGAACCTAATCTGTCGATCTCATCTTCTCCATATGCGGTAACTATATCGAAGGGAATCAAATCAAATCTCATCTTTTAATCAAATATGATCTGATTTAATCTCTAGGCAGACTGATCAAAGACGTCTCCGACAGAGTAGGATACAATGAAACCGAATGAAGTGTATTAAGGGAGTGTTAACCAGAGCAAGATTATACTTTAATTCATCTTGTCTCATTTGTTCTAAGGTGTAGGAGTTAGGCTTACGAAAACATAGTCGAACAGATGAATGTAGCGATAAATTACGCCGCTTCAATGCGGATCACCTTGACTGGGATCAATTCAAATTCGTGAATGCATAGACCCAGAGGCGTTTGAAAAAGTGGTAATTCCGCAGCTGATGTCCTGACAATTTATCATCGAATGGTATCCGGAGCATCTATAGCATCAATGCGCATGTCTGACGCCATTCTGCAGTTGGCGTCAGCAACGCCGCTACATGTCCGCTATTGCTAACATCGCCAGAGAAAGCTTGGGTTGACATGGATATTCGTTACTTGGCATTTCCTTTGGGTTTTGGAAAGATAAATAGCGGCAATCGATCTAACAGCAGAACAGTTTTCACCTAGTCTAGACGCTTTTATGTTGCTGACTTCGAGGTGCGACATCTACCGTCGAGAATCCATGTGTTAGAATGGAACCGGGTGTTTAGGAATGGGCAAACGACATCGGATTCGATAAGTCGATTCCCTACGGCTCTCCTAGAAATTTATGGCAAGTGGGACGCGATTGCGCATGCTCGATCTCGTCGGACCTTTTTCCGCGGCCTCGCCTTATCAGATTAGTCCAGACAAGAATGAAACTAGACAAGTTCGATCAAGCTGTGTCTTGCATGAACTATGCAGTGATTTATTGGACCAATTTGTGGTTCAGCGATGCATAAACTTTGCTCTAACTCAGTCGTCGTGCCGCTTCACTTAAATCAGCCACCTTAATATGCCTCTCAGCAGGAAAAAAATGACCCACAGCATTACCAGAATATCTATTAGTCACTCAGGGCAGCATCTGGGTTGATCGGACGAATAACATCTTCGTATGGATTTCTCTTGCCAACCCGCGCTTACATACATGAATCATTTGTGTTGTGTCCAAGGGTTGCAGAGGTCAATTAGCACACGTACGGAAGTTACGGTATACTTCTTAACTCTTTCACAACAAAGCGACTGGGCAGTGGCAGAATTAGACTTGGCGATGTCCTAAGCTGTTTAGAAAGACAGAAGGCCTCTTGTTACAGAATGACAGCAGGTCTCACACATTTGGAAACAGAAATACCTTAATTACAAGGCCCTGCGATTTTTGTGTTCACACGGTTGTTTTCTGGGGCCGCTGTTATTTTTACTTTTTAATATAAATAAGCTATCGACCCCATGTTTTGTAATTATTGCGTTAAATCATCTCAGATATGACAACGTCGTTAAACAAACCTTTGTAATTAATTAACTTTGAGTTGTTTGTGAGTGATTCGGGCGCTTTTACCCTGAATAAGTCACGTAGAAACTTATTACTAAATTTTGAACCTCGAATTAGCCTTTGTGCATGACTGGAATACACGTCCCACGCAAACGCCCCACTAAAAGTTGATAGAGTACTTACGCATTCCCAAAATCACCATTTGTAAATATTCATGGTGCCGTTATCGATCTTACATGGAACGTACGTATTTCTCAAATATTGATTAAATCGAAAAAAATATATAGGAATCTTAGTGCGCATCTTATATAAGTTACCAATCCACATTTTAGACAACCTAAATTACTCATTTATTCAACCGTACCTAGTGCATTGTAACTTGATTTGGGCCCAAAACCAAGCTTACAAGTTGTACTTCCAAACGCCATCCGCCTTAACCGTCTATCTGTCTGCCTGCCTGACTCTTTGGATTTGACCCCCTGCCTATCGATTCTGTTTTGATTAAGCGCCTGTGAATAAGCTAGTTCCCGCGACATTGCTTTTGTGGGCGCTGTAGAAATGCTGAGATTACGATTACGATTACCTCGCGACTATAATACACGATTAATTATTTTTCAGAAAAGAGCCATTCAACTAATTGGTAAATTTAATTACCGGTGTTATGTTGCTCATCAGTTTGCCCTTAACATTAGACGAAAATAGAATATTTCAAACTGCGAATTCATGTTTCGCAAAAAACATGGTTAATCATCAGACTCATGTGACACCTTTTCCAGTTTTTTACACGGTTTCAGCTACTCATTCTTTCAATACTAGAACAGCCTCCCACAGTTCGATGAAGAATGAACTTTGATCACACAACACTCGCAAATTCTCTAGTAAATTATTGGTCCAACCTCCACAAACAATACTGGTGCATAGCTGACCCTGCCTAGAGGGACTGTGGGTCATTTAGGTCGTCCTTTTGTACCCAAACTCAACAGTAATATGACATCTGATCAGATGTCATCTTATTTCATTTTGGGGGCATTATAAACCAAGGCTATTCTAACTACTCTTTATTATATTATCTAAAGTTTTGGGGTACAGGCTGGAAAAAATGTCTATTAAACAGATATACGTGCGGAAATGGGGGATGAAAGGTGGAAAACAAAGTAGAAATTTATTTTTAAAATGAGAAATATTTATAAGATTATAGGGAATACAAGTGTCTTCATCCACTCCACCTGAAATTTTGGAGGAACCGTTCCCCTCCTGTCCCCTAAGTCACCGCCTCTGATTGGCTACTGTGGCTTATGATGTCAGTAGCTTTTAATAGCTCATTTCTAAGTCAGACCAAAGCAGCTCGTTGCTAAAGTGTCAAGCGTTGGGCTAATGCGTGGAACTCAGGTGCAGTCGACGATTACAGAGGACTGATGCTTAGAGCCAGACATAAATATTGCATTATTAATCAAAGGCGATCTTGACAGCTCATTGTCTGGGGACAGCTCCATTAATTTATGCAAAACGCTCAAAGGCAGTCCGTTTCTGGTGGTAAACACGACGAGTGTGGCCAGTGAATCAGCTTCTTCACTTAGTGATGGACCCACGGAGGAATGAATAAGATACTATCGTGCATAGCAGCGGAAGCGAGTTCAATTCCCGCTGACCCTAAGATTGACTAGTCTTCACTAGGCGGTAGCGTTGACCGAATCAGGTGTAAAACGTAATGGGCGTCTTTCATGGCTGCCAACAGTAAAATTGACTCCTGTAGTAACTTGTCGTCATCTATATATACTGTTTGTAATCATACTGCGGTTTCTCAATTTGAAATTAAAGGACAATAATGAACCAGACAATTGTGTCCTGCTGCAGGCATTCTTGACAACGCTTTCGTTCAGAGGATTTATGTGGCTGCCGGCAAGACTCGTGAGCGCTTTCATAAAGCACAGTTTGTCTGTGACCATTTAAAAGCCACATTAAAATCTGGTTCTTCCAGATACTGCTTGGAAAAATTGGAACTAGGCCTACGTAGACAAAAGATCTTGATTTCCTTCTGGAGTCAAACGTGGCACTTTGGGTAAAGGTAGTAGCGATCAGAATGGACAGGCCAATTCAAAGAGCAGTTTCAAAATCACCTTCAGTTAAAAGACGGTTAATAATTTAGAAGAGTCTATCTATTCTCGGAAAGACAATTCCCATTCAACATCGTCTGTGATTGGTTTGTTCTGACACTTACTGCACAGGATCTGAAGAGTTAAATCCACCAGAGGGTATGCTACCAACCACTTGCAATGTCCTCTCTATGCTGTGAGCATGTGCGGGCACACATGTGTCTTGAGGTCAGTGCACTAGTTTAATGTGCGCATACAATACTTTTTACAGAAATAACCAGACACGAATTTTTTTCTGTTAATCTAGTCTCCTTTAGCTGGCTGCGGCCTACCATACTCCATAAACTTTTGATCCTTGGCTGATACGTTTCATTATTTATCTTTAGACAAGGGACATTTCTTAGTTTAACAGAATTTACCATCATGGTCTTCCAGATGTTGTCTAAATTTAACGATCTTCGCATTCAGCTCGGACATGCACCCAAAAGAGTGAACCATTTCATAAGTGCTGCATAAAATATTCCTTGCGCGCACTATCTCCAAATAAATTAGAGGGAATATTACCAACCAGTGAAATATATAACTAGTCGAAGCAATGATTCTTGTGGAAAATTTGAAGCCACGTATAGGATCCAAGCTGATTTTAAAGGACGGGTATTTGGACATAACCCCATAGACCACTTGATGGGCTATTTCATTCACCCTAAGGCACGATTCCTCTCTGCCATTTTTCGTAAGTAGTAAGTACACGCTCATGTGTAATCTCAGATCACCGCTCTTCGTCTCACGGTCTAGAATAAATCCCACGAAACGAATCTTATCAAGCTGGAAGATTTACTTCCGTCATGGCTGCTAGCACGGCGTGGGAAGAACCCATACCCGGCTGAATAATACGGAACGTGGCCACTTGAGAACCACGTCCGTGCGATTGAAGCACGTCCCTGGCCCTTGTGGAGTAGTTGTACACGTTTTTTAACTCCCTGGATGCAATCGAACGATTAATAAGATTTTTATCAATCTTCTGAAAATTACCCCGAAAATAATCTGCTGAGAATTAATTAACACTGTGATGCTACTTAGCATTGAAGACGAAGAAGCGAAGAACAGTGCCTTACTTAGGCAAGCCGTGAAGCAGATCAGAGTTGTCCATGGGTCCAATTTTCATGATCCGACCGGACCTGACCCGACCTCTAAAGCCAAATATCTGACCCAACCAGTGTCGTACATGACCCGACCCAGTCCGACCCGATTCAGCCATCCTTTCCATTTTTCTAATATTTTTTATTGTCAAATTCTAATGTCGTAAAATTGCAGCGCAGTCAGACGACCATTTATGATCAAACATTGATATGTGAGGACGTGTCAGGGAAGATACCCTTAGTTTATTCCATTTATTTGGCCAAAACTTACTTTCTCCATAAATATTTCCAAAGAATTCGAGATATTATTGGTCCGCATGTCCCAGCGCTGCATCCTCAGCTAATTCTCACGCCTGTAACAAATCCGCTGACTTTTCTTTTTCCATAAATTTATGAGAGATTAATCCATACGACAGCTTGAGCCGAGTTCGATATAAAAAGGAACCAAACCGGTGTTGCTCTACGTTTGTGCGCTAAATCCCTCGCCACATTCAATTTATTTGATTGTAACTGTTTAACATTATGAATAGCGCTGGTTTGCGACCCAACCCTATCCGACCCACCAGGATTTTGACCGGTCCCGACCCGCATAATCTACAGACATCCGTATCCCGACCTGGCCCGACCCGACCCGAGTTGCGGATCGACCCGACCCGTGCCCAACTCTGAAGCAGATACAGATATGAAGTGCCAACGACCTCGTTTGCTTTGCCTCTGCATACGAAGGCGGGTCACCAGTCCTGTCCTCTACCTCATCTTCCTGCCAACAGTGTATAGTCAATGTATAGTCAGAATCGTGTCACCTGCGAAATATCGCACAGGTTCCAGGTGTACAGTATCGTTTGCACAGTCAGTCACGTGGGTATTTACTATAAACACTATTTATTTACTTGTATATTTAGATTCTCTGTTTGTGTCCGTCTCTCCGTTTATGCATCTGCACACTTTTGCAGCTATTCACTCGAAGCCTTCGCCGTTAGCTCGGGGAATACCTCGGACGCTAGTAGACGGGTTGGTGAAACCTGCGGCCGCCGTCTCCCTCCTCTCCAGGGTCAAAACCTGTCGTTACCGGGGCACCGGGTACCCCAGCTAAATAAATATGATGCATGAATGTGACATTAGGCAGTCAATAGTCAATCAGTCAGTCAGTCAGTCCAAATGTACTTTCTTTCCAATTCCTTTTACTTCGATAAAATCAAATGAATTTCTTGTTAAATGTCTGTCTCTTTGACATTTTTCTCAACGCAAACAACCTTGTTGACGTAGACATCAGAACGAGATATCCTCCACCTGAACATATATCACTTAACGACTCAATGGGTTTCAGCCGCTGATCCATCTCGTGAGTGTTCCGAAGCCCTGGCTAACAAGAAGCCTTTTCTTCCACCCCCGTTTGCTGGAGGCATCCATCGTCAACGCTGGACCAAGAACGGATATAATCGGCTCCCGTCTGGTTTACTGGAGTTTCGCAAGATGATCTCTCTCTCTCTCTCTCTCTCTCTCTCTCTCTCTCTCTCTCTCTCTCTCTCTCTCTCTCTCTCTCTCTCTCTCTCTCTCTCTCTCTCTCTCTCTCTCTCTCTCTCTCTCTCTCTCTCTCTCTCTCTCTCTCTCTCTCTCTCTCTCTCTCTCTCTCTCTCTCTCTCTCTCTCTCTCTCTCTCTCTCTCTCTCTCTCTCTCTCTCTCTCTCTCTCTCTCTCTCTCTCTCTCTCTCTCTCTCTCTCTCTCTCTCTCTCTCTCTCTCTCTCTCTCTCTCTCTCTCTCTCTCTCTCTCTCTCTCTCTCTCTCAGACACTCTGTATCTGTCTCTGATCCTGTCTACGTCTCTGAATCTCTCTATATATCACCGAATCTCTGTTTGTCTCTGTCTCTGTTGCTGTCACTTTCTCTGTCTCCATCTTTGTCTCTGTATCTGTCTCTGATACCTGTCCGTCCATCCATTCATCTACCCATTTATCCATCCGTCCCTACCTTATCAATGCATCATCTGGTTGCCTGGTGTCGCTCATTACCCTGTCGACTATATTACGCAATTTGCCATCGACCCAACACAACACATCCATGAACAGATACACACCCACATACACCTACACACGCGGAGATATACACACAAACATACATAAACAGAAAATCACAAACTCATACACACACAGGCAAACATACACGTAGACACGCACACACACACACACATATATATATATATTATGCATATATTATATAAACATATTATGCGGTATATAGATGTATGGTCTATACAAACTCATTCACATGTTGTATACAACCGCGGACATAATTGATAAGCAATTTATATAGCGCCGGTATGAACAAGCACAAAACATCAACCGATGATGGTTCACTAAAACCAAGTTTTAAAGTGTGTGTGTGTGTTTGTGTGTGCGTGCGTGTGTGTGTGTGCGCGCACACACGTTCACATACACCATCACATACACATTCAAATGCCCGCACAGACACATCTACGCTCATGCGCGCAGGGCACCTGTTCTCGCGTTTGCGCGTACACTAACGTCTGGTCGCCTGTATGGATGAACTGTGGCGCCATGGAAATGCATCGACAGAAATGTCAGGTTCTTTTTTGCCTCATAACGATAGTTGGCGCGGTGACGTTAGCGCGCCGTCAAATGCAGTCAGGTTCCGTGAATGTGTATGCGGTGCCTTTCTTAGAGACTAATAGGGTTTGTGCTATAGACCGCCATCAGTTTTCGTCTTACCCACCAGTCTTGTATTATAGGCAGGCATGTGAGAGGCAAAGAAATTTACATTTTTTCTACTGCCGAATGAAGAATCATGCAGATATATTGTCTCTGAAGTTCTCGCTACGTTTCACTGCTTGTTTCATTTTCTGTAGAGCGATTAAGATGCGTTCAAACTAGTTACAATAGTTACAACTTACAAGTCATGGAAATAACGGCAGGTATCTTATGTGCAGAAATGAAGGCAACAGCTCTGCAGCCACACCTAATCGTTGTATTGAATTGAAAAGCATTGAACCGTGAATGAATTGTCAACAGTTTGCCTCTGTTATATAGGTCTCTGTGACATTGTTGTGGTGCCTGTGATATGAAGCAATTTTGTCAGAGCATTGATGATACCTTGCAATGCTTGTTTTATGATTTCCTGTCGACATGCTGACAATTCTGTCCTCCCAACTGACTTGACGCAGCGCTCATAAGTATGGTGATTATCACCATTGAAATGTTGAATAGCACTTCAGAAATATATACATACAGCGTAAACACGTATAGATTGCGTCTGTAATACACATTCTTACTGAAAGCAAACATTTATGAAGCTTCACTTCCCAATTCAGAGGTAATCAGCGAATGAGCTCAACGCTCGTGAATATGCTGGTTGCGACTGGCTCTCTGGTGGCGCTTTAGAAGTTTGGAGCATACGATTACAATGACGTGAAGCAATTAACTTCTCCTGTCCATGGCATTATAACGGAACCTTGGCGTACGATTTTCCACCTCGCGTAATAGCAGCAAGCCCTGACAATCAAACTGTGTTGACGTTTGGATTTCGCTCCGGCTGTCTGGGAAAATAAAATCAGAAAACAGTCAGGCCTACAGCTGGAAGTGGCGAACACCACACCACTTTCACGCCTCGTAAAGAGAATACAAACAGCGTCACTTTACGTAATCGCCTTCTGCTAGATGTTGAGCTAGTGATAACAAGCTGCCGTGGAGATAAACATAGTGTTGCTCTTTGAATCTTGCCGTAAATCGATAAATCTGTCTGAGTGCTTTTCGCGGCATGAACGCATGCCAAAGCGGTTGGATCAGTACATTTCGGAAGAACGGAAACAGCTAGAATAAGGCAGATTAACGGAAGTATATATATAGGACAGCAGCTTCAAGGACAGCGCCGAATCGTTAATTTCGCTTTAACTTGTGAGTCAATAGTGTCGTTAATTCAAGCGGGGTTCTCTATGAGCTGGCGATACCTAGGCCTGCAGTTAAAAATGCACTCGTACAATTTCTAAGGAAGCCCTAATGAGACTCTGGATAGCATCGAAGCACGCACAGGTAAGATTCTGATATTTCTCTGATCAAGCGGGCTACTGATTCTGCTATTTTTCTAACACAACACACGTGAGATTCTGAAATCTGAAATCTCAGAAAACAACGCGAAGATTCTGATATTTTGCTCAATAAACGCAAATATTTCGACACATTAATCCATAGAAGCAAACATTCTCATAGCTTGCTCATAGTAAAATAGCTCAAGATTATAATATTTTGCTCAAAAATAAATCGATTATTCTGATATTTTACTGAACAGGTTTAAAAGCGAAGATTCTGAAATTTTGCTCAATAAACGCAACTATTTCGACACATTAATCCAAAAAAAGCGAACGTTCTCATGTTTTGCTCAGAAGACACTTCAAGATTATAATAATTTGTTCCAAAAAAAATCGATTATTCTAATATTTTACTGAGTAGGCTAAAAGCGAATATTCTGATATCTTGCCGAGAAAAAAACGTGATGAGTCGCATATTTTTAGCGCGTACGATGCTGCCTTTTTTCAATGAAACGCACATTGGCTTCTTTTAGCTTTCTACGAGCACAAACGTTAGACTCTGTTGCTATCTAGCCACATAGAGCTTCAGATTTTTATACGAATTATTCCCGTGCAAAGAGTATATTTAACCAGATTGAAGCGGAACTCCACAGAGCTTGCTGATCAGTTATCAAGGCACTTAATTGAACCAAGGCGACGGAGCAGTAATTCTGCCGCATACACCGGCCTAATTAGGCCGGTCTTCGAGACAGAATAATCATTGTTAATGAAACAGGGCTCAGATAATAGTCTTTCTATCTATATCTCTGCGCCTCCGTCTCTGTCTCCGTTTCTGTATCTGTCTCTGTCTCTGCCTCTGTCTCTATCTATCTCTCTGTTTGTCTCTGTCTCTGTATCTTTCTTTCTCTCTCTCTCTTGTTCTATCTGTCTGTCTGTATGTCTGACTGTCTGTCTGTCTCTCTTGAACAGAATAATTAGGCCAATGTGTTGGTAGATATGCTACGACGGTATTGTAGCACTTTGAGCGTTGGTATTAAGACGCTCGGAGGCCGTGATACCAGAGTGCGATTCAAGCACTTCAAGTCAGTCAAAAGTAGAACTTAAATCCAGTTGAATGAAAGCAGTGATGAAACCAGGATCAAGTGCTAAAATCTTGTCATTTTTAATTTTAAAAAACAGCAGCTGTTTCAGCAGAATGGAGATGGTGTTATTACCAGACTAAATAGGTATACAGGAGAGCTAATGTAGATTCAAAGTAATTAAAAAGCTGTCGGTTAGCTGCACGTTCACTGTGTTTGTAAATCAAGGAAAGACGTCATATTGGTAGGTACTTAGATGGATTAGAAAAGTCAAGGTCTGATTTTTTCATGCGACGTATCACGCTTGTTAGAGGTAGGTACTGCATATGCTGAGAATTGCTAGCAATTTATGAGCATGAATTACATTGTAAAAGGCAAGTCTCACGTTGTACAAATTGAATGCAGTTCTTACAGTGTAATTAGTAGGACTTAGGCTTGCGTTGTAAAATGCAGTCCACACATTGTTACAGTATGTCATACATTGCAAAGGGTAGGCTTTGCATTGTAAAATGTAGTCCTAACAGCCTTTAAAGTATGCCATACATCGAAAAAAGTAATCCTGACACACTTGCTTCAATACGTTCAACAGAACTCCTCAGCTGCGAAAAAAATCATTCGACGCACGCGCATCAGACATGGACAGCAACGGGACGTTCGCACCAGGCGTCCTCTGGGATTTCCTCAACGAGTCGAGTCATCCGAACGTCAGCTCATCCACATCGGATGTCGGTCTCGGAACAACAATCGACGCTCACTACTCGACGGAGCTCCAGTGCAAGATGTTCACGCTCGTCGTCTACGTCATCGTTTTCGGAACTATGTGCGTCTGTGGTCTCCTGGGGAACAGTCTGTCGTTCGTCGTTCTCCTCTGGGACAAGTACAGTCACCTCCCTTCGACGTTCCTGCTCAGATCCCTGGCCCTCGCCGATAACTTCTTCCTGCTGACGACTGGGATCTCCCAGATCTTTCCCGCTGTGTGTCTCTACCGGGAGGTCATCGACCATCCGCTGACCCCCTACGTGCGCAAGTACCTCTGGCCCCTCGTGCACATCACGCAGCTGGAGACCGTATGGATCACGGTCCTAATATCAGTCAACCGTTTCATCGCTATATGTCTCCCATTTCGCGCCCTCAGTCTGTGTACCCTGTCGCGAGTTCGCCTGCAGGTCGCTACACTCCTCGTTCTAACGACCCTTTACAACATTCCGCGGTTCTTCGAGGCCGAACTGAAACAACACCCGCTGTATAACATCGTATACGAGAACATTCTATACGGCCTCGTCGTCTTCCTCGGTCCTTTCCTCATACTGACGGTGCTGAACGCTCGACTTATACGCGAGATCATCAACCTGGGAAATCGTCTGGAGAACTGCAACCACCTCCCGATGAGAGACGACGAGGAGGAGCGCAACATCACCGTTGTCATGACAGCCGTTGTCATCCTTTTCCTCGTCTGTCAAACCCCGGCCTGCATCAACCACCTGCTTTTCTACGTCCTCGGGCCGGAAGCCTACCTCTGCGGACATCCATACTTCTACTATTACCACATCAGCAACCTGGTCGTGTCGTCGAACGCCTGCATCAATTTCGTCGTCTACTGCATCTTCAGGCATCGATTTCGACAGAGGATCTACCTGCTCTTTAAGTACGGAAGACGGAGCGCGCTGCTTAGGAGAACATCGACACTGAAGACGTACATCCGAAACAGCAGGAACAGGCTGACGGAATTAACATAACGGGACGATAGCTACGTAACTATTCAGAACATGGTAACGGAAGTCACGTGACTGTACGACGACTAATTAACTATTCAGAACAGGTTGACGGAAATCACGTGACTGTACGACATCTAATTTACTATCTAGAACAGGTTGACGGAAGTCACGTGACAGTTCGACAACTAATTAACTATTCAGATTTTTTAATTGGTATCTGCTCATTGGAAACTGGATTGGCCAGAGGTATTAGTGTTGACAAAATGCGTGTTGGGTTGGATACGTTTTGGGAATCGTCGGTCGCTGTAATCCTAAATAAATCCGCTGCCGTATCACGACTGCTATAAAACAAAACTATCAGAGAAAAACAACATTAACGACGATTAGAAAGATCTGACGACGCAATGACAAACCCTCAGGCCTATACCCGAATATACTCACACAAACACGCAGAAATAACACACACAAACAATCAGAGGTATATAAACAGACACAAACGTGGACAAGCACCCGATTATTCAGAAATATACGAGAATTATTGGCAACGTGCAATTCCTAAGCAAAACTTCCGTCGATTCTTTCAATCTTTATGATGGAAATAATTCGGACTATGACCTCAATCGAAAGCGCCGTGGAGACACTCTGCAGTACGTTGTATACGTCTGCATCGAAACACTCTGCGAATTAATCAAACTAAGTAAACCATTGATTTTCTCTCCTCACAGACAACTGATGGTTGGGCTAATATTTCCATTCGAATGCAAACTTAATAATAGTATTGTTTAACGCTGATGACGCTGAATTGTTTAAAAATTGAGAGAAAAAGAGAAGCGCAGGGAATTTCCCTAACACCACAGATACTACATAGGATAGGTTGTGGACCAATTAAGACCTGTCGCACAGACATTTTCAAATCTAATGTCAATTTAAAGTTACAGTATTGCACGACGACTGTTTTGAACATTAATTTACAAAAATAAAGGAAGTAAATGAATTTATATTATATCGACATGACTACAGTAGCTACGCTAATTACTAGCGACAAACAATGAACCCATTTGACTGCGCGAATCTGTCTGTAATCTTGGCCAGAATGGTCCGATGAAAGGAAGTTGGAAGAGATATGTTGATAGCTTGAGTTGTTGATGACTTTGTGAAATGAATTGTTTAATGAACTCCGAAGAAATGATGTCATTGGACTGCTTTAGTTCGTTGATTAAATACGTGTTACAGTTTAAAGAGAATAGGAACATAAAGTAGAAGAGAAAGAAGAAGCAGAAGAAGAATAACAACGAAAAGAACAAGGAGATGAAGAACGAGACGGGTAAGAAGAAGTCGAAGAAGACAAAGAAGAAGGAGAAGATACAGAAAATGAATATCAGCTTTTTAAGCCTAATCAGCAGACAATAGTATGACGTATACTATTGACTTTATTTTCTGATCCTCGACGCATTAGACTGGGTGGCGTGTGCTTTCCCTCGCTGTCTCTATCATCTCAGCTGTAAATAATAGTTCGCAATACAATTGACTGACGTAGATGAAGACAAACGACGGAGATAATGACGCTGACATGACAATAGACAGAACATGCTGCCGCTGCTGCTGCTAATGACTAGCATCTTCCATCAGTGGTAGTTCTCAGACTGGCAGCACATACCGTTGACCAACTAGATAAGAAATGTCCACCGTGAACGACCTACGGCAAACAACGACATCACGTAAAGGAACGACATGGAATGGACCGGCGATTGATGAGGGGAATTCTCGGTCAAAGGAAGACGAGACGAGATGGAGAGCAGGAGGAGAGGAAGAGAAGGAGAAGGAAAAGAAGAACAGCAAGAACAACAAGAGGAACAAGAAGAAGACGACAAAGGAGAAGAATAAGTAGACAAATAAGGCAAAAAAGTGGAAGCAGAAGGAGATGGAGGTAGGAGCGGAGGGACCCTCAAAGCCTCTGTCAAAGGCGGTCTCTGACTGACTACTCGTCGACCGATTGTTCATTAGTCCCGAGCGAAATCATCGTACAGATGAATCTGACGGCAGATGACCGACCGATCGACCGAGAGCGGAACAAGAAGAGAGGAGGAGGGCATAGGAGGAGGGACTTGAACGAGGATGCTCTATTAATAATTAATAATTGGTAATTGCCATTTAATCTCAAACTGGCACACCGCAGTAGGACTACAATAGCAATATGAACGCATGATGACAAATTATAATTATTACAGGTGTCGTATTTAATTGTTGGCAGCAATGCAAGGCGTCCGTTACGTTATACGTCTAATTCAACAAACGTCGTTACGTAGATAAAGAGAAGGGAGAAAGCAGGGGAGGTGGAGGAGGATTACGTGCGTACAAATCTTAAATGTCACCAGATGAGCATCGGAAATCGCGACGAGACGCTAGTACTCATTTGGGCATCAACCACCCTCCGCCCCATGCGACGACGGTGCTTAATTAATCAGAAACAGACGCAATGGACGGACAGAACGAAGCACGGACGAACGGATGAATGGAAGAAGGGACAGGCAGAATTAAGTAAGACAGGGTGGGCGACGGACATGTGGCTGGAAGAGCGGGGGGGACGGCAAGAAGGGCAGCTCTTGATACAGCTGCTTCAGATAATCCTGCTATTACATGGTGGCACGACTATCATTCTTTATCGTGTTTGAGGACCCACCGATCTAAGTCCGTTACAAGGTGTCTATTTGGTTCGCGACGGCAGATTTAGACCATCCGTCTGAACGAGTTGAGTTCGTTTTTATCCAAATCCCTTTGAAGTATCTGTTTTAAAAAGTATGCTCGTTAAACCGTGCTTTGGATTAAGTGCTTTCAACCTCTGTAGCTTCGTGACTAACACTCTTGGATGAAATGCTTTCGGTTAAACTACTTTAGGAATATTTTGAAAAATCTTGGGTGCAAACGCTCTTGGTTCAAAATACTTTCAGAAGAAGCGCATTCGAATCGATTGATTTCTGAGCGAATGCTTTTGGTCTATATGCTGCTTAAGAGCAAGTGTCACAGACCAAATTCGTTTTCTTGAAAAACAATAGGTTCAAGTCACTTGTTCTAAAGCAGTTTATAAAAAACACATTTGCTCCGAAAGCAAGTCGTTCGAATAGGTCTACACTTTTTCTTAAAGTATTTTGAACCAGAAACTTTTGCACAAAAGACATTTTAAAATATTGGTCTATTATATTAAAATGATCTAAAATATTGAGCCAATTGCTTTTGGAGAAGCGCATTTGGTCGAAAACTGCCTTCAGAAGAGTGTATTCGAAATAATTGCTTTTGGAGCACGTTCTTGTGAGCAAAGTGCATTTGAAACGGTTGCGTGCTTGTGCTTCCTTAATAGGTATTCCTCTCTAATGTCGGCCAACCGACTATCACATCAATGGAGCTCTTATCAGCGGTTATAAACTATATCAAAGGAAAGTCTTAGCATTAAAATGGAAACATTACACGTGCACACACACAGACACAGACACACACACCCATACACACACACACACACGCACATACATACACATCTACGCATGCATATCTGTTGACATTGACTTTAATGTGTGGTTTCAAGTTTTCGAGCGGTTTCCATATATACGCCCGTGCACTCAATATGTAGCGCAAGTAATAAGCTTAGATAATTATGCACGATAGATCGGTCGGATTACTTAATTAGATCGGATAATTGGTTAACCTATCTTGGTCTAGTTTAAATTGATACTTACGGATCATAAATAGGTCAGTGAGCTTCTTCGAGAATTGCAATCTGGTTAACAACTCACAGATTGTACACACGAGAGAGAGACAGACAGACAGAGAAAGAGGCAGAGACAGAAACAGACAGAAAGACAGACAGACACAGACAGGCAGATAAATAGACAGAGACAGACAGCGACAGAGAGGCTTAGAGACAGAGAGATAGAGAGACACAAGCAGACAGACAGACAGAGGGAAGTATGGAGAAAAAGACTCGATACACTTCTTTTATCACAGATTCCTCGTAAACGATATCATGTCGAACACCAAACACTGACTGTTGCTGTTAATATTACTCTGGAGAGAGCGCGCATCGTACACAACCATCGATGGTCGCAATGGAATCCGTATTCCGTTGAGGTGAATTATTATTGCAGGCAAGCGACTGCATCCAATTTCTAAGCGCTGTTATTTCCTGAAAGCGATTTACGATTCGTCGTTAAGTCGTGCAGCATCCGTGTTATCTTTCACGGTCCCTGCGCATTCCGTGACGTCCGCTGCGATTGGTGCCGTATACATTTAATACCAGCGGGGAATATCCGGTGAACAGAAGTTGCCAATAAAAAGGACAACTAACGAGGGAGATGTGAGAATTCGGTTCAGTCCGCTCTACTGGGGCGTATCATTGGACTGATACAATTTCAGATCCATCCATCAATTGTCCTCTATATAGCAGAAGTAATTGTCTATGCGCATTTTATGTCTGTTCATTGGTTCTTTTTTTAGAAGGTTCTACCACATTGCTAAATGCTTAACTATGCTCATCTAATCACCGCCCGCCTCGGTAAGTGACTCTTCGCAGATGGTTTTATTGGTAGAAAAAGTGCTACAAAAAACGACTGCGTTGAAGTGCTGGACAGTCATTGATAAACGCTGGTAGAGGAAGATGGTCTCTCTCCTGTCGCCTGATACCTGAGTAAGCCGGTGGCTAAGGAGTTTGATCAGTGCTAGGCCATCCCGGTTGACAGGACCCAGGGTCTCGAGGGGCAATGGCACAAAGCAGTATGATGACAAAATAAGAGTGTATTTTGAATGTTTTTCTATTATTATTATTATTATTATTATTATTATTATTATAAACTTGTCAATAAAATGAGTCAATGATGACGAATATTATTATTCTGGAACAGCTGCTCCCTCGTCAAGAATCTCAAGATCCGTCAGAGCAGAAGTTCCTCTGAAGGCAACGGCGTTGAAGCGTTGAATGGTGAGTAATAGACTCTTTGGGATCACCGGTGATGAGGGTTATATTCGTCTACCCAGCTCCTTAATGAAGTCTAGGCTGCTGTCGAGGGTTTCGTTTTTGTTATTATCATTATTATTATTATTCTTATTATTATTATCATCATCATCATCATCATCATTGCTCTTAATATTATCATCTTCAACGTCATCAGCATCATCAGTATCGTGATTGTTCTCCGAACTTCTAAGGCGCCGTTAGAAAGCCAAGCGCAGGGCACCAGCTTATTCACGAGCTACTTCTAAATATATGCTTTACGCACACCATCCAATGTCAGAGGTTCAGTTTTATTCCAACCTCGACGACTGTTCTCTTCTTAGACTTCGTCATCCATTTCAACTAAATGCCGCATACGTCTTTCTTTCCGGATTTCCGGACGTGGAGCCAGACATGCGGTCTCTTTCGGCTTTCAATTGTTATAGCGCCGATCGATGGAGTGGTCCCACTACCACGTAACTTCGTGACGCTGAGATATTTGCGGTACGTAGGCGTACATTTTAATAACAGGTCATACATCGACTCAGTTGTGCATGACTCGAGACCAGATAAAGATAATGTTAAACAGAATAAGATTGAGATTATGTTGGATTGAATTAGATTAGGATTATGGATTGAATTGAATCAAGATAATGTCGGATTTAATCAGATTAAGATTAGGTCTATGTTTAATTGGATTGAGATCATGTTTAATTGGATTGAGATCATGTTTAATTGGATCTGATGATCATGATGATCTTGTAATATTGGATTATGATTATGTGGGATTGGATAATATTAAGATTGCTCCGAATTTTATTAGACACATATATTACAGGGCCATCCTAAGATATTCGGATGGCTAACTTTGTTGAGTTTTTGTTACTTTGACGATAAAAGACAGCACTGGGACCTAGGAAACGACCATCTTCTTCAGTTTCCATCCGATGGTAGTTCAGAAGATGGCAGCACTTGTTCTAAAGAGCTACAGTTTTTGGCAACTGTCTTTTCAGTCGGTTGGTTAATCAATGTAATTAAGATGTAATGCTATAGAGAGGATCGTAGGCGTTGCCCTCCGTCTGTACCCATGCTTGGGACTGGCACCAACAGGGTATGCGCAGTGGTGAAGTTCTTCGTTGGTCTACTTTTGAGCATCAAACTGTCGACCTGGGGGGTTATGCAGTCATGGGCATATGAACGAAGGGACTTCAAGGGAGCAGTGGGTGGATTTGGTTGGGGATGGTACCGATAGCTGTTGCAGGACTTGACTCGGGTCCGTAAAGACTGCAGCCTCAAAGAGGCGAGACGATTCATACATGTATTATGCAAAGAGTGAGGCACTGGAAACGTAGCGAAGATAGACAGATGAGTTGGTTATCGATAATTCTCCTGAAATTGCCTGAATAATGAAAATGCGTTGGGGCGCCATCGGCCTCTGCTTTCTGCAATGTGCATAGATAGCCTGTTATTGTACTATATATATCAAGAGAGAGAGAGACAGACAGACAGACAGACAGACAGAGAGGGAGAGAGAGAGGGGGAGAGAGAGACAGACAGACAGACAGAGAGGGAGAGAGAGAGAGGGGGAGAGAGAGAGAGACAGACAGACAGACAGAGAGAGAGGGAGAGAGAGAGGGGGGAGAGGGAGAGAGACAGACAGACAGACAGAGAGGGAGAGAGAGAGGGGGGAGAGAGAGAGAGTATAAAATAGGAGGAGATAGGATGTGGGAGGATAGAGTAGATGACGAGAGCAAGAGCAAATGGTATATAAATAGAATGTGAGACGGTGACATAGCGGTTTGTTCTGTGCCTTGTATATTTTTATTTATTATGAAATTTGATACCGTCCTTCTTCCAACATCCTTTGCTCAGAAGTCCACACAAGCCTCGAAGGCGCAATTGCAGTTGTACTGCAGAGCAATTGTGCGCGAAGGACTTGCTCAAGGTCCCTACACCGGGACTGACGCCTCGGACGGGGTTCGAACCCGCTCACTCAGCGCACACTGAGTGTTACGGGCCGACCGCTCTAACCAATCGGCCACTGTGCGACACAATCTGTCGTATCTGAAGAGTCAAACCTCAACTCACTGCATTGAGGCCTTGGACATGTTTCGCACCCATGATAATTGCCTGTGCGGAAGGCAACGAGAAACCATCTCACTCATCTCATCCCCGGGTGAAGTAAAGCCAAGTGGATCTGCTTTCGTCGGACAGAGAACTCATCATAAGCATGTAAATAGGACATAATTGAGATGGAAGCAGTTAAAATATATCTTTGCGTATCATATTATTCACGCAAATCCTGCTTCATTGGTGTTCATTCATTTGACACCAATTCTGTCCTAGTTCATTGCTGCTCATTTAACAATTTCATACCGTTGCTATGCAACTCTATTGTTCAATCAAGAATTTCAATTAAAGCTGACATCTTCCTATCGTATCTAATCCTATCTTATCATCACTCATTTCTATTGTTTATATATTCCTTACCTATTTCATCGCAATGCAGCGTTCTGTGTCCTCTCCTATCCAATCTTTATAACAATCCCATCTCATTTCCATCCTATCTTATTTCCATCCTATCTTATTTCCATCCTATCTTATTTCCATCCTATCTTATTTCCATCCTATCTTATTTCCATCCCATCTTATTTCCATCCTATCTTATTTCCATCCCATCTTATTTCCATCCTATCTTATTTCCATCCTATCTTATTTCCATCCTATCCGATCTCTGTCGTATATCATCCCAATCTGAGGAATCGTCTTGTATCCTATTGTATCATGCCTTAGTTTAATGTTATATTAATTCTAGTGAACCCAAATATGAGTTGATATCCAATGTCTTTATCCAATCATAATATATCCCATCCCTTTTTTATCTAGGTATCTATAGCCAGTGTAGCCAACAATTTTCATGTTTCTCCCCTTCCATTCATGATTCAAAAACAGATGGCTGTGGGATTTTTCCTCTTTCTATCTTTTCGCTTGTAACGTAACAGTCGCGGCACTTATAAGAGCAGATCTTCGAAGTGGGAGAGCCAGAGCCCAGAATGTTTGCTGACGTCTTTGTTTCAGTACGGTCTTGATGTATGCTGCCGACCCTTGACCCTTAGAGGCCACGGCATGCGAGTTGTTGCTATAGGCGGAACACGGGCGCATAGATAACGGATGCAAAGTCTGTTCCACGTTCAGAGTCTGTTCCACATTGCCTGCGAACATAAAGCCAACAGCCGTGCATGGATTTTGTATAGCTGCGTTGAATCGGCTAACAGCACCGAGCAACAGAGGCGTCAATTTCAACAGAAACTAATGAACTGTTGGAGATTCCTGTGACTTGGCAGTATGGAGGGAATGCCCGTTGACCGCATGCCACGCAACTTACTACGTCATATATCTAGTTTAACCAACGCCGCCTCCTAGCGAAAGATAGACTAGTCAACTTTACGAATGATATGGGAATCGAACTAGGTTCCCCAACTTAGCACCTTAATGAATTATCAATTACTCTGCTGCCCTCCCCATACGAGTTGACCGTGAACCTCTCAAAGCACTACGTCATGCATCTTATTTAGCCAACGACGCTGCGTAACAAAGAAGGACTAGTCAACGAAAAATAGGGGAATCTAACTAGATTCCTCAGCTCTGCGCCCCAATCTGTCATCCATTGCCCTACGGCCATTCCCATGCAGACCACTGAAGGCAACACTAATAAGACTACTCATGGTAAACAAAGACGGACGATATAATTGAGAACGTAACGAGACTTCTTAGACTGGCGTCGAAAGAATTACACTGGACTCGACAATTTTAATGAGCGCGGAAAACAGAGATATATAATTCGCACCCATTGACGTCAGATGGTTGACGTCAAGGAATGATGCGATGGACGACGTGATTTACGATGCTCTCTGTAAAGCGAACAGCTTCAGAGTGGAAGAAAGAACGAAAATGAGTCGAGAGCTTGTCTATCCGATCATATTCCATCCCATCGTCTACCATTTTCTTCTATATAATCGAATCTTATCTTATACCCTATCCTGTCCTGAGATATCCTACCAATCACATTCCATCTGATTCTGTAATACCCTCTTCCAATCTTTAGAGTACGTCACCCTCTGCTGGAGAGAGAGACAGAGACAGACAGAGACAGAGACAGAGACAGAGAATGGGAATAAATGCAAATACAATGAGAGAAAGACAGAGGGAACGATATAGGAAAAGGAAGAAGAAGTGTAAAAAGTAGGAGTAGGGCACTGATGAAAGGAATGTAAATACAAATAGTTAAAGAAAGAGAGAGACAAATAGGAGGAGAAGGAGGAGAAGGAGGAGAAGGAGGAGAAGGAGGAGAAGGAGGAGAAGGAGGAGAAGGAGGAGAAGGAGGAGAAGGAGGAGAAGGAGGAGAAGGAGGAGAAGGAGGAGAAGGAGGAGAAGGAGGAGAAGGAGGAGAAGGAGGAGAAGGAGGACAGATAGACAGATAGACAGATAGACAGATAGACAGATAGACAGATAGACAGATAGACAGATAGCCAGATAGACAGATAGCCAGATAGACAGATAGACAGATAGACGGATAGACAGATAGACAGATATACAGTGAGAGGTCCTGATATAGACCAAGGAAGAGATCAAGTAGGAATCAGTACCGAAGACAGACAGACAGACAGATTGACAGACGGACAGATAAATAAACGGGCCGGCAGACAGTGAAGGGTCTTGATCTAGAGTTCTTGACCGACGAAGAGATCAAGTAGGAACCAGTAACCGAGAGAGACCGACAGACAGACTGAAGTGACAGGAGGGTAACAAGGAGAAATACGACCGTGACAAAACCCATCGACTCTCGTAAATGGACTCCTACGTCTACTCGTATAGACCGCCTTTCGAGAACTCTGCACGATCTGGCATCACAAGATTATGATCGAATGGAACGGTCTTAAATCTCTGAAGAATAGAAGCCAAGAAAAGAGAGGAATCTCCTTATATCACGGTTCAATGGCCGACCGACCGTCTGTCCAAGATTTATAGAAACGGATGCGACATCCAGGATTAAAAGTGGCCGCACTCTAGAATCTTGAGATCAATACAGCACCAAATGCAAGGTATACATAGATCGCAAAGACTAGCTTATTATGACTAAGTAGGCCCACATAGGTCTCTATCAGACCCATTGACATATTGCCTGGCTTAATCGTGAGCGCAATGTGGGTATTATGTAGTCTACAGACTTTTAAAGCGCCACTCGAAAGCTAGGCACAGGACACCACCAGCTTCTTCAAGAGCGTTGTATTCATTTTTATCTTGTCTTATTACGGTATATATACAGCACTTTCTTGTCTTGTCCATCCTATTGTTATGTTATTATATCCAATCCAATGATAATCCAGCCATTACTATCAGTGTCTATCTAATCCCATTGTAAATTGATCCATTATATTTCACCCTGTTCTATCCAATCCTTGTCTTCTTTTGTTTAGACTAGGATCAGATAAGAGGCAATGACCTCGACTATGTTTATAATTTCTCAGTGAACTATTCGGGTGATGTGTTCCACAACTGCTGTCCGTTTCGAATGCTTCAGTGGTTTCAATTCAGTGAGGATGGGCTCCTGAACGATTTAGTTTTTCTCTTTTACAGCGGACCATTTCTTTGCTGTAATAGTCGGTGAGCTAATAGCCCACAGTCTGCATGCAACCTTCGCATGCTGCCAGTCCGAGCTATGACGTCGTTTCTGTCTAGTCAAAGCCTATCGGAAAACGGGCAGGTGGTAGTACCATGAGCCTCTCGTCGTTTCTCCAGAGGTCTAGGTGTAGTGTGGAGAGCGAAACTGAGTGGGATAGATATCGACAGACAACGAAGTGGAAAGACATAACTCTTTACATTTATAGAAACTGTACAACATTCACGAATTACTATACACACAAATCCACATTGCCTATACGTAGGCCCTACTGAAATACACATACATACATACATACATACATACATACATACATACATACATACATACATACATACATACATACATACATACATACATACATACATACATACATACATACATACATACATACATACATACATACATACATACATACATACATACATACATACATACATACATACATACATACATACATACATACATACATACATACATACATACATACATACATACATACATACATACATACATACATACATACATACATACATACATACATACATACATACATACATACATACATACATACATACATACATACATACATACATACATACATACATACATACATACATACATACATACATACATACATACATACATACATACATACATACATACATACATACATACATACATACATACATACATACATACATACATACATACATACATACATACATACATACATACATACATACATACATACATACATACATACATACATACATACATACATACATACATACATACATACATACATACATACATACATACATACATACATACATACATACATACATACATACATACATACATACATACATACATACATACATACATACATACATACATACATACATACATACATACATACATACATACATACATACATACATACATACATACATACATACATACATACATACATACATACATACATACATACATACATACATACATACATACATACATACATACATACATACATACATACATACATACATACATACATACATACATACATACATACATACATACATACATACATACATACATACATACATACATACATACATACATACATACATACATACATACATACATACATACATACATACATACATACATACATACATACATACATACATACATACATACATACATACATACATACATACATACATACATACATACATACATACATACATACATACATACATACATACATACATACATACATACATACATACATACATACATACATACATACATACATACATACATACATACATACATACATACATACATACATACATACATACATACATACATACATACATACATACATACATACATACATACATACATACATACATACATACATACATACATACATACATACATACATACATACATACATACATACATACATACATACATACATACATACATACATACATACATACATACATACATACATACATACATACATACATACATACATACATACATACATACATACATACATACATACATACATACATACATACATACATACATACATACATACATACATACATACATACATACATACATACATACATACATACATACATACATACATACATACATACATACATACATACATACATACATACATACATACATACATACATACATACATACATACATACATACATACATACATACATACATACATACATACATACATACATACATACATACATACATACATACATACATACATACATACATACATACATACATACATACATACATACATACATACATACATACATACATACATACATACATACATACATACATACATACATACATACATACATACATACATACATACATACATACATACATACATACATACATACATACATACATACATACATACATACATACATACATACATACATACACTCATCTACACAAATAAAATTATATACATATTATATACTCTTAAGACCACGTTCACATGAGATGTAAATTGGCATTGCATTTGGTTGTTACACGGCTTTCATCAGTCTCTGTGTCGATAGAGGGCGAGGCAGCAGCAGCAGCAACGGAGGATACTGAATCTGGAGTTGATGATGTTGATAATGATGATGCCACATCCGGGCACCGCCCAGTTTTGGCGTTCTTCCTACAAGCATGAAAGCAGCCAGAGCCTCTCATACTGTGGCCATACTATGCATACTGTTCTACTTAACAGCAAGGTTACTGGAAACTGTGCAATGGGTTCTCCTATGATTGACCACGTGCATTGACAACATGTGTTCTGTAACCTGGGTCACTAGAAAGTAGCAAACCCAGCTTGTAAACGACAAATTAATAGTTCCAGTTGGCTGATTGGACTTTGGGTGAATTGCTTGAGCACAGTTGGATTATGTTTCTACGCAATGCAATTTGGTTCTCGTGTTGGCTGGGGAGGAAAGTGCACGCCCACCGGACCTTTCATAATAATTGTCTAATGCCTGCTCAAGATGTGAAGGGAAAGTGAATCCCTTACGTTTAAAAGACTGAAACTTAGAGCTGCATTGAATATATATATATATATATATAAAATATTACATATATATGACCATATAATTTTATTACATATATGCATGCAAAATCGCATATAAAATTGTCTGACTTCATGTCTGGGAAATATGTGTATAAATTATAACTATCTGGCGATAGCTAGCAATTTTCCAAACGCCTGATGATACAATTGTATCGGTTTTCCACACCTGTTGAACTGGATGAGCCCATGGATTATTCATCCCAAAGATGCATCATGCCATATGGCTCATGACGTCACAGATTGACTACCGACACGTGATATCTTCGCTATGAACGAATTAATCAAATGAATAGCCCTCATATCAGACAGACACACAGACACAAAAACGCATAGGCACACAGACAGACACACAGACACAAAAACGCATAGGCACACAGACGGAAGGCAAGACAGACAGACAGACAGATCAAACATGCAAAGTAATACATTCATACAACTGAGATTGCGACGTAGGTTGTCTTTCGTCTACAGCGAATTCACACGTAACGAGGTTTAGTAGACCCGGTGACCTTTAATGAGAGGTCACGGGTTGATGATGAATATTGAGGTGATGTGTGGTGCAAGGTGGTTCCAGGGGCACTCCCAGGGAGACGCAAGTCAAGGCCTATTAACCGAGATCTGTTACATCTCTCGTTCTTTGAGTCGGAACCCCCGTGGAATGTAGACCTGTGGCGTCGCTGATTCTGGCTGTGCTAACGGAACATTATATCCTCTTGCTTCCACGCCCTGCTTCCGTCGCATACCTTACTGGATATGTATCTCATTCTATGTCTAGATATTTATGTATGCATGTCGGTGTATATGTATATATGTATGTGCGTCTATTATACATACATATATACATATTATATATATACATATTATATATATATATATATATATATATATATATATATATATATATATATATATATGGATATCACGTTTGTATTCACTGACTGAACATAAAAGGCTGATATATAGTGTTCTTCGTGACATCTGGGGTACATCGGAATGCATAGGTATAAATTATGTACTGCTTGATTTATGATATAGAGTCAAGCAGACAGACAGACAGACAGACAGACACAGTTGAGCAGACAGACAGACAAGCATAAACAGGCAGACATACAGGAGTAGACAGACAGAAATTAATAAGTTGAGATATATAGTCGTACATATTTAGTCATACGGGGCTTTCCAGAGACCGAGAAGGTACCATGCCTGAGAACGCCTAGGGAACGCACTACCCCCCTCCTCTCCCCATCGATTGATCTTCCATACCTACGAAATCAGCCACCTACGCCTCAACTGACAACCAAGATCATCACCGCCACCTTCTACCACCATCAACGTCACCATCACCGATTTCACTCGCCAGGATCTCAAAAGGCGCTATATAAAGAGTCAGATATGCACGAACTTGCACGTATGCATGCATTAGTGATGATAGCAACAACAACGTCCACGACGATGATGCTAATGCTATATGCTGCTGCTGATGATGATGATGCTGATGATCTCTCTGCCTCCGCAGCATTAATAGAGCCATCGATGTTGTCATTCGCCGCTCGTATCATTTGTCTGTTTCTCTCTGCTCTGCAACCCAACACCAACCGCCGCAACTTCCCTTCACAGTATACCCGACCAGCGGTTGTCAATGTCCCGCCCATGCTATAGGTATCCCGCGTCGCCTTCAACAGGTCAATTCCCACCCGCCCTTCCTCTTCCTCCTCCCCTTACATTTCCCCCATCGGCTCCAAGGGAAGCTGAAACAACCAAGGATAAACAGACAGAGACAGAAACACGCAGGCATAGTCAGGCGTACTGACACGGGCATAGACAGAGATGAAGACATACACTGGGACGGTCTTTGTGACGCACATGGACTGGGTCTAAGAGGGGAGCGGTTTTCGGGGCGGGGAGGTCATTCTAAGGGAGGGTTATCAGGGAGTTAAGTCCAAAGGGAATGTGTTGTTCCTGCCACGGACCTCTCTGTCCCAGAGCATGCTCGATTAAAACACCACAAACGTTACTGCTGCGCTGAACTGCCATCATTCAACTCAATAGAGGAAACTTATGCTATCTACGCCAGCCATTCACCCAATCTCATCAGGGATTAACGTTGGCCAAGAGTACCCCTATCGTTTACCCGCCTCTCTGCCTATGTCTGTATCTGTCTGTCTGTCTGTCTGTCTCTGTCTGTCTGTCTGTCTGTCTGTCTCTCTCTCTCTCTCTCTCTCTCAAGTAAGTATAGTCTTTAATACACCTTTTGCAAACGAGCAATGCGATATCGTTAATAAAAAATAGGAGAGAAGAGACTAGAGTAGACTATATTATATTAAATTTAAATTCATTATATTAAAATTCGCTATATTAGAATTGATTATGATTATAAAAAAACTGAACTATTCGAAATGCAATCGGAAACGATTTATCAACATATTAGATACTTTTTAACAGTTCAAATTTGTAATTTGGCTGACTTCTAAATTCCACGCATGCAGCTGTGACACGCAGTAAATCTTTATTGTTATCGAAAGGTTTTTGCTTATAGTTTCAAATGAAGACTGACACAATCATGCAGAGAGAGAGAGACAGAGAGAGAGAGAGACAGAGAGACAGAGGCGTAGACAGAGACAGACACAGACACAGTAAGACAGACGCAGACGCAGTGACAAAGAAAAGAAGATTGGCAGAGAAGCAATGAGACATTCATATTCGCGGAAACGGACATAGAAAGACAAACAGGCAGAGGCTGGCAGAGGGTATGCAATTCAAGAACATCACACAGATACCGACTGAGAGCCTCAGAGGCAGGCAGGCAGGCAGGCGGATCGAGAGGTAGATAGTGAGACATACAGAAACGCAGAGACAGACAAACACGCATGCACACAGAGCCAGACAGGCCGACGAACACACACACGCACCCTTTCCGTTTGATAGGTCAAAATAATAATATGCTTCATGTCAGTCTATGTAATTATCGTAACTTTTCCGATAAGCGACGTATTCAGAGTTTCAGAGTTTCCAGCGTCACTTCCTCTCTTTACTCATTCACTCACTCGTTCATCATACAATTTATGCTTTTGACTTGCCTCACGGTCTATCTATTCATACATCATCCATTCATCAATCTGTATACCCATTCATTCATCCATCTAACGTTCCGCATTTCCATCCATCAACCCATCCTTTTTGCCTTCCTTCACCGCCTTACCTTATGTTATTGAACGATGAGGTAAAGTACCCTACTTTACATACAGCACGCATGCATGTTACACACATACTGAATAGATGTTTTTCTAGAGACGCCATATAAATCTAAAAATACAATATTATGTTGGAGAACTTGATCTGGCAGCAGTCTTTTTTAAACTGTTTGGCACGAACTCAATATTGTCTCTTGCGATAGATATCGTCGCACGGTTGATCTAGTAACCGATTTAAGGGAACGCCAACAGAATACATTTTGTCTCACTGCACATTTTGCAAGCGCGACGTTGTTGTCTGCCTTTCTTAGACATTTCCTCAAAGTGAGGTACCGTTAATGTGACCTTAGACTAACGTCCAAAAGTTGATGAGGTGGATAGTGCAGCGAGGGAAAAAATGGAGCCAGAACAGATTCAAAGGCTCATATACAGCAACGTTGTTTACTATGTCTGGAATTTAGGAAACCGCTTCAAGTAGAAACCAACAGGAAGCGCAGGAGAGTAGGAAGAGGTTTCGAGGAGGGAGTAGGAAGGACATCGGAAGAGACCCAGAAAGAATGGTAACATGTAGAGATGGGGGAAGGGTATGCCACAAGAAGGGCCCAATGGTTGAAAACGCCGAGTTTGGGACGTAGTGGTCCTAACGTCTTATAAGTAAAACATGTATGAATGTAATATGTTCCATTGTACGTTACCGCACCATGTACTAATGCTCTTAAAATCCCCGCCCATCCAACCTCACCCCGACTAACCCACACTTGAAGGTAGGGTCCAAGCTTGTCTTATGTAAAGCGGTAAACAGGTTAGGAAGAATTTCTTCAGAATTGATGACCGGATAGAATGACGAAATGCGGTCGGCGGTTCTTTTGATGCTGTTCAAAGCCTTTGTTATTCATTCACTGCTGTTTATGACTCCAAAGGTATGGGTCTTGATTTTGGGGTAAAGGCGTCTTTATAATATATGTGAGCAATTCATCAAGAAAGTGCTTGAAGGATATTCTATGGTAAACCATTCACAACATGCGTCATGTTATCAATTACACGTGTGAACAATTCCGTCACACGTTCAAAAAACCCTCTACTCTCTTACGCTCATGGTCTTGAAGGGCGGTATATAAAGTCGTCGCAATAAATAAATAAATAAGTGACAGGATATCAAAGGACTTCAGTTTCTCAACCTTGGCGTATGAAAGCCGGGGTCAGTCTGATCTATGATCATTACACTGACAGTGTGCAGTAGATGTACTCATTGTAGATGAGGTCGTCAGAGGTCGCGAATGACGCAGAAATCATCAAAAAATGAGTGAGCAAGCAGCGGTGCGCTTTGAAGACATGGCTGGTAAAACCAGACTCTCGTGTTGCCATAGACACACTTTGCCTGGACGCAACGCACGTCATCCACAATAGAATTACCACTCAGGTCTGTCCTCTGGAACATCCGTGTGTTGGACACTGTCCGGGAGAGGGGCAATTGTCTGTTCCCGGATCATCCTATATAAGTTTCCAAATAAGCTTAGATTACAAACTTAGGTCTTCTTTGCAGTAGAAGTAGCCTTAACAGATCAGAAACATAACTTTATATACTCAAGAACATGTAACAGGCATGCACTTTCAAGTCTTACCCACTGTCTAGTGCTTCGACCAACTCAAAATTTGAATTTCTACCCAATACCCAATGAATGTGAAGGCAGTTGAGAGTATTGTAGACAGCCATTAAGTCAAACTCGAGTCCTTCCATAGGCTTTTAAGCATCTGTTTCTATTTTATTAAGTAATCTTACAGCGAACTTCTCGGTTTTAAGTTTTAAAAACGATTATTTTTATTATTACGTTTACTCGAGTTCCTCAACTCGACGCGCGATAATTTCTAGCCGACCATCGAGTTTTTCAACTTGGTGTTCAAGATTAACCACCAATATCAAGATCCTTCTAAAAGCAAGTATGAAAAACCAGACACTGTGTGTGTCTGAGGATTATAACCTACCATATCATTCTCTGCTATGGCTAGACATAAATTAGAGGTCAACGTAGACGCAGATATGAAATTGCTCTAACATAATCGAGAACAAAACATCTCTAGGACTGGAACCAATATCTCTCCTCCAAACCCCGCCAGGTGTCCTTGTTACGTCATAAGAACCAGTACCTGGTCGGGTACGCTTGGTACCGTAAAGACCCATTGTTTGCCGAAATTGATCAAAGAACGCCCGCGATGAAGCCTTTAGAACCTAGTATTACATGCATCTCGTGAGAGATCTCTTTCTAATAAGTGGCCAACTGTTGCGTCGTATTGGCCAATGAGTGAGTCTTTCATCTGAACAGACGGTGCCAACTTTTCCCTTTAAAGCGATAATGAATACGTTGCTCTAGGTGCTGAGCAACCCACCATGTAATCTGATGTAATATAATGTAATGTAATTTGACGTGATGTAATGTAATCTGACGTGATGTAATGTAATCTGACGTAAGGTAATGTACTCTGATGTAATGTAAACTGATGTAATGTAATCTAATGTATTGTAATGTAATCTAATCTAATGCAATGTAATCTGATGAAATGTAATGTAATCTGATGAAATGTAATGTAATCTGATGTAATGTAATGTAATCTGATGTAATGTAATCTGATGCAATGTAATGTAATCCGATGTAATGTAATACAGCATTTGCAAGGTCCAACTTTTCCGGTCAAAACTAACGAGAGTCAGAGGAACCCAATGCACTGACGTCTCTTATTGAATGCGTCAGTAGAAAATCTGCGTATTAGCGACTACCAATTTCTAACCTAGATGTCATTGGGTCAAGGATAAAACTGGGAAGTCGCCAACACGTCGCACCCACGGCTACCCTAAGGGATCGTTCTGTGTTCTCCTGCGTTGAGCGGAAAGCGAAGTCCTCAAGCCTGAATTGGCATTCTTCAGCCTATCTATTCCACTCAAAATGCCTAAGTGTGTGTGTGTGTGTGTGCGTGTAGGTGCGTAGGCGTAGATGTGTAGGCGTGAGTGTAAGGGCGTGTGTATGACTTGCACACACCTGCATAGATTTCAAAAGAATGTCTGCTTCATTTTCAATGGCACCTTTACCATTACATTGCCTTGTGACGCAGCGCCTCTTCCCCAGGTAGCGCCAACATTGAGCGATGCCTAACTGGGGTCGTACCAAATTACTACCAGTTCCGAACCCCAACACAACATATTGAGAACACTTTCGAAAGTCCTGCTTGATACGAAACAGCAACAATTAGGAAATGTAGAATTCCACGCGGTCGCAAAAGCGATCTCCACTTATGCGATCGTAAAAGCATGCTTCAAGACTATTCGCCCCACATAGGAGTTTGGTCTGCGCAGACAGCTGCTGGCCCACTGGCTCAACCCAACAGAGTAGTACTCTGTCAGCCCAAACGGGAGGGGGGCATTAATCACCCCGCGGTCGTAAGTCGAGAATACGTCAACACAAGGCTAGACTTTACAACGCCCCAGTGAATAACTACCGACAACAATGAATGCCTACGCATTAAGATATAAACGTAGGAGCGGGCCTGGTACCCCGCCGTGTAATCGCGGCCGACAGCCCTACCGCCCGGTCGTTCGGCCGCGCTCGGGGAAATTGGACAGACGACCGAAGGGCTGTTTATTCTAAATGGTCGCCGAAGCTGTGGCCGTATTTGCGCCGGGACCCGTTGAGGAGAATCGCGGTGGACGATTAAGTTTGCTTGGTCGTTCCGCGGTTGAATTGAGCTAGCTGAACGGTGTGCGTATGCGTGGTTGCCTGCTTATTTGTCTGCGCAGTTGCCTTCTTCTGTTCGTGTGAGGGTCATCGCACGTGTTGCGTCTCCTCAATTCGCTGATCTGTAAGGACACGCACGGTCTTGCACGATCGAAGACTTACCTCAGGTGCTAGGCCTATTTTCGATCTGGTTTCTGGGTAATTGGATAGAGCGACGTCTGAAAGTAAGAAATACCAACTAACAAGGAAACAAGATGTCGTGTGTGTATGAGCGATTCTGAGTAGAGTTGTTCGAGGGGTGCTATATATTGGACTGTTTGATGGTGAAAGTTGGTGGCAGAACTCTGTAGTCTCAGAGCAATCAGGTAAAAACGAGTTATCAAATAAATGACAGAAAACTATTTACATAATTATGTTACATTTTATTCCTGATTCTGTGCCTTAGGTTTAAAGGACGCGCTTTAATAACCTGTTGAGTGTATCTTTATTGAGAGGATTTAAAAATGGAGATTTCAAAACAGGCGCGGATGTGATGTAACCGTAATGTAATCATCTAAGGGAAAACCTAGGATATAATCTTCGACTGCTCTGTTTGTCGGAATCATCTAATTCCTGTCGAGTCTTATCTTAAACTATTAAATATATAAATTCCGTTTTAGAGTACTCAGTACTGAGCATCAGCTGGTATTCCCAAAGGCTGGAAGCCCCATATGTAAACAACATGGCCGCCCCAGAATATACTCAAACATAACGCCACTAACCACCGCACGTATCCCACAATGCAACGCAGTAAGTAAGTAAGTAAGTAAGTAAGTAAGAGTGACGTGAAGTTTAATCATTTAATTATTTTTTATAAAATCGATGGAAAAAAATTCCTACATAAACGTAGGCTGAATTGCTACCTTAGTCACGGGCGCTGCATCAAGTAAAGATGGGAGACAAAAGGAAGAAAAGAATCCGTCGTTTTATCAGTGGACCAGAGACTGCTCTATATTTCTACCAATTCGTAAAATCCTTTATCGTCACCTATCGTCACCCATATGTAAACAATATGGCCGCCCCAGAATATACTCAAACATAACGCCACTAACCACCGCACATATCCCACAACGCAACGCAGTCAGTAAGTAAATAAGCAAGCATGACGGGAAGTTCGATAATTTAATTTGATGCTCTAGTTGATCGTCGCAGTCCACAATAAATTGGAAAAGTCCAGCAGAAACCCAGTTGGAAAGAGAACATGGGAATGATTTAAAGAAATTAACATACGTCCTTAGAAGACAGAAGTATTTAAGCAGCGATGTTCAACGATGGTACCAGTTAACTTTGAAGACGCAACCATCAATAAAGCACATCTTACGGCATACGGTAGGCTACATTAGGTACCGTAGGCGTGTCTTATAGAAGCAGTTAGATAGGGATAGCTTTAAGTTGTAAGGAACATTGTTCCTGAAAGCGCTATCGCGGCTTCTTTGAAACTACGTGGAAATTCCTTGGCCTGGCAAATGTCTTTCCTACAACTTCGACTATGTCCGATTCTTATGCTAATTGGTAATTGTGAGTAATAGAGGGAGGAGTACGAAGGCAGCTGAAGGCCGAAAGGTTGTTCATATAATTATAATTACATAATTATAGGCCAGATGAGTAGGGTCCCTTTCTCTCTGTCTCTGTGTGTCTCTCTGTCTGTCTCTTTGTATCACTCTTTGTAGGCTGTCAATCGAAGCATGTTTCCTTCGGATCATTTCGCTTGGCACAGCATGTGTTGCCTAACTGTAGACCTACATACAACGACGGCCGTATTTCTATGCCTAACATAATTTTATAGGCCAATCTTACATACATAAACATATACATTCTTATATAGGCTACATCGCATATACGTATGTACGAATCTATTATATATATATATATATATATCATTGTGGATGTGATGTGTTCATACTGGTGACACACACATATATATATAAATGCATAATGTATATATGTTTAACATATTAATTCATATAATTATACACCATTTGTACCTGTACATATATATATATATATATATATTTGCATGTTTGATGTGGGCATATATAGATGACGCATATATATGTATATATATGTACATATATGTATATATGTTTTATGTGTATCTATTTATAATTTTATTGCTTGGATATCGAGTGTCGTTTGCTGGGCTGGTCGTACATATAGATAGTCGGACAATGTAATAGTCGTCGACTGTGTCTGTTTCCTCGTAACATTATGACGATGTTGTGTTTCCTGCCAACGGTATAATAGCACTGATGTAATTGCTTGGATAACCGTTCTGTGTTTTCTCTCCTCCAGACTCGCTTCCCACGAGAGGGCGCAGGCGAAGGACGCATCGGCCGGGAGTACGTACCTCCATCTAACCTCCCTCTCCAACCGTCAGACAGCGATGGCGTTGCGTCTGTTCCCCCGCGGGACCAACAGTTCTGGTCGGTGAAACTACTCTCGGCGTTGACTCACCGCCTGATGAGGAGCGCAGTTGGACGGGTGCCTGACAGGCGTTGGTGGATTCCTCATTCGCAGGGGAGCTCTGGAAGTTGTTAGCGATGCAGCCAACGGCCGATAGTACGCAACTCTAGTCGTTTTATAGGAGGATTACGGACTGAGAATGGAAAACTGGAGGCTTTCGAGGATAGAGGTGGAATTGGGGAAGCTGCAACTGGATCTCGAGTCACCGGATGTCGTGACGACCTTACCGGAAGTAAATGGCAATTGTAAATCGCCGGCGAAAGTTGCGGGACCCGAGAGTGCCTCAGCGGAAGACGATATTCTGAGTAAGATCGTTATTCGACCGGCATATAGTAAGTCTTCCCGTCGCAAGGGGGACGCCACAAAGGCAGTTCAGGTGATCAAGGAAAAGTATGATTCACCGAACGCAGTGACGATATCTGGTCTCCACGCAGAAACCACCCGAACCACCTCTGCGGGCTTTAGGGTAACGGACGAAACGTGGAGACCCTCGGAGCCGGACATCTGTAGGGTAGAATCACAGCTTGGGGGTCAACGTCTGTCACTGGACTCACCCACGAAGCGTCAGCCCCTCTGTGATTCGTCCCAAGGGGGTGCTCCTCCCGTAGCATACCAGAAATCGCCACCAGTCGTCGCTGCTCCCTGGGGTGCTTTCGATTTCAACCCAACGGTCTATCATCCACCGGATGTCCCAAGCGAAGGTCCTCCTGGGTCCTCCTTCTCCCCTCGTTCCCCTTCTCGCCCAGGGCCACCAACGACGGCTAAACCGCCTTCTAGTCTGTACTTGGGACAGTTGGCGACGCAGCATAGGTATGACCCAGACATACCATCACCTATAAACTCCTATCTCTACAGAGGGATGGATGTCGTGGCATCCTCGCCAGTTGCAGCCGCTCAACCTCCGGATCTCGTCATGGTTCAGCCACTCGTTCCGATTGAATCTCCCTCCTTGCCTGATCCTCCATCTGATGTCTTCCTACAGGGATACCTTTTGCCACCGCGATCACCTCTTCCGTCGCCTCATCCAGCCGTGGACTTCCAGGCAATGCCTTCTTCCATCGTGCAGGTGAACGAAAGTCTTCTAAGGGCGGTTTCTCCCCCAGGAAGCCAAGAGACAGGCGATGCCACCGAAAGCCGCACAGGTTACGCGCCATTCATTAAGCACGGCGAATCAGAGCAGGCGATTTGCCAACAGGTTTCCATGGAGACGCATGCGATCCGCCACCTAGCGGACTCCTACGACTACCGTCCTCGCTACGGTACACTCAAAGCCACGCGCAGCACCAATCCCCAGCGATCCACTGAACCCCAGTCGGGTGACTTCTTCCCTCCGAGAGGTCCCTGTCTCACGGACGACGATCGCAACCAGGTCGAGATGTTTTACCGCAGTCACAAGACGCGGCTGTTCGTCGCCAAGTGCGAGGCGAACCTCTACTTCGGCTCTGCTCGGAGGCACTCGGTCGTCGTTCCGAGCAAGTCCGCTGCGGCCCGAGCCGCCGAATCCCCGGAGAACTGGATGTTCCTTAAGACTGGCATTCCAGTTCTGCTTCTCGACAGCGGAGAGAGCCGACGTCAGAGGAGACTGCACATCATCTTGGCTGAACGGGGGTCTGGCTTCGTGCTGTGGAGGGATACGTTCGATCATCTGACCGGATACAGCGTCAGTCCCAACGTCGGCTTCCACACGATGCACCTCTCGAAGGATCATACAAAACTCGCTGGGTTCTATTTCGCCGACTCGCTTTCGGCGACGGAGTTCTACGACTTCCTTAGCAACCTGACTTCCGACCCCGACGATCCGTTGATGAGTCTCTCGAACGGAACAAGAAAGAAGAACAAGAAGAAGAAGGATTGTAAGAAGAACGGAAGCGGAAGCGGAAAGGAGAAGCGGAAACCGATCAGGCGAGAGGACATTTCGTTGCCCTGCTGCTTCACACACGTCACGAAATTGGATCGAAATGACGGACTTCACATTTTGCTCTCAGACGACTCACTCTTGCGGCAGAACCAGATCGATTCCCATATCGAACCAACCGAATCGTCAGAGTATCCTTCGAAAACACCCTTACATGTCTAGGGCAGTAGTAGTAGTAGCTTCGTCAGGTATAGGCTCGTAAAAACACATCTGGTGTTTGGAGTCACCAGCTCTCTCACCCGGTTAGTTCTGGAGACGCCTTGAGACTTTCCTGTTACGTTGCCCAAGCGCATGAGGCCCGTTGAGAGCGCTGCTGTTTCGAGCGGCACCATAAAAGTGCTTGAAAACATTGCGTTTCATTACCTCTGTCTGCAGAGATGTGTAGTGACAGTCTCAAATGGTGTCTTAATTCTACTTTTATGAACAAAGCAGGTCTTTGAAGCGTCCTTTTAGAAACATCTTTACCTGCCTAAGGTACGGCAGGTATATTGGTAATTTAAAAACACGCTCTGGTGACACCCTCACAAGCCACAGGCATCTCGCAGCCTACGTCTGTCTGTAAATATATTTGACTAATAGGTTTGAAACACATAATGCATGAACACTTTCTTGAATGCATCTTGGGTCTTGCTAGCCAGACTCAGATAACAATTTAGGACAACGGCCGGGGGGCAACTAAGGACAACTAAGTTCCATAGATCATCGATCGATTTCAGAATAAAGTAAGTTTATTTCTGTAAGAGATCTAAAGCGTGCTACTGTAGTTTGCATATTCATACCGGTGTACAAGTAAATACCATAGCCTGAGACATACTCTTAAAAAGTTCTGTACAAAAGTAGTCCTAATTGCAATTGCTGTGTAAGCCTATTAATTACTTATTGCGATGTTGGACAGACTTGAACGGATGCCATAGAATTTGGTCATAGACTCTGAATGAACACTGTTAATGTTTCTTTCCATAGGGATGAATTACCATTCGTTATCGAGTGAACTTGTGTCGCAGGTGAAACAAGTGTCACGTTTCCATCTAAATTCACCTGCTGCTTTAATTACCGAAAATTAACATCGGTCTGCTGTCGTTCAATTGGAATGCAAATCAGGGCAGCTTTTACTTGACATCCCGACACTTAACCTTCTCTTCCTTTATTCTGCAATGCTGGTGGAATCGAATTTATCTACGGTGCCTGGATTATTATTTTCCAACCATTTTGATCGTTCCCCTATCTCGAGTCATCTTCCGCTGGCAGTTCAACCATGGTGGTGGTGTTCTTCCACCCTTAAATCCCGGGTAGAATGTCTTCTGGAGTGCCTGGATAATTATTTTTCACCCACTTTGGGCGTTCTCCTATCTCAACACATCCTCCATTGGCGTCGAACCCAGTTCCTGGTTCATTTAGAGCATTCATCAAACGAGGTTCCATTTTACGACAGCAGCTCGTTTCAACACAAATTCATTGGTCGGTTGATCGAATATAGCGCTATATAAAACACAAAACAAGCAGGGAGGAACGCTAAATGTGTCCGCTACATGTCTCCATATATTACGAAGGCAGAATAATTACTCTTGCCAGTTCAAACCCTGCCGTTCGGGTCGCGACCCCGAATATTAATTAATTGGTGAATTAATCGCTGTGGCATGACTCAGAAGAGTGCAACGGACAACGTTAAACTGGATGTCAAGTCACCTGCAGCGTTTTTTCGTTGGCCGAGATCAGATGGGTTGAGAACTGGAGATTTGGAGGAGATTTTAAAGGAGATAAAGGGGTTTAGACGCTCGAATCGTGATTTCGACCAGAAGGGTGGCGACGCTTTAGCTGATGGTATGAACAGCGTCTCTTAAAACAACGCATTCGGCTGATTGTGAAGAACAGGAAAGCCATCATCATCATAATCGTCATCATCATCAATATCAATATAATCATCGTCATCGTTGCCGTCCTCATCATCATCATCAACACTATTGCAATTATCATCATCATCATCAATATCATCATCGTCATTATCATCATCATTATTGTAATTATCATCATCAATATCATCATCTTTATCATTATTATCACCCATCATTCATCATCGCCATCATCATCATCACCACCACCTTATGATAGCGTACACCTACACACCCTTCCAACCGAACCCCTAAGTACACCGACATCGCCCTTTCCCACCCTATGCACCCTACAAGTATGTTACTATATCACGAGGAGCGTGTTAGTGTAGAGGCTAGCGTGCTGAATTGTCAAATAAAATGGCGGAATTCAAATGTTCGCCAATGCAGAGATTTTCAAAGATTTCTGTTCCGCCTGCGCCCTCTAGCCAGCCAATTTATGACGAGTACAATGACCGTAATTGCAATCTCCAAACTTCTAAAGCGCCACTTGAAAGCCAAGCACAGGGCTCAAGCTTATTCACGAGCGCTGCAAGTAGGCCTATGCTGGAGAGATGAGACGGCGACTAAGAGAACTGGTCTACCCGCTCTCATACCCCGAGGCTAAGCAAAATTCTGGCGCTAACGGCACCCATTGCCTCCTTTCAGGCAAGCTAAAGGTAACCTTCCTGCATTATGTTACTTGCATAATGTCAATAAGCACACAATAATAAGAATAGATATCGGAACGATATCGTATTTGAGTACTTCTAGCGGAAGGGCGTAACGCAAAGTGATTACAACAGACACAGAATACATACTTCATTAGTCAGAGGAAGTGACTGACTGCAGGATGTCATCATACACGGGTCCGATTGTTTCTGGCTAGGGCATTGGCATCCTACACCAAATCCTTTCAGATTTGACCCGATTAGAGCTGTTGATTACAACCGACTGGAAAATCGTATTGGGTCAGATCAGAATGGGTCGATTTGGTTATGGCTCAACCGCTGATCAGGTCCACAGTGCAGTAGCTTCACAAACATCAAGTGAACATGTGACTCCTCTTCCTCACACTCTACCCTCCTTCTCGCTTTACTCTTTCTCATCTTATATTCACATTATTCTTTTCCATCTTCTAACTTGCTCTTCGTCTTCCTATCTTTAGGTCTGCCCTCCTTCTTGTCTCTTTCTCTTCATCCGTCTCTTTTTCCCTTTCTCGTAATTTTAATCGCAATCTCCAAACTTCTAAAGCGCCACTCGAAAGCCAAGCCAAGCACCCTTTCTGTCAGCCTTTCTCTTCTTTCTAACCCTCATTCATCCTTTCCTCTACTCTCCCTCCCTCGCCTTATCCTCCTCCTCTTCCTCCTCCGTCATGCTCCTCGTTTTCCTTCTCTACCTCTTTCCCTTCCCGCAACCTACCACTAAATAACGAGACCCTCCCTGCCATAAAACAGTCTTCAAAGTTGCAGTTTTAAATTAAACATCCATATAAAATCATTCATTGGAGTTTTATTGCAATTACCAGACTAGTTTATCTGCATACACTAAATTTTCAGTCTGTATTTTTAAGTACAGCTGTACTTTATTGCGGCAACGACCTGTGGAATTTGAATCAACAGAACGAGAGAACTAGCTAGAGCATCAGAATTCATGCGATCAACGTCCAAAAAAGCAAGAGCCCATTGTGAGTCCTATTTACATAGATGACATTGATAATCCGTTTAGCAAAAAAGTATTATTAAAGGAGATATGTATCATGGCTACATCGGTTTGAGCGATGGTCCTATTCATATGAATGTCCTTGGGACGCTGGCTTGCATACCGATTGGGGGTTATTTCAGAGATTTAAATCTCTGGCTGAAATGCGAGGTTTGAAGGAAAGCGAAATTAAGGCAGACCAGAGCTACGCTGGATAGATAATTAATCTTAGAATGAAAGGACAAGGTATTCTTGTTGCTCTAGAACAACGTTTGCATTTACAGAATATATGAAATGGGAATGTACCACGATCGAGTTAACGAACGAGTTAGTGATGACTCAATCACTGAAAGAATCAGCTGATGAAGTTATAAGCCTACACGAAACATGAATCACAGAGTCGGTTAAACCAATTGTTAAAACATTACTATAGGATGCCCGAAATCAGTTAATCAGCCAACTGCGCTGAGACACGTTAAAAATTATAGCATAAACCTCAGGCTACAACGAGTGTCTGCTGGATTACCTGTGCAGCACCCACAGTTCGTTGGGTGACCTATTCCCACAGTGAGTCGGGTAGCCCTTGCATACCGTACAGTCCGTTGGGTGAACTATGGTCATAGTCCGTTGGGTAAATCATGCTCACAATCTGTCTGTTTAGATCATTTCACAGTCTGTTGGGCGACCCATGTTAATGATCTGTTGGATTACCAATGCTCCCATTCGATTGGCTAACTCGTGTTGACAATCCGTTGGGTAATCAATGTTCACATGCCTGTTAGGTCGTTGGAGCAGTAGATATCTGTGTTAATACCCCATACATAATCAATTCCTTCATTGCCAAGAATTATCAAAATACGTTATATAAATGGCTAGATATATTAAAAATAAAATATATCCTACATTGCACATAAACATTTAGTACAGAGGCAAAGGAAAAGCATAAATGCAACCAGAAAATAGGTTGGTAATGAACAGCAGTGTCTGAGTCTCTATATATTCAGTGTAGTATGTGTTCTAGCATAGATTTATATTTTTATTTTTATTCCAAATACATATAATATATATCATAGATTGCTTCATAACGAATAGCCAATTTTTCATATTAGCGAAGCACGTGGTTATGCTGACTAAATGTTGTTGTCCTGAATTCGAGAGAAATCAACCTTTGACTAATTTGAGCGTCATGAATTCTCAAGTTCTCAACGCGTGGTCTACATGAGAAGCAGTTAGCAATGACAATAACAGCAGACAACAAGTAAACAAGGATTACTAATAGCAACTGCAACATAAGCAATATGAATGCCAGATACAAGACAAGGAAAATAATAGACACAATAGCAACAGTGACGGTAACAAAGACGTAACAACAATTGGACAAATTAACACCATTGTAACAGAACATCACTAATAGCAATGATATTGTGCAATAACAAAGCTAACCGCAATACAGAAAAACAATAAGTTAACAACAGTAGACAACGCTACAATAGCAACATAATCAATATACAAATAGTTATCTTGAAGAGGCGCTATATAAATTGCATTGATTGATATAAACGAAGCAACACTAGCAATATAAATAAAAAGACAAGGGTCACTATTACATTAGAAGCGACATTTCTATGAATATTCATTTATTTAAATCTTTATGAATATTCGTTAAAGAAATCTGAACGTTACTGGAATCAAGCAGCTCTAGCGGTGTGGTCCTCTGCCAACTCGCTGGACCATCAAGCACCTGTCACTGGACCCCGATGGGGGCTCAGATGATCTCCTCCCCAACGGAGATACGAAGGTGCTCATCCTCATCCCCCACGGGCATCACGGTGATCTCCCCAAAGGCGCTGACATTGCGATGAATGGTACTTGGGGTGCTGATGGAGGTCCCAGCGATCGACGACATGGTCACCAGGCGCCTCTCTCCCAGGCGAGCTTCCTCCGTAGAGACCGCCCCGCTGTAGCTGGTCTGCCTCCGGCTGCTGGCGGCGGCGGTGGCATGCCTCCCGTCGGTCTGGTCGCGGTGGTGATGGGCGGTCACGTAGGACGGGCCCCCCGAGCGGTTCACCAGGCGGTACTGGTAGCTGGAGTCTTCCGTGTCGTCCAAGTCGAGTTCCTCGTTGGCCGAGACATGGGCGCTGCCGTCGTCTCTCCGGATCTCTTCGCGGTTCAGCTGCATTACTCGTGGAAGGTCGTCGATCGAGTACATCTCAGTCGTCTGCCCCACCTCCATTGATCTGCTTCCGTTGATAGCCCTTTGTTGCTGTTGTTGATGTTGGAGATGTCGTTGGTGCTGGGCCGTGCGGCTCGTGGCTGATGAGGCGGACGCCTTGTTGTCGTGAGAGCTCGACGTAGTCGCTTGGTAACCGGCGTTTAGCTGACCTTGACGAGCGACCTTGTTGAGAGTGTTCGATTCCGAGGCCATCGATTCGGTCTCCATCAGCTTTCGCTCGTAGTTGTCCTTCCGTACCTTCCGGCATCTGAAAATTAGAGAGAGTAAAAACCCCGTCTAAAAAATTCAGAACTCTAAACGATTTATCGATATTTCACTTTTCAAAATCAGAGTTATTTCATAGTATTTTCCTTTTTGGTAAAACCTAATATAGATGCTTTAGTAATGTTTAAAGTGCAGCTGCAATTCCATCACCTCGTCCGGCTTATACGAATTTGCTGTGAGCCCAGTTACCTTATATGCCTTTTATTGCGGTTAAAGAATTGGAAATCTACGATGGGTATCGTAATCGTAATCTCCAAATTTCTTATTCACGAGCGCTGCGTCAAATCAAAGGGGTGTCCAGAGGATAGTCCGTGGGCGTTCAGAGTTCGGTTACCAGGAAGTCAGCAGGGAGGCAGAGTAGCTGTTAAGGAGGGTGTCGCTTTGGTCGAGGATTGACAGGTGGGATGTCAAGTAGTGAGTCTGGGTAAGAGTTCTTGAAAAGGTGGGTTTTAAGTTTAGAAAGGAAAGCCCGGGGTGTGATGGACAGAGGAGCTAGGGACAGGTGATGCTGCATGACGAGATATGATGGTGAAGGAACCGAGATGGCACGAAATTCAGGAGGTAGGTCGTTCCAGAGACGAGGTGCGGCGTTTGATATTGCGCAGTTGGAGAACTTGAGATGAGATGTAATCGGAGGTCGAGTGAGGCTGAGGCAAGAGGACGATCGGGTAGAGCGGGTTGGCTGGATGGTGAAGAATTCGCGAAGATATTTGGGCTGTGAATATTGTATGGAATTGTAAGTTAATGATAATATTTTGAAGTGAATGAGCTCTGGGATTTTTAGCCAGTGAAGTGACTTGAGGATTGGGGTGATGTGATGATGCTTGAGTGTTCTGGTGACGGCTCTGGCTAATGAGTTTTGAATTAGTTGTAAACGTTTGATTTGTGTGGCTTCAAGGTTGAGGAAGAGGGAGTTGCAGTAGTCGAGCTTGGAGTGGGCGATGGAGGTAGCAATGGTGGAAGCAGTTTTGAAGTCGAGCATGGGTCGGATGCGAAAGAGAGATGAGGATCAAAGGTGACGCCAAGATTTCGGACTTGGGCATCAGAGGTGAAGGGAGGGGATGAAGAATTAGTGGGTAAGTGAATTGCAGGGTCGGGTATTTTCTTGATTTGGTCAGGGAGGCCTATGAGGATAAATTCTGTCTTGGAAGGGTTGAGGCAGAGGAGGTTAGACGACATCCATTCGGAGAATAAGTTTACTACATTCAGTAGTTGTGCAATGGAGGTGGAGAAAGAGGTTGGGGAGAAGGATATGTAGAGTTGAGTGTCATCTGCATACAGGTGGTGGTCGACAGAGGAGGATTGTATGAGATGACTTAAGGGTGTGGTATAGAGGATGAAGAGGAGTGGTCCTAGGACGGAGCCTTGAGGGACACCACATGTGAGTGGAAGGGGTTGCGAGCAGAGTTTGGGGGCCTTGACAGAGAAGGATCTGGAAGATAAGTAGGATTGGAACCAGAGTAGAGCAGTCCCAGAAACGCCAAACCAAGAGGATAGTCTAGTCAAGAGATATGGTATCAAATGCAGCAGAGATGTCGAGGAGGCAGAGGCAGGAAACTTGTTGATGGCTGACGGCAGATACCAATTTGTTATATAGAGAGACAAGCAGAGTTTCTGTGGAGTGGTGTTTAATGAAGCCTGATTGGTGGGGGTTTAGCAGTGAGTTTGTTGAGAGGTAGTCATTAAGGCGGGTAAGAACAATTCTTTCAGTTAGTTTAGACAGAAAGAAGAGGTTGGAGATGGGACGGTAGTTAGAAAGATTTTCTTTGTCTAGATTTGCTTTTTTCAGTAGGGAAGAGACGATAGATTGTTTAAAGACCATAGGAAAATTTCCGGTAGAGAGCGAAAGCTTGATGATTTTAGTGATGACAGGAACAAGGATTGAAGCACAGTCTTTTAGGAGAGAGGTGGGGATAGGATCGAGTTCACATTGCTTGTTGGGAAGGAAATTTAGGAGGAGTAGTATACTTCTGATTCAGTGGCAGGAGATAGAATTGAGAGCGATGACTGATGGAAAGGCGGAGTAGAGTTTGGAGAAATCAATGGAACAGTGATGGAGGAGTTGGAGGCTAGAAGAGATTGTAGTGTGAAACGAAGAGATGAGATTTTGTATGAGAAGAAAGAGCAGAATGTGTCAGCGATAGAGGATGTGGGGATGGAGCTGGGCAGTGGTGAGGGAGACTTACGATGAAGAAGAGAATTGATAGCTTTCCAAAGGTGTCTAGGATTGGAGGAACTGGAGTGGATAAGCGAGGAGTAGTATTTTTTCTTGGCTGCAGCGATAAGGTTATGGTATATGTGTGTGGCTGATTTGAGGGTAGACAGGGTTTTTGCCTTAGGTGTTGAGTCTTTGGCGCGCTTGTAGGTGTGCTCAAGGCGCCTGCGGAAGGTTTTGAAAGCTTGGAGATAGGAGGTGAACCAAGGGTTAGATGTGCGTGAGCTGTGTTTGATAATGAGTGGTGCATGAGTGTCAAGGAGGTTGGAGAGTGTTGAATTGTAACAAGACAGAAGATCATCTAGAGAAGGAGGAGGATTGAGGACAAGTTCGGAGTTAAGAATGTCCTTGATGAAGGCCTGAATGTCGATGGACCCGATGGAACGAGATGAGTGAGTGGTTGGAGGAGAGCGAGAAAAAGGCTTAATTTCGAGGTCAACAATGATAAGGTAGTGGTCGGTAATGTTTAGAATTGAGTGTGATAGCTTGGGAGATAGGTGGGAGGCTGCGGAAGTGATAACAAGGTCGAGTGTGTGGTTCTTGATGTGGGTCGGAAAGTTGACGTGTTGGACGAGATTGAATGATGAGAGAAGGCTGAGGAAGCCAGATGCAAGAGGATTGTCAACATGGATGTTGAAGTCGCCCATGGTTATGAAAATTCGTTAGGGGTAGTTGCAGCGATGTAGATGAGAGATCCACATTCGTCAAGAAAAACAGAGGGTTTGGAGGAGTAGGCAGAGGAAGTTGGAGGACGGTAGATGTTGAAGACTGTAAGGAGATCTGAGTCGAGTCTGAGCATTGTGGAGGAGCATTCGAAGGATCGGAAGGTGTGACTGGAAGAATTTGTGGTTACAGCGGGTTCATGGACCAGAAGCAGAGCCGCCACCAGAATTTTGTTTAGACTTTGCGGAGGAGGTCGTGCGAGGGAAGCTATGAAGGGAGTAGCCACGAGGTAAGGAATCTGCGATATGGGGGGTAGTAGACGATGTGGATAGCCAGGTTTCTTGGAGAACAATGAGATCTGGTGGGTTAGTGGAGAAGGTGATGTCACTGAGAGCGATGGAGTTTTTTGGGTTTAGCAATGATCGAATGTTGAGGGAAAAGAGACGAAACATCTTGTTGGCTGAGGATTGTGTGTTGGGGCCAGGATTTAACTCAATGTCACCAGATAGTATCAGGGTGAATAAGATTTGTCGGAGGGTTAATGCAGAATGATGACCTATGGGACGGCGGATGAGCAGCAATGGTCCGTGTGGAATGGTGTTGAGATAGGAGTACTGTGATCTGGCTGTAGCGAGAAACATTGGGTCGAAAGAGGTGAAGGTCCGATGTTCATTGGGGTTAAAGAAAAGCGGACGAGAAGAAAGGGGATGAAAGTTGAAACAAGAGACGGCATTTTGAAAACTAGGTCAAGATGGCAGAATACAGAGAGATCTGATGTTATACAGGCGGGAGAGTTAGAAAATGAATCTTAGGCCATCTGGAGAGGGCTGAGGTTGTTTTAAGTAAAAATTGGAATGATATGACCTCTCCTGAGGTATCTTGAGTTAGATGTGATTGAGAAGAGTGTCTAGATAGACGCAAGTCCGGAAAAATAGAAATTAGATGTAAGATCGAACACAGCACTCTAAACAGCTACGCTGGTACCCCGCTTCTATGTGGTATACTGTTCTTCCTCCCTCTGGTCCTCTGTCTTCCGAGGCCCAGCTCTCTATCTCTCTGCATATCTCTGTCTCCGTCCCTGCCTTCTCTCTCTGTCTCTCTGTCATTCTCTCCCTCTTCATCGTCCGTTCAAGTAGCATTCTCGGTCTTCCTCTTGTCTTCTTCGCCTCCATTTCCACCCTACAATATGGCTCCTAGGAGTGATCCTCTCCTCATTATGTGCTCGAACTATTTTTCGCTCACACTTTTCATCAATAAATAGGAGCTTACTCATTGGTCAGGTGGCAGAGGGGGATAAGGAGGCAAATGCTTCTAATTTGTGGTAGGGGGTAATTTTGAGTCTTAGTGGGAATTCCTAGCCTTCCATGCAATCTCTTGGGACTGGAGGTTTGCCTCCATCACTCAGAGTGGGATCGACGCCTCTGTCAAGTGGGATGGATATGATCATACGAAAGATGCTGAAGCTCTCTTCTCACCTTCTGCAGCAGTAGACGAGGCAGCAGAGCAGCAACAGCAGCAACAACAGAGCCGCCAGAATCGCCAGAATCAACAGGAAGATGCCTAACAACAGAGACCACAGCAGATCGAACTTAACTGACTGATTTGACGAGTGACTGTCTGGATTAAGCTTCTAATTCCAGACCTCATAGTCTGCGGTCGATTACTCTAACCACTAAACTACTACATAGCAGCCAAATAACTGGCACAAACTGATTTTTTCGGTGCACTTAGTAATTTCTTTCTTTATAATATATGATAATTAATATATTCATAATTTACGCAGGACTTTACATTTCCATTATTTTCATAAGGTGATCGTTCCAACCATTAAACTGTAAGGTTTTAAAGCAAGTGAGTAAGTAAATAAGTAAGTAAGCAAGAAACTGGACAAATAATTCAGCAAGCAAGTAAGCAAGTAGCATGTAGTTGCACCTGACATGTGCATATACATTATAGTTCTAAGGAACATAATACGGGCATATGTACAATTAGCCACACACACCACGATACTCGTGAATCAGATGAGGCCCGATAGCAACGGCAAACACTCGTTTCGCGTAGGCTTATGCATTGTTTGGAAAATATTTCCTATGGACGTATCGACGAACTGAGATCTTATTTCAGTTAAAAGCTCGGTGCAGGGTGTTACGCATGGAAACACGGATGTCAACATTCACCGCAAAGAGGAAAAGACAGCGACATAATAATTAGCCAAAGCTGCATACCAGTTGGATGACTTACTTAATCCAATAAGGAGGAGTAGCATAGATTTTCACATACATTCTATACACCCCCCGACGTTGAAGGGCTAAGAGAGCCAAATATCGGGCAACCACGGTTCGTACACGGTGACCTAAAATCTCGAGCCTTCCTTTTGTCTAAGAACCCAAGACCTCGTTGGCTGATAGTTCAATACGCCAAGCAATGGACTGTGCTATCTCTATACAATGAGGCTGACGACCTGACGTGCTCTGTATAACATTAAATAGAACTATTGAATATTTTACAAATGAATTCTAGTTTATCTGTTACCCAAAGCCGGATCTAAACCGAAAAGAGCCGATCCCACTCCTGCTGTAGACACCAAGGCTACAAATTAAAACAAAGTCATAATCGTTCAAATAAATTAGTAATTAGTCTTTAATTAATTTTGAGTTAACCTTTTGAAAAAATTATTAATCTGATATAGGCCTAAACATAATGGCAATAACATTTGGAAATTGAAATATATCAATTTTATATACTTATAAGAATAATAATAACAACAATAACAACATTAATAATAACAATAATAACAGTAACAACAATAACACTGGTAATAATATCAATAATACTAAAGGGCTTAATAATGATAGTAATTAAAATAACGATAAAAGTAACACCAATACAGTGATTATAGTAATAATAGTAAAATTCACAATATCAGGAACAATAATGATAATAATGATAAGTTCGAGGGCGATGGTAGCAGTGTAAATGATAGCAGTGGAAGTGGTAATTAGTAGAAGTAGGATTGTAAAGTAAATACCGCATTTGTTGTCTGATTCGTTCCTGTAGTCGGTTTTGCAGGAGCAGACACCACTGTCACTACAAATTGCGTTTTCATCGCTACACAAATCATCTGGACGACGACACATGTCTCCAAGACCAACGTCTATAAGATTTGTGTTATACTGTATATTAGGTTCATGCCATGACATTTATATCTTTCAATGTCTATAGGTATTTATTTGTACCAAGTGGTATATGTATATAACCTGCTGCTGTGAGTAGATTGAAAGGGAACTCTACTAGCGGGACCTATGTTCCATTTATGGTTTTTCTATAACCCTAATTCTCCACTGTTTCCACCCAAGTTCCGCCTCCCGTTGATTTCGTTGTAAAGGTATTGCGGTAAATTATACTATTATTGGGATCAATAAAACACAGGGTTATTTATATATCATGCATGCATGTATTTATATGTATAAATTTGTATATGTATGCATGTGTATAAGTGTGCATGTATGTATGTATGTATATGTATGCATTGTACCTATATTTGTATGTATGCACCTACGTATGCATATGCCTACGCAGGTATGTACCTGTATTTTACATAATATGCAGATAAGCTATAGAGAGTACAATGTATGTGTGCAAATGCAAATACACGCATGTGTGTTCCGGGTTTTTGGTCGGATGTTTGACTCCGTGGTTATTTTCCTCTGGAGTTGCTGGCCAAGGACGGCTATATATTGCACATGTATATAAATCGGCCATTGGTAATTTTCTAGAGGTTGATGGCTGGAGAATCATTGCTCAGGTGTTATTACCCTAGAACTACAAATTAGGGTATAATTAATTTTCAAAGTCTCATCCTTGGCATAACGGATACGGATCATATTAGTCACTCGTTTCTCTATATTCTGCAGAATATATATAATGCCGCATTATGCGTTCAGGAGTATCAACGGCAACTTAGAGTGCTTACAGCAACGTCCAGAGCGATATATGAAACCCGCATCACATCCGCAATATCCTCTGACACAGATCGCGTGAAGGTAGGGACAGTTTGAAACGCTGCCACAGGCAATCAGCGACGAGTTCGGTGACGAAGAAACTGGATGATAACAAACACAGCGAAGAGATTTATCGAAGATGAATGGACAAAGAATAAAGGAAGAGAAAGTTTGATAGAAGAACGCGAAGAAAAAGAAGAAGCGAAAGACTAGGAGGATGAGAAGCAGAAAAAATGAAGAAGAAAAGGAAGAAAAATACAAAGAAATAGAAGAAGAAAACAAGGAAAGCACAAGCAGAGAAGAAGTCGAAAAGAAGAAGAATATATATCAGGCCCTACAAACAGAATAGAAAGAAGACGTAGCAAAAAAGAAGACAGGGAATGCAAATCTGAAAACTTTTGTAATCTCAAAACGTCAAAATTCGCTAAATTTCTCTAGTGCCACTAAGGAGAGAGAAGGACAGTCCGAGTAGAAAGGGCTGGCGACTTCATTTTCTTAGCCTTGGCATATATGAGGGCGGGCGACCACTCATCTCCTTCGCCATCTCATCTTCCCACCGACAATGTCCGCTCAGTGTACTCATAATAGCGGAGTATGTAACTGGCTAGGGGAGTAGGTGGAGCCTAAATGCCGAATCAAATATCTGACGTATCAAGTATTTGAATCCACGACCTCTCTATTGACTGTCCAGCACTCTAACCACTACACCACCATCCCACCACCATCGCTACATGTGTCACTAAACCGATATAATCACAGATTTAAACAGTTGAAGTGAAGTGATATTTGTATGTACCACAGATGCCAGATTCAGCTCGATAGTTGGGTTGACAGATGCAGATTCCACCGTTGCTGCTGCTGCAGACTGCGTGATGATCCGCACACACGTCACTGGCAGAACAGGTGGCACCCAAGATAATAGTAGCATCTACATAGAACAGTTTCCACGTACGTTCAACGTATTCAATTCATCGGTGAGTTCGATAGTGGGAAAGGAATGTCGAAATGTCCTGCTCACACAATTCGTCATTTTTATGAGGTTTCAATAGGAGGATATGTTATCCCATTATAAATAATGATGACATTGGAAGAAATCTATCTCTTGATTTTTATTTGCAAATAAATTTCCACCTCTGTAACATAGAAAAAAAGGAATAATTGTTGTGCCTCTGGGGCAGAATAGAGATAATAGCATTGTATAGCAGAAAAACGACAAAGTTTTTGGGTGATGCAAGACTTTTGCACACCATAGTACTTTATTTAAAAGCGCAGGGATTCTATTCGGGTACACTCTGCCTCAGCGTGATTGAACCATAAAGCGTGGTTTGGACATTGGACGAGAGTCGACTGCAACTTCCGGTACTTACAGCATCCGCCAGATGTTGCATAGTATCCAGCTGGACAGACGCACAGACCACCGATACACGTGGACGGAGGGCTGCATGAGGCATCGTTCGTACAATCGATGTGTGAGAGTATCTGGAACTGGTCAACTGCAGAAGAAAGGAAGAAAAACAGACAACAAGAGTTAGACCCACAACCAAATTAACATGTGGATATACAGATACATACAGTAGTGGTAGTAATAGTATCGACGGAAGTAATGGTAGGGAAGAAGTTGTAATGGTAGTATAGAATTTGTACTAGTAGCTACTACTGCTACTACTCCTTCCATTACCCACTGCAGCTACTACTAGCATTACTAAAGCTACTACCATGGTACTTTTCTGACAGTTAAATAGTGATGTTGAACCGCGTCATATTCTGTCTGTCCGTCTAGACTCGAGGATTTTAGCCAGGCTTTGAAATGAACGAAACAACTTGGTTCTTGTAAGACTTGAGTTTATATAGCACCCAGGGTGTAACAAGCGGATGGTCAGGGGACACCGGCCCCCCCAGTTCAAAACTGGAGAGGCACAGTCCCCCAGTTTTAGTGCTCAGTGCCCCCCCCCCTCATGTGCCCTCCCAAATCGGTTTTTTATGTTTCTCCAATGGCTTTTTAAGATGACTTTTGTTAAGACAATTTGTGCTCTTCATTTTTCAAATTTCTGGGGGCAAAATTCAAAAGGTGGGGGAGGGGCAAAAAAATAGTTTTACGCTTCGTGCAATATTTTTTTAATTATGCCCCCACACTTTTCCAGACCTTGTTACCCCTCTGATAGGACCGGTGGTAAACTGATATTGGTAAACTGATATCCCGTGACACGGCCTTCGTGTGGGAATAAAAAATTCCGAGAGTTTTACAGCATAGCACATAGTTTTATTTTGCGGTTGTATCCCGGGGTACAATTAAACTCTTTTTATACTCGCCTTAAAACTGTTCTATTAAGCCGTGCCGGGGTCGGAAGCGCTTCTGAGTAGTAGCCTTGAAGGAACGCTATATAGATTTTCGCATTGAATGAATGAATATGATGCTTGCCCCTTTGGCGAATGACACAGTGAGTATAGCGTCACGTTATAGATCGAACGACATTTCTCTTCCTTTCTTAAAGCAGATAATTGCGAGGCGTTTGAACATACAGCATTGTCCGGCCAAGAGCCAGTAGTCCGTGGCACAAGTGCAGTATCCGTCAACACAGGCTGCATGTGTATAAGGACAACTGGAAACACTGCTGCAGGCGACAAGCGATTGATTGGTAGACAAGACTGAAATCAATCAATCAATCACAAATCAATCAACCAACCAACAAACCAATCAATCAATTAATTAACTGATCAATCAATCGACCAATCAATCGAATCAATCAATTAATCAATCAATCATTGTTTCATTGATCACAGAAAGTAAGTTACCGAATTTCACATGCAAGTTTACATGTACAGAAGCTTTACATACGAATTCTACAGGTTGTGCGGGGCTAATGGTATTCCACAGTCAGACCCAACACACGTGGCTAAATTTTAATGCTAAAAATAAATAGCGCTAACTGTTCTCTGACCGCAAATGAATGTAGTCTACCATAACTATGACCCGACTTTATCCGTGCTGCACCCTGACTGTGTTCCATAACTGTACACCCTGTTTCAACACTGCACCCTGATTGTTCTCTGCTTGTGCCCTAACCGTACCCTAACCAAGCTCTGATTGTACCTTAACTTTCTCCGATTGAACTCTGTCTGTATCATAATTGTACCCTAACTGTGTACCTTAACTGTACCTGACTGTATACAGTAGGCGAGAAGATAATACGACGTCCTTATATACCATGTGATCCGGCACTATAAATTAACAGCAATTCATTCTCGTATTTGCCTCTTTGTGCTGCTCAAGAAACAAGCCTTCATCTTGTCTTCACAACATTTGTTTTAATCAAAAACCGGTTTCAAATGCATTGATATAAACACTCTGTTGGAACTTACCACATGCATTGTTCCGTCCGATGAAGCTACGTGGACAAACGCACTGGCCACGGTCACACACGGCGTATCTGTCGAGGCACTGGTTGTTTTCCGAACAGGAACCATTCAGGTTCACCTTCGATACTGAACCAAAACGAACAAACATTGCATACACTGCGATTAAATATTGTACATACGTGCAAACACACATGCATTTCAACATACATTTGAGAAATGTTCCTCTCCGCTGGGGTTCGACCGAGAGACATCCATACACATTGGAATGACTTTGAGACGTGTCAAAAATATTCCGAATGAAATTTTGTCTTGAAATTCTAACTTTAGTTTCTAACTTAAAATTATTACTTAAAATTATTACTTTAAGTTCTAAATAGGCCCCCTATTAATTCTTACCGCACTGCCCCTGAGCTTTATAGTACTCCAGGTCGCACGCGCAGAATCCTGTGATCGTGCAAATTAGTTGTGGTGTGCTGCACGTGTTTCCCTCTAAGCACCTTCCATCCAGCGTTCCCGGAGCTTCCCCAACGGAAAATTGTACGCCTACAAGCACAGACCCGAAAACCGTTCTGTAAAAGTTGCTGAAATATCGGTCGAAGTCGCATTTGACACGCGATCTAGAGAAACTAACTGAACTCAGAAAGTACAGGTCTATCAGAACTTATAAACCTGTTATATCGCTACTTCTTTGTGAGTGGAATGGGCTTCGTTTGGCCCACCGGCCTTTTACCTAGGAACTACTCAGCTTCTTTCTACTCTTGTAAAAAAATCTGTCCCCTTTGGTCGTGGTTGCATGGACTGGGAGCGAGCGCCTCTTAGTAGATCTATAGAAGGGGCGATACATCAAGTTTAGTTGATTTAGTACATTCGCTTAAGTACTCGTTGTCATTGACGTGTTAAGGGGATGTCCTTCAGTTAGTCAGGCGGGAAGGCCAGATCACAGAGGAACAAATTGAAAGTTCAACATACGACATGAGTTATCCCTCGCCATCTCGAATCCTCGTATGCATTGACAAAGTCCGTTGAGACACACAGCATTGAGGTCCGAACAGATCGAGTCGACGTCACACGACTGACCAACGGCCACCAACTGAACTACAACAGTAACAAACGAAACTTATGGCAACAACAAAATGTGCAACATCGTGGCCAATTGGTTAGAGCGGTCGACAGATTACAGGGAGGGCATAGGTTCGAGTCTCACCAGAGGCGATTACTGTGCGTCGACCTTGAGCAAGGAGTTCCTCAATCACAATTTTGATAGCACTGTCTGTCAATGTTCATACGGCATACATGCACACATGAACACTGGAAGGAGGACAATATCAAACGTAATTGGAATGTAATGGGAATTAGTAAGTAAGTATGAATATTCATTTTTAGACAAACCAATTATCTGAAGCATACAATGGGCATAAATACTAGCATCAAATTTAAACAAAGTCATATTGATAGTCGCATAGTAACAGATCTTTTCACAAAGACATCAACTCTAGGTATAGGATCATCATGATGTCGTGTGGCCTGGATCGTATGTTGTAAGGGGCGACCTTACGGGAGGGAGAAGGTCGTGAAGGATGTGACATGGGTTCAGTAGGACTGAGCGAAAAAGAGCAAAGTCAGCTATTCAATACTTGCTCTTCTAAAGAACGAAAGTTTACAGAAAGGAAGCCAGAACAAATCAATTCTTTTAAAGAGAACATTGATGTGTTTGCGCTCTTCTATATTGGCGAATCTCCATCAAAAGGGTGTATGCACATTGACGTGTATGATAAGTGACCCTCAGGTCATTACAGACTGTCGTGTTTAAGTAGCTCCTATCCCTTTAATACTGACCACAATGTCCGAACGATGCGACATATCCGCGTCTGCACTGGCATCGTTGAGTAGGAGTGCAGTCGGCGTTTGCATCAAGACAAGCATCACCCATACTGCATTCTCCGTCGATTGCAATCTTTGGCACTTGAAAGACAAAGTGAAGAGAAACAACAGAGTTTTAGCCTACGGATTTTCTCCCTATCAATAACATAGGTTATGTTAAGATGCAGTAAGTGAGTAGCCCGTATTGCAGCTAAGAAGCGCACGTGCATTGCGCTGTATAAGAATAATGGTAGAGGTCTATTTTAAGAATCAAATACCTGGCATAAAGGGATGGATTATATATTATTATGTATATTTACATTATATGTATATATATATTATATACATATATACATGCACCAAATGCAATTTTCATGGATCAGGTTCTGATATAGATGCATAACGTGAAATGACTAAAGATACAATCGCAAGACTATTCTTAAACAGTTGAATTTAACAACAGGTTGGCTGCATCATGGGGCATTAGAGGGAGAGATACACATGCGACATGACGCAACCGTCCTGAATAAGCTGGTGCCCTTTGCTGAGCGTTAGAGTATAGCGCTCCAGCAGTTTGAAGTATACGTTCATCAAGAAACCACTCACAACAGACTCCGTTTCTGAAGAAATATCCGTTCTGGCAGACACAATATCCGTTGACACAGCGACTGTTTATCGTCTGACAGTGAGTTCCGAATAGGCAGGCGGCTCCGAACGAACCCAGAGCAACTAAAATGAAGATCTTGTTACATGAACGAACAAATCGTTGTGGACTAAATAACGATCGTTTAATAGTTAACTGTAGCGTAACAGACCATCTTTATAAACGAGGAACGTGAACACACATTCTACCTTTTGAAACCTTAACAGCCTTTTAACTGAAAATTGTGAAGCTGTCAGCCACTCCCTTTTAAATCTGCGGCACGACTACTATATGCAGGCCCTACATCATTTGTGGTATCCTGCAATACGGCATTGAACTTTACAGGTCCGTATTGCCGAAACAATGGGCACTACTGACAAGTCATGGGCCCACTTTTTACAAACCATGGACCCATTGTTGGCCCATCAAACTCGGCTATTCTATGTTATTGAGAAGTAGCTCGATTCTAACTTACCGCATCGCTGCTGATTTTCATAATACTCTGACTCGCAAGTGCAGAATCCGTTGCGACAGATCGAATTCGGATCACTGCAGACGTCACGGTTGACGTCACAACGTTCGCTCAACCGAATCTTTGGAACTGAAATCGGAAAACAGCGAAACTATCATCTATCATAATTATTGTGATGTGTTTACATCTGTTTTCACTTAGTGTGTCTTCCATCAGTAAAGTAGACAAACGCGTGAACGGCTTAGACGTAAGTGAAGTAGGCAAACGTTTGATGTCAAGCACATGGTCTAAGCCTCATGAATAGAAATATGTGTACGTGTGTCTGTATGTATGCGTTAGGTGCCTCTGGGTAGGTTTCTGGAAGAAACGCTATATAAAACATCAAAAAATGATTGAGCATGTACATAGAAGTAAATATATATATATATATACTTATATATACATGCTCATTCATTTCATATATATATAAATATATATGGAGCCTTCTAAGAACTCGACAAGGGCGGCTATATACACTTCTGGAGTGGATACATACCACATTGTCCAAAGGCAGCGAAGTGAGTCCTGGAACAGGAACAGGTGTTGTTCCAGCAGATGGCATTTACCACTGAACACGTGCCACCAGTTTGGCAGTCGGCGAATAATCTTCCAGCAACATCGGTCGACTCTGACATAGGACATATTTGAACTGTTTACAGCAAATGTAGAAATGCTGTAAGACTCGAAGAGGAGTGCCACCAACGCTGGGTTTGATGGAGCCCCGATAGGTAATCTATCTACATAATTATCCAGATCTGAATCTGTAATTATGTCCATGTGTCTATCTGTTTCTATGTGTGTGCATATGTCTGTGTCTATGTCTGAGCCCCATGACTATATCCATATCTATGTCTTCGTATACCTTCGTATATCCATCGCTACACGGTTCTGATCGTCCAAATGAATCAGAAGGCTCGCAAGAGATATATATATTTGAGTCATTGAAAGCATTCACATAATACGATTACGACTGCTATTACAATACGATTGCAGTACAGCGTTGACTCACTGCACTGGTCTCCCTGTCTGGTGAAGTTCTGTCTGCAGACACAGCGACCTTCAATGCAATCGGCATTGACATCCACACAACGATCGACGCCCAGCGAGCAAATCTCGCCAACTGATATCTTCGAAACTGAAAAACATCCAAAAACAAATCACCTTCATGTTCATTGAAGATTATTCACCGATTGTTTAACTGGTGGAACACGGTCAGAGGTAAATGCCATCTGTTCCAGCCTCTGTTCTTGTCCCAATAATTATCACATCGCATCCTTTGGACCGCATTTTATCAGAAAGGGATGCAACTATAATTCCAAGGCGACCATTTGCTTGCTCTCTATAGAAATCGGTCTAAATTATCATAATCTATCATTATTTTGTTAACAAGAATTTATTTGTTCTCACTAGGATTTTAATTTCGGTTGCCGGGCTATTATTTGGAGCGCATTATAAATCAGACGCCAAGTCATCGCTGTATGAGCGCTCGTATACTCCTTCAGAGGTCTTTGCAACTTCATAATTTCAACATCATTTGCAACTATAAGACAGTGTCTGTTAGGTTGAAATTATAGGTGTCCTTGACCGTTATGGGAAAACCTAAGCAGCTCGTCGTAAAAGGATACAGGTTGAAATCCCAATAGGTGCAAGAGGGCCTGCTGAAACAAGTTGTCACTTATTTATTAGCTTTCGAAAAATGAAATCTTACCGCAAACTGAGCGATTATTGTCGTACAGTCCCGCTGAACATTGACACTGTCCATCGAGGCAGATGAAGTTATCACTGCACAGCTGTCCCTCAGAACACGATCCCCAAAGACGAACCATAGGAACTGAATGACATTATTATCATTGTTGTCATTATAAAGGTTTTATTATTATTTTTGTAATTATTATTATCATTGCTGTTGTCATAGTTGTTGTTGCTGTTGTCGTCATCGTCCTCTTCCTCCTCGCCATCATCATCATCAACATCATCGTCACCATTATAACTATTATAATTAGATCTATAACTATTATAATTATTATTATCATTATTAATATTAGTAGAAAGGATCCAACAGGCTCTAAAAAACTTCTAATAAAGAACTCTGTTAGACCTGTTACCGTATCGTCCGAAAAGACACCATGAATGCCACGGCGGCGTTAAGACGCTGAGGTGCAAAGTGTAAACCGACAAACGCTAGAAAAGATTACATAATTCACGAGATCACCTGTTGCCCCGGCATGCGCTATTATCATCATTATTAACTGTTGGTGTAGTTGTTGTAGTTGTCTAGCAATTGGCAATATCATCGATGTCATGTTGAGCAACGCAATTGAAGACTTCAACCGATGCATGGTGAGCCGCAAAACCAGGCCGCATTCAAACCGCATTGGATTGTGAGCAGAAGGCTAAGATTCAGAGACAGACAGAGAGAGAGACAGACAGATGCGGACAGACAGGAAGACAGACAGACAGGAAGACAGAGGAACATAGCAAGAGAAACATAATCTGTTTGTGTTTCTGCCTGATCACCAACCAAAGACTAGACCATTATTTTTAAACTTACCGCATAATCCCGACATGTTGAAGAAACCTTCGCGACAGATACACCTATCGAGAGAGCAGACTGAGTGTTGAATCAAACAGGAGACTCCACGAAAACAAGGTCCATCCAGCGATCCTTTGGCTTCTGATTAATAATTATAAGCACATCAAATACTGTTACGAAGAAGGCACACGGACACACTGCTACGGTTGACTCAGTTCACAAATGCAATGGCAGTCGAAAATCAACAGACTTCTAAAGCGCCACTCTAAAGTCAAGCGCAGGGAACTAGCTATTTACGAGCGCTGCATCGAGTCAGAGGGGTTGTCCAAGATTGCCAGAGTTCGGTCGCCAGAGTGTAAGAGGGAAAGCGTATTGCTGTCAAGGGGCGTCCTTGTAGGCTGCAGGCTGGTTTAGGATCGCATGTGTCGGGGTATGAATTCTTCATTCAACACAGGCGTTTAAAAATAGAAACAATCACGCGTGAGAAGTTATTATTGAAGAGGCGCTATATAAATGCGTGAATAGGATCACGATTACAGAAGTAATGCTACTTACTGCAGATCTTTGAGGCGGAATCCAGATAGAAGTCACGTGAGCACTGACATTTGCCTCCAGTGCAAACAGAGTTCATATCGGAACAGACGTCGTTATCCACGCATGACGAACCCATTGTCACCTTTGGCACTGTCAAACAATGCGACAACGTTCCTCGGAACTCGCTTATGTGTATGCGCGAGGTCTGTTTGTGTGCATATAAATATCTATATATATCTATAAATATATATATAGAGAGAGGAGAGTGTCTTTCTGGTTGTATGTGTGTATATCTGAGTGTCTTTCTGGGTGTATGTGTGTATATCTGAGTGTCTTTCTGGGTGTATGTGTGTATATCTGAGTGTATTTCTGGGTGCGTCTGTCCATTTACATGTATTTCTTTGACCGTCAATTTCTCTGATCTCTCAAGTATGCTACAGGCTCATAATTTATTTAACTTCTCTTTACCTTCTCTCCGCAAACAACTTCGGTTCGACCATGTGTTTTCCATCAAGTCGGGATGGTCTCTAATGAGTATCTCTGGAAGTGGCGCTATATAAATTGTAATTACCATTACCGTTATGTGCCTGAATATGCAGCCATCTCGCTTACAACAGGCTCCAGTTTTGTAGAAGTAGCCATCTTTGCACGTGCAGACGCCTTTCATGCATTGAGACTTATCATCAAAACAAGAAGTTGCGTTGGTGCATCGAGCGAGAACGGACCCCAAGGTCACGTTCTGGACTATCAACAGAAACAGAAGCTTAAATAACAAATGGACGAGAAACATGACGATACAATATTGCACTATAGGCTTAGATGAATGCACAGCGAATCCGTAGGCCTAAATACGTCCAACGGGTATTTTCGTCCTGCCAGATCGATAATGTTATGCACTATAAAGACAAGCTTCAAAATCAACTGCTAACATTTCAAAAATGTGTAAGAGAAGTGTAAGTAGTCAAGGACTTGAAGGCTAGCTTCAAAATCAACTGCTAACGTTTTTAAGACAGAAAATCATCCACAAAGTACACCGTGACTCACTGCATAGTCCAGCTACTCCGAGAAATCCGGCTCGACAAAGACATTTGTTATTGCTACAGACCGAATTGTCGTCCAGACATTGGTTGTTGGCTGCAGTCGGATCGCACAGTTGAGAAAGAGGAATTCTCGGTACTGCACGACATTAGCAGAATCCAGATCAGTATGATATCAGATATATGCAATACAAATACAATGCAATACAACTACATGTTGTTATTTCCCGTCTTAGACAACTTTAATCGACAAGCTTAACAGCTAATAAATTAAAATCACTGTAAATAAATCTCTCCTAATAACCATCTGTATAAGTTTCATTCGAGCGTCGTTTCATTGTGTTAGATCGATAGCGTTTCTGTTTCACTTATATTGGCGATATATAAATCTGCAATTACCATTATTGATTATCCAAAAATTCGAGACAACCACAGTGTATATATGCGTCATATAAATGTATGCTTACATACTGACTGACTAACTAAATAACTAACTGGCGATAATACTAACCACATGTTCCGTTGAGAGTGTAGTACGCTGGTCTGCAGTTGCAGAAACCCGTGGAGCAGTAAAGACCGATCTGAATACACCCGTCACCGTAGAGCGGCGCCAGGATGCACGGAGCACCCAAGAGACCTCTAGCAACTGAAGATATTTGATATTTTTACAATTAATCAATTTACAATGTTAACTGCTATGTCTTATTCGTATCTGAATCTGACAGTCATACACTAAGTATTTATTATATCATGACATCATATGAAATTAACTTAATTCGATCACGAAGAGGAAACTATTTTTAGATACATTACAAGGTAGATTGGAGAGTGTTTAAAGAAGATCATCCAAGGCACATTATCTGGAACTCGACCTCTGGAAAGACCCAGAATGACATGGATAGACAGTAAAGTTAGGAACTGAAGTATCATTCACCCAGTTATTACAAGTAACCAGGAACAGGAACAGCTGGCGCAGAGTTGTCCATGGTGCAGCCAACCTTCCGACCGAGGAAGGTTTAAGACAAGATATCATATAGCGTGTAAAATGGCGTCAAATAGTTACCATAGAGCGTTCACTAAACCTAAAAAATATAAGGTGGTTTCCGAAGGGCTACAGATAAAGATATTAGCATCTAACCACAAGATCCGTTGAGGTTGTAATGGGTCGACCGACAGATGAACTGCCCTTCCTGGCATACGGAGTTGTCGTCAATACAGACGTCGTCAAAGGTACACTGCGCGCCCAAAGGAATCTTCATTCCTACAAAACAGTCTGACGTCAATTGACGGAAACCAATTAAAATCATGAACCATGTCAAAGCAACGGAAGGATGACGTATGTCAGTCTGTGCACTTGCTTGCGTCTTTGTCTATCTGTGTGTCTTTCATTCTGTGCGTATATCTAGCTGCTTGTTCGTCTATATGACCGTATGTCTATCTGTCTGTGTGTCTACCTATCTGTCTGTCTGTCTGTCTGTCTGTCTGACTGTCTGTCTGTCATTGGCAGGATGAAGTTTGTATGTCTCTGTGCTCGTGAGTGCGTCTATCTGTGTGTATGTCTATATATGTCTATCTGTCTGTGTCTGTATGTCTTGTTACTGTCTGTCCATCTTTCGCCGGATATAATGACAAAAGTCAGAAGATCTCACTGCACTTGTTGTCGTATGATCTGTAGAACCCAGGCTTGCATGCACATTTGTCCACTAGACAAACTGCTTCCTGATCCGCGCATGAACTTCCGGTTGTTGATGAAAGACACCTCGAACCTAGACTTCCGGACTGAACTGCAACACGAAGTAGAAAACATAAGATAGACGACGAAAATTTACTATCCATTCCATTCATCCATCCATCCATCCATCCAAGTTCTGATGCATATAATTATATATACCCGCGTTAGTGTGCATTTATGTAGCGCCTTTAAAAGACCTTTCATTATTCCTACCGCAGACACCGTTCTCTTCTTGATAGCCGCTCGAGCAGCTGCACTTTCCCAGTTGGCACTGCGCGTTGACGTCATCACACACGTCATCGTCAGTACAACTCTGACCAATGTACAGCTTTCGACCTGTAAGTAAGATCGACAAAGGCGTAAACTTGTTAAAATGCCAAAGTTTTTATCTTAGGACATTTCAATTTACTCTTGAAGATTAACCCACTGACATGGAGGCAACACGACCAACTTAAACCTCAGTGCACTAGTCGAAATATCGTCCTGTTTACTATAATAGTTGAATACGAATTTGAAGGAGCTGGGCAAGCGGTAATATGCCGATACTGAGTGCAAGCACCTTCCATTGACAGACTAATAGCCAAACGCTGTTGGCAGTATTAGTGTTATCATAGCAAATCTGACCAACAGTTTCGAATTAATTAATTTGCGTATTTCGGAATCATTCTATCGAAATAAGTCAAGGACTATATATTCACTTCATCTGACTTTATCGCGCAGCTAATATAATTGCACAGGCGTCGTATTTATTATTGCCAACTGTCTGATTTTTAAATATTCGGATACATTAATACAATTGCAAAGTTCAAGCGTGTAGGCCTATATACAGTCAAATGCCTCAGCAATAATGTGACAAATCTTCCGCAATCTCTATAAATTTTCATATAATTACAGGACCGGTCAGTGAATCGAAATAGCTAACGAAAGCCTGAGCAACAAACTGACGGCATTGTCCGGATTTTTCGTAGTAAGTTCCTCTGCATTTGCAAATAATTTGCTCAGAACAGACGGTGTTTGAGTCGGCACACAGTCGGGCAAAGCACGGAGCATTCAGTTCGCCCTTGGGCTCTGAAACAAGCATGCACACACATGCAATAATTTCATATTAATTTGTAATTTTTACCTACTAGGTCAATATATGCACGTGAAAATAACGAGGCACAGTGAAAATACGAAAACAATTATATCATTGACACAACGAAAATACTAACACAAAGGAAATACAAGCACAATGAAAATACAAGAAAATACTGGTTAAATTAAAATACCAACACAATGAAAATACTAGCTAAATAATTAAACTCTTAGAGCAACCACATTGAAGCAGAACGGTACGGACTTTAACAGATCACGACAACGATAACGATAACGATTACTATAACGAATTACGATAACGACTACGATGACGATTACGATAATGACTACGATAACGATTACGACAACGACTAAGATAACGATAGCGATTACGATAACGATTACGACGACTTACTGCAGAAGTTGTTGGCGAGGTAGAAAGACGAGTGGCAGACACAAGTTCCGTTGATACACTGACCGTTTGGATCGCCACACAGACCATCTCCCGTTGGACACTGACCAAAAGGTGGCGCTGCTGCTCGAGTGGGTGTCGGACTCACCAGAAACGCAGACGTCGTTGCTGATGAAGTATTCTCCATCAACAACTCTTTAGAATAGGAAAGAAAACAACAGCTGTTGGTTTCGCTCGCGTTACAAAGACATTGATGAAGATCTGGAGATGATAGGAGATTATTATGATCAATCAATCGGTGTGGGAATGGTCATGCCATTGCTATGAAGAAACACTTGTACATGGCACGAAGATTAACTTACGATAACCAAGTGTATATGCGTGCAGACATAATACATTCTTATATGCACCCACACATAGATACCGATAATTATACATACGTTCATATATGTGTGGATACATTCATAGACAATACAGATACAACACACAGTATGCATTTCATATGAACATGCATTCGTAATATATGCAAATCTATACACGCACATCCATATCTACATCTTTACATGCATACATAGATGCATACATGCATTCATGCATACATTCATGCGTGCATAGATATATATATAAATACATTCATACATAAAAGCATTCTTAGACACATATACACATGCATTCATTATTATATGCATAAATGCTTAGAAACATATATACATACATTATACATACATAGATATATATGCGTGCATGCATACAACGATCATGCATATATGCATACATATAAACGTGTCGTTATCTTAAGCTATGCACACTATTAGACTAATCATAACTGACCGCACTGTCGTCTGCTGTTGATGAAGTAGTTTTGGATGCACTGACAGACGCCGCCATTGGTACAGCGGGTGTTTGGTGCCAGGCAACTTCCATCAGACAGACATCGACCTCCCAAAGATCCATCAGTATTACCACTCGCATCTACAAACCCACACGCACGCAGCTCAGTAAAGAAGAGGCTGAGGACAGACAGACAGACAGACAGACAGAAGGATATTCGGACATACATATACATTTATATGCAGAAAGACAGACATACAAACATACAGATATGCAGACAGACAGACATGTAATCAGACAGACAGAAAGTTTGGCTACGCCTGATACGTCCCATTATTTATCTTTAGACAATTGACGTTTTTTAGGTTATCAGAACCCATCACCATAGACTTTTGAATTATGGTCACCATTTATCGAACAACGGTTTGTGTCCACACTATCTCCACAAAATTAGTGAATATTGGTCTGGATCGGGATCGCTTCTGAGTAGGAATCGTAAGTGACGCTATATAAATTCAGATCAACTAATTGATCGACTGATTGGGTGAATGAATGAATGAATGATTGGTTGGGTGATTGATTGATTGATTGATTGATACCACAGGCGTTGTTGCTGTTGTTGAAGACGAATCCAGATCTACATTCGCACAATCCTCGAACACAGATCGTGTTAGGCTGAATGCAGTCGGCAGCGGATGAGCACTGGATGTCAGACGGCTGCACAACTATTGGCACAACAGTTTGCTCATCAGAATGTTTCTTATTCTGATATAAATTTTCTTCACACGAATTGAGATAGGAATCTTTCAACTGTTTTGAAACGGCTTGCATGAACATGAGCTACGCATTTAATTAGAATGCTGCATAGTTAAAATATGTATAATGTTCGCCAGAATGTGGATATGCAGTTGGCTAAATAAAGTATATACTTACTTACTTAGTTAATCACTTAAATGACTCTATATCAAGTGCCTTAATACATGCACCGATAGACACATGAAAACAACATCCTTTCCATCTATCAGCTGTTGACGAGTATATGTTGGTTGGTTTGACGTGTGTGTGTGTGTGTATGTGTGTGTATGTGTGTTTGTGTGTGTGTATGTGTGTGTATGTGTGTTTGTGTGTGTGTGTGTGTTTGTGTGTGTGTGTTTGTGTGTGTGTATGTGTGTGTATGTGTGTTTGTGTGTGTATGTGCGTTTGTGTTTGTGCGTGTGTGTGTGTCAGCCAACGGTGACTCAGCTCACTGTGCATTGTTTTACTAACTTATGTAATAATTATATTCGTTCCGCAATGGCATTCAACATCATATTGAATGGCACAGAGAGTGACTCTAAGCTGATATCTTGATGAGGCGCCATAGAAATGTTCAATAAAATCAGATTAAGCGCACATGCATAAAAAATATACAAGACAATATCATTTACATAATGAGGAATCAAATTAGGCACTCATTGTAATAATATTTATGATACAAAGATCCAGGTTCCAAGCGGTCAATATAATTATGGCACAGAATTCAACTCCAAAACTCGTAAATATTAATTAATCCAGCCGTTTACAAGGGAATGAAATAACTTCGATGGATAAGTCGTGTACAAATTGCCTAAATCTTGAAGTTATCGTAATCGTAATCTCCAAACTTATAAAGCGCCAATTGAAAGCCAAGCGCAGGAACAAGCTAATTCACTAGGGCTGAGTATTGGACATTGTACTAAAATAGGTCAGCCTAGTACGTATATCTGTTTAACTGTCTCCTTACCACAGCGTCCTCCAACTTCGACGTATCCAAGAGGACAGACGCATCTCCCGCCATTGCAGACAGCGTTTCTATCGATACATTGGTCGCCTTGGAAACAGAGTGAACCTGTCGGTATCTTGGCAACTACAAATGAAATCGATGTGAACGGTTTTCTGGCAGAGATCATTTTTAATTTTTACATGTGTCACAGTTAGTCTTGCACAGACAACACACTTAGCGCTGAAAATGCATGGATTACGCAGGCAAGTCTAGATGGAAGTTGAGCAACTTCAAGCACGGTTATTGCTGTGAAGGGTTAACTTATATGGAATAACAGGCCTTCTGAGTCAAGTCAGAGTTTTACACTTTCGGAGTCGATGATGGTGATGCAAATTGCAATTTTATATAGCGCCACTTTTAGTGAGACGCAGTGACAGATCTGGATGGGAGATGATGCCAGATATAAGTCTCGTCTGCTGAGTGCAATCGTTATTGTAATCACACATTTTCTCTTCTTCCTTTTTTCTACACAATCATGATGTTGCTGATGGAACGTAATGGTATGTGAAAATAGAAGAGTAACTGACTGATAAGAAGGGGAACTAACTGCAGATGGCACTTCGATTGAAGAATCCATCTTGACAACTGCAGAATCCCTGTTGGCAGCTGGCGAACGAACCTCCGTCGCAGATATCGTTGTCACGGCAAGGCTGATTCAGAGGCACCAACGGAACTATGGGATACAAGATGTAATGTAATTTGCATAGTGCCACTCAAATCAACAACGTGCTCAACCGCCGTCAGTTTCCGGGCCAGCGAACGGGCTAGTCTTAGTAATCATAATTGTAATAATTATGTTTTGTACGAACGTATAAAGCACCGCTCGAAAGACAGGCGCAAGGCGCAAGCTTATTCAAGAGGGCTGCGTCGAATCATTGCATTTAATATTGTTACTTTTATCAATACAGTTGCTACTATAATTATTGTTACTTATGATACTATTAATAATAATAACGAGATTATTATCATCATCATCATCATCATCAATATTGTCAAAATCATTTGGTTTTTACATTTATTAGGCGCCACTATCTAATGCCCAGGTAATGCATAACATATATTCTCGCATATATACATGTATTGTATATAATTATTCATTTTCGTCCTTGCGCGTGTTTGAACTTACTAAACCATCGATATGTTAGGTCTATGACTAAAATAGGCTACTTGTATAATAACTGCTAATTCCTGATCGCAACGCCTTGAGCAAGGCATCCTTGTAAGTCCGTCTGTCTGCCTGCCTGCCTGCCTGTCTGTCTGTCTGTCTGTATCTACATATATGTGTCAGTCTGAATGTCCGTCAGTTTGTCCGTCTGGCTGTTCGTCTGTCTGTTTGTTCACTCTATCTCCTTTGTTCAACATTCTGTCTTTTTTTTATACAATTCTCCCCAACGGCATCATCTTTGAACTAGCAGACACCTTTACAAACATTTTGATTAAACATTACACTGAATAGTAACCTTGAAGGGGTGCTATATAAATTTTCGCAATGAATGAATGAATTGTAGGCCTTTAGTCCTCAATCTGACTTAACGAGCAATGTTGAGCATATACCACAGCATCAATGCGGCTCATGCATAGGCCTACGCCTGATTTACATTGGGAATTGTGTTTGTGTATAAGAGCTACCATTTGCATATAGATACACGTAACTGCTCGCACTCTGGCAGTGCCAGTCCCAAGTCTCAATAAAAGAGAAGGGAGACGCTAATGATCTGTGTTGTTAAACAGTGTGGCTCAAATGAAACTACTAGATATACGTAGGCCTATGTGTAGGCTGTATTGTTTAGGTCATCCTGGTTGGCCATATATCTGCCAGCGCGGCCTCGTAGCGTAGGAGGATTCAGAACAATTGGCCTATGAATGCCAGCAGATTGCCTCGAGGCACCGTTGTTTTATGTCGTCGCCCATAAGTCACAAGAGTGTCAGAGAAGTAGAGAACGCAGTCACCCTCCCCCCACCCAGCCTCAACATTCCCTCCCTCAGTTCGAATGTCATTTCGATACGAGGTCACCGTTGACATTATTATTATTATTGATATCATTATTTGAATGTGGTGTTCCTCGATTGATATGCAATACATGTAGGTCTATTCAATAGAGACTCTATTGGCCTACTGACCATCTGATCAACTGTGCTATTGGAATAATAACCCATTTCCATTATCATTATTAATGTATAATTGGTCCATTGTTCTTTTATTCTATTGTCCTATTGCACAATATTCCAATTGTCTGTCAACCCATTGTATAATATCTATTCCATAGTCATATTGTTCCATTTGTTAATTGTTCTATTGTCAGATAGTCTTGTCAGCGAATTGTTCTATTGTTATTATTGTCCAATTGGCCAATTGTTCTATAGCTCAATTATCATATTGGTCAATTGTTCTAATGTTATGTTGTTCTCTGTTTACAGTTAAAATATTGAAACTGTCATCGGTTGCTCTTTTGGAAAGACCACATTTGATTACACATTTTACTAAATTTATTCATTTCTCACTTTTTTCGTCATTCTTAAATCCACCATTTGCTCCCTCCCTCTCTACTTCCTTCCATTCTTTTTCCTTCCATTCTTCCTTCAACCCTTCCTCTCATCCATTCTTCATTCATTCCATCCTTCCTTTCTTTCTTTCACTCTTTCTTCCTTCCATCCTTCCACTCATCTTTCTTTCTTATTTCTATCCTACCTTCTGTCCATCCTTCCATTCATCAGTTCTTTCTTCATTCCGTCCTAAAAACCTACCTGCCATCCTTCCTAAATTCCAGCAAGCCAGCCAGTCACCCCTTCCTTCCATGCTAACTTCCTACCTTATTTCCATATTTCCTTCTGTGTATCCTTCCGTCCATCCTTCTTTCCATACATTCTTCCTTTTTCCTTACCTTCATTCTTCCTTTTATTCTTCCTACATTCCATCCATCCTTTCTTCCTTCCCGCCTTCCTTCCTTGCTCCTTCCTTTCTTTCTTCCTTCCTTCAACCCGTCCGTTCATCCATCCATCCATCCATTCACCCATCCATCCAACCCTCCTTCCCTCCTTCCATTTTCTATCATTGTCTCTTTTCTATCTACCTACCTTTATTCTTTCTCTTCCTCGATTGCTTACCTGTGTCTGCCTTACAGGTATATACAATGTGAACGTAATTCGTGTAGATATCCCTGCATCCCGTTCGGTTTATGTACTTCCAACCGACACCGAAGTGTTGGCATTTCGTTCGGTGGTTGCAGAGATTCTTGTAGAAATTGCTTTCGACGCTGCAGTCCATTCCAGATGGACTTGGAAAGCACTTCTCCTCCGGATGTCTTCCATAGATTTCGCTCGTCACGAAAATACTCAACCGATCGCCACAATTAATGTTTATCATTCCGCCGTAACAACCGTCTGTCTTGAAAACTGTAAAATAATAATAATCTGAAATTTATCAAAGAAAATACAGTTTAGCCCAGCTTATTAGAAGTTCAACTCAAAATCATTAGATTATTCGAAATAATTATTAGAGACCTCAAATAATAATGATTCGATTACTAGAACTAATTATTTGAAAATTCAATTAAGAATTATTAGATCATTACAAATAAGTACTAGAAAGTTCAGACAATATTGATTTGATTATCTAAAAAAATTACTAGAAAGTTCAACTAATAATAAATACATTATTATAGATAATTATTAGAAAGTTCCATCAATAGTTATTAGATAATTAGAAATAATTATTTGAAACTTCAAATAATAATGAGTCGATTAGTAGATAAAATTATTAGAAAGTTCAAATGATATTGATAGGCTATGATGATTTTAAAAAATCATTAGAAAGTTCAAATAGGAATAATTGCACTATTAGAAGCAATTATTAGAAACCCCAAATAATAATGATTAGATTATCAGAAAAATTATAGGTAATTGCAGTTGATAATCATTATATTTTTATAAATTATTATTGGGAAGTTTTCAAGTAATCACACGCGAGAAAAAGTTCAAGTAGCCTAGTTGCAGTGTCACACGCATAAATTAATAAATGCACTAAACGTATAGAAAGAAAGCTAACTGGCTTACCGGAATTGTTATAGGTAGAATTGACCAGAATGAAAACCGAAGCCAAAACAATTAGGTAGAAGAAGACAGATGTAATATCTCGTAACTGCCACATCTTATCTGTTGTGTTATTCCAAGAGCATCTCCGTCCTTGGCACGACGATGCTGCGAGCGAAACTACCCAGATCGAACTCAGAGGCTCTTTAAAGGTCCAAACCCGGGATACTGAGCCTACGCAACTTCTGCAGGAAGACTAACTCATGCGGATCCGAGCGTTTCGATTTTGTTGACGCTAAACAACGGTGTCATAAGTGACAGGCGTCAAAGATGAAATAAATGCCAAGTGATGGAATCAACTGCGGTGGCACAACGACGCGTCACGAGCAGGCGTCCAGCGAAACCTGTTTAGGGGCCTAGCCCGAGAGAGAGAGAGAGAGAGAGAGAGAGAGAGAGAGAGAGAGAGAGAGAGAGAGAGAGAGAGAGAGAGAGAGAGAGAGAGAGAGAGCAGTGCAAGACTTGGAATGACATCAATGACTACGCAGGCATGGGCATGCATGTCAATGGCCGTACCAGGTAGTGGGCAAAGTGTAGCCAACACAAATGATGTACGTAGGCCTAGTGATGGTATTCGTGATGAAAGCGATGTCGCTGATGATGATGATGACAGTGGTGGTGATGGTGTCGAGGAGTCTTAGCGTAGGCGCAAAAATATGGTGATCAGTCGCTATGAACTGCGTGCTATGTGTGCGTGAAGTAACTTTCGCCCTAGGGTATTAGTTAGGCCTTAACAGTTGCGTTTGATTTTGCATGCACAGGCTGTCTCGGGGTGACCTGTTGGCGCTCAAAATAACTGTGGGCGACCAGTTGGCAAATTGTCGGGAATTTAACAATATAAACGTCTTAAAAGCCTCGCCAACAGGTAGACATGAAGAGTCCCTTGCATAGAGTCCATGGACCAAGATAAACAGGACTGCAAACTCCCTAGGCCCTACACATGTATGGAGTTTGCATCTTACACTAAGTTATATAGGAACCTCAGTCCGTGGAGGCTGGCTGCCTATAGCGACAAAGGTGTAAACAAATTCTTGCTTGTAATGCAATGCGTTTTTTTGCGTCTTAGGGAGGGAATATTTTGCCTTCCTTTTGCCTTCCTGCCTTTTTATGTGTTGCACATGGACTTGGGACCAGGATGTGCCTCCATCACTCAGAGGGGATTGACGCCTCTGCTGCGTGATAAAGTTCACTTTGCCACCCTTACATAGGCCTATATAAATTCCTTGTCACTAATCCTTACGCAGTGCTGTCCAACATTTATTAAAACCGAGTGCCACCGAACAGTGAGGAATCTTTAATTATCTTGAAGTTGAAGTCACAGACTGCACTAATAAACTCAAAGGCTAAAATAACCTTATCCTAAAACCAATAGACATTTATGGATGGATCCAGGGTTTAACGACAGCTTATGACAACAGAGGCCGTTGCCGTCGACAAAAATTTGCTGGGCATATTACAGCACTTACAACTATAGACATTTATGCATTAAAGTCTCGCATTAAAATGGTTTTTTGGAGCTGTGAAAAAGGTGTTCAATGACGAAAATCCAATTGCGTTGAGTAATTTTTTTAATTCTGTCATATGCGGCAGAGTTGCATCAAAATATGAAAGCAAATAAATTATTACAATTAATAATAAGGACGTCTATCATATTAAATACACGTAAGCGCAGATCTACTCAATTTTCATTTACATGTGTGTAATCAATAGTACCACGGCCACCTATCGACGCTTTCCTTAGACAGACGACGATGACGTCCAGATGGCGTATAATCAACTTGCCGGTAAACGCCATTTCATTCGCCAAAATGTTATGCATCTAATTTGCAAATAGTACTGACACATAGACACATAATAATCATGTCATTCGTGTCAAAGATTAGATGCGTGAATCACGATTAGGCTGCTCAGGTTACTGCAAATGAGTATTCATTGAGGAACTGAGTCTCTATCACGAGTTGTGATTTATGATACTAATTGAGCTAATCGTACTAATCGAACAATCGAGCAAATCGAACAATCGATTTATCGATTAGTGCGATTAATTGATAAATGTCCAGTACAACATCATGATAAATTTTATCTGCGTTGCGCCGCTATTCATTTAACTTTGAAGGTCCATTTTTCACCATTGCGTACATACGTAGACCATAGGCTATACTATTAGCCGCAGCAACGTGAATTAGAGAACCAGCGTATCTCCATATTACTATTTCCGGTGTAGCTTCGTTTGTTATGATGCCGTGTTAAAGGCTGTGATTTCGTCTTCAAACTTCTTAATTCGGTACATGAAAATATCACGTATTCAAAAACTTATACTTGTGTCAAATTTTACCCTTTGATGCTTTCTAAACATCTGCTATTATTATGGCTTTGACTAATCTGATCCTGTCAGAAAGTTGTCTGTTATGCCAGATAGGACTTGTTTCATTTAAATACCCACAGCGTATGTTCTTAAATTCTCAGTAACAACTAGAGACTCTTATAGGGTTATCTGTTTCTGATAAATAGATTCCGGACACATTTCTCCGTCATTCGTGTCTCTCTTATAAAGGCAATGTAGCCCGACATAGGTAACATGATGAACCACCTGTCAGCAAGCTAGTTTGGCAGATGTAAAGACGCTTCTGACCAACACGAGTGGGCTTGATTACATGCTGCTGCAAATGTCTACCGCAGAAAAGATGGTTTGAAGTTTTGACTAACGCCTGAATGCTATTTCATATTGGTGTTTAGTTATTTCAAACAAAAAATGATTTCTAATTGTTTAGTTTTATCAGTTACGTGATCACCATTTAGTGGAGCGACATTTGCCATTTTTAGTTTTTGAATCCCATTGTTTTTATGTGTTACAGTCAGATTAAACGACGTCGAGATAAAACAGACGATGACACTGTAAAATTAGCATCGCGTTTCATTACTCCATTGACGACGCTTCACGTTTTAAAACATGGCATTAACATCAAACAATTTCCTGCACAGCAAGCTACAGCGAGAATTAAAGGTCAGAATAAACTTATTAAACTTATATGATAATTGCTGGTAGAAGTAGCTTAATATTGTACATATATAATGTACGTAATGTAATCAAGCATTTATATAGCACTCTTCCATCCTACTGCCTCTCATTTTGCCATCATCCCTAGGAAACAGGAAAGTCTTTAGGCATCTCCTAATTTGGCAAGGTGAGACGGTCAGTAATTCTATGCGGAAGACAGCTCCAAGCTGAAGATGTAATGATTACATCCAAGATGTAATGTAAATGATTTGTAATATGAATAATATAATGTAATAAAATTAGAGCTGGGTGTTTGCCTGTACCTTGTATTCTTAGGGTCATGTGCAGAGGCTTAAAATTGTTTTGTTATTGAATAATATTTATACATGAGTTTTAGATTCATTGTATATTAGTGACATTATCGGCAAGTTGTTTAGGCTTGATAAAATAATCATTTATGATCTTTTGTGCAGTTTAGGAATTAAAGATGTTATAGAGATTCATTCATGTTTCATATTGGTATACAACTACCATTTGCATGGATTTCATGTTTTCTGAATCATTCTGTTGCTATTGGTTACAGGATGGAAGTAATATCCGTTTTGCGCGTTCTTGCCAAGTTATTCCAAACTTCATTCGTCGTCTTGGACTTGAAGAAGAACTGCAGGTATATTTAAGAATGGAGGACTTTGATCATTAATTAATCAGCCTACCTAATTAATTGATAAATGTAAATGACTTAGCCAAGTTTAACACAGGCTACATTTCATTAAAAAAAATTTTTTGCACTGCATTGCAGTATGGTGGTCTTACTAAGCATGTTCTTTAGTAACTGGTTGTTGTGGTAACATTTGTTTGTGGTTGTTCTCTGATGACGCTATGTCGTGGTGATGATGACATGGAATTAACCCTCTCAGGCTTGGAGCTGGCACCACTCATGATTCAGTGACAGCACGTATCGTGTGTATGACAAATGTATCGATACATCACATTAGTATCCACTTCTTTTCCAGGACATTCTCCTCTTCTGTTTTGTTTCTCTTGGCTTCAGACTGCTCTTTTTAGTGATGCTGGAGTTAGGAGCACCTCTGAGTTATTTTATTGAAGGGGTGCTATATAAATCCTTGTGGTGAATGAAGGGGTGCTATATAAATCTTTGTGATGAATGAATCACATTTTTCAGGATATGTTAGCACTTTGATGACATAATGTGCTAATAGAGACTGATGAACCAGTGTAGCTTTTTTTAAAGTGCTCAGCGCCTGCTTGTACACACGTCATGTCTAGTATCTTTTTGTATATTCATCATGAACAACGGTCAAAGTTCTTTAGTGAGTTGTGTGATTTTTTTAGGGTCACGGTGGATGCGTGAACTGCTTGGCATGGAATGAAAAGGGAAGGTGTGTACCATAATTTCAAAATTATTGTCGTTAACGAATATCACTCATGTGGTGTGACAATAAGTAGCGCCGTGTAAACTGGAAGGATTAAGATGCAGCTGCTTTAAAATGGGAACCTTTTTCAAATTTTTAAATGTTGCTGGTCTTATTTTCCTGCTTATCTTATCACATTTAGCTTAGATACATAAATATTTTCATTATAAATATTTTCGTTGTGAAGTGGAAGTTTTTGCAACATTTCCATGTTTTCTTATATAAATAAAGTTATATTCATTTGCTTTGATTCTAGCATTACCACTGTGTGATTACATGAAACGCATGATGACAAGTTAGACAAAACTCAATTTTACAACTGCATGGCAGCTTGCTAGGCTGTGATTCATCCTACTGCCTCTCCTTTTGCCATCGCCCCTAGAGAGTGGGCGGCTGAGTCAACCTTATGGGGCTGGCGGGTACCGAACCCACGTCCTTTTGTTATTCGTGCCTCTGAGTAGGTATCCTGTAGGGCACTATATAAATGTTTGATTACATTACATGACACTACATTGTTCCTGTCTAACTTCTCCGAAATTGTGCGAACATTGGTGTGATGTCTGTGTTTGGATTTGTAGTTTACTCGCGAGCGGTTCGGACGACGTTCAGGTGATAGTCTGGGATCCGTTTCGGCACAAGTCGCTCGCTACGATTCGTACTGGACACAGCGGAAACATCTTCTCAGTCAAAGTATTTTGGGCCTTTTTCTATTGTTTATTGCTCGTCTATTGGAGTAGGAAATTTAGGGAAGGGACATACGTATAAATTGTCCCCTCTCTGTAAAAGGTGGGGGACTTGTCTATGTACTCTTTGGAGAGGGATTTTCATCTTTTCTGGTTAGCCTTACCTGTGGAGGTTCATCATCATCATCATCAATGCCACCTGTCCTCTAGACACTTAATCGTTTGCCTCGACACATTCACCAGTGCAAAATTAAGAACAAAATGAAACAATATGGCCAGAAGATTACCTATTTATTACACAGGCTGTCCTATATTCCGTCAATTACATTACAGTTTAGGCTTTTTAAGTGTTGCCATATTAGGCCTATCCTCCTGTAGCAAGCCCCCAACAACTTGCAATATGAACTCCACCGCTTTTCTTTATGTATGTTTTTCCACAAACGCTTGAAGATGATTATATTTACTTGTGGTTTCATTGTGTTAGGCCCTGATCAGTCTCTATGGAAGTGGCGCTATGTAAATTGTCCATTACCATTACGATAACCATAAATTTGCATTTGTTATTACTATGACAATTACCATAAATTTTCAATTACAGTAAATTTACAATTACTGTAAATTTGCAATCACCATTATGTTTACCATAAATTTGCAATTACCATCACCGTACATTAGCAATTACCATTACGATTACCATAAATATGCAATTACCATTATGATTACCATAAATTTGAAATTACAATTATGATTACCATAAATTTGCAATTACAATTATGTTTACCTTAAATTTGCAATTTCCATTATCATACATTAGCAATTACCATTACGATTACCATAAATTTGCAATTACCATTATGATTACCATAAATTTGCCATTACAATTACTTGACATGTTTGCCGTGGTGTGCTGCAGTTTCTTCCACAGTCTGGTGACAATATCATTGTGAGTGGTGCGGCTGACTGTAAGATCAGAGTCCACGATGTCAACATGCGTGAGATCCTGCACGTCTTTGGATGTCACGCCGGTCGAGTCAAGCGTCTCGCCACCGTTCCTGATCAACCACATCTTTTCTGGAGTGCGTCGGAGGACGGAACGATCATGTGAGCAGGAATTGGATTGCATCTCTTGTTGGATCTCTGCTCATTTGTTAATTTCTCTATTGCTGAATACCTGTTAACTTTTGATTTCGATACGAAATCTGGCGATTGGTCTATAGAACCTTGATAGGGGCAGGGTCGTAAGTACCTCTCACAATTTCTCCTTGGCTTTAGACACATGGATATCTAACTGCATGTTCTTCTGGCAGCCCACTATCTGCACCTCAGTTTCACATTTCAACGTTACCTTGCGCACACTTCAAATTTTCCCAAAAAAAACAATAACAATTAGGCTACTTTAATTATTTTTTTCTCTTTCCTAGGAACTCTACCGCATTTTCATTCCATTCTAAAATTTGTCTTATTTGGCTGAGGTTGGACTGGGAGCGCCTCTGAGTAGTAGACTGCTTGAAGAGGCACTATATTAGGTTTCAATGATTGATTGATTTATTGATAATCCCCATTGTTTGAATACTGTAGGCAGTTTGACCTGAGAAATCCGGAGATGTGTAAGAGCGACCAACCGCGTAACATCCTCGTCAACCTCAACGAACACATCGGTCCTCACGCGGAGGCCAAGTGCCTTGCCATGAGTGCTCTGAGGCCAGAACTACTTGCCGTTGGGGCCAACGACCCTTACGTCAGGGTCTATGACAGACGGATGCTGCACTGTCATACCGTGGTTTTCCCAAACGATGGGCCGTCCAGGTCAGTCAGTCAGAGGAAAACTTATTGATTATGGTCAATGGTTGCATGGATCGGCTGAGGCGATGATAATAATGATAATGCTAATGATAATAATATTTATGATAATGATAACAATGATAATATTAATGATGAAAATAACAATGATGGTAATAATGATAATAATAGTAACAACAATGCTAATAATAATGTCGGTGGGAAGATGAGACGGTGAGGGAGAGGACTGACCACCCACCTTCGTATGCTGAGGTTAAGAAAATGAAGTCGCTAACACTTCATACCTGTTGGTCACCAGGACCAGTTTAAAGAACTCTTCTTCTTCTAAAGTAATTGAGCCATTGCTCAACTGTTGCTTTCTGTTGCCCTCTTGAGTACAACTGTTGCTTTCTGTTGACCTCCTAAGAACAACTGTTGCTTTCTGTTGACCTCCTGAGTACTATGACTACTACTATTGCTTTTTGTTAACCTCCTGAGTACAACTGTTGCTTTCTGTTGACCTCCTGAATACAACTGTTGCTTTCTGTTGACTTCCTGAGTACTTTGACTACAACCGTTGTTTTCTGTTGTGTTTTGAGTGCAACTGTTGCTTTCTGTTGCATCTTGAATAGGATTTTTAACATGAGGTCGAGTACTCCGGCCGATTCGAATTCGTCATCCCCTTCTTCTGATTTCCTGCTTGAGTACAAGAGACTCCCTCCTGGATGTGTCCAGTATTATGTGGCAGGTGAAAGCAGTCTTCTTCAATCATTCGGTTTATTTTTTTACTAATATCGTCAAAATGTTTGCGTACATGTGCGGGAGATACAGCGTCAAAGAACAGAACACTTTTCATAACCAGTGCTTTTTTCTAGTGGAACGTGCCGGAATAGCGTTCTGGCACCTTCTTTCAATTACAATAACATGGAAATAGTATTTGTGCAAGTCTCTGGAATTTGATATAAAACCTTACAATTTCAATTTTTTACATTCTAAGATTTATAAGTAAGTGTATAGATTGTGCTCATTGTGTCGTATAAAATTTATTTTATTTGGTTGCTAATTTTAGTGTAATTTCTTTTGACGATATAGATTCGTTACAGCACATTTTTTAACATCATAATGTTGATTGCACAGAGCTATGGCATTCACGTGTTTTCTTTGACGGTCATAGGCCACTTACCGCAGAAACAGCAGGACTATCGGAAGAAGTATAGGACGCTGGCTTCGACGTACATGACGTTTGGTCCGGACGGCACAGAACTGCTCGTCAACATCGGCGGAGAACAGATCTACCTGTTCGACGTCAACAGCAAGAGAAGTCCAAGGCGGTACGACATCGACTGCCAACCGAGCGGTCACAGTCATGCTGATGGCAAAGGTATTTCAGTGCATTTATGATACATCAGATATCTGGCCATTTGGCCTTGGCTATCAGGTCATGGCTATTGGGTCAAAAGCCATCAGGTCAAAGGCTATCCGATCATGGATATCAGGTCAGAGGCCATCAGTCATGGCTATCAGGTCAGGGGCTATCGTCAATACACTGATACCCAGTGATTAGTACACTGATACCCAGTGATCAATACACTGATACCCAGTGATTAATACACTGATACCCAGTGATTAATACACTGATACCCAGTGATTAATACACTGATACCCAGTGATTAATACACTGATACCCAGTGATTAATACACTGATACCCAGTGATCAATACACTGATACCCAGTGATTAATACACTGATACCCAGTGATCAATACACTGATACCCAGTGATTAATACACTGATACCCAGTGATCAATTCACTGATACCCAGTGATTAATACACTGATACCCAGTGATTAATACACTGATACCCAGTGATTAATACACTGGTATGGCACCCAGCATAGTCTCAAATCTTCTGTATCACTGCTGTGATTTTGCTGCTACTTTGTGATCGAAAATACAAAGAAATTTGTTGTGGGTTTATCTGTATTTTCAGATGCAGTCCAGAAGAACAGCAATGGTCTTAGTAAAAAGTGTGTCGATGTCAATGGGTTTACGAACGGCGTTACGAAGCACATCGCAAACACAACGTTAGAATCAAGCGCATCTGCCGAGCTGGCAATGAGTAAACGGTGAGCATCTGCTCTCTATCTTTACTTTATTATTTTGAGCAACTGCTTTTGTTTATTTGGTTATATAACCTGTTTATTAACACAAAGGCAGGATATCTCACTCTTGCAGTTTGCTCTTATGCATTCATTGACCTGATTATGGCTTGATTTTGGTACACCATGAATGAGCTGATTACATTTACTCTTAGATATAGATTCCTCCATTTCGAGTATTTATGTAGCACCTCTTCGTTCATTCTTCAAGCAAAAGCTACTCAGAGGTGCTCCCAGCTCAGATGTATTTTTGGAGTCAAGACGGATTTATGCAAAATCCAATTAAAATTGTGAGTCCTAATAAGTTCTTCAACATTTTGGTAGTGGGCAGAATTGGTTTCCAAGTTGCTTTTAGTACTCTCTCATCATTAAAGAGTTAAATGAAAAAAATTAATTAATTTGACAGACTTCTAAATAAATGACCCTACCTGAAGACAGTTTCTGACCTTTTTACCGGTTTTATTTTCTTTTAGACTTTCTTCTGGTTTTACTTCCATTTCTCTTGTATGTTTGTTAGGAGTCGCTACTATGGCAAGCCGTTGCCGCCTGCGGTCGAGGCAATCAAAAAACGGGCTAATGAGGTGTTTGAATTGCAGAACTATAGTCAGGCAATTCTGCTGTACAATCAAGCCATTTCGATGGCTCCGAATCTTCCAATCCTCTATGGCAACCGAGCCGCAGCCTACCTGAAGAGAAACTGGTTAAAAGGATTATTTATCTTATTTAATTGTCTATTTTCTGTATTTACTTTGTAGTTGTAAATTCCAAATTTATACAGCACTACTCTAATGCTAAGCACAAGGTGTCGGCTTATTCATATATTTATCATTTTATCTTTTGTTTATATTATGTGTTTGAGGTCAGGGATTTCTTTAATTTGTGTTATTGAATTTATTTTTCATAAACTCGTATTTATTTCAGTTTTATTTCTTAAATTTTTATACCAGAAATTTGTGTTCTTTAAATTTGTAATCGGTAAATTTGTATTCCTCCAATCTTTATTTTTTTAAATTTTGATTTCTTAAATTCGTACTTCTTAAATTATCATCCCAATTTTGTTCCTTAAGCTTGTAATCCGTTTTACTGTGGATCAATAAGTTATTCATATAATTTTTATTCTTTAAATTTTTATTTCTTAAATTTTGTATTCCTTAAATTTGTTTGACATGCATTCAAAACACGAACCGATGAATTTCCTGACACTGTTGAACAGGGATGGTGATATCTACGCAGCCCTAAGAGATTGCTACAGCGCGATCAACCTCGATGACAGCCACATCAAAGCCCACTTTCGCCTGGCCAAATGTCTTTTTGAACTGTCCTGGCCAGAGGAGGCTCTTGACTGCCTCAAGCTCTTCAAGTCCAAATTTCCGGACTATGCAACGAGCCCAAACTGTGAAGCTCTAGAGAAAGACATCCGGGCGACAATTTTCGCCAAAACGGAACACGGTAGGACGCTCTTTCGAATACGACTATTTGCCTAGACCTCGCTGAACATCATATTTGAATATTTGTCTAGTGGTGATCTGGTGCTGGCTGCCTGTAATTAGTTTTGTTAAACAGTGATGTAAGAAATATTTCTTACTGCAATTACAAGTTATTGTAAATATCTGATTGACTGCTTGTGCTTTTTCACCGCACAATTTGTATAAGATGCAGAACGGTCGTGCATTTCAGGCCTCTTTATGTGACAGCTTTTTCGCTTGGCCTTGGCTTGCTATGACGATGTACATAGCATCTCATAATTTTTATTATTTTTATTAATATTGTTATTTATTTTAAGTTTCCCCGAGGTACTTAATGATTCCTCGGGATTCAAAAAATCAGGGGGCATTGTTCTGGAACGGCTAGTCTTTGCAGATGGTTTTTAGGACTTTTTTATTATTAATATTATTATGATTACATCTGTGGATGGATGATCTGTATTTATACAGAAACTGGTGACGGTGGCGATGGCGCACACAGTACTTCGTCATCAACGTCGCACGGTCACACTTCGTCGCGGTGGATGGACTCGACGACTGACACAACATCGTTTCAAGAGCAGACGTGGCGTAACGGTGCGTACGACTATGAGTTACGATTCTGTGGCCACTGCAACACAACCACGGACATCAAAGAGGCAAATTTCTTCGGCAGGTGAGGGTCAGGTTCACTCAAATTAAATTTAAAATTGGTGTAATTACCTGTAAGACATTTTCTTCTGGTCAGGTAGGGTACCATTGGCTTGAATCTAAAACAATTACTCTTTAGATATTACTCCTACAATATTAACCATTGACCTGGCCTTTCTGACCTGTAAAACCCTTACACTGAGAACCTACTTTCAACCAATAGCATCTCCTTGCATCCCTCCCTGCAGTCTGCGATCTTCTGGTATTCATTTTTTGCTTGATCCACGATTTAGTACTGTCATTGTGTAATCCATGTTGCTATCCCAAGGAATGGAATCTACTACGAGTGTTAGTATTGTATTTACTTGTTTCTATCGGGCCTTTCACACTGCCACCCGATAAGAGGGAAAATACCCTGTGGTACTAGAATAGCCCTGAGATCAAACTCTTTCTTTTAAAAAATGACTCAAACTTCAGACGTCTGGATAACTGACTGCACTTCAGCTGGTGTCTGATTAACACTTGTACCTGTGAGTTTCTATGTCCATCATAGCAATAACAATAAATAGTAATGATGACTGTGTTTAACATTGTAGCAATGGTCAGTACATAGTCGCTGGTTCCGATGACGGTTCGTTCTTCATCTGGGACAAATCAACGACTAACATCGTCCGAGTGTTGAGAGGCGATGAGTCGATCGTCAACTGCCTCGAACCACACCCCTCGGCCTGTCTTCTGGCCACCAGTGGCATCGATCCGGTCGTCAGGCTCTGGAGTCCGAGGCCCGAGGTAGGCTGGCTGTGTTGACCCATGGCCAGAACAGTTACTGTATGTTTGCTGCTTCTTTAAACTGCTCTGGTGGCATACTGCATTTTTGAATACATGGATACATTGTGTATCAATACATTGTATTTATTGTATTGTATTTAAGCATTTATAGAGCGCCTCTAGTAATGTGATCCATTCAGAAGTGCTGTCAATGCACAAGACCCTGCAACAAGTAGGTTTTGAGAAAAGGAAAAGAGGAAGAGAGACTGCCAGATAGAATTCTAGAGCAAACAGAAGGAGAAAGCGTATTCCTCAAACATGGACCAAATTAAGCATTGTGTACGGATACACTGTGTTCTACAAGAAACGGGTGCGATGAAGTGATGTTGGATTTCAATGGAGCCGAATTTCTTATGTAGGTGTGGTGGTTGGTCTCTCAGTGTTTGCTGTTGGCAGCTCTTCTAGTTTTCTGTTCACTGTTTTTCTAGCTGATGACATTTCTGTTGTAATAATTTTCAAGTGATTAATTTAATCAGTATTCTGGCATCAGCATTTCTGTGCTCAAGTGGTGCCAGTCTGCAGCCTGGATAAAGCAGGAGGGTGATGCTAAGTTAGCCGTCTTCGTTATGACACAGCGTCCCTCTGATGAACATCTCGTGATGAGGTGCTGTGTATGCCCACGTCTTCCAAGTAGCTTAAATCTCTCTTCTTCAGCCATCACAGCACCTCTTGAGTACGTTTCTTCAAGGGGTGCTGCATTAATTCTCAGATTATAAATCTGTATGTATTTCGGATTTCTTCCCTTGTCATTCACTGCCTTTGTGGTGCTCCACCTATATACTTACCTTTGCTGTCCTGTTACCGCTTATAGAAATGCTGGCAGGAGGTTCTGCTCTGCCTCGCAGGGTCTTCTTCTTGTCCCTATCTCTTGGACCTCTACGATGCAGTATCATGCTTTTTCAGTTGTGCTTAGAATAGCTTCCCACTGGATCTTTTGCTCTTGCCTAAGAATGCTCTGTATCTCCACATTGCTCTACCCCGTTTTTATTCCACTCTGAAACTGTCTTATTTGGTTGAGGATGGACCAGGAGACTCTTTGAGTAGAGGCACTATATTAGGCTTCATTAATTGATTGATTAATTGATTGAAAACTACAGTTCGTCTGTTCTTGTAGGACGGAAAGAAGAACGACAGAGAGGTGGCGAATTCCGACGATGCGGCCAGCGCCAATCAGAAGCGCATGAACGCCGACCCTCTCGAAGTGATGCTCATCAACATGGGATATAGGTTATCGGCGAGTGGTTTCGAAGCAGACGAGGAGGCAGAGAGGGAGGGGGAGAGCCCAGTCACCTGTCGGCCAAGCTGAGACGAGATTGTTGCCCGAAAAAGCAATATTCGTGAATATAAAAATGTCGTACGTCTGTTGACACATGGATTTCGCCGTGTGTCGACGGAATGTTTCTTGTGCGAAACGGTCGATTTGCACTTTGTTGTTTAAGTAAGTTTTTCAGATGTCAGGTTGCTGTTCTGGTTTGCAGCCACGCGCTGTGAAGTATGGTTGCTACTTTCTGCTTGTGTCTGTTCACAAATGACGTTCCAGCGTGCATTTGTAAGGGTCCTAATTTAGCTTCTCTTTAAGTGCTGTTTTTATTGCTTGATAACATGTCTTGAATGCATTGTCAGAAAATTTGGTTAAATAAACTTTGAATTGATGATTATAACAATAATAATGATAGAAGTAATAAAAAATACTATTATTGTTAATAATAGTATGTGACCATTGTTTAAGATGCATGCTCTGTAATATTTTGACAATTTGTGAATATGACCCCATTGCCGTCAGAGAATAGAATATGTAACTACTACTAATAATAATAATTTTTATGATAATAATAATCTGCCTGATCTTAGAAAGATCTTAGAAAGATCAGGCAGCCCAAAAAGTTTTGTTGTATTCTCTGGATACTTATTTAATTTCAAAAGGATCTTATATTGATCGGGGCAAATAAAATTAAGAATAGGAATAACAGAGGCATCAGCTGTCGGCCTACTTACAGGTAATGAGCAAGCATTATTGTCCAGTCTTAGTCTGTTATTGGTTATCGCCATGGATGAAACATGACCGTCCATAGTGTGAGAAATAATTAAATGAATTGGTCAGAGACCAGTGAGTAATTTTGGGACTGGTAAAAACTTTATGTTGACTGTTAATCACCAACAGCAAGCAAAGAATAAGAAGTCTGGAGAGTCATGCTGGTAGGTTTGTCAGTCAGAAAGTTTCAGGACTAAGCCACCCCATTTATACTAAGAGTCTTATTATTGACTAGGTAACCAATGTTTTGAACTGTGAAACATATTGAATGCGTGCATAAACACCACTAAACAGCCGTTGAGCTATGAGGCCATTGTCATGTGTGTTTGCATGTATATAATGTACTCATAGGTATGTATGTGTATATATGTATGTATGTTTCAGTGTGTTTGCATGTGTGTATATATGCACGTATATGTGTGTTTTTTGTGTATACAAGTATCTAGAATAGAATAGATACTTTATACTGCACTTTCAAGTACCTCACTTAACCGCTGCACGTTCTGTTTTGAATTGCTAAGGAAGCTGTCATTTCAACATCAGTCAGATCTTCTTCGATCACATCTTGAGCATTCTTAACATGCTTATCTGTGGTGACATGTATTGGTTTGCACAGCACAGCTTCAAACGCTTTGTTTGACGAGTAAGCATTGCACCGGCACTTGAACCTGGTTTCCTGGAAATTGTTGCCTAGCGTTTTTGGCATAAGCTTTTAACACTTTAGTGATGACGTGTATTGGGTTCACTTTCAGTACATGCTCACAGTTGAAGGGTTAAGCTTAACACGGCTTGTTTTTATTGTATGTATCCGAAATTTATGTAGTGCCACTGCAAAACCTCACAGAGGCACAAAGTACTTCCGTTTGCAGTCGTTGGTGTGTATGAGATGATACACGGTTATTTTCTGCTGTATGTTTCCGGATGTTACACTGTTCATTTATTTCTTGAACCACTGGAGTTGGGTGTGCGCTGTGTGCGGATGGTAGAGTTGGTGGTGACTTATGAAATGTTGAAATAACTTAGCGTTGCTTATTACAACAAGTATAAACCACGTGAAGAGTGCACTTGCATCGACATATTTAAGTTGACTGCAAAGTTTGCCTTTGATTTATGCCTTATTTTAAAGTATTTTAATCGGCTCTCCACAGACTTGCACATTTTACTACCTTGTCAAATAATTCATCAGCGATTTGTTTGCGAAATAATGTGTTGATTCTGAGAATTACTACAAAATATAACTTGTTGAAATATAAATGCAGTTATTAATAATTATTAATTTAAAAAATAAAACAATTGTGACTGTTGTTAGTATCTGCCAGTGTCTATAATAGTTACACAATGCATCAGGCGATGGCGTCCAAAATCCAAGAATTCATACCCAGGTCAACGTCTAGACTCAAGAAGATTAGTTTCTTGAGATGTAGAACAGCCTGTGGAGGATAAGGTTTTAAAATTGAGCACGAATTGACCTAACAGATTGAGCAACGCTCGTTCAACCAGCCTAGCACATCCTAGCTTTAGTCTGTTGTGGCCATAGATTATACGTAGCCAATGAGATTACCTTGTTCAATAGTAATGTGACATACAATGTAGGAACTGACTTTAAATACTGTACTTAGGGCTTAAGGCTAAGCATTTCCAAAGCATCTCTTGTAGACCTAGGGTGAGCCGTTCAGAAGTGCTGCCCTGCATTGCTCGAGGCTCTGCAGGAAGAAGTGGGTTTTGAGAGAAGCGATAGATTACGATAGACTGCCAAATATAGACTTTCAGAGCGAACAGAATGAGAAAGTGCATAAAATATGGGACCCATATAATAGTCCCTATTATCTTGTCCATGTAATGGGCGCTGTATGGGTTCCATGTGTCCATGTGGACTTGAAAGCAAGATTCTAATCTGACGATCCTATCCATCCTAAGCACCCAACAAACTGCATGCACCTTGACTGCTACTGCTAGGCCTATCCCTGCACAGGCCTTTAAATGAAAACTTCAAACAAACCCTATCCGGGTTCATTCTCTATCACGAGTCATCTCACGGCCTCCGTTGTGAACAACACGCATCATAAAAAAATTATTGAATTTTGTCTTCCTGTCTGACACCGGATGTTGATGAGGAACAGAATCTCACTATACCTGCGTTATTGATGTAGCGTAAAAGAATTGGTTCGACTGAGCAACAATAAGTAAGCTAGTTCCTGCAAATTGATCGGATGGGAACGTTCACCAATTACCACCGCTGTCCGTTTGGGGCTTTGGGCGCCACGCCATTTAAGCCTTTTTAAGGTCCCCGTGTAGGGATCGTGCTAGACTGCAAATTAAATCTTTGAAGTAATCCACAATCCGTAAGCGAATCATGGGCCCCGCGCTCTCTCAAAGAGATCTCGGGAAGAATCAGCTTTCATGTATTTTCCATCCAGCGTTTTTATAAAATGATAACACTGCCTTTATGATAATCTTCAGAAATGTAATGGAGCACATATGTCATATAGCGCCACTAAAATCAGAGGCGCTCACGACTCAACATAGAGCTAAAGAGAAAAAAAGAAAAGTCTTCAAGCGCTTCCGGAAGTCAGCAGGAGAGAGAGAGAGAGAGAGAGAGAGAGAGAGAGAGAGAGAGAGAGAGAGAGAGAGAGAGAGAGAGAGAGAGAGAGAGAGAGAGAGAGAGAGAGAGAGAGAGAGAGAGAGAGAGAGAAGCTCCTTCCGAAGGTGGGACCGAAACCCAGTGCGGAATAGAGGAGATCCTAGTGCAGAGAGCCAGAACGTAGGCGGGGCAGACCCAAAGACGCAGTTACACGTCAACGCAAGGGAAAATGTACTACATCAAGAAAATTACTCTACCTCGGAAGAGTGAAAGACATTATGGTTTGTAAACATGCTTGTTATATCTAGAACGCGATGATTCCATGTGTGAAGACACTTCAAAACGAAGCTGAGCGGTGGCTTTAACCATGGCGTAAGATGTACAGGAGGAGCGGGGTGGTTGTACCTGCCTCCAGAACGTATATCTTACTTCTTACACTGTGCTTCAACTAAACTCTTAGGAGACAGCCTCAGACAAGAATTTTCGTCCGGAAACGCTTTTCGCGAGCGTCCCATCTATGATTTATAAATGTCATTGGATTTCGCGAGTTTTCCAGATAAAATTCTCTTGAAATGGCAAATGTTGTTGTCGCCGTTTTATCTATTACTATTGGTTTATTTTTTGTACTCATAGGGACAATCAAATTAACGCCAGCAATAAATGACGAAGTTTACAAAGAAATGGTGGGTTGCGTTAAAACAGTGTTGATAATGCGTGTGGGCTGTCTTTAGATGCGAGTAACGTGAGGAGCAGGGTGGTTGTACCTGCATCCAGAACATCTGTCTTCAGCGAAAAGTTTAAGAACCTAAAATATAGATTTTATTCCACGAACCAGCGGTTTGAGGTTTCTGAGGAAGACGCGGATTATTTTAATTCATGTTTATGTCACTAGTGTAATGGCAGTGAGCATGCTTTTCTCGAATCGATCCAAATTATTCTCCCATTGTAGCATATAGTTTCATCGTCAGGCTTCATTACAGCGTTATTTTATGTTAAATAACCATAAAACATTCAGGAACAACAGTTCTAATGAAGAAAGATGAATAATAGATGTTGGTACGAGTCCGGATTTACTAACTCGCTCAAAATCTCACAAAACTTTACCTGGTGTTGCCTAAAGAAGACCATGTAAGTAGAAACTGGATTGATGAAAGAAATTATGCTTAAATGGGAGCTGGATTTATGAAAATATTATGCTTGAGTAGATGCAGGATTAATGCGAGAATGTCGTCACGATGGAAGTGGAATCGATGTAAACAAGACCCTGTACGCACAACCTCAATTGATGAAAAGAAATAAACCTAAATGGATGCTAGATTGATTAAAATGGTATGCCAAATGGAAGCAGGATCAATGAAAATATCATGCTTAAGTAGAAGCTGGTTTGATGCTAGAATGTCGTGAGATTTGGATCCGTAGTAAATCCGGACCTGTACCTGGTGTTTGCGGACTTTGATTAGTTCCATCCTCAAGTTGAAGAGCATTTAGAATGGTCGGTTGTCATGGTAAACATGTTCTAAATAACAAATCCTGTTTTTGTTTCATAAACCTACATCTGTGTTTTGTTTAGAACGATAGAACAATAGGTTATCCTGCATTGATACCTAAACGAATATGGGTTTCGATAGGCTGTTTGTTTAATTTCTTTATTGTTGTTTGTTGCAGCGAAAAACTTTTATCAGGTTTGCAAAAGTCTTTCCTCTGGTTAGCATAACTGGTTGGAAGCCAAGCCCACACTTGTACCGACGTGTAATTGGTGTTACCGAAGTCACCTGTGGCCTTCTCTTGGCCCTAGTTCCAGGTATTACTGACAACGCTCTGACATTTTGCTGTGTTAGGCCCTACGGTTTGCAAATGGCCTTTTTCTTGGTTTGCATCTGTTTTCTAAATCTTACAGTGGTACGTTTTATGGCCATTTTTGAACATACCTTTTTTGTCTGTGCTGGAGTTGGGTGCATTTTTGAGTTGTTACCTTAGAAGGGTGCTATAACTTTCTTAAGCAGGTCATTCTTAGTTTTAAACAGAATTTAGTGTTTCAGTTGCATATCTAAGTTAAATTACTGACTGTTTTTTATGTTAGTCTGAACTGTTTACATTGGCATTTAAAAATAAAATTTTTCAGTTTGAGAACATTTCATGACATTTGCATCCTTGTGTTGGCAGGATTTTTGTTACGGCGCCATTTAAATTGTTATAATTATTATTACATACAATGTTTAAAGAATGTTACTCTACAGGATAGGTAGCGTAAATGAAGACTTAACAAGACTTTGACTAATCATGCATGCAATATTAAATTTCACAAACATCATAAATAAACAAAGGTAATTTATTCACCCCTCTCGCCCCCAAATGGTTGGATCGTTTACTCATATCGTTGATGATGGTGTTGGTAGATGTATAGTGTGATTAGTACCTTGCATGGTTGCTGTTTATCTTGTTCAATCTCTGTAGTAACTTGTGATCGTCCAATAGTACTGTACTTATAATCATAATAATAATATTCATTTAATTTCAAAGTGACAAGCCCATGTATGATTACAAGCACAGTATGGATGATTGACGACAAGTTATTACATTAGTCGAATTTAACAGATGGCAGCCATGTAGGGCGACCATTACGTTATACATATCAACATCCTGCGGCTGTGTCAGCTTCACTGTAATCAGATGAAGATTATTTTTAATATTAGAGATGATTTCTTCTCAGCTAGGCTTACTCATTGTCTCGCCCGCTCAACTACTAAACAAAATCGTTTATGGTCAGCCCCTCGCTCTGGAACACGCTCCATTGGCATTGCTCTTGTCTTCTGGGGTCCATGCAGACTCCTTTTTGTATTCGCCTTAAAAGTGCTCTTTTCAGCCATGCCGGGGTTGGGAGCACTCTTGAATAGTAGCCTTGAAGGGGCATTCTGTAAATTTTTGCAATGAATGAATGAATGTTTTTCTGTTTTTAGGTCCTTTGAAGCAGTTTGCAAACGTCATGCTGTTCCTAGTGTCCTTGGGCGCTGTCTACAGCCACTACATGCTTCACGATTCGCTGGACAAGATGACATCATCCCTCATATTCGGTCTCCTTCTCGTCTGTCGTTTCGTAGTTCGGCTGCAGGTCAACTCGAGGGAGGCAAAGCAGCAGAAAGAAGCAGCCAAGTTAATGGAAGCCGAGAAAAAGATGAGCTAATGCTGGCTGACCCGATGAACGTTCGGGGTTAAAGTGTTCTTGTCGAAGGCCGCGTGCTATTAGGAGGTTAAGATTCATCGCAGATTACATCTGAGATCTGTGATGTTGCTTTTTTGCGATTTTTTGTGGTGTTTTTTTGTGTCTCGTTCTTTTTCTTTCGTGGTGGATGCAGTGTTGCCAGTATGATCTTGCCCTGTCTGAGTGTTGGGCATGCCGCTGTTTTGGCCCCATGTGGGTTCAGATTAGTGTGTTGGTTGACAGTTGAACTTGGTAAATCGGATAAGGAATATTGTCTAGGTGTGCCCCTAAAACGGTTGGTGCTAGGATTATACGTGTGTGAATGAAGAATCAGATGTACTGACTAATTAATTAGAATGTTTCAACAAACAAACTTTGTAATTGAGAAAGATTGGTCAACTGAATACGTCATCAGAGTTACTGAGGTTCTGAAAAGAGCCAGAAACTATAGAGAAATGATAAAGAAATATGTCGTTTACTATTACAATCCTCATATCTCTTTTCTATGTGTCTGGATTTCCTGCTCGTTTTTAGCAAAAGTTTCATATAGTGTACCTGCGATTGCGCTATTAATTAGTTTCGTGGCTGAGTTTTTCAGAGCCATCTATAAGTTATTGAACGTACTTGTAACATTGCGTTTTCATGCTTTTGAAGTATTAAAGTTTTTTTGGGTGAAGAACTGTGGGGAGAGCATGCATCTTATTGAGGCAGGCGTGTGCATGTCGCTCGAAAGAGGGCAAGTATGTCGCTCGAAAGAGGGCAAGTAAAGGTGTCTTCTACAACCATGCACTTTTATTCCATGTACAATGTGCGAAACAGACAAAGTTTCTGACAAATACTTGATGCAGTTTCATTTCAACTATAATACGATCTCGACAGCACTCACACATTTATTCTAAAAGAAGTAGTGTTGTTTCTATTTAACAGCACTATGTGATATCAATGATGATTGGCTGTCGTCCTCCTCATTTATTCAGGCTTGAGACTGGTACTACCACAGCTAGTGCCGTGTCAGAAGTTTTTGTATAGAAAGCACCACTCTTATTCATACCATATGCTATAAGAGATTGAGGCTGCTTGAGTTTGCTACTACATAAGCCCACCGTTGCTGGTGTTTGGAGAGAGGCAACGCTAGCAAAGGCTGCTAAGCCACCGAGAATCAACTGTGACTGCGAATTATCCTTACTGTGCTGACTGTATCATATATCAAGTCTTCACGCTTATTTCTCCAACCACTCGAGGGGATTTGCACGTATCAACAACAGCTAGGTCTTCAATAGTGCTGTGACTTATTAGAGAACCTTCGATCAGAGTAGCCTACAGCGTTGAAATGGCGATCTTATAGCTAACTGGCTAAAACCTCATATTCTTGATAGGTATATATATTATGAAACCAGTTGTCCATGGGCGTGGGTCACGTGGGTAACCCTGTCAGTCAAGGACCATTGTACTCTAATAGATTATTCAACCAGGCCACTCAACTGCCCTAACTCTAATTGATCTCCAGGATCAGATCCTATAATTTTTTAATAGATTATATATTATTCTACAGAGTAAATAGATAGTAAAGAAATAGGCGCTTCGTGTAGTGAGTCAATAGCTAGTTGCTTACGGAGTAAAGCTGACGACCCGGGTAATGAAATCGGTTTTCGGGTATTCGAAATTCCGTAAAAATGCGCGATTTTACACTGAACATATGCCAGAAATATTCCGTTGGTCATATCGGCTGACTGCCCGGGCAATGAAATCGATTCTCGGGTGCCCGACATTCCGCAAAAATGCGCAATAACAAAATATCCGCGCGGTCGGATCGACGGGTACCCGAGTCGTGAGTTCAACATTTTTTGACAGCCTTATTACGGAGTCGGTATTTAAATGTTTCGTAGTGGTTTACATTCCGTATTTCGTGTGGTAGGCAGTTCCAGACTATGGGACCAGCGTAGGCAATCGAAAATTACGTATGTTTGTACGAGGAAAAACATTTCTAAGACAATATATATGGATTAGCTAATTGAAATGGTTTGCAGTAGTTCAGATAAGCAGAATGTAGTAATTTATTCATAAATTTATATACCACGTCATTGGCCTGGTATAGTGATTTTTGGGATACTTGCAGTATGGGAAGGGTACAGGTATCCAACAAGGAGGTTTTATTAACGATTTTAAATTTGCTAGTTAAACCAATAAAATTCGATGATTTACTGCATCAAAGGCCTTAGCTATATCAATGAATATTCCCACAGTATATTCATTTCGATCAATAGCAGTCGAAACATAATCCTGGAATCAATTAGAGTTAGGGTAGTTGAGTGGCCTGGTTGAAATCCGTGCTGGTATGGGTATAAGGATTTATGCTTTATCAATGAATTCAAAGAGGCGTTTGTGCATAACCTTTTCTAGAGATTTCGAAAAAATGGGAGAATTGAGATAGGCCGATAATTGCTAATCTGATCCTTTGGTACCTATTTATAAATAGGTATGATTTTAGCCAATTTCATTGGGTCGGGAACAATACCAGTGGTCAATGAGGAATTAATATTTTTTGCTAGTGGTTTTGCATGAGCGGAATTATAGGGTTTATTATTGCAGGGTCAAAGTAAGTTCCATTCTGTTATAAAGTCATCAAGATTTAGGCCTAATCCAGGCGGTCTATATAATAGTCATACAGTGGTAGGGCCACAATTAAGGTTCATTCAAGACGGGCATATATATATAAAAACAAGGATTCATACGCTGTGTGCTATGTATATAATTTATATATCTTGAGTTTCATTTTTTCTTTATATACACGCATACTCCACCGAGTTCACCTCCCTTTTCAGTTAGTCTTGGTTGAGATTCAAAATTGTAGCCCAAAATTTGTATAGGGCCTATCCAAGTGAGATCAGAGGTTTCGAGCCATGTTTCAGATAGTGCAATTATATATCCGGCGAGAAGCTTAATATTGGGTCCTCTACTAATGAAACTTTGCCAACTAAACTTCGGACATTAACATGCATAATAGAAATGTTGGCAGGTCTGAGTTCAGCAGACGATACAGGAATAGAGAAGTTATGTAAGTACAATTGGCAGGATTTATTGTGAACTAATTTTCGTCTGAGTCTAAATCCTCGCTGTTAATGAGTGGGTGGTCTAGTCCTAATTAAGTCCGAGACTGACCGTGAGTATGTCTAATCTACTCCATCCTTGTATTGCTTAATCAGTTGTCCTGAGGACAAATCTTCACCAGCACAGTAAAACAAACTCACAATGGTCCGTAAGTTGATCAAAAGGAAATATCATAGCAAGACAGACTGGTGTTATCGGTTACCACAGTGGCATCAAAATGGCTAAAATGGCTAATCTGAAGACAATTCGCACACAGGTCCTATATTTGGACTGCACGATAACCCCGAAGTTTACTCGACCTGCGCTGAACTTCGGTTGAGTGGGTCCTGTTTTTACCAAGAATTAAAAGGTTATATAACTGTCTGTCTCGAATTGAAAGTCTTCGAAAGATAACGTCAACTTAATGATGCGCTTAGGTAGGTCCTATGCTATAAATTCGATGACTTTGGCTGTTCGTGTCATTTATAGTAATCGAGGCACGATCGGTTTTGAATTAAGACCTCTTGATTGATCGGTTGCCCTGCCAAGCCTACCGATCGAAACGGATCGATGTGGACCAATATAATAGCTGAAGCCAGAATGTGATGGTACTTACAAGTATGTGTAGGATTTAGGGGCAGAGGAAAGTATAGCCTACTCTATATAGGCCTATAGGACAAGTGGATTGTAATTTCTGCAGATCACTTTCAAACTTGTCACCGATGAACAACTGCGTTCAAAATGAAATAGACATTTTTAGGCGATTGAAGGTAGCTGGAAAGTTTGATCTGTAGAAGTCCGGTGACTATCCAAGGCCTGCTGTATGGTGTATACGCTAGTCATTACTGCTGGGAACATAAGTCAACAGGTGCAATACTTTTGTAGTTCGGAGCAAAATGTCATTCTGGAGGAAAACGAAGCCAACGTCAACGACAGATCCAGGTAGATCAGCCGCTTCTTCTTCTCCTCCTCCTTCTTCTACTGCTTCTTCTTTTTCCTATTCTTCTCCTCCTCCTCTTCTTCTTCGGGTTGCTGTCAGCCAATTCAGTGTGGAATGCGACTACCTGTGATGTAGTTGCGAGCTCAAGGGACCCCATTTTATCATGGCAAAAACCTTTCAGGTCGATAGTAGAAAATAGTGACGACGCCTTTCATCCAAGTTCAATTTTCAATGCTACTTCCTGTTCGATTCTGAATGATACCGACTAACCAGACCAGGCTCCCTGTTCAATTCTGACTAGGTATAAGCTTACTACTGAAACAAGCAGTTGCTCCAAATCGTCATCTGAACCTTGTTAAACCCGTCAAGTTATGTTGTTGTGGACTAAATCTGAGATTCTGCCATTGTGGATTAAGCTGATGATCTTGACGAATCTTTTGTCTTTCGCTGATAAATTTCAGAGATTCACATTAGGCCCAATTAGCATTGTAATCACTTCATATATTCATCGTCTGGTTTTCGGCTGATTAAAAAAATTATTTTCTCCCTATAGTTGAATGACTTTGCCTAATTTTTCTTCTCTCTACTTTGAATCAAGGCAGCCCTTAGGCCTATGTGATCCAACGGGACTTTTACTCTGTATTCTCTTCGATCCCTTGGCAAAATAAACTGATCGAATTTGTCGTTTTGTCCGAGGTACGAAAAATTTCTCACTCCATTATCGCTTTGACTTTCTCTTATCGCTTTGGTGAAATAGTTCTTCCCATGCTTACTTAAACAGCAGCATTATTAGGGCCTACCACTCTGTATTCTGTAATATACTATTTCTTCAGAATTGACTCGCGGTTAGGGCCTTCTAGTTTTAATTGAAAGCGGATTCAGGAATGTAACAATGTGCTCGCAGGGCTGTACATTCTTCCGGGGCCGTGTATATATCTCAAAAAGAGATTCAATCCGCACATGCGGACCCCGATAAAACACGAGCAGACCCCAGAGGGAAGCCATTTAAGCAATCCCCAGAGGAAAGCCATTTAAGCAATCTGCCAGAGGTCAGAAAGCTGCATATAATTAAGCCAGTGATCGAACTCATCGAATCTAAACGAGATGATGATCTCACACCCACCATTCGGTATGAGAGATACAGTTCTTGTTCGTTAGCACAATTATTATGCGATCCAGACGGATTACAGAAGCACTACCGCCTTGGGTTGTTTGTGTTTAATCCTGTGCTGCATGGGCCATACAATTTCTGTAGTTTTTAGGCCAAGCTCCAATCTATCTATAGCCTACGTGACCTCATCCGACTATACAGTAGGCTTACGTACTGTCCTCAGCCACTTCTTTACGTCCGCTAAGCTCACTTGACCGGAACGATCTCTTTGGCCCGCGAACGACTACTGATATATGGCTGTGACACAAACGCTTGCCTTATTTGATTCGACACTATATGATACTAAATCCCGGCTTCTGTACGTTCTTCGTTCCTTGCTAACTGGCAATCCAAGTGCGTCTTTTCGTCGTCAAATGACCACTTTCTTGTTCTACCACTCTCTTTTTTTCTGGGTTTTTCGCACTGGAAGCGCCTCTGATTGGTATGCAGTAAGAGAGGAGCTATATTAATTTAAAGATACCGCTTCCTTTTGACATGCACTTGTTTAATATTTCTTGCGCAATAATTTTGTAGAAAATTGTCGCATAATTTCAACCTTGTTCATCAGTTTCGCGCAACTCTGCCCCTAGTTTTCACTCGAAACAACTGATCACACTTCTGAGAAAACACAACCAACAGCACTTTTGCTGATTTCCTATGACAGCTTCTTCGAATTATTATCAGTCAATTAATCCAGTAACTAATGACGCCTTAATTATTGTAGTATAGACCTACACAACATCAGCAGTCAGTGGCTCGTTAGAGTGAAATTGTTGCATAAATCGTAGGCGAATTGAAGCGAAGAGTAGCAAGCAGTTTAATTGATCATATTAAGTATTAAACTCTTTAGAATCAAGACCTACTATTACACAGCCTAGTTAATCATAGGTATAATCTCAATCATATGCATGCAAGGTCTATGCAAGAAGTTCAATTCATAGTAAACTATCAGCACTACATTGTATAGAGACTACCAGGTCTGATAACAGCAATTTAGCGGCGATCAGTCAAATAAACTATCTCCGTTCTTTTCAGTAACTTGCCCAATCTAAAACATTTCTTATTGTTTACTTTCCTTTTATTGCCCATAGTTTATAAGGTAACTTTGGTCTAAGAAGTGAGGGGGAGGTAAGTGTTCATGAAACACTTCGCAGTTTCTCCTTTGCGACTGTTAGATAGTTATTTTTTGCACTAGAAAGTGGGAGAGGTGAATTTCTGCAGTGGTGAAATTGGTGGCAATAGTGGTGGTGGGATGGTAGCTGTGTGGTGTTATTGGCAACGATGGCGATGGTACCCCATCGGTTGCGGTTACATTGGTGGTAGATGCGAGCAGATACCTTCGAAATAACTACAACAGTAATCCTAACATGAATGTTTAAATTGGTGACACTGACACTGACCATGCAGGTAACGTCTACAGTGAAGACGCTGACAACAAGCGCAAGACTCCCGTCGTTCATGACACCACCCATGTCGTCAGCATTGTCATCGATGACGGTCAGAAAAGAGTCGCAGATGAAACACTAGAACGACGATCACGGTATAAGCCACACTACATGACCCCATTTGCAACCATGTATTATACGCAATCCTGCATTGTATATTGGGCTTTTTTATTGGCGTTTGTTTAACGGTAGACCCCTACAAGTAATTGTCAATCAGCTTTTCAAATATCAGCGTTAGACAACCTATTGTTATTATAAATCAACGATGCTATCTATGCCACGATCACAGAAATCCTCGTTGATAAAATTATATCCTATAAGCAAACATTTTGGGCACTAGTAAGCCTATTTATAATGCTGCCGACCTCAATGGATTGAAACTGTCCTATTCTTGCGACATATATATACATATATATATATATGTATATATATTTCGCAAGTATAGGACAGTTATATATGTATATATATATGCATATATATATATATATACGCCAGAGGTGTAACAAGGTTTTGAAAAGTGGGGAGCATAATAAAAAAAGATTGCGTGAGGCGCAAAAATTCCCCCCCCCACTTCTTGAATTTTGAAAAATGGGGGCACAAATTATTTTAATAAAAGTCATCTTAAAATGCCATTGGAGAAACATAAAAAAGAACCGTTTTGGGGGCACTGAGCACTAAAACTGGGGGCTTTACGCCCCCAAGTTTTTAAACTGGGGGCCTGTGCCCCCTTTGCTCCCCGCTTGCTACACCCCTGATATACGTCATGGGACCACTGGGTTGACATTCTGTTCATTACAGACATTCATATTCATTTTGTTTTGTACTTACTTTTTTAAAATGTTGTAGTGTGACTACAGTGTTTTTCACATTGCATTACTCAAGGGTTCAAGACATGTAATAACTGTCATTCATTCATTCATTCAGGCAGGCAGGCAGGCAGACATCAGTCAGTCAGTCAGTCAGTCAATCGGTTAGTCATTCTGTTCAGTCAGTCAGTCGTTCAGTCAGTTATTCGTTCAGCCAGCTCATTTTGCTTGTCTGTCTGTCTGTCTGTCTGTCTGTCTGTCTGTCTGCAATATATCATACGTTTGCTGTGTATTCTGTTTAGCCTTGGACTGGTAAAGTACCTGAGTCCGTTGTACGGCATCGTAATCGTAATCATTGGATTCCTATTTCCATTGACGGAAGCCCTGGATAGGAAATGGCTGCAGATGGAATACTATGCGGTCAGTGGTCCCTTCTCTCTCTCTCTCTCTCTCTCTCTCTCTCTCTCTCTCTCTCTCTCTCTCTCTCTCGCCATCGCCTCATTCCGACAAATAATGCCTAACTTAACACAGTATTAGACACGAAGTATTCTAGTACGTGTTCTAAAGGTAAGCTAAGGTAACGCACGGAAAGCCGAGGAAAGGATCGAGAAAGAAAGGAAAGGAAAGGAGTCGGAAGACAACAGAACCCTTACTTTGATTTGCATGCGAAATGTCTTATCTTACTCTTCTTTGGGTAAGGTTAGAAAACTAGTCTATTAGGTAGGCCTACGCAAAGGAAATATAAAGTAAGGTATGAGATCAGTTACGACAAAGTTCGATTTTTAAAAACCTGGGTTTTCCAAACTTGGACTTATATATAGACCTATACATGTAATTGACCCCACAGACAAATATGACTCCGTCACTGTTTGCACTATGACAGCGCCAATTCCACGCCTGGATAACGGAGGAGGGCGTCGCTAATGATCTTTGTTATCACACGTAGGCTTACAATGTCTCTAAACTGCAACTACCTCCACAGACAAAGCTCAACACTCTCGCTCCTAAAGGATCAGTCATTGACTGTCTCATAAATATTCTGTCTCTCCATAAATTCGTCTGTATCGTAATTGGATTTCTTCGATATAGCTTCAAGTCAGAATTAACTAATATATTATAGGCCTTTCAACCGCCATTGGTCCCTTTTCCATTTAAGATTTATATGCATCATCTATAATTCTATTTACTTAAATTATATATATAATATATATATGTATGTATATAGGCCCCCTATGAGCTTATTTTCCTAATTTTCATACTGTGCGAAACCACTTGCCTATAAGCTTGCATGTAGTCCAGTGTCGCCTTCTTTATGTACAGGGGCGGAGACGTAGGGGTGGTGACAGGATCGAGGGGACGGTCCCCTCTTAAATTTCAGGTGTAGGGGACAGAGCTGCTTATATCCTCCAATACCTGATAACTATTTCACTTTCATTTCACTTTTCCTTGAAAAATATTGGACCATCATTCTGAAATTCACTACCCATAACATTGAAAACCATTTTCACGTTTTCAGCTTTTAAGATACATTTACGTAGGCACTTGATTTCTCATGTCTTCTTGTCATAGCTTCATTCAAAGTCAGCAGAACCATCAATTCATTTATCTGAATGACCTTTCAATGAGCAATTTAGGTAACCGGTTAAGTTTTGCTGTTAGTGTATTTTATTGTTTACTTTCTGTTTCCTTCTCTAATTCTGCCTCCCGTTTCACGTGAAAGTTTTGTATTTTATTATTTGGGTGTCCCTTGTTAGCGGGGCCTTCCTGGCCCCTTTAGGTGTCTCTCCCTTTGTATTCTGATACCAGCTACTTGTTATCTAATAATGTTCTATCTGCAGGATGCAATAAAAGAGTAGGTTATGTTATGTTATAAATATTTAATAAATATTTAAAAAATAGTTTTACAATTGTTCGTCCTTATTTGCTGCAGCCATGATTGGGAAATGTTAAGTTTTTACGGCCTATCCCCACTCCAAACCCCTTTTTTATCTGCCCCAAGGCCAGGACCAGATCTTCGCCTATGTTTCTGTATCACGGGGTAGTCCAGTTCTTCCTCTGTAACCCACTTCCACGATGCAACGCTTTACGTACTGCTGCATGTGGTCGGTCGCTCGTTATGGAACAGTTTCCAGGCAGTGACCGACGAGAGCTTCTTCCACCATCTGTACCTCTATTTTATCTGCAGTTGACGATCATTCTGTTTGAACCATGGAGTCGTTTATACGCAGGTGGAAGAGGGCCTCTGATTAGCTTATTTGAATGTAGAGGCGCTATATAAGTAACAATTTCGATTTACAACGACAGAATGTTATTCAGTAAAAATTTTAGTGAGCATGAATTATTTAGTACATTTTCATTCAGACAATCTAGTCGTCTGTATACATTACAAGTTTCATATGAGTATTGTTACAGTGCGTGCGTGCGTGTGTGTGTGTGTGCGTGTGTGTGTGTGTGTGCGTGTGTGTGTGTGCGTGCGCGTGTGTGTATAGGTGCGTAGGCCTCTGTGTCTTACTATGACGAGCAAAATCAAATCCAATCATATCGGATCTACATGTAATATGAACCGTGCCTTACATTATTTGTTACGACCTGTAACCTGTTATGTTCAAGACCTAGGTCTGTATGTATTTGTCTATTCTGCTGACACGTAAGGTGTGACGGTGTCTTGTATAATGTATATCATCACGACATTAGATTGGCCTACACACATACCTTTATAGATACATAGATACATATATGCACACAAAACATGCATACACAATTATATATCATGTCATTATGTCTACTGAATACGTCATATTACTCCGAACAAGGTCCATTTAATTTAATTTTATGTTGAAGTGTATGTCGAAATTTTATGAATAATTCAGTCAAGGAGTTCTGTAAGCCATTGTAAACCTTAGAGCAAATACTCCATCCAAGAAATATGGGGAGATATCTCATTGAGATATTCGAGGATACTCCGGATAGTTTACGCAAAGGAGGGCTAAGGGCAGTCGGGGAAGAGGAGTTGCTACAATATGACTTCACAGAGGGGAAGTTAGAGCCTCTGAATTGAACTAGGCCTACTGTTAATGAACTCAGGCCTAATATCATCGTTGAAATCGAGGGCTAACCGCAATAATAACTTTAACACCGAAGTTTCAACACTGAACTAGAATATAATGTAAATGTGCGAATTTCTCTGTGGCGACCGTATAATATGACAACGACCAGGAGCACTTTTCAGTGAACCCATCGGGTGTAATTGTGGCGTACACCGTTCGGACGCTACCAGGTCGCGCAACGGTATCGGCTCCAGCCCTCTTCTGTGTCTGGAGCCACTCGAGTCACTTCTAAGTCGATGTTTAGCATAGCCTGACCGTTCTCCATCTCTGCCTATCGTAGCAGTGACTGTCAGAGGAGAATCTGGGTTGACCGTTTCTCTAAAAGAGGCAACAGTATATGACTCTGTCTCGGGATCAGACTCTATCACTTCCGCGGTCGCCGGATGGGCAACGTCCTGAGGATGGCCTTTATTCAGAACAGGGTTCGCTCTTTTACCGACCGGAGTCTTCCCTTTCTTGTTTACTCGCTTAGAGACGGTTTTCCTCTTTCTCTCTACCTGACCTGAGCTTCGTCGTATCATTCTACATCTCGTGACTCTTGAACAATCGCCAACAGAGGGCATCAAACGTTCTCCCTGTTCCGGAGAGCAGAAATATTTGTAACAAGTCCCTTCGTCACTTTGCCGTAGGCAATGCTGGCCACTGATCTTAACGTCGCCTTTTCCCAGACACTTATCCACCGGAAATCGCACCTTCCACTCTTCATGTACCTCTCGCTCCATGTCCGTGTGTGGCATACCGGCCTCACACGTGTAAATTATCATGCACCACGCTTTACCGTCCTCTGCGTTTTGCAGTTATCCACCAACACCGTAACATATACTGAGACTTCGGGAAAACCCGGGGAGTATCTATGACCACGTTAGGTAGCCAAGAAGAATATTTATCGAAAAACCGTAATACAATCAAGAAGAGATATCGCGGGAAAACCGCAATTAAAGATACTGCGTTCAGACACACAAGTAAAGATATCGCGGGGAAACCGCGAGTAAAGATACTGTTGCGATCAGACACGCAAGTCAAGAAACCACGGAAGACCGCGGGAGTAAGTATGACCACGTTAGGTAGCCAACAAGAATATTTGTCGAAAGACCGTAAGACAATCAAGAAGAAGTATCACGGGGAAACCGCGAATAAAGATATTTCGAATCAGACGCGCAAATAAAGATATCGCGGGAAAACCGCGAGTAAAGATATTGCGATTAGACACGTAAATAAAGAAACCACGGAAGACCGCGGGAGTAAGTATGACCACGTTAGGTAGCCAAGTATATATATTACAGGGGAAAAGAAGATGAGGCAACAGCCGCAATTATTGAGGTCTTCGGCACCAGTCACGACCGTTTCTTGTAATCGTCGTAAGCACCAAGGGGGTCACCCTCTCCGTATTTATCGAACGTATTCAATGGGAAACTTTCCCCGTATTTATCGAACGTATTCAATGGGAAACTTTCCCCGTATTTATCGAACGTATTCAATGGGAAACTTTCCCCGTATTTATCGAACGTATTCACCGGCCTCTCTTTCGGTCTGTACGGTTGCTACTACGGGAATCTAGCCGGCTTGTATTTCTAGCGGCCACCCTAATTTTCTCGGTCTCGCCACCCGGAACTTTTGCGTATCCGACAACCTGCTGGAAAACGCGAGGATTAACTATGACCGTTCTAGGTAGCCAACCTTTATATTTCTTGGTTACCAAAACTTTCTCAGACTAGGCCACCCGAAACTTTTGCGTATCCGACAACCTGCTGGAAAACGCGAGGATTAACTATGACCAATCTAGGTAGCCAACCTTTATATTTCTTGGTTACCAAAACTTTCTCACGGTCTGCGCGGTCGGGGATTTTTCCCAGTCTATATATCTGTCGGCCGCCGATGCCTCTCTCGGTATATGCGGTCGGTTCCTTCTGGGACTCACCCAGTCTGTCTCACTGTCGGCCGCCGAGGCCTCTCTCGGTATATGCGGTCGGTCCCTTCTGGGACTCACCCAGTCTGTCTCACTGTCGGCCGCCGAGGCCTCTCTTGGTATATGCGAACGGCTAACCCGGGCTTTACCCGGTCTTTACACAGACCTGTGATTTATTTATTTCACTGTCGGACCTTCCCGAGGAAGCAACCTCACGATCGGCTGCAGACTTTCTCGCGATCGATAGCAGGGTGGGGCCCCAGCCCTATCAGATCGGCAGAGTCGGTCTCAACACCAGACGCTCGGCTGTAGCTCGGACCAGTTTTTGGACGCCCTCTCGTCCGAAACTATATTTTCTCGCAACTTGCCGTGAACCAAGCTTTGAACGAACGCTCACCGACCACACGGGTGTGCGGTATTAATCGCTAACCAAAGAATTCAATGCACCGTATATGCAGAGCAGTCGTCACCACTCTACGATATAAGCGACGCACCGCATGTCAGGCTATACTCAACCCGATTCATGCGTCTGCACGCTATGCACAGAACTACAAACCGCCTATCGGTCTTCCCTCCAATACCAACACTGTAAGAAAATGTACGTAAATTAAGCGCTATGGCGAGCCGATTAACTACGAACAAATTCTTTAATCTAAGCCTTGTGGCCTGTCCGCCACATAATGACCCCGCCATCGCTGCCCGTTTGAAGAGGCGCTATGTCATTTAATCAATTATTAAAATTAAAAACTGGACTTACCAATATCTTCATCCTACTACGTGTAGCTGCATCCATCTCTATATCTATTCATCTGTATCTTCATCCAACTCTATCTTCATCCTATCTGCATGCATCTTCATTTTAGGCATGCGCATCCATCCTACTTGTATAATATTCGTACAACGTATATCATCATTCATCAGTATCTTCATCCTGTCTGTATCTTCATTCATCATAATCTCATCATATCTGTATCTTTATCGCACCTGAATCTTGTGTCTGTCTCTGTAACCCAGGTATTTATGACCTACATTCTCTGCCTGAGCATCATCCTTCTACTCTACTTCATCATCTACCTGATGCGCCAATCAAGGTCATCGAAACATCCCAAGGACGAGAAGGAAGAGAACAAAGAGAGCTACGACGATAGGGACGTACAGAGACCCAACGCAACGCATGAAGACAGCAACAACAACAAGAGGGACAAGACCCGGGTCTCTTCAGAAGAGGAGGGTTCCTCGAAGCCAGTGGAACGTAACCGAAAGACATGGAACCCATATGGAACAGCGCCAGCAAAGCTGAAAGCGAGCAAAAGCTGCGTCAATTTCAGCTACGCTGATTCCGAACCAGCTTTCCAGGATGACAGACTCCAGTCCTACACGTCCAGATACAACTCTGCCATGCGCGGAGGAGCAGCTCCAGGTCATCTGTCACACATGAGTGCCCACATTTCCTCGTCGACGGGGGACGTAAGGAAACCGAGACCGCTGAACCAGTGTTCAGAGACGCTGATGGCTTCGATGGCTAACCTGAACGTAAACGGAGACGACGATTCGGAGGATGGCTCGACCGGTTGGATCGATCTGACGAAACTGGGAAGCATATTCAGTCACGAGGGATCGAATCTGTATCTGCGGTTCGCTACACTTAGTAAGAACACGCGAAGGGGATTGGGTAGTGGGTGGGGAGGAGGAGGAGGGGGTTGGGTGGTGGGTGGGGGGAGGAGGACGGAGTGTTGGGTGGTGGGTGGGGGGGAGGAGGAGGGGGTTGGGGGTGGGTGGGGAGGAGGAGGAGGGGGAAACGAATGGAGGAATAACGAACGAATGAATAGGACGAATAAACGAAAGCAACATATATAAAAGTTTATATAATTATACATGTTCATTATATATATATATATACACTTATAATTCAACTGTCACCACAAATGCTAAGAATTACAGTCAGTCAGTCAGCCAGTCAGTCAGTGTAGACATTCGCCCAATGTGAATGTGCCATTGTGCCTACAATATTTCAATTCAGGTAGTTTGAAGATACAGGTAGAATAAAGCCATAGTTAGGATAAAGATACAGGTAGGATGAAGATACATATAGTATGAATTAAGAAACTGATTCCTTTTGCATGCTTTGTACTTGATTAGTGTTTGGCATCTGCAATGTCGTCTACGTTGGACTGGAGATTCAGAACACGATGGTTCCGAAGGACGACTGCAACAATGTTGTCAAGTTCGGATGGATCTTTATAATTCGTCTCGTTTTCCTTGTCGTGCAGACCTTTTTCCTCTTCAAATACCCAACGGTAATCAAATCTAATCAAGTTACTAAAAGCCAATCTAAAGCAATCCGCAAACGCAGAGGCGGCGATCTCGTTTGAGAGGTGGGGAACACCCAATGAGAGGGGTAAGAAACGCGGGGGGACAGGCATATAACGTGTCCCATCTCTGTACATGGTGAGGGGACTTGTCACCCTCGACCCCACTCCGGGATAACCGCCCCTGCGCCAACGCTTATTGCGGTTTTATCGTACATTTTTCACATTCAAACGTTAAACAAAAACTCGGTGCTAGAAAAGATCTAAGATCTAAATTCTATCATCTGGAGATTGGAATTGTATCTCTCAAATGCTTCAGAATTCCAAATGTAGGCAATCGTATATAGGTCCTGCTACGCGCATAGAAATGTCAGATAAGTTTTAATTATGTGGAGTTCTTGTAAGGTATCTAAAATATCTCAGATTTCAGATTTTTGGTTAATTAGAGCCTTAAGTGAGTCTTAAGATCACCTAGAGTTAGCCCTATAGAGACCACAATCTGCAAACAGGCGCTATAGAAGCACTGAATGACGATCGCATCGACAGTAGCGGAGTAATAATATGTTTCAGGTGGAAATCGAAAAGAACGAGTCAATCGCCCGATTCGGTCTGATGCACATTATCGCCACAAACATCTGCGTTTGGTTGAATACTTTTGTGCTGGAAATCATGAATGAATTCAGTCACATTTCAACAACACACGGCTCGAATGAAACATCAGACGACTCTGTCGCCTCTCATGCAGAAGCGGCAACGCGTAAGCCTATGTAACACTTATATAGTGTTTCTTTTATCAAAGATGGCAGAGTCGTAGACCAAGTGATGATGCTCAGAAATGTGTATCTGAATATTCACATCACCTACCTGCGATTGGCTGGGCCGCTATTGTCGATGCTAAGATACCCCGCAGCCAGTCGCTACGGTGGCCCTTTGACCACCACACAGACAAAATACACAGTGTGTCAAATACACAGTGTGTCATATCTTAGTCTACGACCCTACCATCTTTGTTTTTGTACTAGACTAAACACAGAGGTATGTCGGACACCCACCTTAGCAGCCACTCCAACCCTCTAGAAATCGAACGCTGGCCTTTCTCTCAATAGCCTTTGTACAACCCCTCTGATTCGATGCAGCTCAAGTGAAGCTGATGCCCTCTGCTTGGCTTTCTAGGAGAATTTTATAAGTTCAGAAATTGCCATCACGAAGTCACGATTACACTGCACATATATGACTCTACTCAGACTAATCTACACGTAGGTATCGACACAAACACCGGTGCCAATCACAAACCTATACCTACCACCCACCGTATCAAAATAGGTATACATCGTAGAATCAATTAATATCTTTAAAAATTACTTTATCAGTAGATTATTTTACTACCAGCAACTTAGCATTGTCTCGCAGCCTAGCATTAATTTCTTCCTCTGCTGTTCCTTTGCAGCTTCACTCGCTAGTGAGCCGTGCGACTACTTCACGGGCGTTTTACGCACCCTGTCGCCCTATCTCTTTCCCTTCGTACTTGAGTACAGCCTGATCGTGATGGGCACTCTGGCCACGATGTACGTCTCGATCGTCGAGGGCAGCAACGAGAGCGACAGCATCGCTCGCGGTCTCCACCACCTCTTCAAGGTCCACGTCCCAACGCGGGACCTCGACAATCCCCCGGACTCCTCATCCTCGGGCGGCGGAACGCACAAGGAAGACGTGGTCCTGCGCAAATCCCACCGCGGTCTCTTCCTCGGTATCCTAGTCCTCAGCGGTGCCGTAGTCGCCATCGTCATGTTCTACGCCGACACGGACGACATCACCAAGGACATAACGTATCTCTCAACGGATATCTGTATCCACGCCCTCCTGACGGTAGCCACCATCATCGCCATCGCAAGAACCAACCGCCTGTCCTACATCGCTAAGCCGCTCATGGTTGACGACGTCCTGCTGATCCTGTCGATGAGCGGGTCCTTCCTGTACGAGGCGTCCTATATCTTGCCGACGTCGGAGTACATCGATGAGCAGCCGAGCAGCAGGAGGCAGACCGTCGAGATACTGCAGATGTGCTCATCGATCGTGGCGCTGGTACAGACCCTTCTCCAGGTCGTCCTTGTTGCCAGTGGTCTGCGGAGGTATCCGTCGAAGCGGAAACATCTGGAGGAGATGCCAGGACGGGGGTCGATCACTTTCCTCGTCGTCGTCAACGTCGTCGTCTGGATTTCTCGGACGATGCAGGCCAAGCAGGTACACAAGAAACACTATGCATAGTCCTCTTGACGTAATCCTCTTGATGTAATCTTCAAGACATAATCATCAAGACGTAATCCTCTTGACGTAATTCTCAAGACGTAATCCTCAAGACGTAATCTTTAATACCTAATCCTCTTGACGTAATCTTCAAGCCGTAATCTTCAAGACGAAAGCTTCAAGACGTTTTCTTCGAGACGTAATCTTCGAGACGTATGGGCCTAAACCTCAAGACGTAATTCTCAAGACGTAATCTTTAAGATGCCATCCACAAGACGTAATCCAAGACAACGGGAAACCACCTCACTCATCTCATCCCCGGGTGACGTAGAGCCAAAATGGACCTGTCTTTGGGCAGAGTACTCGTCAATCATGATGAATCATCATCACCATCAAGAAATATTTATGAAATATGCCTAATGGGGATATAAGCAGCTCCATCTCCTCCACCTGAAAGTCCGCCACTGTTTGGACTTTGACAGTGCCAGTCCCAAGCCTGGAGAAAGGAGGAGGGCGACACCAAATCATCTTTGATATGGAAGGATGTCGTTAAAAAATCAACACACACATGCGTTCACCTGAAATTTTTTGGGTATCGTCCCCTCCTAAGTCTCCCCCCCACTTGATCGTGCCATAGGATAACCTACTTGCTTTCTTCTCTGATTAGATCGTGCAAGACACGGAGATCGATTACTATGGTGAGATAACGTGGCTGCTGCTCATCAACGTCAACCTTCCTCTTCTGCTCTTTTTCCGCTACCACTCGAGCATCTGTCTCGCCGACATCTGGCACATCGCCTACTACCCAGTCAACGCCAAGCTCCAGGAGAAGAACGTTCACGTCGGAGGTGACCCAACGTCCAAGATGGCGTCTGCTCGCGTCGGAAAGTCTACCCCGATGATTATGGTAACGGAAATATCACGCGCGTCGTCCATGACGCATCTGGACTCACTCGAACCGAATGGATTTGCCACAGCGCGAAAGAAACCCGGTTTCAAGATGCTGGAAGGAGTTGACATTATTTCTCAGGACGGTGTTTTGTACCAGGCGACGATAGAGGAAGATGAGGACTATGGAAGTTCATTGTAGCTAAGTAACGAACACAGCAGATAAGATGTTATCCCGACTGGTTCTGTGATTATAGTCCGATGGTTTGTAAGTCCGAAGATTGCATGGTGTCCGGTCGATAGGTGACAAGATTGCGGTTTTAGTGGTTGCTGTATTGATGAAACAAGAATGTTTGGCTAGAAACATTAGATTACACCATTCTTTTCCTTCATCCAATTTCCATCTAAGCACGACTCTATTCATATCAATCCAGCTCCCAATTTTACACAATCTTTTCATCAATTAATTCAGCTTCTAGTTAAAATAAAGATTATCGGCGGACACCGTCCCGACTCATCTGATCCTTCACCTCCCAACTCTCACCCTAAACTTCACCCGCCTTAACAGCTACTCTGCCCCCTCTAACTCATCTGCAAAACCGGACCTTGAGCTTCCCTGACGTGAAGAAGCTCCTGTGCTTGGCTTTTGAGTGGCGCCTTTTTAGGATGCCGATTATATTTATCTGTCTGTCCAAACGCTGCTCTCACACATCTTTGATACCAAATGAGAGATAAACAATTACTTTATTGAAAACCACCATGTTTTACAAATTGCTGCACTCGAAAAACATTCCAAAATAGTTACATCTGACCGATAAGGATCGTTAATATAACTTATTACATTCTCAATATGTATGGCTGTATTTCCTTCTGCCAAACCATACAAGTCTATTCACAAACTACATTCAAGATGAGGCGGTCAACAGAAACAAAACGCAAAACCAAGATTAAAAAATGAGCAGGATTAAAAATAGTATAAAACAAAATAAATAGCCATTAGAAATTCTTTCTTTTGAACAGTTTCTTCCACTCTTATTAATTTGTCTTCAAGAAAATTATCAATAAATTATCAATTCGCTTTATTTTTTCAAATAGCAAACAATTAAAATGGCAGGTTAAATCACTTCAGAAATTGAGAAAACCACTAAGTTGGAACTGAACACGTTACAGAACGAGTGACTAATTAATAATTAATTAACCGTTTGTATAAAGCATATAAAAATAAGCTGGTTATGGCACATATTAAAATCAGCTCACAATGCCATCTTTTGCCTTGCTATATCTAGTGATGCCTTTATAATAAACCTTTAGTAAATAAGAATAATCTTTAGCCCAATAAACAACAAAAATTATATGAGTCTCATGAAATATAAACATTAGGAAAAACTAGGCAACTTATACATGAGATCTGCATCATTGGGCTAACACGGTTGTACATCTAAAATAAAAGTGGTATGACAACAATTCAATTGGCATGAGGACGAGAGGGATCCTATCCTAAGCATTCATCGGGAAAATGAGCATGGGTCATGGCCAAAACGGTAACCATAGAAACCGGGTACATGTACACGCATTTGCTTAAACGCTGAGCATCAACAAAGGTCAGGGAAACTTCTGTCAGAATTAAACCAGTTTCTTAAAGGTAGCATACATGGATTTCCTAATTTCTTGGTTGCTGTTCAACCGAGAACCTCACACGTGGCTGTTACTCGTTATGCGTTTTACAATCGCATTAGGTACATCCATTGTTTCATCATTGACAAGGACTATGTCGAATGCGTCCAAGTAAGTCTGTAACCTTTCGTCGATCTGTCAATGAAACAGCAACAAAATTCCAGTGACATTATGTATTGTGCCGTCGAGGCATGTGTATGCACTTCAGAGCAAAGAGATGTTGGAAGAATGGCGGTATCAAATTTCGGAAACAAATGAATGAATGAATATATGAGAATTATCATTCATCTGTCTACAGGGGCTTCTTCCAAACGGAACTAATTTATCACATATTCAGAAATAAATAGGGCTATCTTATTCTTACAGTTCAATATGATATAAGCTACAACTGCATTTTACACAATACAAACTACCACTGCATTTGATACAATATGATACTACTTAATTTGATACAATACGCCACTGAGATTAAAACCGATCTTACATGTGTGCATCTAAAAATAAAATATATACATATATAATAGATTATAGCTAATCCACGCTTCAAATACAACTACTGTCTACTTGCACATATTATATGCAATACCAAATTCCACACCAGGGAAAGTCCACAGGGTGTTCTAAATCATCACCAAAGAAAGTTGAGGAGAAATGAACATATTACAAAACACAGACATTCATAGTAAAGAGTGACAGTTTGGATGAATAACTAGAAGTCATTTCCAAAGTATTGAACATTTTACAATTTCTACAGTAATACTAGTTTCAGTTTGACGACAATGTGTGTCGCCCGTCTCCTTTAACCCAGGCTTGGGACTGGCACCTTCAGAGTACATACATTGGCAGAGTTATGCTATCTAAAAAGCAACGAATAGACGACAAGCCCTACATAGCTACCATGTATCAACACATCAACCACAGACATTATATGCACAATGGGTATATACATGAAAATGGACATTTTGACATAACCGAGTAAACGAACCTTGTCATTAAGAAATCCGATACGGAGTATGTTGCTGCACTTGGCTGCCCCGTCTGCCATACGTAGATCCCCGACAGAGTCTCCCATCAGAATGATGTTCTCTCTGTGAGAAAGATCGGAGAAGTAGCTTGAATTGTGCACGGCATTTTCGTTTTTGTTGAAAACGTGCATTAGTTCTCCCTTGAATCCCACTAACAATCCCTAGAGGTAGACAGATTGCAACAAAACAAACATGTATATTGTAATACAATATAATAATAATACACTGGATCATAATAATAATAATAATAATAATAATAATAGAGCGTTTGCAAACATCAACTTCCGGCGGAGTGCCAGTTTGTCAAATAAACGATGATACAAAAATGTCAGCTACAACTGGTGTACCTTGAATAGCTTCAAAAGCAATTATGTCAACATTCGTAATAACTAACTCATTCACCACCCCAGATGACTAACTGCATGGTAGACATTAGCCTATGCTGTGGTGGGGATGGGGAGATAGGCGCAATTGATGACTAGTGAATAAAAAATAATAACAATAACAATTTTCGTTTAATTTGAAACTGAAAAACCGCAGTATGATTACAAGTACAGTATGAATGAATGATGACAAGTTATTACAGGAGTCGAATTTAACTGTCGGCAGCTATGCAAGGGGCCCATTATGTTATACATCTTATGACTAGCACCATAGGAGCAGGGTAAATATTAGCCAAACTCAATAATTTGCGAACGTGGTGAAAACCTACTTTGTCGTCAAAGTCCATGAAGTTGGAAACAACTTTCATGTTATCGCAGTAAACAGCTCGACGTTGCAAAGCTTCGATGAGTATATCGCCGACGCCTGCAGAGAAAATTAGTAGCGGAACTTGGCATTTGTGTAGCTGTTGAAAGAGCCAGTTACAGCCATCTCTGAAACACCAACAACAGCCGGTCATTGAAAAGCAGTCTTAAGAACAAGTCCATCTGCTCATATGCTAATCTCTTTCAACTTCTCACTCACTATAGTCTGACATCAGCTTCCATAACCAGCCTTCTGTACTGGATAATGACATTTGATAATGGTTCACTTCAAGGGCATGCTTGATTAGAGCAGTGACTAGAGTGTTGTACCATCAATCGAGAGGTCAGAGGTAGAAATTCCTGCTAGAGAAGAAATTGGTTTTGAGATTTCTGCTCCACCTGCGTCTCCTAGTCAACTCAGCCGTAATAGATAAACTGACAGTATGCTGTCGGTGGGATGATGAAACAGCGAGGGAGAGGATTGGCCACCTGTCCTCATGTGCCGAGGCTAAGAAAATGAGGTCGCTAATACTCCATACACATGGCTGCCTCTGGAGCCAGCTTAAGGAACTGCTCTTCTTCACTTCAAGCAACCATCGATAGAAGCTTTGTGCATTATGATAATGGGGCAGTAAACCAAATCAGTCGAACAGACCATGAAATGCTTCATGAAGCAAAGATCAATTAATAAAAACATATAATTCAACAACGATACACTTACTAGATCATAAAATACCATACACCCATGCAGGGCATTTTTTAAACTAACTAAAAATAATAATTAAGACTCAATAAAATACCGACCAATGCAGAAAAACAGAAAAAGTAGCAATATCTTCAGAAATTTTGAAGCTGCTCCTAGAGTAGCGGAATACAAACAGATTGGCAGTAGAAAGTATAAACAAAAGAGAAAGTTTCTTGTTACCGGAAAACTATTCGAGAATCTTTCACCATCTGTGCTATCCATTCCCTCTGCATTCGACATTTGATTAGATGATCATGTGACTTTGTATACCTAAGTAAAGAATTTACTTTTCTACTACACAAATATCAAAACGCAACTGCAACATAATTTCAACGATCAATTACAGGCTGTGAGTCATAACAACATCAACACAAATTTATTTGCATATGTTGATGGTAACATTAAGATAATAACAGAACTTAACAATTGACGAAACTAGTACCATTCAGTAAATAGAATTAAACTCACATGTTCTCACAAATTTGAAATGCCAACTAATTTTGAAAAGGCCAACAACAACCATGCTTAGCTTGCAAATTTTTCAAAGCATGTTGTAAACACATAATACCATAATCTCTTAATAAATGCTGCTAACAAGTTTCTTTAATTTTTTTACAATTAATTCTCTTTTTCACAATTAAAACATTAATGAGACACGTACCAGTCAACCATATGAGGCACCTTCTGTTCGATAGTCATTTCAGGATTAATCTCAATGGCATAGTAGAATTCCTTGAGTTGGGCAACTGCAGTTCTGTAGTCTTCCGGTAACAGTGGACTCAATTCTAAGACCCCTGTACATAGTGATAAGTCACAACAAGTCTTCAGCATCCAGTTTAGAATCAGTGACAATCAATCAATCAAACAATCAATCAGTAAATCAATCAAACAATGTAATTGGATATAACACTCATCCAAGATACCATGGCTGAAAAGAACACCTTTTAGTGATAAGAAAGAGGTATGAGCAAAAAGGCAGAGGAATTCTTATAATATTCAAGATCAAACTTTTGTAGATTTTGGGAGTTACATTTATTGCTTCAAGCTATAAATCTATGACATCATAAACTACTAATTAGACAACATATTAATAACAAACAATATTAAAAATTACAACAGCAAGGAGAAAAAGTGTGAAAAAATATTATATTTGAGTGCAAAAATGACTAACAACACCAAACATGTTGTAATAATTAAGAATTCTAAATATGATTGTTTCAATAAGCAAATTACTACTGAAAGCACACGATAAATATTCATGCAATATCATAGAGCATCATTAATGGTTGAAAATAAGACAGAAAATCAGAAAGTGTTACTCACGATAAGATGTATCACAGGGCGAACCATCCTTGTCTTTGAACCTCGTCAGAGTCATGTCGAAATCAGAAATCACCTTTGCATCACAGACAAGACCGAAATTCACCATCTGGAATCTGGTTATAATTTTTTTGCCCATTATATGGAAAAAAACTTAAAACCAGATTCGAACAGAGGATTTGTCATGTTTATTTTTATTTTACTATTTCACAAGACATGTTTACTGTCAGTTTTACATATTCACAATAACAATTGTGTTGCATTCACTGTCATCTGGACTTCACTCAAGGAGTTTGAATTTGCAGCAGACACATAATTTAAACTCTCCGTTCAACGCATATCATACTGTGACTAATATATAATGTAGAAACACGTACTTTAAAACTCAGTCATAATTTATGTCAACCATATTATCAGTCATATATTAGAAAGTTGTAAATCAAGAACAGTATGTATTTAAAACGAAATCAACATTTCTGATAAGATGTGATTTACACAGCCATGAAGAAGCCTAGTGGCTCTAAGCACCATAAAATATTACTGCTAACTAAAAATACTCAGGTCAACAAAGTTTGCTTGCGCAGTAAGTACAAAGCATGCCTCAAGTTTTCAACTTAAATGGAACATGGACCAAACTCGTACTAATTACTAATTCAAGACCTAAAATTAACTTCAACAATGAATTCAGGATTGCATAAATAATTAATTAGATAAACAAATCAAAAACAATGATATCAAGAATCACAACTACATTGGGTAAAAGATCTGTACAACTATATTCATTCGATTGGTAAAATTACTAACTAAACTATATATATTGCAACATACTAGAAGTGAATATCTCAATAAGCAAATTACCAAATACACTTAACATATTGCACTTAAGGCTTGTATATCACATAATTGTAATAGTAAATGTAATTGTACTGGAACGCTTATATAGCGCCACTCGAGATTAGAGGCGCTCAAGTCACATAAGTCTCGTACTGTTCTATACCATTGTTGTTAAACCAACCTGAAGACGATCACTTGTGCCATTTATCAGATTTCTGATAATTCCTTCTGTTCGCTGTTTGTCTTTCATGTGAACAGTACCTTTACTTAGTTCGGTATTCATCTACGCAAACACAGAAGAAAAAACCCAGAACAATTCAGACACTCTTAAGATGTGTCCAGTGACACAAAAGAACCTCCTCCATATTGCATTTTCAACAAACCACTGATAAATTGAATAAGCAATTTAATGTGTAATCATGATTAACATCCTAAGATGCTGAGGTAACACCCGTCAGTCTTTCGGTTTTCTTCCTGGGTTCAAATCTTGATAAGAAATGTAAAACAAACAATCATCGGTGAACCACACAACCTGTAACTGGAATATCAATCACAGATTTGACCAACTTACTGTACACAAGGCACATGCAGACAACAAGTGAGCACTTATCTTACAATCAAGGCACATGCATTAGTCAAGAGGTTTGAGTGCTGGACTGTCTTTCGTATTATATCTACAATATCTATCAACAAGTGCTGACCATCTGTAAGATAAGGAGCGAGGGAGAGGACTGGCCACCAGCAAAGGCCAAGAAAATGAAGTTGCCAACACTACATACCCCTGGCTGCCACCTTGAGCTAGCTAACTGGACTTTCTTCTTCTTTGCCTCTTCTGCTTTGGGGGTAGAGGTGGGCAAAGAGTAATGAATAACACACTTGTCAGCAGAGCAGAGGAAGCAAGTTTTATCCCCACAATCCCCTGAGGTTGACTAATCATTCTATTGCTAGGCAGCGGCATTGGTTAAAACAAATGCATTGTGTGATGGACCCTTACATGGCTGCCATACAGTCAAATACGACTCCTGTAATAACTTATCATCATCCATTCATACTGTGCATGTAATTGTGGTCTGTTAATTTTAAATTAACACAGAGATATTAATCTATTACATTATTATCTTTCTTCAATCATAATACTGTCTTAACTTTCCAAAACATTTACATAGGTCAGAACAGGAGTTTAAAACAGGGTTTTGGTAATACCAAACAACAACAAAGACAATAACAACAAAGACAACAACAACAAAGACAACAACAACAAAGACAACAACAACAAAGACAACAACAACAAAGACAACAACAACAAAGACAACAGCAACAAAGACAAAAACAACAAAGACAACAACAACAAAGACAACAACAACAAAGACAACAACACCACTTGGTGCATCACACTCATAATGACCCACAACACAATAACCAGTAAAAATAAAATTCAAGGCAACCAGTGTAAATTGGTGCAGTTTATAAAAAAGAGAGCAACACTGGATTACTGTTACAAAAGTGCACAGAGAACAGAGATGGGTACGATTAGTTAATTACTAATCAATCAGAAAATTTTAGAATAAGTTAATTAAATTTGTTAATCGATTAGAATAAGCAAAACCTTTTAGCTAATCTATTCGAATTAGAATGAGTTGTCTGTCTAATCAATTAACGATAATCAATCAATTAACGATAATCAATCAATTAACGATAATCAATCAATTAACGATAATCAATCAATTAACGATAATCAATCAATTAACGATAAGACAAACTGTCCATCTCTACTTCCATGTAAATACAACACAAATGAAATTCTGAGTAGAACAATTACAGTTTTGATTAGCAATCCGAACAAACTGATAATGTAATATAATGTAATGTAATGTATTGAGCATTTGTAACGATAATGCTCCTCACAACAGTCGAAAGGTGCACTTAGAAGCAAGGCAATGGGCAAGATATATTTAACGTTACACAAATATGTTACTCATTTCAAGAAACTCGCTAATTTATGTGAAACTTGGAAAAATAGTCAGTAAAGAAAACATACCACAACTGTTTTCTTGATCAAACAGCTCCCTTGAAAAGGACCACAAATCGAACCTAGAATTCTGTTTGTAACGGGTTTAACTGCTGTGATCTTATTTATAACTTTCATTGTCTTTCCCTAAAAAGTAATCTTCACAATCCCTAACCGTTTCATGAACAGCAGTGCTCAGTCACATTTCTCATAGTACATAGATTTAGTTGGTAAAAAAACATCGAATACATCATTGCACATCAAAAATCTTGTATTAAGGTTTTTAATGACAGCTTTTGAGTTCTCCGAACATATGACTATAACCATAGAAACTCAATAAATGGCTTTCTCATTTTTAAAAACTTTGAAAAATGTAATTTTACAAATTGGCATGTTGCACAAAAGGTCTCATGTTTTTTACACTCACAAGTAATGCCTGGGACCACAGCTGACATATAATATATCATATCTATAAGTCTGCTGCCGTTGATCGTAATAAAATACTTCCGACTCGAACTGTGATTGACACAGGAGAATATTTATCAGACAATGCTGACACTAACGTTACAAAATTCTGCATAGAGGTGCATATTACGAAGATCATTATCTAGAAGTATATTATCTTCAACCACGGAATTTCTTATGATTTCGGCCGCAGAACCAACATGTTCGTTCATATTGCAGCCAAATTTTCGGCCGCAGAAGATTTGTCCAATCCAAAAAACAGCACGAAAAGATGCTGACGTAAAACAAAATAACAGAAAGCGATTATGCGATAGTAAATAATTTAATCCAGCGGTGTATATTATATGCATGACACGTACGATTTGTCATAGTTTGCACAATCATCGATTTTAACGAAAAATCTATCGAAAATGGAAATGTTGACATCGTAAATCAGTAGAAGGACAGCTGACATAATAAATTGAATTGGCTCACCGCGGAAGATGCTAAATATAATAATTTGCACTTGACAGAAACCGATTAGAGTTTACTTCATGGTATATCATAAAACGAAAGAAATTAAAACTTAGTAAAACGTTTACTGAGTTGATTCCTTTTGAAATACAATTATTAAGGAATCATCTGGACCTTGACCCAAGGACCAAAAATCAATAGGATTGGATAATTCGTATTAATAACACGTGTATGGTTGATCGCCTCTGAACTTCAGCGCCTCTTGCGATTAGATGGTATAACGACTCATTTGCAAAATAAATGCATTGTGTCTGATTAGGCTAAATCTTCGAAGAAAAAGCAACGAATAATCAAATCCTTCACTTGCTTCGAAGGACTTCAAAGCATGCATATTGAAGCGCCACAGTAAGGGAATGATGATTGGGTGGGCAATTAAATCGTCTGTGATTAGAATTGTCTTCACGCTTCAGCTGCTCTGATTCAATCATTTTGAGCGATTATGATCGTCACGGTAATTAACAGTGCGCGAAACTTCCTGTATTAACGAGTACTCGAGTACTAGGTAAGTTACTAGATCGAGTACTCGACTTCAAAATTACTCGTTAGCGGTAGCTCTATTCCATGGCCATTTGGCGCTGATTGGTGCTCTTGGTCATTGGGCCTAGCGGCGCAGTTTTGGGCGCGTGGTAATTGAATGTGAATGATACCGTAGACCAAATGGCCATGGAATAGAGCTACCGCTAACGAGTAATTTTGAAGTCGAGTACTCGATCGAGTAACTTACCTAGTACTCGAGTACTCGTTAATACCGGAAGTGCTTAATACAAGCTGCATGGCTTCTACTGATAGACTAAGTAGACCATAGCATACGTTATTTCTAAAGCTCTGGCGCACCAATAAAGCTAAATTTCCAATATAACGACTAACAAACTACTAAACAGTGTTCAGTGATTGCTCAGTGCTCACTATAATTTGGAATACTAGACCCGGAAATTGCAATTTTTCGGCCGGAAGTGGAAACAAGAAGAGTACTCGAGTAAAAATTGCTCGAATAACTTTTTGAATAGAGTACTCACGAGTACTCGGGTACTAACGGCAGCCCTACCATGGAGTAGATTAATGGATGAGCTGAGGATTATATAATAATTTGCATTTAAGTGATTTCACTTTGCGCTACTCCTCCTAACGCCGAGTAGTTCTTCTTTCGCTAAATGTCGGCGCTGATGAAATCGGATGTAGGCCTATTTTAGCCTTTATAGGTCTTGCGCAATTGACCGCCGACAGTTAAATTCGACTACCGTAAATCGTAATGACGAATCAGCATCCGTTCATACATTACCTGTAATCATACTTTGGTTTGTCTGTTTGAAAATTAAACGAAGATTATTTAATATATAAGTTTTATTAATACCCACATTCATCTGACATAATTATTTCACTTCGACCACATATTAGACTTTAAAATACAGATGGATTTGTAAAAGTCGTTATTCCTCTTCGTCGAAGTCAACAGAAGAATAGTCGTGATAAAAGCAGTTAATCATATTCTCAGTGATTGTCGCCATAAAATATGAAAAGATTTTAGGTCATGCAGTCCAGAGCGATTGTACAAGCCTATTCACATTGCGCTTTTAAAACGATGCTATCAGAAACAGTGCTGAGAATGATGTACGTAGTCTCGTGCATAGTGCCTTTTCAAGAGAAACTTGTCGGAGGCGCTTAATAAGAACAGTGTCTTAATGTATCGACTTCAGACACTAGATTTCCAATAGGCGCTGTGGTTGGGCACATTCTGCAGAGCGAGAGTGCTAAGTAGCCTACGTGTAGGGGCCCGTGTCCAATGCCAAAGCCTCAATATCTTACTGCCTCCTACAGCCAGACGAGTATTGTCTAGTAGTACCATACTTGTCACATAGATGTTTGGCCATTTGACTGCAGATCTACAAGACAGTGAACGCTCTAACGCGTCATCGTTACATTAGGTCTGGCCGTTTAAAAACCTTACTTTAAAGAATTTACGAGTTCCTCTGCGCACTCTTATACATAAGCAAGACCAGAGAGCTCAAAATGCAAAAAATTATCTTATGGAAGAGCACAGGAAATCGCAGCATAATACAGCTTAGGACTGTATTAACTATTCATATTAGAAGACCACACAACACAATGTCTAGCCAACGGTGACCAACTAGACACTCAAGCGTCACAAAAAATGCGTGTCTAATAGCTGATGCCGAAAGTTATGGGTAGTAGTTCTACGAACATCCATCAAAAATCGCCCCCTTGTGAATGTAGAAACTGATGTCAGTGTCTGTGTCTGGTAATGATGATGACGATGATGACGTGGGCGATGCTAATGTGACGTCAGACTTGTGTCGACTCCGGTGATTGACCGCGGCCACAAGTGCTGCCCCCTTTCCACTGCCATCATTTGCCAGAACGAGCTTAAACTACAATATAACGACAATAATAGAAAATATAGTAATAATGATGGCAGATCGTGCCAACAGCTAAAGACTGTATTTATTAAAAGTTACAAAAATATGTAATGTAGTAAATAATAATAATAGCAATAATAACAATAACAAATAATGATATTAATATTAATAAGTATAGTGATGATGATGATGATGATGATGATGATGAAGATGACGACGATGATGATGATAATTATAATAAATGATACTATTTCCTATATATACCTGTTTATGAGGTTCGATCAGCTGTGATATCTTCTTCTGCATTAGATCCTTGAAGTGCGGATGGAACCGATATAGGGAACCATCGACAGCCACTGTCACGTGATCAAGACGCAGACGATCAATGACCGACGCCACCGCTACATAAATTATTACGAAAAAGGCTTAATAAAGTTCGCCAAAGTCTCTGGTTCCCTTTAAGAAATGTTAAATAGTGCGCACCCTTTTTTCTGTAGGCCAATGTTAATTTTTATCATGTTCATCGATCTGTCATATACATTGGGTCCACATACGATTCACATTAGTCTCAATTGAGACTATTGCGAATCATATGTGGCTATCATTTTGCAAAACAAACAGAAGCTAGCGTATTGGTATTTTAAACGACAGATTACAATTTCAATATTTTCTCAGTGTAGCTCGAGTTGTTTTACTTTAGTTGAAGCTATTATACTGTAGTAGGTTGTTGAAGGGACGCTAACTAAATGCTCAGAATGAATGAATGAATAAATAAATAAATAAATAAATAAATAAATAAATAAATAAATAAATAAATAAATAAATAAATAAATAAATAAATAAATAAATAAATGAACGAATGAATGAATGAATGAACACGCCTGATATAAGACCTTAGCATTCGAGTTGTATTGGTTCACAGTCACTTTCTGCAGTGCACATTAAGCGTTAAAATAGTGTTTACGACCGAGCTATAACTCTGATGCTACTGTTCTGACCTGTTCCTGCCAGATAAGCAGCGCGCTGTGAGACTTGCCAGCAGATATGTTGTACGTAGCGACAATCGTCTCTGGTGAATCCATCGATGTTCAGTTCCTCAAGGACAATTCTTGTGTTCGTCAGAGGACCAAGAGGATCATCACTATACGAATAGTTAATAGCTCAAACTCATTACTACATTCAACTAAACCTTACCTACACCCCCAGCCTTATTATATATGATATGCATTCAGTCTAATAATATTATATTATTTTTATTATTATTATTATTATTACCATAATCATCGTTATTGCTACTATTATTAGTATTAGGGGCCTACTATAATAACAATTATTATTATTACAGCAATAATAGCAAGTAATAATATTTCTAATATTACTATCACTATTATCATCAACGATGTCGTCATCGTCATCGTCATCATATCACCACCACAATTAGCATCATCGTCGTCGTCGTCATCATCATCGTCATCATCATCATCAGCAGCAGCAGCAGCAGCCTCATCACCATCAATCACAATACAATATTTTGAATATTCACAACATCACACCGAAACGTGTAGCGTTACATTCAGTCTTACATAGCAATTCCGAATAAGCTCATGCGAGCGTGTGTCCGTCTAAAATCATGAACATTTACATAGCTCCTATAGGCTACTCATGGTGCTTGCCTTTCGATCTCAGAGATGTATTTGGTGTAGAATCGATTCCTCTCGAACATTTCGTCGGATGCTTTGCCTTCGAATAAGAGACCTTTGAGGGTCAATTCACAAATGACCAGACGAACCAACTCTCCCATGTACATCCCAGATATCATCTTCTCAAACCTAACCACATCGACGCACAATAACGCTACTATATCAGTAATAATATTTTAAACGTAACTAGTAACTTCTATAGCGCATTGTTTAAGGCACAATTAAAGCATTCCCGAGCTGTGAACAGATAGAACACCGGAGCAGAGAAAGCAAGTTCGATTCTAAGGTCGACTGTTCCTTCTTTCGCTAGGCAGTGGCGTTGGTTAAATCAAATGTATAACGTGCTAGCACCTTGCATGGCTGCCGACAGTTAAATTCAACTCCTGTAGCAATTTTTCCTCACCTGCTCGTATTTGGGGTATATATATATATATATATATATACTGTGATTTGTCAGTTTCAAATTAAACTAAGGTTTTATTATATTATTTATTTATTATTGTAAATAAATATAAAAGCTGTGCCTCTGTGACATGACTGCATGTGACATTTGTGGGTTTGCAGTTGTATACCCACTCCCACATTCCCTTGAAAACATAGTTTGTGGGCTACATGAACTACTATAAGCACTCAGATGAAAGTGAAGACTGTTGCTACTGAGTCCTGCATAGTAGACTTTAGCCATGATTTCAACTGACAGCGTTAACCATCTCGACATTGGCCTGATTTAAATTGGACTCAACGATGTTTATGAGTCTCTGCGAGTCAACTTATAAGGCCTTGACCTCAATTTCGACCCAGCTTTACTTGTTTGTTTCGAGTAGACGGAATACAAAGTTTACAAACCTTTGGTAAATAGTTAAACAAACAAGAGAGACACAGATTTCAGACATGAAGACAGAAGCATACAGATAAAGACAGAGGAAGGAAGGGAGGAAGAAAGACAAAAAGAAAGACAGAGACGCATGTTGACATGGACGAAATAGACACATGAAGACAGACACATATATGCGTATGTATGAATGTATCTGGCTATTTATATAGCGCCTTATAAGAACCTCTCTAGATATTTTAGATATTAATAGATGAGGAAATACGGACACAGGACAAGCAGACGGATGCAGAGAAGGAGAAAGAGAGAGCCAGACAGACAGACAAACAGACAGACAGACAGAGCGGGTAAGACAGATAGAACAAGCAGACATACACGAAATAGCCATAATGAGAGAGGCACATAGAGACACAGACACAGAGAGGCACATAGCGACACACACACAGACAGGAGAGGAGAGACAGATGTAGACAATATGACACGCAGACATACATGCATGAAAGTCAGACACAGTGATAGAGGCACATGGAGACTTAGAAAAAAAACAGACAGACCTAGATGAAAGAGATCGAGACGTATATACAGGCATACACAGAGACACACGAACGTATATAGAGTAAGACAACAAGACAAACATAAGATCAGGAACAGGCGTATAAATCCACATATATAGGAGGCCGACGAACAAGAATCTCATAAACTGAAAACAGACGAGAAAAACAAACGAAGATATTGTCAACGATAAGCCAGAATTTAGTCCACGCGTCATCTCTCAACAGACCAAAACTTAACACCAACACACCATCAAAATAATTACAAGCGTAATTGATGGTAAATGGATATTCCAGGGGGATGAGGTGAGGATGGGGACTGGCCACGGGTATAGGGTGAGGATGGAGGTAATTTTGTCCCCGTATCACTCCATAAGCAGAGCCAGCTGAGAGCCTTGAATGATGGCTGCCATTTTGGGAATCAAAGTTTCAACATCAATAATCTAAAACTGGTTCAATAAAACACAATTGGGGAAAGAATCAACGCTTCACATGATGATAAATGTACACATAATTCGGCCTACGTTTCAATAACGTGCAGAGCTGATCTAGATAATAATATATCATATTTTATTGCATTGAATAAACTATTGATTATACATGTAGTTTATTAATAGTAGTAAAATTATGTTGATGGATCATGTTTTTAGACACATCTTATATAGACATCCAAAAAGCACTAGAAATAGATTTAGTCCACAAAGAAAGGAATCTCACAAACTCATTGCTTACAATTGATGTCCAGGATTGATGGATTGAGCGTCCAGTTGTGAGTCAAAGGAGTTTCTGAAGAAGTCGAGCACACCGTTGTCCCCAAAAGCTCCCCACTCAGTGTTAATTATCACCTAGGAAACGCAACGTTATTAAATCTGCTAATCCTACGCTCGAGATGCCTACAGTGATGAAAGGCGAATTGGCGAGAATCAGCTTATTCACAGGCGTTCAGTTAAAACTAAATCTAGAGTCTAAATACAACCTGCAGTCTTTCAATATATCTCAAATCCACGTGCAAGCGCTTGAAATCCACGCATTTGGGCTGTGGCTCTGATTCGTTTTATATCAGAAGGGTCGTTGAGTAGAGACCCTCTATTCTCTTAGTCTATTGCGATTGCAATATGCTAGGCACACACATTTTGTTAAAATCTATGGAGCTCTCTGATAACGTAATGAACGATTCTGCAGAGTTTAACAGCCTTTCTGTTGTAATACACATTCATTGCATTGTAAGCGGTATGCGTATTGTTCATAGGTCCAATAAAGCGTTAGTATACATGTAGTACCATTGGTTCAGAATACCTGTTTGGGTTCATCCGTGTCTCCATCCCACAGTTCTACATTATCTATGTCTTCCATGTAGCAGCAATTGGTTCCCGTACCTAAATCACACAATTATTGGTTAAATGGTTCCCGTACCTAGATAAAAAAAATGGTATATGGTTCACATACCGACTTCATAGACCTAGATACAATTGGTTCCCACCCATTCATCCACCCATTCATCGATCCATCTACAAATCCATCAATCCATCCATCCATCCAATCATCCATCCACCCATCTATCTATTCATCTGTCCATCCGTCCATCTATCTGTTCATACATCCATCCATCCATCCATCCATCCATCCATCCATCAATCAATCCATGTATCTGATCATTCCGATGAGAATGTATGGTTACCAAGAATGACTCCAACGCGGCAGTATGTGTCTGTGTGAGCGGCTGTCATCAGCACTCCAACGTTATCGTTAAGGATGGCAGCGCACTGAATGTTCAAACCCTGTCGAAACAAATGTACCTTGTAACGGTTATAAGTGCCAAAACAGTAAGACAACCTTATCGTAGCGCATTTGGGAATGATTGCATAAATTAACATAATCTATCTGTCAATCAATCAATCAATCAATCAGTCAGCCAGCCAGTCAGTATGCATCCATCCGTCCGTCTGTCAGTCAGTCTGTCTGTCTGTCTGCCTACCTGTCGATCCATCGATCCATCCACCCACCCACCCATCCATCCATACATTCATCCATCCGCCCACCCACCCACCCACCCACCAACCAACCAACCAACCAACCCACCAATCCATCCACCCATCCATCCCTTCTCCCTCCATTGTTCCATCAATGGATAGATCTTTAGCCTATAGAACAACAGAACAATAGAGCTACTGCTGCGTACCCCTTTCCTGACAATGGCATCCTGTAGAAGCATGACAACATCCTCCTCCTCCACCCCACTGCATCTGAATCCCTTCGTCCATCGAACTAGTCTGGCCGACGCCAGGCCATCTTGGATGCAGGGAAAGGAGAAGGTGAATCCCATCGGAAGAGGTTCATCCGATGACAGCACCTCCTGCCTCAGACTCAACTCATCCAGGAATACGGAAATGCATTCGGCAATGTGATCGAACAGCTACACAAAACGTTGATACCATAATTCAATCAAATATTTGACATGTAATAGTTAATAAGGCCAATTAAAATTTTTTGATTTTTATTTAGCAATCATTCATTCATTACGAAGATTTATATAGCACCCCATTATGGTTACTAAGTAGCGCTACCGGCTCCAGCACGTGGTTGAAATTAACAGTTTTGAGGCGAGTATACGAAGAGCCATAATATAGTGGACCCTGTCGTCACCATAAATGTAGAACGTTATCAGGTCCGTAAGCAGCCTTCCAGAATGGAGTGTGGGAACCTGTCAACATACGTGGAAACCCGTTGGTTTGGTTCTACGCTTGTGCGTGGGACGCACAAGCGTAGAACCTTGTTTTATTTATTTAATTGGCGACTCGTATGGCTTACTATGTGTTGTTTTGCTAATTATTATTCTAACATACGTAACAATACATTGAAATGACAATTAATGTCTTGTGTAGCGCAGAGAGCGCCTCTGGGCAGATTTGCTGAAGAGGCGCTACATCAAGTTCATTGAAAATAAATAAATAAATAAATAAATTAACGTAAACAATTATGGGCAAATACACTATGAGTGGTGCGCGTCCGCAACTTTCACACCCCTTGCCTACAGGCCTTGTTAGGCCTAAAGGCTATATTTTCCATTTTAAATTTTCCATTTTAAATTTTCCATTTAATATTTTAAATATTTTAAACTGTAACCATTTAGTATTTGACATTTTCCATTTAATATTTGATATTTTCCATGGGGACCCTCTTTTGGAAATGTCCAGAGTCGCAGACTCGCAACTGTTCGTGATAGAACACATCAGGGAGACCACTATACCAGACTAAGTCCGAAAGAACAGCGGTAACACGTTCAACCAAACCGAAAGACTGAAGTCACATGAAAACCATTGAAGTGGCGATTAAGATGCATTTTATGTTCCTGTCTGGTTCCATGATCTTACCGCCGTTCCAGATCCGATCATGATCCTCGTCGGAATCAGATAAATTCTGCTGCTGACCTCTGGTGGTTTGTGACCTCTGAGGTGGACGAGAAGGACCCGGAAGTTGGTTCCGCCAAGGTCAAGGGCCAGGTAACGACCAGTCTCTATGAAACACCATCAGGATTACAGCATTCTCTCAAAAGAATAGTTACTATGCACGACTCTTACATGCTCATTAATAGTAACACTCGTGTTTTGCATAAAACTATTCCACACGTATGCTATGCAATGCTATACTAATCCACGTTATGCTATGCTATACCATGCTATGCTATGCTATACCATACTATAGTAAGCAATGCCATGTGACCATGTCATACTGTACAATGCTGTGCTTTGGTGTATAAGCTGCTATACAATTTATCATTTTCAAATTTTAGGTTCATTTACTCTATGCCGTGTATTTTGAATGCGACGAGAACGACAAACACGTACAGCGACGAAGACAAAGAGGAACACAACCAGTAAGACCTATTTGCGGGAGCACTGATATTTCAGCTTCAGCTGGCCGTCGAGCTCTTTTTTCTGCTCACTTTGGTGGCAAGCACCTCTTGCATGCAGCGCCGTGCCTTCTTAGTTGTTCGGCCTTTCAGCCTGGAACACAATCCGACTTACTACTTAGAGATGCGACTGTTGCCAAGGAGTAATGCGTCTTTGTTTTACAATTTGCATAAGACTAGTTTGAGTAGACTTCTGGCGCTATATAAATGTTAAAATTGACCCCCGGGTTTATGACCTTTAACTACTGACGGGGGTCGTTTAAAAATTACTTTCCACCACAACCCCTTTACCTCTGCTTCACCTAAGATTGAAGTAACACGATATCTCCAAGCGTCGTGAGGACTTTGGCCTGATTCTATCCTCGTCTCTCTGTCTCTGTTTCTCTGTCTGTCTCTGTCTGTCTCTGTCTCTGTTTCTCTGTCTGTCTCTCTGTCTCTGGCTCTGTCTCTGTTTCTCTGTCTCTCCCTCCTGATCAACTACTCCTTCTGCTCTTAATTTTTCTTCCATTTTCATCGCATTCCCCCTCTTGCCATCCTCCTCTACGCTGGTGAGGGTGCTCCTCCTCCTCCTCCACTTCTTCACCAACCATCATCTTCCTCTTCTTCCTCACCTTCATTCTTTCACACATTCCTCCAACTCCTCCTCTTATTTCTCCTACACTTCCTCCTCGTACTCGTCCTCCCCTTCTTTTGCTCCTCCTCTTACTACTCTCCTCTTTCTTCCACACCTGCCCCGTCCATAACTGCTCCTACCATTCCTCTGCATCATCTCTTCACCTGCCCTGGGTCTTCTACCCTCCCCCTGTTCTCCTACTCCTCCTCCCATTACTTTTTGCCCTCCTCCTCCTCCTCCTTCTCCTTTTCGTCCTTCTCCTCCTCTACGATCTGTTCTCTAGCTACTGATCTGTTCCAGCCATTGCGGTGTGCATCCGACGATTTTATGGCGCCACGCGTGTCCTACTTATGGCTGCCACTCTGTGCCCAGGGCCTGGGAACCAAAGTCAATCTGACCATCGCTCCTGAAACATTATAGGCCCATTAATGATATCATTTGTGGATCATGACCCCAGGCCTGTACTCTGGTCCTGTACCCTGCCACAGACATCCACAGGCATCGCAAGGCAAACGAGAATCCTCGCCTTGAGTGTGCTCGCAGTGGAGTCCCAAGCCTGGATAAAGGAGGAGGGTAACGATAATCGTATCTGTAATGACGGCATCGTCGTTTAAAAGCAGCTAAAACAACTGCTACTACAACCACCACCACTTCCTCACAACAACTAATACTTCCACTACTCCCACTACCATTTCAATGCATCGATTTTGCATGCAAGGTGTCATAGGAAATGCCAGAAGAGTTGCATGCTTGCATACACATGTATTATACGTCTACGTGTGTTTATAAATATACGCACATACATCATGATGATGACGACGACGACGATGATGATGGCGATGATGGCGATGATGATGATGATAATGACGATGACGATGGTGGTGGTGGTGGTGGTGATGGGGTGATGATGATGACGACGACGACGACAATCATGACGACGACGACGACGATGATGAAGATGGTGATGAAGAGAACCTGTTCCGTCTGGGAGGGACCGTACGTATGTTGGGTACATTTTCACTGTGGCCAATTGATTGGCGTCCCTTCTAAGTCCCTTGTTCATCTCTCGGCCGAGCAGTGGCTTTACCTCTTCATATATGTCGTCTCCCAGACGAAAGACTTTCGTCGTTGCATCGATCTGTGTTGCAACACAACAACCGTTGCACAGTTACTCCGTTGTCAGTCCTCTCCCCTACCTCTTCCCTTCTCCGTCTTCTCTTTTCTCTCCCTCACTGCCCTTTAGGAATTCAGTAAACCTTGCCAAATGCCTTGACAATTAAATGAAAGAGAAGAATGAAAGTAACTAGGGAGGTAGGGAGGAACGTTGGGAGGAAACTAACAAAGAAAGGGCAGTAGGTAGGAAAGCATGAAGGAAGGGAGGGAAGAAGGGGACAAGAAAGGGTCGGAAGGGGCACTAGAATGGGAGGAAACTCAGGGAAAGAAGGAAGGAAGGAGGGAGAAAAGTAGGAAGGATGGGAGGAATGGAACCAGCAAGAAAGGGAAGGACGGAGGAAAGTAGGAAGGAAGGGAGGGAACGAGACAAGGAGAATGGGAGGAAAGTAGGATGGGAGGGACGGATGAAGAAACGGAGGGAGGAGAAAAGGGAGGGAGGGAGGGAAAGAAAACTCATGTCAATCACATAACACGTGACTTATCTCTTAACATAATAAAATGGTTATAACCGACGGGCAATCATCTAGTACCGGTATAGCAATGGCAGCAGAGGGACTATCTGCACTCCATACAGCGTCTTCAAATACATTACAACGACGCCGGTTACTATACTTATATATCATGCTTGGTAGAGTTGGTGCTATTGTTCAATGTATCGGCGATTTACCTGTTGAAGCGTTTGTAGATAGAGGTCGGTAGTGGTTTCCGGAAGTATCTGGATGTCGCTCAGGATCCTCTCTTCCGTCAGCGATTCCTCTTTATCCTCTTTCAGGCTTCGATCCTCCGCCACTCCAGTCTCCAGTATTCCTTTCTCCTCCTTCTCCTCTTCCTCGTCCTCATCGTCCTCATCTTCGAAGAAACTGTAATTCGACGCGGCAGAGAACTTCCGACTAGTCGGAATATTCACCCGCGAGATTCGTCTTCTTCCGGCGGAAGTGACGTCGCCGCCATAGTCGTCATTCTCCTCCTCTTCCGGTTCGTACCGAAAATAGAACAGCGACGACGGTATCCGTTTCATCCCGGCGCCATCAAACAGCGCCGGCGCGTCTTTGATCTCGCCGGCTGCCTGGGCTTCCACTTTGCTGCGGCGCCGACCGAGCAGCCTTCGGTTGCTGTTGACAACGGACACGGCAGTGTAGGGATAGGAGGGAAGCTGCTCGAGGGTGGGTCCACCCTGCGCCAGAGAACCCTCGTCTTCGTCTTCCAATTCGCTGGAGTTGGAACCACCGGAGGATGAACTCGTCATGTAGGCTGAGTCGTCCCCAGTTGACTTGTGCGGTCTCGATCGCGTCTTGTCTCCCAGACGGACCGTCGTTATACAAGCACTTCCGTCCTGGTCTTGTCTGAGCTCTTGCCTGGAGACAAGAGGATCGTGACCGTCTAGCTCCTCGGCGATGCCTCCCATCACCAAGGGACGACCGCTGAAACTGGCCGACTTCCGTCCCTTGCCGGCCTTCCTCGGACTAGCAGTCGCAGCCGATGAGGCCATAATATCTCTGCTTCCGTACCCGATATGAGTGTAGGCCTACCTGATGTATGAATATGTAGGTGATGTGGATGCGGGTACTGCTGCTGGTGACGACACGACCACTTGATGATGTTGCTGCTACTGATGCTCACTTTAAGACGATGTGGAGTAGGTTGATGTTGACGGTGAGATGTTGCGCTTCTTTCGGAGAAATGGCACCGTCCTTTGTACCTTTGTCTGATTTATTTGCCTTCGACTCGAACTAGGTCAACTGACATTTCCAAGTCCGCCGCTTTAACTCATGTCTAGTCATGTCCAGAACTTTTGTGGCTAGGATGACCACAGGTAGAACTTGGTAAAACGTCATCCTTCTGAACATCGATTGCCATTATTGATACTGTTATTGTTCCTCTTATTATATTGTTATTATTACTATTATTATAGTCATATAATAGCAGTGGTAGTGGAAGTAGCAATAATAGCAGTAGTATTCGTATTATTTTTCGCCCTGAGTTACTTCGATCATTCTCCCAGAGCTTTAATTATAAGATTGTACTTTTGCAATATAAGATAGTATCGAGTGAAATGCACGCACGGCTACAACAAATTATGTGCCTTGAGTCTGTCTGTCTGTCTGTCTGTCTGTCTGTCTGTCTGCCCGTTTGTGTGTCTGTCTGTGCTTCAGTCAATCTCGTATGTTTAGGCCACATAATTTTCTGCATCACCCACTACTTCTGCGTTAGAATATCAACTGGGCTTACTGGATCCGAGCCAATGGCAGTTAAATATTATTACCCACGTACGTACCAACCCACAAACCAACCCATACAGAGTAAGCCTATGAACTATAACCCTGTTAATCATCTCGTGCACCCCTTCCATTCTACCCTTTCAGCAGGCCGTCATACGGTTTCTTCGCCCCAATTAAAGGTGACATTTAATATATTCGGGAGTGTAGCTATCAATGTGTCTTAGGATCTGGACTTCAGAACACTTTGCTTAGCGTATTGAGCGTGTGTTTGGAATACGTGAGTCGCTTTTGAAATCTTGCTCGGATCACGACCCGAGCGCCCCGATGAAACCTTAGGAACGCATGCAAGTATAATTACGCCTCTGAGATTGTGCGCCTATAGGTAAACGCGCCACTGAGAGTAAGTTGCTCCAAAGACTTAGGGGGATAGACTCCTCTGTGTGTAGGCCCTTTTTACAATCAGACCTGCTGCTACTGGGGCGCCTCCTACATTAAGAAAACACACATACGTGTAGACGGACATGTGGTTATATATGTATATATATATATATATATATATATATATATATATATATATATATATATATATATATATGCCCAGGGCCCGCTGCGGGACATCCACATAGGGGTCCGGAGACAAGTGTCTTCAATTTCACGTACGGCGATAATCTTTTAGTCTTAGGGGCAATAACTTGCCTTTTTTGACACTTTAGACCGGAGTTTGCCTCCATGACAGAGGGGAATTGACGCCTCTGTATGTGCTATTTAATATTCAATGGCACTACTGATGAACCAGTGGAGGAAATTTATGTCAAGGTCAAGGACGAAATGGAGAGCGACCCTTAGGCCCAAATAAGCCAACTCAGAAGTAAGACAGCGTGAGTTAAGACACTGGAGGAGCGAAATTTGTGTACGAATGTATGCATGATTGTGTTTATGCATACATACATATTGTCATAAGCTAGGTCTAAGTGATTTTAGGATCCCTTAGATTTTACAATAACAAAGGTGTATTTTGAAAGAAAGACATATTAAACACACAGAGTAACAAAGAGTACACCCTGAAACGTAGGTCTATCATATTGAGGCAGGGCTACAAACATGTTGGTTTTTTGTTTTCTAAAAAAGGCAATTTTTTGTTTTTTTTAAATATAATTTTTTTAATTTACTAATATTACTATTATATTACTAATTGTGCGTTATTCAGTCGGAAATCAAGCTAAAGTAATTATGTAAACAAGTTGAAGCTCTTTTTCATGCTGTGTTTGATGCTTTTTGTAACAAAACTGTTGTGACAAAAATCCAAAGGAACTTTTGATTTTGTTTAAATCTTGGTTTTTTGCACCCCTGCATTAACGTGAGTCCAGACGCATGCAGCATACACTACAAGAACTCAGTCTCAGTCTGTCAGATAGTTACAGATACGCGGAACTGAGAGCAAAATACAAGCTACTTGACAAACTTGACTTAAAATAATACGACGGAACTGGAATCTCGCAAAACTGGACACAACTAAGGGAATTCAAATACCCAATACTTATACCACAGTTCCAGCCACACAAAAAACCATCGACTGGATCGGACTGGTTGGCTATCTTCTAAATGGCCGTCGTAGCAATAACCTTAGCTAAAAATTAAATCGAGACAGAGAGTGAGAAGTTACAAGGACCGAATTTATATTGTCCAAGCCCATCCAACTTTAACATTCCAATCCCTATCTATCGAGATTAAATCATTAAATACATGTAGTTCAGTTAGATATATCTAAAATGTTCAATCAGTAAGAAGTATCAGTCTAAATAAACATGCATACATGTATCAGTATCCATGTATGAAACTATAACTGAATGTACAGGGTGACACACAAATTTGTTGACCATTTCAGACTTAAATATCTCTGTCAAAGTGATTCGATCAGATCTTGAAAATACAATATTCTGCCAGCATGCATATCTCATATTATAATACTATCTTCTATTGCATAAATGTCGTACATGGTATAATTGGCTTCGTGAATTAGGAAGCATGTGATTTAGGTTTTAAAATGCAACATGGCTACACTTAATTCAATTCAATGAATTGTTTTCATTGTTTCTAACACATGAGACGTAAACATCATATCTGATACTTAGGCTACATACTGCTCGGCCCAAACAACACCCAGAGATGGCAGGGCGTCAACGTCATCAAAGGTCAAGAAGGTGCCAGAAAACGATTCTGTTATGACTTCACGCAGAGGACAAATACGATAGCTCCTGATTTTATGATCCCATATCTAAAATTCCTTGTACATGCAATAGCAAACTTAGAAAAGTATCTATAATATTAGTGGTATAAAAATGCTTTCTGCCTATATCAGTCAACACCCTGTGCATTAGACACCGGTGATATAGAAGTCACTAATTAAACAATACTAACAGCAATATATAGCCATTAATTTTTGTCTAATCAATAAATGTTTTACTCAACAATGGGATTGTGTTTTATTTCCTTTAGATTCCGAGCGCTCAAACCATCTCGACGTCTGTAGTACGCTGGACAAAGACTAAATTCTAGTCTGCATCAAATTCAACAACAAGATGGCTTCACCAACCCGAATCCACCATCTGGAAATTCCCGACAGCCGAAGCCGAACCCAGAGGACTGGACTCAATGAAGGACTTGACTGCTCAACATCAAATGTAGACATGCAAGCAGAAGAACACACGATAAAGCACATTTTTAGTAATCTTTAGTAACATAATGACTATTTTATAGATCTGAACAAGGAGATTTTTTAACACAGTAGGCTTAAATGTATGCTGCGCTGTCAGAGGAAACGGTACCAAGGTTATGCTTTCTATCTGGATTTTAGGCTGCACATATCTTCCTTGATTAAATTAAATTTCTGGAAACCTGCACATCTTCCTGGATTGAGTTAAATCTAACAGGATTCACTCTTAATCTAAGCGGGTTGACATGAAAACTAACCAAATTAACTGTAAATGCAGTGGCGTAACTACCGTGGTAGCAGCTACAGCCGTGCTGCGGGGCCCGGCCGTTTTGGGGGGGGGGGGGGCGGCCCGACCAAGAAAAACAAAAATTATGAGCAGTTGAGCACAGGCAGTCAGTCAGTCAGAAGGACGTGATGCGATGCGATAAATTTCTAGTTACGAAGTTAACATTATGGACATTACAAACGAATAGATGTCGCCAAAAATTCGATTACTGTCTTAGCTGTACTTCATAATATATTATGAATACGTTATTACTATACTTCCTGTTTTGTGACGTAATATGAGGTCAATTGTTTATTTTAATGTGCAGTAAAAAGCTTAAGTAACGTTTGAATCTAGAAGCTAAAAATTTAGTTTTAATTATAATATTTGGAAATAATTTTAAATTTCAAGATATTAACAAAATATAAAGCAGCCCAAAATGTCATATCAACACACAAGTGGAGCAACAAAACGTAAAAAAAGCGTGAGGAGATGTTAAGTTTAAGGAAACTACAAAAAATAGATCATTTTTGTAATCCAGCACCTAAGCAAAGTCAATCTGCCTCTGCCGAGTTGAAAAGTCGACCGAGTCAAGATGGTTGTAACGTAGCAGGTAGAACGCCAGACACTAGCTGCGTTAATGAAGGAAATGTTGAAACTTAGCCATCGATTTCGGAAGGATGTAGTACTAGTTCTACTGTTACTAATTCAGTCGAAGCGTTTGATCCAAACACTATCGAAGCTAAAAATGTTGAAACTGCAAACAAATTGGATGTTATTCCAGTCGAAACTGAAGACATCAGCAACATAGTGATTTTAGGTCAATTCCCAACGGACAGAGCAAACTATTCTGTTAATGTAAGTGACAATAGCATCAAACGGTTTGTCGTGGAACATGGACCATGCCAGCCCAAAGGTCCTTTTCCTAGGGATCCGAACCAAAACAACAGGAGCTTTTCAGAAAAGTATTATGAGAGGACAACTAAAGCTGGTTTGAAATTACCAGTTACTTGGTTGTGTTATTCACAGAAACTTGATTCTGTGTATTGTGAGCCATGTTGGCTTTTTGGTGATCGTACAAAACTTGGAAATGAACCTCTGCATGGGCGAAAAGAATTCGTAAATGGAAATCGTTAACAAGTAAAATTCGTATGCATGAAGATTCAGATGGGCATGCTGAAGCTTGTGTGGTTTTTGATCACTGGAGGCTTCATAAAACTATTGATGAAGAAAACGAGAATCAAGTGTTAAAAGAAAGGAACTTTTGGAGGCAAATTGTACATCGTGTTGTGAACGTCACTCTTACTTTAACGACGTGCGGACTCGCTTTCAGAGGCCATAGGGAAAAGTTGGGAAATGTGAATTCTGGAAATTTTTTATCAGTCATTGAACTTTTGGCGGCATATGACCCAGTGTTGAAAGAACTTATTGAACGACCTGGTGGAACAACCAAATATTTAAGCCCTACAGTGCAGAATGAAGTAATAGAGATACTTTCTACTCATTTGCAAAATGCTTTAATAGATCTGATAAAGCAGGCTCCTTTTTTACAGTCATCATAGACACCACTCAAGATATTTCCAAAGTTGATCAAATGAGTGAAGTATTTCGTTATGTGACGATAGAGACTGACCCTGAAACTGCAAAACGAACCCACATTCAGATCAATGAAAGTTTTCTAGGCTTCCGTTCGATTCATGATCAAAGTGCTGCAGGAATTGAAGGCGAAATTTTAAAGTGCATAAAAGATAAAGGGTTGGATCTGTTGAAATGCAGGGGCCAAGGCTATGACGGTGCTGCCACAATGAGTGGTGTCTACTCTGGAGTCCAATCACGTATTTTTGAAATGCCAAACGCTTTATACGTTCATTGTGTTGCACATAATCTGAACTTGGTTCTGAATGATGCAGTTTCTCAAGTACACGAAGTATCACAATTTTTTGATGTTATTCAGCGGATTTACACGTTCTTCGGTTTCAGCATCAAACGATGGGACATTCTGTCATCGTTTACAACTGAGTCGAATATCAAACTCAAGGCATTGTGCCCAACAAGATGGTCGTCCAGTGAAGAGTGCATGGTAGCAGTACGCTATCGTTATGTAGATATATTGAAAGCATTAATAAATATAAATCTGGTCGAGAAAAAAAGATATAATTGCTGAAGCACTCGGACTTCAAAGGAAATTAGAATCGTTTGAATTTGTTTTTCTTCTGGTTGTGCTCACAAAAATGTTTGAAAGTGTGAATACTGTTTCAAAAATGCTACAGACTGATACGATTGACTTAATGAGTGCTCCAAATCTGCTTAAAAATTTGTTTGAACTCAAGTCAGCATTCAGGAACAATTCAAATGAATACAATATTGCCAAGGAAACGGCAGTCTCTCTTGCCCAACAATGGGGTGTAGAGACCAATTTTGGAAAAGGTAAACGAATCCCAAAAGCAAAGAAGCAGTTTGATGATCTATGCGATGATAGCCGACTCACTGATCTAGAAATGCGATTCAAAGTAAATGTAGTTTACCGCACTCTTGACATTCTCATCAATCAGGTTCATCGGTTCAGAGGAATGCAGGTTGTGGTAGATACATTTGGCATACTGTACCCCGTGAATTGACTGCCGCCACCGATGATCAACTATTCACAAAGGCGACAAAGTTACAACAACAGTATTCAAATGACATAGCACCATCGTTCTTCGAGCAGCTAAAAAGCTTTAGAATGGTTCTCAAACAAGAAATTAAGAAAATAAACACAATCAAAGAGTTGAGTCATCTTTTGATAATCGAAAATAGTTCTCTTGTTACATCACTCCCAGATGTCTGCAATGCATATCTTCTCTTCCTCACTTTACCAGTAACTGTGGCAACAGCAGAGAGGTCGTTCTCCAAGCTTAAGCTCATCAAAAACTATTTGCGTTGTACTATGTTGCAAGATAGACTATCTGGATTAGCCATTCTCAGCATAGAAAACGAAAACGCAAAGAAAATGGACGTTGATGAACTTGTTAACATTTTTGCAGAGAAGAAGTGCCGCAGAAAGAAATTCTGAACATACTGTAGAGTGTAGAGGCATGTCTTTAAACTATAAAATGGATTTAATTAAAGTGATGTTAAACATGTTATGACAATCAGGTTTACAGCGCGGTTTACTGGTTTAGTTTCTTTAAATAACTGTTGGAGTGGGGGCCCGTATATAAAGTTGCTGTGGGCCCGTGGTGAGATAGCTACGCCACTGTGTGAATGTGAACTGTTTAAAGTACATAACTGGTCCTCGCTTTGATTGGAGAGACATTTTGAAGATTGGAACGAAACACGTGGAGCAGAGATTGACTAGCTGACTAGTGAGAGATCGGCTGGCAGCATGGCAAAGAACCAGCGTTAGTTTAAAGAGCATGCGCAGATGGCGTGTTTGAACAGGGTTCCAGCCTCTGTTCGGTAGAAGCCGTGACCACGTTGTCTGTCTTTCGAATTGCCTCGCTACTTTCAATAGAAAAATGTCGTTCGGCGATCTGAAAACTGCTTCTGGCCTTAAGGGTCTGAACGACTATTTGCAAGATAAATCGTACATTGAAGGGTATGCAGGATTTTAAGCCGATCTACATCAAATTACGAAATGATCACGCCCTTGTTCTTTTGTCCATGGATTATATGGCGCTGTCTTATGGTGCTAGGTTTTCTTTTTACATCTCCGTGTTTCACGAAATATTCCAATGCAAAGATTAAAGCACTAGTGTTAGATTTATAGTTTACCACTTGTGAAAACAAATAGTCGTTTGGCTTTATCCTTCTCAAGTATGATTAAATGATTCGTGAGCAATCGTACAGTTTACTTAAAATATATGCGAAACAGACAGACAGACGTAGTTTCCAAATTCAACGGGTTATTTTAATTTCAAGCAATATAATTGATATTCATGAATTCATTCTGAGTACTTGTATAAGCACACCTTCAAGCAGCTTGCTCAAGAGTACTCCCGGCTCACAGTTAAACTAATCAGCCATATGAGTGATTTTCAAAGCCCTGTTTGATTGACGTGACATAGTCCGTGTGCTTCAAGTTTTTCCCCGCAAAGTCAGATTGGTGAGAGCGGTCGACCCGTAGCGCTCTAAAGTGTGCTGAGTGAGTGGGTTCGATCCTCGTCCGAGATGTCACTGTGTAGGGACCTTGAGCAAGTCCTTAGTGCACAATTGCTCTGCATTACAACTGCAGTTGTGTCGTCGAGGCATGTGCACTTCTAAGCAAAAAATGCTGGAAGAAGGGCAATATCAAATTTCAGTTGCAGAGGATTTTTGATGACGTCGTTTCATTGTTGAAGTTTGTAGTTAATTACATGGCTTGTTCTTTAGTCTGTTTGCTAGAGTCCTTGTACGTGATGCTTACAAGAATCCTTGTGTTTGTGCTAACCATGAATTTGGCATTATGGAAAATGAAAGGAAAAAATATGGAAAATGTATTTATGGCCATCACTGGAGCTGGTCATTTACTAGAGATGTCTGTTGATTTTTGTAGATATCAGCCAAGTCAGGCAGATACTGCCGTGTTTGGGAAGCTCGCTGGTCTTCCAGGAAATGACTATATCAATGTGCTCAGATGGTACAACCACATCAACTCGTACGGAGCTGAGAAAGCCAGGTATAACAAGTTCTTTAAATACAGCCTTTTGTTTCTCCTTTGGAAGTCCTTAATAAGCTAACAGTTGACCTGATCTTACCTCACACTAAGCCAAATCATACCAGACTAGACATTGTCTTCGCATTATTTGCCGTTGTAGAAAAAAAGACAAGATGCTCTATTTAGACTACTCATTGTTTAACAGGTTGACCGCTGGGGACGTGTATGTACATCCCGTATTGCATGTATTTGCATACAAATCTCCGTGGTCAAAGTGTATATGAACTATCTAAACATAAACTATTATGTAGTCATTGTTCAAAAAATAATTTATTGGTAACTGCTGAAATTGTTATAGAACTACGTGTATTTATTTGCTTATTAATTTCATTCAGTCATATCTACAATTGTTATTTCTAAGGAGTTCTCTACTTAGTTAAGTAATTAGGGCTGTTGTTTTAAAATAGTTTTCCTGGTCAGAAGTCTTCAGAAGTGCTGAATGGACCACCACCTGCAAAGAAGGAGGAAAAGGAAGAGGATGATGATGATTTCGATCCATTCAAATCTGATGAGGAGGATGATGCGGAGGCTGAGAGAATTAAGCAGGAACGCCTGGCTGCATACGAGGCCAAGAAATCCAAGAGTATGGAAACTTTTTGGCATTCTTAAACAGTTATAATGAGGTCATTCATATTATAGCACGAATGCTTGTGTGACGCTTTTTGTTACGTGGTTGATATGAAATTTTGATCTGGAGCGTAAACTGTAATTTTGAAAATCTCAAAGCTTTGATTCCCCCGAAGTCATTGGAGCAACTTTCCCATCTCTCCTTCTCTTTATCTAGCTTCCATCTAATTTTTAAACTACCCATATTGAGTTGAGTTCTCTAAAATAATTTACCCCACCCTATTTCTTAGATTCAGCATTTATTCCAAGGTTTGTGCATAGTATCAAGAAGCGCCTGGTGGTGCTTTATAAATGCACAATGATAATCTTGAATCGTCATTGGTGATGTTGGAAGCCTCTGATATAGAAAATGTGATGAATATTATATTAGTGATGAATATTATATTAGTTTAATTATCAGTTTTGTTTTGTGTCTTCCTTCTTTTTAAAGTGTGTGCATATCTATGCATTTTCAGAGACTGCCATTATTGCAAAGAGTAACATTATACTCGACGTCAAGCCATGGGATGACGAAACGGACATGGCTGAGGTGGAAAAGGCCGTCCGAACCATTGAGACCGATGGTCTCCTCTGGGGAGTGTGTAAGTTACCTTTCCTATGTGCATATTTTTCATTTATGTATTCTATGAGAATTTCTAGAGTGCAATTTGAGTGCCTCTCAAGTGCACTCAGCAAGTAGATATCAAACATCTGAAAAAGTGTCTTTAACATTCTATAAGAATCATTTTAGTCACATGTAGCAGAGGATTGGAGGAACGGCATAGAATGAAGAGAATGCCGCAAAGCACTGACTTATATTGCTCCTTTTGTATTTGTTTTTAATGTGTTGACTGCATTGGTGTAGAACGTTTAACATCTCTGTGGGCCTACACTTATCTGTTAATTGACTTTTCACAGCAGTCTTTAAAGCACTTTGACTGTGTAACTAGCCACAGTGATTGTCATTCATCACGATACTTTGTGGATCACAAAGTCAGCATAGTGCATGTAATAGTTTGTCTTTTATTTATTATATCTATTTGTTTTAATTACAGTTTTAACAAAACTGCTTTGGAATTGTTTATTGAATTGGATTTCTACAACTGTTGGTGTGTATTTTTACTTTGTCCAGCTAAACTCGTGCCACTGGCCTACGGTATTAAAAAACTACAAATAACCTGTGTAGTTGAAGATGACAAGGTATCTACACATGACCCTTCTGTTTTCTTTGTACTGCATTTATAGAAATTTACACATTTTGCATTTAATCAAAGGATAATTTTATCCTTATAATTTTGATCTAGAGTTTCAATCAAGATTGCCATAAAAGAAAGTCCTACTGTTTCAAGTGAGATGTGAGTGAGGGCCTAATTTCGTTGTCATTGGGTCCAAGCCAGCTTATGGCAAATTGCAGTCCTGAATGCAAAGCAAGTAGAAGCATTTACCATTTACATCTAAGCTGTTGTGTTTGCTAAAAGTCAGTATTTTCTGACTGCAGCCATTCTCTAAAGCTTGGCCAAAGTTAGGTTGTGGCATCAATCTGGCTGGCTTAGACTTGCTATTGTTTTATCATAAAATTGATTTGTTCGAAATGATGCCCAAAGTGAACACTTGAAAAAATCTAATATTTTTGTGTACAATAACTGTTTGGCATCTGATGAAGATTATGTACTAAGGTTATGTACAGATTGTTTACTTCACGTGAAGCGTTCAGTGAGAGATCTATGTATAGGTAGAAGCAAATATCTTCATTGTTTAAGACATTGCTATTATTTATTTATTTATTACCGAAATTTGATACCGCCCTTCTTCCAACATTTTTGGCTCAGAAATGCACACTCACACCTCGATGGCACAATTGCAGTCGTACTGCAGAGCAAATGTGTGCAAAGGACTTGCTAAAGGTCCCTACACAGTGACTGACGCCTCAGACGAGGGTCGAATCCGCTCGCTCAGCGCACACTTAATGTTATGGGCTGACCGCTTTAACCGATCGGCCACTGTAGAGCCTTTGACATGTTTGTGTGCATCGATTTTCAGGATTGTTTATGTAATGTTTGTATTATTGGATGTTTGTGTGTTTCATTTATCTTGATATTTATTCCATCATTAATTTACCTAAATGTTTGTTTAACTTTTCAGGTTGGAACCGATTTCCTTGAGGAAGAAATTACAAAATTTGAGGATCTAGTTCAGTCTGTTGACATCGCTGCCTTCAACAAGATCTAGACATGATTTCAAAAGATGCAGAGCTCCTATGTTGGGATTCAAATTTTGGTTTTTAAGCAAATGGATTAAGCTTACCTTGTGACACATTAAATGGAAATAATAGGTGTTGAAAGAAAATAAAACCTGAATGCAGACATTTGAAATTTGGTAGAAAAAGGTATAACTGTCTGAAAATGTGTAGGGTCACTGTGGTGCTTGTGTGTTTAGACTGCAATAAATGAATTGTGTTATTTAGAGTTGCTAGTTTTTATTGAGAAGGGGCTAGTTTGAATGAATGAGTTTAAACTCCATGGTTCATACTTATCACTTGATGCCAAATGCTATTAAAATGCAAAACAAATCCCAATGAGTACCTGCCCTAAATAATGTTAGGGATATTTATTAAGGAAGTTGGCATAACATTTATATTCACCCTTTGTTGGCATTGAATTTTTGCATTTCTATCCTCCCAATCCTTAAGTAGCGTATCATTACTTCTGCAGCGATGTAGTCTGTACGCTGATGCAATGCTAAAATGTAGATTAAGATGCAGCATTATTATTGAAAGACTATAAACTCTCTGTTGTGCAATGGATGTTTGCTTTGGATAAGGGTTTCTTCTGATTAATGCATTGAAATTTGAGTTCTTTAAGAGTTGAGACCAGCTTACAGTGGAAAGCCCAATGAATAAAGAATAGAAGAGGGCAGATCATTTTCGGTGATTAGTAAAGAAGGTGGAGGTTCGGAAATATTACGAAATTCTGGATGTGTTTTATAATATGGATGGCTCATTTGGAGAATTTTATATCTGTAGTGATTGGGGGTCGAGAAAAAACTACAGGAGTTTTATTGTTTGGTGAAGGTCTGTGGACTAGGAGTATTGTAGGCAGATTGACTCTGAGATTTTCAGCCAATGTAGTGATTTAGGGATTATCCTTAGGGATTATCCTTAGGCAATCTGGTGACGACTCTGGATAGTGATATATATATACCTTGTCCCTCCCCACATTTGAATGACCCCGTCCTTGCCCTCTTCATATGTCCTTAGACCGTAGTAAATTGATGTTAATGTCAAAGTTCACTTGTGTAAATTGATTACTATAATTTTGCAATGCTCGATTAGTACCGGCGCGCGTCTTTACGATTCCCACACTAGTACAAGGATTCATTACTATTCATGAACCCGATACGGTAAAATATGTTTAATATGCATGAAATCACCTCGTCCAGATAATTATGCATATTCATTAGGTTGGCGTAACATTCAGCACCATTGTGTCGCGTTACATGCAGCTTCCATTTAAACGCGATTTTCTTGATCACATCCAGCTTCCATTTAAACAATTCTTTTCATCAATCCAACTTCCATGCATTTAAACATAATTCTTTTCATCACATCCAGCTTCTATATATGTTTGCTTCTTTTCATCACATCCAGCTTCTACTTCGACATGATTATTTTCACCAATCCGGCTTCTGCTAAGCCTAAGTTATGGGACAGTGGTCTGAATTTAAGACGATAAAACGATATATTATCCAAGTTCCTATGCATGCTACCTTCAAATGTTGCATGTTTGAATCGCTTTCCAAAGCGGTATCTCAAACTTCAAAATCTAAAGTTTTAAGTAGGCCTATGTGACTATGTCATTATTTACGTTTAATGTTATGCATTGTCAACGATTATTGAGCCAGATATAGATGGCGTCACGTGGCCAGTTATTCTAAGACCATAGCATATGAATATGCATGTATATTTGCGACTGAAATATATCAATATTAATGATATCCTTGTACAACAGTGGGAATCATGAAGACGCTACCAGCGCACATTTGTGATCGTCCGTTCAATATGGACGCATTAGCATTAGCGTGTCCAGAAAAAAACCAATAATATTCCAGATGCCTTTTACAAGGAAACCAAATGGCCGCGCTTATTATTTAAGTCATCATGTAGAAACCTCTACGCTATGCGTTATCCGTTCTGAAGATCAGAGGTCAAGTGTTGAGGATGTTTACTTCCGTTCTGACTTAAGGCCGGTGTTTACGATTAATACAACAGTTCGGGGTTAAAGGGCATGACTAGCACAAAAGGGCCTCGAGAGCTGGTATAGTCTTTATATGCAGTAGTTCACTTGACTTCTGCTTGCATTCAGACTAAAACCAGTGATACCGATTCTTGCATCGCAGCATCGTAACTCATAGCAGGGGTCAAGTGTTGAGAATGTTTAAGACCGGGGTTTACAATTAAGTAGTTGAGCCTGTTTAACAGATCGAGGTTGAAGGGCACGAACCTCGAGAGCTGGTCTAGTCCTAATATTCAGTAGTTGATTCGAATTCTACCTACATTCAGACTAAAACTGGTGATATTAATTATTGCATTTTAATTCCTTACATCTGTTTCGCCACAATGGCCACGACTGAATTGGGAGCAGCAGTTCTGGCTCAGGCTCTCAAAACGCAGGTACTTAAACGTGTTTCACTTTATTTATTGTTTCTAAATCGCATTGTAATCTGCGGACGGTAGAGGAGGAGCAAATTTCAGACCGACGGCCATGTGTGAGTTCAACACCCGTGATGTCATGCATATTCATTCAGCGGAGTGGTATGAGCAGCCACCTAGAGTATGGCTGCTGAGCTCTTGCAAGGAAGACAGAGGTAAAAGCCAACAGGCGCTGCCACACAAGCTCAGCAATCCTATAGCCTTCGTAGCTGGCTTCGCCGGAACCGCATCTACGACTGGAGCATATAAAAATTTTAAAATATTGACGGTCCATCAGATAACTACTCTACAAATTGCTGTTATTGTGTTCCGCTCTAAACATGGACTGCTACCCTAGGGTCATGAAAACTACTTTAAAGAAGGACACATGATACACTCGTATCCTACCAGGTGTGCTAATAAGTACCAGCTTGCATATGCACGTACCAATACTCGCAAATTTGCTATTAGATGTGCAGGACCTAAAATATGGAACGAAATCCCGACTGACATTTTACTAGCATCTACTCTACACCTCTTCAAGCACAAACTCATGGCCCATTTAATATTTAATATTTGATCCCCTCCTCCAGAAGGACTAGGGCATTCTAGGCAAATTAAGATACCTTTGGCAGATCTGCTGCGGCAGTGGACGAATGGCAGCTTAGATAAGGCTAGCTAAGTTAGTTAAGTATCTAGCATACTTCTTAAAATACTTATGTGTTATGTGATGTTAGTTACCATAGCTTACAATTTTGATAAACAAAACTGTGCCCAATGATCTATTGAATAGACTTGGGGGTAGCCCCGTCAGCGGGAGAAAATCCCTTGGGGCTTGCCCATCTGTAACCTATCTATTGCTATATTAATTTTTTGCAATGTATTTTGTATACTTTATTTTCTCATCCGGATAATGATTCTTGTTTTGCTTTGGTTGCAGAAAAATAAAAATCAATCAATCAATCAATATGTTATCGACTGGAGGAGCCAGTGCAGCATGTCCAGCATATGTGTGTGGCCGATTGGTTTGAGCGGTTGGCCCGTAACACTAAGTGTGCACTGAGTGTGCGGGTTCGACCCTCCCTCGTCCGAAGTGTCGCTGTGTAGGGACCTTGAGCAAGTCCTTCGCGCGCAATAATAGTTCTGCATTACAACTGCAGTTGTATCATCGAGATGTGTGCACTTCTAAGCAAAAAATGTTGGAAGCAGGGCATTATCAAATTTCAGACTTTGTATTTTATTATATTATACGACCAGAGGCATGACCGAATTGATGGATAAGGCCAATGAGGCGTACATCAGTTGTTGAGGTAGCCCTGATTACCTTGCAACAAACAGATCTATTCTCTATATTTGTTTTTTTACCTGAACTTACAATTCTGTGCTGTTGCTTCAGGGAGTCGAATACATGTTTGGTGTCGTCGGTTTTCCAGTCATTGAGTTTGCTGGAATTGCTCAGGAGAATGGCCTTAAGTATATTGGCATGAGGAATGAGCAAGCTGTAAGTACTGTGATCAAGCTGTAAGTACTATGATCGAGCTGTGAGTACTGTAATCAAGCTGTAAGTATTGTGATCAAGCTGTAAGTACTGTAATCAAGCTGTAAATACTGTGATCAATCTGTAAGTACCATGATCAATCTGTAAGTACCATGATCAAGCTGTAAGTACCATGATCAAGCTGTAGGTACTATGATTAAGATGTAAGTACCATGAGCAAGTTTCACTGGATTGTGTAACATCAGAAGCAGTATCATCTTTTGCCTTTCACCTCATACAGAAGATACTGGCCTATATGATTGTCTTTACTTCTTTTAACCTTAAAATGTTCTTAAAATTTGCTTGACTCTTGTGCTTCCAATGTGCATAAAATTGGTAGATCATCGTCAGGTAAAAGCTGGGTGAAAGATAGACCTATGTTAGGTTTTTTATGATTTATTATACTGTTTTTTGTCAGTGGATTAAATCTTGAATAGCCTCAGTCTGTACTGTTTGGACCTTGTGTCTTGGTATCAGTCTTGAGACTTCACTGTCTTGGTCGTATTCTTTAAGTTTTAAGTCTTGCATGCAATAGAGAGGCGCTCCAATGGTATACAGTCAATTAGAGAGTTTAGCATCTCGCTGCATTTTTTTTACTTTGCCGGCCATTTTGATATACTGGACGTTTTCTGTATTATTTTGTGTTCTAGGCCTGTTATGCTGCGTCTGTTGTTGGTTACCTTACAAAAAGGTAACTGTGTTTAAATAAATACACAATTTATTCTTGAAAAATTATCTGCATAATAATTAAGTTGTTTCTTTTTGTATTTGTTTTAGTATAATTAATTAATATGATTAATTTTTAATTAATATTATTAATTAGTATAATTAATTATTAATTAATAGACTTAATTATTGTACTTTTCTGTGTTGTTTTATCTACAGACCTGCCGTGTGTTTGACAGTTCCTGGACCTGGTTTGCTCCATGTCATTGGTGGGATGCAGAACGCCAATGAGAACGGCTGGTGAGATTGCCTTCCATTCAAAGATGCATTTGCGTTACCTGCTACCATTCTCATGTGATGTACAGTTTTAACCATTATTGGCTTATTGCTGTTGATTTGGATTAGCCATTAGAGGAATGGTTTTTCCAGTCAGTGTGCTATGGTGTAGGAGTATTGTATCTTTAGATTTATATGGTGCCACTCACAGAATAACTGGTTCTTGCTAGGCCACGAAAAGTATTATACGTATGTAGTTATGTGTGCCACAATTTTTTAAGTTTGGGAGTTTAGGCCATGTAATTAGTTTAATTTGTTATCTTGATTTATGGCATAAGAGGTTTGCCGTACTAAGTCTGTTAGCGTAATATGACAAGTTCTGTCTTGGATTTTATGGATGTCTGCAAAGGCCGCTGATTGTCATTTCTGGTTCGATGGATATTGATCAGGACAGCATGGGAGCCTTTCAGGAATTGAACCAGGTTCAAATTATTATATCTACTATTAGTTTTCACTTCTCCTTCTGTGTCTGTCTGTCTGTCTCTGTCTGTCTTGGCCAAGACAAACACAGGGACGGACAAATTTTGAACATTTGTCTAAAACTTTGTGTGTTTATATATATATATATATAAATATATATATATATGTATATATTGTAAGTAATAAGTATATATATATATATAATATATATATATTTATATATACTTATTATAGTTGTTTGTATATTTATATAGATATATAAATCCACATTGACTATGCATGAAATTTGCATACTATGCCTTTAATTGTATCATACTTTGATACTTGATGTGTTTGATGTTTTGTGTGATGTCACATGATTCAAAGGAAATTGCCTTCTAACTATTTCAAATCTATTTGTTTTTTTTGCCATAGATACACTCTTATGTACAAATTAAGTGTTATAATAATTATGATAATAATAATGGTGGATTGGTGATGATGATTACAGTCTTTTAATTGTAGTATTAGTTTCATTGTATGGGATGTAACTAAATTAAGTATAGTATTGATGTGTTTTTGCGATGTTTATCAGGTTGCTGTGACAAAACCGTTTGCTAAGTTTACAGCTCGACCCAGCAGCATCGAAAAGATTCCGTTTTATGTGGAGAAGGTGAATGGTTTTTGCTCTTTCTCTAGGATTCTATCTTGTATTGTTCTGTTTTAGTTACTCTGTTTTGCCGTATGTTACTGTAGTATTTTCGTTTTCCATAATACTGCCTAGAATTCTTTTTAAAAGATGTTTTTAGTGACAGCTTGTTTCAATAGCTGCAATAGCAGTGGTAGCAGTAGTTTTGGTTGTACTATGACAACGGTTCTAAATTGCATTTTGTTATAACTAAATAATTGGCAAATGCACTTTTAGTAAGTTGCTCAACTCAGATGATGTCAATAAATGGCCCAAGTGTTTAATTACTCCAAGAAGCTTTTGATGGAAAGTTCTGGATTATGGAGTTTGATGTTATAACATCATTTGTAAAAGAATTCAGTTTTTCGTTGAATTAGTGTGTGTCATACATTACTCTACAGGCTGTTCGTATAAGTCTTTACGGTCGACCAGGAGCGTGTTACATTGATCTTCCTGCGGACTTCATCAAAAAGAAGGTCGATGCAAGTAAAGTTTTGTAAGTAATAAATTGCTACACAGACGATTTCTAACCTTGAATAGTGGGACAGAACTTGATGGGTCTGCTTAACCAAGACCATCCTAGTAATTATTATGTTAGGTGGGTAAAAACACATTTTCCAGTCGAATTATCGAGACAAAGTTGTCAGAGTGAAGAATTAAATCCACTGCAGTTACATGCATCATTCCACAGTATATATGAGTATGCTTATCCAAATACTTATGTAGCTCATTATTATGCTTTCAAAAAGATATGGAGCATAGTATGAAAGAAAAGTAAAATATTTCTTGCTTGTGTATCTATTTGATAATGCGTTTATAAATAATTTCTTGCCATTAGTCGGTATTGCGTTCAATCTGTTTAGTCCTTATTTTCTTCTAATCATTAACTTCTTCATCTTTGTTCTTATGTTGCACTGAAACTAAGGAGATCCTGAATAAATTTGATTGGACGCTTGTTTGATAGGAAGATCACTCGTTGTCCTGATCCTCCTCGCCTTCGTGCCTGTCCTGTCCAGGTCAAGAGAGCCGTTAACTTACTCTGCACTGCAAAACGACCTCTGGTCATCGTCGGCAAAGGTTTGATCTTACTCCTTCCAGTGCAAAGAACCCTTTAGCCAAGTTTCCTCATTATGTGAATCTTTTATCTGCCATTTATGGTAGCAAAGTGACAAGAGGTTAAAGAAAAACACCGGATATAGCATTCTTCAACCAATAATCCTGTGCAGAGTATTTGAGCACTACTCTCGTCTTAAAACTTCTTTTTAGCCATTGCTAAGGTCAGGTACACCTCTGAGTAGTTACCTTGAAGAGTTGCTATATAAATTTTCGTAATGTATAGTGGATATCCAATTGATATCATAATAAATTCTAGAATTGATATAGGCAAAATAAGGATACAAGTGATCATTTGATGTATTTTGTCAATGTTTCTTTATTGCACAGGAGCCGCTTATGGCTATGCGGAACGTAGTATTAAGAACCTCTTGCAGAGAACGAAACTGCCGTTCCTTCCGACACCAATGGCCAAAGGCTTGATTCCAGACGACGATGAACTGAGTGTGGCACCAGCAAGATCCAGGTCAGCCAGTAGTTCTCAATCATGGAACGATAACCATCTTGCCCTGGTGCCTTCAGCAGCCATTGTAACAAGTCCATGAGTGGCAGTCTGAACTGTTTACTATTGATGTCTATTACTTATTTTAATTTAATTCAAATTTGATAAATGTTTTGCTTTAAATTTCAATTAAATTTCATGAATATTTTGCTTTAGATATGCTCATTTTAAGCCAAAAATTCTCATCTGTTGTTTTGTAATTAGGTTGTGGTGTGTTAACCCTGTGTGTTCTAATGTTTGAAAGTGATCGTGATAGCATTTTTAAATGCAGGTTCGGTGAACCATGGTTATTGCTGAGGTTCAAACAGATGCTGATTTGTCCGCATTTTAGGGCGCTGCAGGAGGCTGATGTGATTTTGCTGCTAGCTGCTAGATTGAACTGGATGCTACACTTTGGAAAACCACCAAGATTCAATCCAAATGTCAAGATCATACAGGCGAGTCGTCTACTGTAATCGCTTGATTGTGGGTTCCAGCCTTGCTTAGCACAATCCTTCGATAAGTTATTCATGCACATGTGTCGTAATTGAGTTAAATATTCTGATTTTTCATGAGCATGCCAAGGATTAAATAAATAAATTTAATCAAAGAAATAAAATAGTATTGTGGTTTAATTAGGTGTGCTCCTAGGTACCTTGTTGGATTGTGATGTGTGGAGGACATACCAATGACCACAAGAACGAAAGATCTGGAATTTAAAAAGTTATTCAGAAAATCTCATTTGCATTAAAACCGCTTGTTGATGATAGATTTCTTATGTCAATAATTTCAATTGTTTACCATTTTACTTTTCATTGGCTTCCCAGCTTCCTGTATTGCATCCTTGGTGATAATATCTAGTAATTTCTTTGCATATGAGCTGTGTGTAGATTATGGAAATATTTCTGTGTCCCATTGTTTTGTTCAGTGATCTATATTGTTTCATTAACAATTGAGACTTGCCTACCTTTTTCCAATTGCTTCTCAACCCCCTGTAATGTAATGTAATCAAGAATTTGTATAGCACCACTCTAATCAGCAGGTTTTGAAGCGCCATCAGTTGCTTTGTGCATGAGACACTGGCCGTGATAGAATTTGCCAATTACAGACTTTTGCCGTCTTCAACATATTTAGGAATGCTGTATTGTAGTTCTAAATACATTCTTTCTGAACCAGGTTGACCTTTTCGCGGAAGAGCTGCACAACAACGTTCCTGCAACGGTTGCTCTTCAAGGCGACGTAGACAGCGTTGTCTCGCAGGTAAGTTCTCTGGCAACTTGTTGCCTTTCATTGCAGATTGATTTTCATATATAATCGGTTTCTTGTAAGTTCAATCTGTCAGACAATGAAAACTTATACAGCATGGCTGGCGATTCATCATTATATGGTCTCGTTATTAGGTGGCTGTTGGATGCAACAAGTCTATCTTATATTGCCAAACAGCTACAGCCGATGCTTTTGCTGTTGCAGATCAATGAAGAGTTTGTCAAACATCATGGTACATTTAGTCTCAGTCGGGAATCCAACTGGTGGACTACACTGCGGAAGAAAATCGAAGAGAACAGCAAAGCAACCAAGGTAAACATATTTATAAAAACAATAGGAAACATCTTAACATTAAAGTTGACGACTTCTTTTACAAATTTATATATCTTGAAACATTTATGTAAATAATATGTTTTTGTATGGTTTTTATTCTCTTGTACCCAGCTGCAGCGGGAAATAAAGAATATACTTACTCATTACTCTTCTAAATCTCTGCTTTTTTAGGCAGGTTGAACTGTCAGACGTCGCCACTTCTCTCGAGTTTGAACCTCCGAATCCAAGTGTCATCATTCATCCATCTGTCTTGGGTTTCCTCTCCTTAAATTTTTCCTTCTATGACCTTTCTTAGCAATGAGTCTCCTCTCTGCGAGTGTTTACTGCCCGCTTACTTTGTCTCTCTGTTATAGAGTTTGTATTAGAACACGATCTCTTCTCAATCCTTACCATCACTTCTTCGTTTCGTTTAAGTTGTGTCCAGCTGATTTTCTCCATTTTTCTGGGTTTCGGTTGGTCTGATTTCTCTGAGTAATTACACATTTATTTAATGTCATCAAAGTTCTTTTAAATTGTATAGTAATTCGTCAACGAAATATATCTTTGTAGGAGTTAATTGATGAAGCCTCGCCTCCAATGAATTATTACAACTGTCTTTTTGAGGTAAGTGACCAAATGTTATCTTGTCTAGCCATGAGAATATCATGTGAAATTCTGAACTTACTTTAAGTATGATGTATGTTGCATATCTCTGAAGAGCTTGTCAGGCATCATTGTACATTCGATGTGGGGTAAATTATTTAATTGCTTATTCGTTACATGCCACCACGACCTTGGCTCTCAGATGTCGTCTATTAGTATTAATCATATTAAATTGGCAATTTAATGTTATTGTTACTATGCCACTAGTTTTTCCTGTAATTAGCTCAGGTTTTAAGACGATTAAGATAACTGGTTACAGATGAGTAGTTATTAAGTGTGTGTGTGTGTGTGTGTGTGTGTGTGTGTGTGTCTGTCTGTCTGTGTGTCTGTCTGTGTGTCTGTCTGTGTGTGTCTGTCTGTGTGTCTGTCTGTGTGTGTGTGTGTGTGTGTGTGTGTGTGTGTGTGTGTGTGTGTGTGTGTGTGTGTGTGTGTGTGTGTTTTTTCTGTATGTATTTATGTCTAATAACTCTTAGTAAAGTACTTTCAAAATCTAACAATCTGTCATTGTTTGGATGATAGATTGATGAGCAGCTGCCTCGTGACTGTGTCGTTGTTGCCGAGGGATCTAATACGATGGACATCGCCCGTACGATGATACGCAGCTACCTACCACGACACAGGTGCAATTTATTATTTACTCATTAGGTGCGTGTGAGTATGTATGACATTGTGCCTAGATATTTCTATAGGGCCTTTATGAAGCTTCCAAGGTGTTTATGTGTGTTCTCTTTAACAATGTGCAATTTACAGTGTGCTGGCAGGCTATTGATAGAGAGGGTGGTGTCCTTGGATATAACAGATAATCACTGTGTGTATGTTTGTGCATATGTTTGTGCATATGTTTGTGCATATGTTTGTGCATATGTTTGTGCATATGTTTGTGCATATGTTTGTGCATATGTTTGTGCATATGTTTGTGCATATGTTTGTGCATATGTTTGTGCATATGTTTGTGCATATGTTTGTGCATATGTTTGTTTGCATCTATCTTTGTGTTTTTCTCTATCTTGACTTATGTTGGTTGTAAACCCTCCAAAGTGCTAATCGTGAATGTCGATGAAGAGATGGGACAATTACTTCAATTACTTTCTTTGTTGATATAGAATGGACTACATTCAGATTCATTTGTTGGATATACTGAATTTTCTTATGTTTCATTAGGGTATTGTTCTGGTATGTGTTCCTTCGTTAGACTGGATGCTGGTACCTATGGGACGATGGGCGTTGGCTGTGGCTTTGCAATTGCTGCCGCCCTCTGGTGTCGAGACCTCCATCCGAATAAGCGAGTCATTTGCATCCAGGGGGACAGCGCATTTGGCTTCTCTGGAATGGAAGTGGAAACTGCATGCAGGTATACATGTGTTATTATGAGTAATTATGTATTACAAGCACTTTTGGTGTACTTGGAATACTCAGTGTCCGTGGATTTCTAATGCACTTTTACTGTGCTACCTGATCAGAGGTGCTGCTTTCAATGCAAGGGCCCTCGAAAATGAAAAGTCGCTATTGACTTGATTGCTTAAAAGTTATGGAATTAGTCAGTAGCCATAAGTGTACAAATCAGGTTTTAAACTTTAACCAGACAGAGATTGAGATACCACACAGTTTCTGGCCACTTCTGAAAATGTGACCTACATGGAATCAGGACCCTATAAGTCGGAGACCGTGTTGGCCGTAACGAAAAACTGTTGCAAAGTGGATGATTTCGTCCCTTTGTTGCTGAATGTTATGTTTTCGAATGTAGATACGGGCTGCCAATCATCTTTGTTGTCGTCAACAACAATGGCATTGGGATGGGTGTTGAAGAGGAAGATTTCAAACGCATTAAGAGTGACGAAGATCCAAGACTGAGGTAGATTTATTTTAGATTGTCAGTTTCGACTCTCTACTCTATTTTTTAAGAAAACGGTTAAATCTAACCCGAGAGTGTGAGACTTGGATGCTATTTTGATAAATTTTAATATAATAATTATATTATTCGTTTATTAATTCAAACCTAGAAGTACCCTGTAAGATTACATGATTAACAGGAGTTGAATTTAACTGGATGACAGCCTGCAATGTATGCTCATAAATTTTATGAAAGGAAAGAAATATAATGAACTGGTAACTTTAGACTTGAAATTACTTAAGACTGTATTTCTGTACATAATATAATTATGATATATATGTGTGTATTTAGATATAAATATCTGTGCATGTGTGTGTGTGTGTGTGTGTGTGTGTGAGTATGGGTATTTGATGGTCAGTGGGTGGAGACTTGTTCCAGATCTTTAAGAGCGTCATTCCCTTGTGGATGAGCTTGTCATTCTTAATGAACTCCGGCATCTTTTAGACTGATGAGGAGCGCCCCTAGTGACGGTTTCTGACTATGTGCCACATGCACAGAATAACCTCAATGAAAACAGAAAATGTCAAAAGATACGCCTACGCTGCTTGCATTCAATTGATGTGATATTGATCGAAATCACTTATTTGCCTTACATTCAAATCGGAAGATAAAAATTCTTTTCCTATCGCACAGTCTTTTCATGTCTACAAGTATATTCATGTATTATGACATTAAATGGGTACGATTGGTCCTGGTCCGGGGACAGATCGAAATAATATCGGATTTGGGGATAGGTAAAAATGTCACTTTGCAAAAAGGAACACAGCAAAAAACAATAAACAGTGGAAACACGTAAAGATTTTTATGAAATATTGGTGGAATGTGAGCATCTCGATTCCCCTCTGGAAATTTCGCAGGGGACCATCCCCCATGAATTCTCTGCTCTTGCATGTAGGCCTACACATCCACACAATATATAAATATATATATGTATAAATATATATATATATAAATATATATATATATATATATAAATATAAATATATATATATATAAATATATATATATATACCTGAGTACATGTTTTGTATTGTTATTTGTTTTGCAGTCTTATTCCGACTGGACTGACTCCAAACTCCAGGTACGATCAAGTTATTGAATCGTTTGGGGGAAAGGGATACCTGGCTAAGACGAGAGAGGAACTGAGAAAGTACTTTGCCCTCTGCCTTAAGAACGATAAGGCTACAAGCCTCATCAACGTCATCATCAGTCCATTCGCTGGGAAAAAGCCTCAGGTGAGCGTTACATAAAGTCTTCACTAATTAGAAGGACTCTGTGTACTGCTAAAATGTTCACTTACATAATGAGGTGCCTATATACATACATACATACGTACGTACGTACGTACGTACGTACACACACACACACACACACACACACACACATACATAGATACGTACATACATAGATACATACATACATAGATACGTACATACATACATACGTACATACATACATACGTACATACATACATACATAGATACATACATACATACATACATAGATACATACATACATACATACGTACATACATAGATACATACGTACATACATACATACATACATACATACATACATACATAAATACATACATACATACGTACGTACGTACGTACATACATACATACATACATATGTACATACATACATACATACATACATACATAGATACGTATATAAATAGATAATATAGTAAAATAGTAATAGTTATTTTAAATGTTGGTTTTAATAATTGAATTACTTTTAATTATTTTAGGAATTCTTTTGGTTGACCAGTAAGGTATGAGGAGAGTCGATGCACCAAAGACCTAACCATACTGCCCTGAATTTGAAGTATTCCACTTGGAAAACTGATTTTATAGCTGGAATTGCTCAACAGGATATCAAATCCTCGAGTCTTATTTTTAGTATCATTAATTTTTAGAACCGGTGAATAACTAGAAGAATTTAATAACGTACCGGTATCGCTAATTATGTTTTATTATAATGCATACCAATTTGAATATTCTGTGATATCATTAATTCACATATAATTCTTGTCATTGTATTTTCGGTATTGTCATTTAGTCAATTGATTTATTTGGACTGAATTTTCATGTTGTAATTAATAAAAATCCGTTACCTCGCCAGAACTCTTCTAGCGCTCTCTCTCCACACGTCTTTGACTCAAAACTGAAAACAATACTTCTTCACAAATTCTTGTTCCTCTTCTGACCCTCGCCGGTTAGATTTTAAATACCACCCTCCTAGGTACGTTTCTCCAGTTGGCACCGGGCATGGGCCTACAAACCTCTAGGGGGTGGCTACGCAAGACTGACAATAAGACGATGGTTGGTAAGAGTAAAACCGAAAAATTGCTTTTGATCATTGTGAATATGTCCAATGTATTAAACATGTTATCAACATTGCTAACAGTATATTGAAATTTGGTTGTTTTCGTGAATCGCGTGATTAAAAGTGACGTCAATAAATGTGAATGCGTACTTTTGCGTTAAACTTTAATGCAGAGTAGGGGCCTACCTTATTACTTCTACGAATGCAAGAATGGGGGCTAGGGCCTATGCGACGAGCTTAAGACATCTCTGCATTCACCTTCACTCTCGAACTGTCTGCCTGTACGTCTGACCCCTTCGATCTTCACCTGCAACCGAATATTTACCCCCACCCTACTATTTGATCCAATAGGTTAGACTTCATCAACATAGTCCTAGGGCCTATATATTTATTCAAGACCATTTCTTTTGTGATTTGTGAAAAGATTCAGGCGTTTGTATTTATAAGCCTATCAGCTGTATACATGCGTTCTATATTTCTTTGCTTGTACATTATATATTATATATATGTATATATATATATATTTGCATGTGACTTCATAATTCAAATAAATCCCACATGTGGACATAAGCGTTTATTAAATTTCTATATACACGAATAATATACAAAGATATAATTTTGGTTAGAACTTTCCGATCACAGTTTCACTTCTTCGTCAGCAGATTCTCTTGGTTGCTACAGCGAAAGGTTCAGCAGAAACAGCAGCTTAGCGATTGAGAGCGAGGTACTTAAGGGCACAATGAGCTGAAGAGGGTCGACGAAACCCGACGGTAGATGGTCGTTGAACCTTTGTCGCAATGAAGATGAGGAGGACGACGACGATGATGTGGGGTGATTTTGATTCTGTTGTTGATGGAGTTTGTCCATCTGAAGTTCGTGGTTGAGCCTGTCCGAGTGGGGTACTGCAGGCACGAGACTCGGTTCCTGATTGACGGCGGTACCAGCTGCAGCAGCAGCGATGGTGTCCGTTCGGTTGCCCGATGTCGCCGCGAGGACTGAGTCCGACTGAGGACCCATCTTCATCAACGACTGCTTTCGTAATTCTGCAACCATGGTACTATCCAGTTAACTATAGCTATTCTAAACATCCTATTCCATTCTATTTACGGATTTAAAAAGCGCCTCTCACAGTGCAACCTAATTAGAGGCACTCCCAGTACGAAGAACCCCTCGAGAAAAGAAAAGTCTTAAGACATGTAGGCCTAGGCCTATACAGGCGATAGCGCACGCCCGGTGAATTGATGTGCTCCATCATTTCGCTTCGCATACCACTGGCCAGCCGACCGAGAGGAGGCCATGGAGAAATGCTCAGGGGCACAGAGGTTTTCGGAGTCCACAATCACAACAAATATCATAATCAGTTATACAACTTCAAGCATCGGAAATATTACCTTACTTATTTGTTTTTGCTATAAAAAAGCGCTCAACTCTGTCTATGACGCCAGTGACTGCTATTCATAGGGTCACGGAATATCTCTTACTTTGAATGAGTTCGACGTCAGTCTTGCTGACTCCGATGTGATTCTCAACGATTAGAGTGTACTGTCGAAAGCTATCCGTCTTCGGTTGACCCAGCGCCAACTGCGTCTCAACGATACCATCTGCCCTCTCCTGTGACCAGTATGTATAACAGACGACACAATTATAAGACCTTCAGAGGAAACACAGTCACCGCTTACGCTCTGGCAGTGCCAGTCCCAGTCCCAGTCCCAGGCGTGGATAAAGGAGGAGGGCGACGCTAATTATCTATAACAGAAATGAGAAACGAAAGGAGGATGAAGACAGTGATGATCGGCAGGGTGTAGGGTCTAAACAGAAGAGGCCGTCCACACAGGGAGTGGTTGGATGATGTTGTTGACTGATGGGCATAAAATGACTTCCGGAACCGACGCACTTCGAATGTTCTAAACGCTTTTTTACTTATTAGTGGAATAATTAATGCTCACTATGATAGTTTGCATCTTATGAAATAGGACAAAGATTTCGACACATTAGTTTTCCTATAAGCAACACTTTACAAATTTCTATTTACAATATTATGCTACACTTACTGACGCGGTTCGTGCGTGAGCGCCTTAAATGGTGTGCCTCCCGTCCAAATTGACAGCGGTGAGGGTAAAGTATCCTACCAGGTTTAGGGCACTAACGCTATATAAAAATGTCTCCATCCCCATTTACATTTACAAGAGCCAGAATTATCTGCACAGTTCTCTCCCACATGATTCGCAATAGGCTACAACGCTTGTGAATAAGTTGGTGCCCTGCGAGAGGCGTTTTAGACGTTTAGATATAAAGAATATAGGACACCGTCCCCGTGTCTGCGAATCGGTACGAAAGTCGTCGCTCTACCCATCGGTTTGAGCAACTTGGCCCAGCGACTCTGAACATCCATGCCATCTGTCAGCTGTTGACTGGATCGGGTTCGTTGGCTGGCTAAGTTCAAGATAATCAATGGTGACTCTCGTAGCTTACTCTGTGTGCTGTTTTGCTAACTGTTCTAACACTCATTGAATTATATTTAACAGCAGGGCTGCAAACATGTTGGTTTTTTTTGTTATATGGTTTTTTGGTTCTAAAGATCCAAAAAGTGTCAATTTTTATTTTTTTGTTTTTAAAAATATTTTTATTCAATTTACTAATATTACTATTATATTACTAATTGTGTGTTATTCTACGGAGCCCCTAAAGGGACATGAAAGAAGAATATTTTATCTCGTGCGCACGAGTTAGTAAGTCATGCGCACGAGTTTATATCTCGTGCGCACGAGATAAAATATTCTTCTTTCATGTCCCTTTAGGGGCTCCGTATTATTCAATCCGAAATCACGATAATTTAATTATAAAAAAGAGTTGGGGCTCTTTTTCATGCTGTGTTTGATGCTTTTAAGGCCTGTAACAAAACTGTTGTGACAAAATCCAAAGGAAAAGTAAAAAACAAAATAAAACCAAAAAACCAACTTTTGAATTTTTACAAATCTTGGTTTTTTGCACCTCTGCTTAACATCATTTAGGATAGCACAGAGAGCGTCTCTGAGTAGATTTTCTGGAAGAGGCACTACATCAAGTTTCATTTATTCAAGATTCAAGATACGAAACCCGCGTTGCATCTGCATTAAGTCCATAGCACAACAGCCTGTCAACGGCAATTATAATAAGACTGCAAGATGAAACGAACCTCCATGTATATACATTTATCTAGCAGGATTTATTGTCTTCTGGGCGAATATGGTCGAACGACGACGCCATTGCTCGTAAACGCTACAGAACGAATAATAATGCCCACATTTCTATATACATGTATGCACGTCTGCAGCGACGACTTCATTTAGCGCCATAAGCCGATCGCCGAGTGCAGAAGTTATGCGAGCACTTTCTTAATATTCAATCCGACCTCCCATTCAAATAAGGTTCGATCGCAAAAGACGATAATAAAATCGTCGTAACGTTCGTGCAATATCAGCACTATCTGAGAGAGTGCATGGATACGGACTGGGTCCTACCTGTCAGACGTACAGAGAGGTCGTTATTACTACGAGTCTAAGGCATACTTCCATGTCGTAAATCTTCTCTAGCCTATAATTATAATCGAACATTTATCTAGCGTCTCTTTAAGATATCAACTCGGAGGCGCGCACTGCGCCATTCCTCTAATGCTAGTGTCATGTATGACGAATGGGCTCAGCAACAGTGAGCAAAACAGCGCACAATAAGCTGAAAGAGTCGCCAATTGTGGGCCCACGCACAAGCGGGGAACCAACCAACGGCTCCAACCAATGTTTCCGTCGACAGCTGACAAATGGGCGAGATGGCATGGGTGCTCCTAGTCTCTTGGGCCAAGTTGCGTCGATGGGGGTACAGCGACGACCGGTGACAGCATTCGCAAATACGGTGACAATGTGGACGCGCAGTCATTCATTGGTAGAAGATGACGCCTTATGTATGGAGTCCAGGTAGGCAATATAGGGAAATGCAATTTATATATTTACCCAGTGTAATTCCAGAACATCTCACAGACACTGAGATCATCTCAATACATATATATATATATCATATCATATATATATATATATATATACTTCATCGGTCCTGCCATACGTTCATCCATCGCAATCTAAAACTTCCAAAGCGCCACTCGAAAGCCAAGCGCAGGACACCAGCTTGTTCACGAGCGCCGTTTTCCACATTCTTCCACGCATCCGAGCGTCGCTTCGTCCATCTCTACACCCAACCATCAATCCATCATCCATCAACCCATCCATCTATCTAGTCTCTACCCATCCAGCTCTCAAGTATTTAACCATTCATCTCTAGTCTCTTCTCATCCATCTCCCTAGTCTCTACCCATTCATCTCTTTAGTCTCTACCCCATCCATTTCTATGGTCTCTACCCATCCATCTCTCTAGTCTCTACCCACCCATCTTTCTAGTCTCTACTCACTGATCTCTCTAGTCTAATCTCTACCCATCCGTCTCTCTAGTCCCTACCCATCCGTCTCTATGGTCTCTACCCATC
>OY365816.1:25438412-25471148 GCA_959347315.1 Bimastos eiseni
GGGTGTGTGTATGTACGTATGCATGTATACATGTATGTATGTATGCATGTATGTATATGTATGTATATGTATGTATGTATGTATGCATGTATGTATGTATGTATGCATAAAGCATGTGTGTATGTCTGTGTATGTGTACGACTGTACGTATGTCTGGTGCAACGCTTTTGTGAATAACAGAAATGAGCTATATAAACGTCAGCATACAGGCATTATAAATGTATGCTGGTCCGTTTCCTCGCTCCCAATTCGTTAATAAATTCCGATGCGTTTGGTCTTAGCACAGCCTAAGACCAATGCTTCTGAAACTGCGCACACATTGCAATAGATCATCTTGTTCCTATCAAACGGCATACAGTGATCTGTAAGAATCCTTAATTCCAGATGGACTCGTCCCTTTTTCCATCGAGTAGTTAGTTCAAAGGGACCTCGTAAATTTTTCCAGTCTGTTCTCTCCCAATTCGTTAATAAATTCCGATGAGTGGCGAATATAACTGTAAGTATTTTCTTTGAACTTGTCTGCAGTTTTTCTCATAGTCGAACCATTACACTATACGATACATTCATATATTATCCTATTGCGGTTCTGTTCCTAGGATTCGACTTATGTAGCGTGTCGTTTAGAGATCACTCAAACACCTTCCTATTCTTCCCAATCTCCTATAGAGACTGGAGAGTATTCTAGCACCTTCCAAAATCTACCCAAAGCCGCCTATAAGCTATTCTCTGATCCCAATCTTCAAATAATCAAACCGGCATCACAAGTGGTAATTAAACCGTTACACAATAGTACAACGTGTGCCCTTTAAGCATCAAAAGATTGTCTAAAACGATAGCGAGGGCATATTTTTTTGTGGGGCATAGTCTCATGCGTCGAGATCCTATCTATACCTTGGGGTAAAAAAGCCCATCATCTACGTACCATGATGATCGTCCAGTACCCGCTGATGACCTGACCCTCTGCAAGCAGGGTGCCGTTGGCGTCGATGACCCACAAGATGGAGGTTGTCGGTGGCTTGGCGGATATCTCACACTTGATATGGACGTTCTTATCGGAGAGATAAGCGCTCGTCTGGCTGCACGACAACTTCGGCGCAACTGCGGTGCATACCAATACATACAAACATATGCAAGCATCATGCACAGACAGAGATACAGAAACAGGAAGACAGACAGGAACATGGGATAATCGAGAGACGTCCTGCAAAACAGATTGAAGATCGGATGCAGCGACCGAGAAAGATTCCTTGTGACGGAAAGAAATAGGATTGGAATGGGAAGGGTCAAGGGGAAGAGCAAAGATCGAGGATGAAGATGAGGAGGAGGAAGAGGGTGGAATAGACCTAGAAGAAAGAGAGGGAGTTGGAGCATAAAGAGAAAAGGAATAAAAAAATTTAGTTATCGTTGTCGATACCGTCGAGTTAGTGATGATGACCTGGATCTAACGACATTGTTACCTTCCTGGCTATCTCGGAGTATCTTTACTACTGTTTGAAACAATCCAGTTGTCTGGCGTTTACCAATGGGGAGGGGGACGATTTCTCACGACTGCCAAAGTGGGTGGACGTGAACAATGAACAATCCGAACAGGAAATTGGTTTCTGTTGATTTCTTTATAAATTAATTGACAGTTCTCAGTTACATTTGATTCTCCTATCTGATAAATCTTCTCCCATTCCAGATGTGATCAAGACGCCACTGTCTTTCTAGCATCTTTACGAGAAGGAACAGAGGGCTCCGCACATTCTGTATTCATGCAATAGGACAGAGGTAGAGGCCTTCTGATTACAAGTGATAAATCTATCAATGCCTGATTGAACTGCATAACAATGTGTAAAAAGTTTTCCACGCGGAGTAGAGGCCAAGACATCGCAGTTACCCATAAAACAGTTTAGTCGATATTGATAACATTTGCTTTGATGCTGCAAAATTACGGAAGATAAAAGTCGTGGAATTGCTATCATGCCTACGTGGAGCCCATATGGGGATCATTTGCAGCCCATAATATGGAACCCAGCATGAATACCCTATTTTACCAACGCAATCGGATGAATAAAATGCTGCGGCGACCTATTAGGGGGGGCGGGCCAGGGCTGATTTTTTTTGCCCTTCACCCAGAGTTTATTGTCGTTGCTCATTTATACTCCCTTCCTTACTTATTTCATTCCGGCATGGGAAAAATGCGTGTCTGGAGCAATGCTATATATGGTCAATAGCACATCTGTTTGACTGTTTGTATCATCGTCGTCCTTATCATCGTCATCATTCTCATCATCATCATTATCATTATCATCATTATCGTCATTGTCATCATCATCATCGCCGTCATCATCATCATCATCATCATCATCATATAGTCATTATCACCATCATCATCGCCGCCACCGCATCCACCTTCATCCTGCTTATCCAGTTTTATCATCATTGTCGCTGCGCAATATCACCATCACATCATTACCAGAGAATGCAGCAGCATGATCATCATCATCGTCGTCGTCGTCATCATCATTAAAAATGTCATCATTATCACTTGATTCTGTGGAGAAAATGGCCGACGAGTTTCAGCGATCACAGCTTAAACGTGTCGACGTGCTTTATCGGCGGAGGCTTTGTCCGTAATTAGTTCCCGCTCATCGTCCTCCTACCCCTAACCCCTACTCCTAACCCTACCCCGACCGGCAGACCGACCACCGATGTGCCGAGACTCCCTTCGTTTCCACTGAGTCGAGGTCTGGGCCAAACGGCTTAATCGGTTCTCTGGTGGCCCTCGCAATCGACCTCCATGCTTTGATCTAAGTGACTACTTCTTTGCCTGTCTGTATGTCTGTCTGTTTGTCTGTGTGTCTGTTTGTCTATTTATTTGTATGTCTGTCTGTTTGTCTGTCTGACTGTCTGTCTGGTTGTCAGTCTGTCCTGCTCCCGTCTTATTTCGTTCTACAACCGTCCACTGCTATTCTTTGCAGTGTCTCTTTTTGTCTCCCTCTTCTGCATTTGTTCGTTGCCTGTTTTTATCTTCAGCTCCCTGTCTGACTCTGTCTCATAGAGCTCGTTACTTGTCTCTGTCTGTCTTGCTACCTGTCTCTGTCTGCCTGGGCACCTATCTCTGTTTGTCTTTATCTATCTGTCTGTCTGTCTGTCTGTCTGTCTCTGTCTGCCTGTGTACTTGTCTCTCTGCCTCTGACTGCTAAAGCGGCTTGGCTGATCAGACTCCATTGCCTGCGTTAGCTTATTCGGCAATCAATGACAAGTGTGAGTAAAGTTAAACGGAGTGGATCAAAAGAGAAAGGCAGACAGACAGACAGACATACAGACAGACAGACAGACATACAGACAGACAGACAGACAGACAGACAGACAGAGGGACGATATGCGTTCTCTTATCTGTTGATATTGTGGTGCTAGATAGTGGCAAGAGCATTGGAATGTCAAACCAAAGAGGCTCAGACCTCAATTCCTCGCCAGTGTTAAATTTTGGTTACAGTATTCTGCTCCATCTGCGACCCTATCCAGCTCAACTATTATGAGGACACTGATCATGCAATATAATGATGATGACCCCATGACGACGACGATGACGATAACGAAGAAGAGGAGGAGGAGAAAGAGGAGGAGGAGGAGGGGAGGAGGAAGCTGTATCTGCATTAATTTCACATTCGCTGCGTCCATTCAATCCTGGCTGCACAGAAGCAGCATTGCGATGAATGAGTGTTTTGGCAACAATAACTATTGTGTAAATGTCGGCAGATGTTATAAGAACCTTTAATCAATAAACTATCAGTCAGCCGAACGTCTTTTCTGATGTATCTTCATTCGATTCATCATCTCCCCAGACAAGTTGTGGTTTCAGTTTAACGACACTGTCCGTCTGTGTGATAACATGGATCATTAGCGTCGCCCGACACCGCATGTGTGATAACAACGATCGTTAGATTAGCGGCTCCCTCCTCCTTTATCCAGGCTTCGTACTGGCGACTCCCTGTCGCAGTTAGAGTCATCCAATGACGGTTAATGTCTAAATGTTTGGCTGGGTTCAGCAAGTGCTTCTGCCGATTATCTTAAAACCGATATCGCTCCTAGGTAGGTATTATTATTTATTTATTTATTTGCTTCTTTTTTAAATTCTTGCTTCATTAATTCTATTAATGATTAACGTGATCTGTTTAGTGTCAATTCAACTATCAAAGCGCCCTCTACACTGGCCGAATTTATGACGGGCATATTATTAAAAGAGTAGAATCACCGCATTATACCCTCGCCTTATCCACAAAACACATGTGATTTGGATGTTATGTACTTTCAGATTGTGATTATTATATGTTTGTGCATCAAACTGCGATTGGTTAACGCGAATATACGTGCTTACGTACTTACTTAGCAGCTAGTGCGATGCGTCAGTAGCCTCACGATTGTATGTATGATCGAACCTGTTAACGGAATCCGTTAAAAGTTGTTCGTTCGCATGCTGTTGTCTAGTGCTTCAGATTAGGATTTGTGTTGATCAACAGACAAGAAGTGTCTTGATCATTTGAACGAAAATTCTAAAACCACCGAGCAACGGATAAACTCTCATCTAGTCATCTTATGTCATCTTAACTCATCTATAGTCATATCTGTTTTATCTGTTCCAATCACACTTCATTTCATCTCGTGTTATCTGACCTTTGTCTGTGGTCATCGTATAGCCCATCTTACGCTACCTTATACTCTTTGTTGGCTTGTCCCGGGTTGGCCTTCTTGACCAAAGAGAGACAGACACAGTGACAGAGAGAGGTAGAAACAGATACACTGCGCTTCTAAATCTGTTTCTGCGTCCGTTGATGTCTTTTCGTCATCGTCGTTCAAGGTTCAGTACCAGTTTTTGCACCGTTTATGACGCCCAAGTCCCATCTCCAACCATCTTCCAGTCAAGGATTGGCCGCTGTAACTGTGTCACGTATACTTCATTCCTCTTTAATCTCTATCCTTAGCCGATCAAACGACAATTCAGTCCACTGCATATATGTTGTCCTTGTCATCTTAAGCGCCTCTCTCTGTCTCGGTCTCTGTCGCTGTCTGTCTGTCTGTCTGTCTGTCTGTCTGTCTGTCTGTCTGTCTGTCTGTCTGTCTGTCTCTCTGTCTCTCTGTCTCTCTGTCTGTCTGTCTCTCTCTCTCTCTCTTTATCTCACTCTCTGGCCTCGGTTGATCTTTTTTAAGCAACCGCCACTCCTCCGCTACACAAGGCCGAAATATAAACGCTTTGATCCGATTGATCAATCGACGCATTCTCCTTTCCACTTCAACAGTCTACTGCACCCGTTCATTTGTCTCTCTCCAGGAATATTCCAGAAAGTCTGTCACATATATACGCTTCATCTCAAATGCGTTTATTTTGGCCTTATCATCGCTCATAATAGTTATGTTCTCAACATCGCCATTAACATTCCAAGAGCCTTAATAGAAGCAGTTAATTATAAACGCTCAGTGACACGATGAAGTGTACCTCATTAGTCAATTACTAACTCGCCTTTAGACCTTGTTCCAAACGTCTGAACTCCTGCGAGAGTTTAATAACTCACACATGGTCCAGTTTCCAATCTTATTCACTAGACATCGTCCCATAATCGTCGATCATACTAGATTACACGAGCAAGAAACCAAATCTAACCTAATTATTTTATTAGAACCGTGAACATAAAGCATCGAACGATGATCGCCTGAAGTGAAAACATAGTCGAAGTCATCGTACAGTAACAAAGACAGATCTATTGACATCCGATAACTCAGAGAATGAGACACGCGAGAAAGTTCTGTAGACAGCTTAATTGAAACGGAGTCTACGAGTATTTATCGAACGGAGCAAATCTTTCATATGTCGGGCATAATGCTGTGGAAGAGAGGCGGTGGCAGATTGAAATGTAATCCCTGGCGAATTATGGGACAAATAGATAATAAGATAATATGATATGAACATAGGATGCGATCAGATCATATCATCTCAAATGAGTTGAGATAAAGAATTAAACGAGATAAGATAGGAGTGGATGAGATAAGATGGGATAAGATGAAATAAGATGAGATAAGATGAAATAAGATAAAATACGATGAACTAAGGTGAGATAAGATGAAGATCAGATGAAATAAGCTGAAATAAAATGAGATCAGATAGGATTAGATAATATAAGATGACGTGAGATTAGATCAAAGACTGGATGGAATTAAGAATAAACGTGATTTACAAGATCAGACACACACAGTCAACAACGATACAAAACAAAGTGATAGACACAACAACCAATTCAAAACGAGCCCACGATAATAATATCCACCATCAACTCACAGTCTACGTCCAAGATGGCGTACTCGCTGGTCTCCTTCAGACCAGGGATTGTCGCTACACAGGTCAACGTCGAGTCGTTGTCTTCGGCCGTCACCTTGAACGTCTCCGACCATCTCTCCACTCGATACGTTATGGTTCGCAGCCCGCGTCGCCCCGCCAGCGACATGCTCGAGTGGTAGGCAAATTCTGAGGTGACATCGCGCTTCTCTTCACCGAGGTAGAGTTGGAGGTTGGGCGAGGGAAAGCCTCCGATGGAGACACAGCGGATCCGAGAAGGGAGGCCCTCCGTCAGGCGAACGGACTTAAGGCTCGGCTGCTGGCTACGATCGGGGTCGAAGATGTAGACGCTCGTAACGGGACCTGTTTCCAACAGATATAAGCAGCACACCATTCCCTCAACCTGAAATTTCTGAGAAGAACTGTCCCCTCTGGACACCCTAAGTCTCCGACCGTTGGCATGAAGTGTTGGCGACTTCATTTTCTTAGTCGACATATGATGGCGGACTGTCCGTTATATATATATTTATTTAAATATATATATATAGTGCATGTTAATATGTTCCGTCTAAATGAGACTGGACCCTCTTAGCTGTGGTGAGCTTCGTAATGAAGCAGAGTGGCACGTGACGTTTTGTCGCCATTGGGTCCGTCTGGGTCTTGACGCGATGCAAATATTAGTAAACAACTCTTTCTGTCAGATCAGCTTAGGTCGCGCTCTTTAGATCTGACAGGCAGCAATACTTCGACGATCCGAATGCATATATATATATTATATACAATATATATAGCTGCGCTTGTATGTGTATATATATATGCTATATATATATACATATATACAATGTATATAATATATATAGGCCTGCCCCCGAAGAAGGTCAGCGATTTTTCTGAGATCTAGGTATATAGATGAGATGTTCCGACTATGTTGTGTAATGTGTCACGTTCACATGTTGTCATGCAGATCAGGCAGACAAACAGACAGACAGACAGACAGACATACATACAGACATACAGACAGACAGACACGGCAGCCAGAAAGGCGGCCATAAGACAACCAGATCGACAGACAGGTGGACTGACAAACAGACAGACAGACAAAGAGGCAAAGACTGAGTTTTAGCGGAAGATCAACGGTAGATCAACGAAACCAGCGAAGGCTAAGTCGAAAAGATCCACCATATACCCAGTGGAACATCCAAGGGCTACAGAAGCAGATCAGGTTGATCTCAGGGATTAATTAGAAACACTCAGACACACAGACAGACAGACAGACAGACAAACAGACAAACAGACAAACAGACAGGAATGATCTGAGTTCAAAGAAGCCACCAACACAATGCGTCTCTGCATCCGTTTCAGTATCAATATATGTAGAGAGAAACAGATAGAGAGAGAGACAGACAGACAGACAAAAAGAGACAGATACAGACAGACAGAGACATAGACAGACGGAGACATAGACAGACATACAGAAACAGAGACAGACAGACAGTCAGAGACATAGAAAGATAGAGGAAATCACCGAGACACTGAGTTTCCATGCTTCTGTTTCTCTATCTTTGTATGTCGTCTTATCGAGGAAAAATGGAGAATTAGAGATGAGTGGAACAAATGAAATCAAAGAGACCAGAGGAAGAGAAACATAGAGACGTACACCTAGAGACACACATAGGCAGAGCCACGAGGGGAACAGGACTTGAACGAGAAAGCAATGCTTAGTGTTGCAATGACAGAGACGTCCACAAAAACAGACAGGCAGCCCGAGTAAAATCTTCTCGAGAAAAATCCGAGAAAGAAAGATTTTTACACCTAGGGCAGGTACGGTTCACGAGAAGCAGACTGAATGGCAGAAAGCCAGACGAAGTGAGACAGAGAAAGAGACACAGTGCGAGAGAAACTGGAGCATGCAGATTGCAGAGTCTAAGAAGCAGGAGAAAAGCGGACAGGCAGACGGACAGACAAACAGACTGACAGGCAGAATTGCAGATAGACACACGGACAGACAGAGAACGAAAAAACAGACAAATAGACAGACGAACAGACTGACAGACAGATAGACTGACAGACGAACAGACCCATGCAGCTCTACTGAGCGGACGAAGACAGCTTTGCGTATTACAGGAAATTAACACATCTTCTGGGGCAGAATTGAGATCCACTCAAAGAATGGAACAGTTCCATGTCTTAAATCTAATTCAAAATCAGAACCTACAACCAAATCGCTAAGCACACCATGCGCCAATGCACACCCTACGCTTCTGGGCACATGTTAAGGGGTATTTCTTCGGCGTCTCTCAAATGCTTCTCCTCTCAAAAGCCGTTTATGGTAGAATGCGGAATCATAAAAAAACATTTCTTAATATCGTGCAATGGGACGGGGAAGATAAACTGTTGCGTCCTTGGAGGTTAATAAATAAAAGGGAGTTGCATAAATATAGGCCTTCTTGCGAAACCAATGAGTCCTGGTGCGTAAAGTGTATCACATCCACCGAGCCGGCTACGCAACCTTGAGCACAATAAACCATCTTCATCATTCATTGTGCTCTACCGTCAATGTTGTATTGCATTCAAGCATTTGTATTTTGTAGAGCGTCTCTAGTTGGGGGAAGGAACGTTCAGATGCGCCGCCAGAGCGCAAGGCCCCGCGAGAAGAAGCAGGTTATGAGAGAAATGATGAGAGACTTCCAGATAGAATTCTTGAACGAACAGAAGGAGAAAGTGCATTCCAGAGAGGGGGACCAATTGAAGGAAATTGAAATTGAAGGATCCAGACTGAGCCATAGCAGTTCTAGTTCGAGGTAACAAGAAGTGGGCGCTGGGAGGAAGCTGAATGAAGCCGAAGTATTACGTCAGATAGATATTTCCGGGCAAGACCCTGCTGAACCCGAATGGCCTGCAGTTAGAGCTTCGGTCTTATTGCCTCAGCGCCGGCGGTTCGATTGCCCTGCACTTCACAATTTGTCATCGTGTGGCACATTTTTTTCCACACTGTTTGGTTATTGGACAGGCCAGAGCTCGTGCATAAGATGGTGCCCTGCGTTGATCTGAATAGTGGCGCTTTTGGATGTCGGAGATAACATTACGATCAAGAAAGTGCTTGTCGGATCTCAAACCCCGCGTGATCCGGTTGCATATAATCACGGTTTCCTTACCTCCCCAGTCCCTTACCTTCCTTACCTTATATTACCTTTGTTTATATCCTCTCCTTGCGTAGAACAGATGCATCAATAAACCTCTGACAAACAGTACGTGCCTCCATCTGCCTGCTGGGCAGTTTCGCCGCTGACCTTTTGACCTCTCGAGCCACAAATGGAACTATAATAAGAACTGCCAATCATCTGTCAGGACGAAACAAAGACGGAGTTTCACGAAGACTTGGGGAACGTGCAACGAATTTGACTCCAATGAATGTGACTTCATGTCTCGTATGTAAAACACCCTTACACGATCGACCAGTGTAGGCCTACCTAGTACCTTAGTACCTCCTAGCGTTACTTCAAACGTGTCACTTTTGAGAGACGCTGAGTGATGCCTTCTATGTCCACTGTTTCACAGTGTTTCAGACAACATAAATTTATCTCGCATATCTACTTTGCTTCTGCGGAAGTTCTGCCTCAGAGAAATCCCCGAAGCTTACCTTACATTCGCAAATCGCAAACTAGTTATTATATCTAAAGGACGAAAAAAGGGAGGAGACAGTAGAAGGAGACGACGACGACGACGATGACGATGACGATGACGATGACGATGACGATGACGATGACGATGACAATGATGACGATGACGATGATGATGACGATGACGATGATGATGACGATGACGATGACGATGACGATGATGATGACGATGACGATGACGATGATGATGACGATGACGATGATGATGACGATGACGATGACGATGATGATGACGATGACGATGACGATGATGATGACGATGACGATGACGATGATGATGACGATGAAGAAGAAGAGGAGGGGGAGGAGGAGGAAGAAGAAGAAGTAGAGCAGCTTGACTTCATTGAAGCCATGAAGTGTTTGCGCATCCAGTTTCTTGGTCTCGGCATACACGAGCGGGTACTCGGTCATCTTCCTCGCCTCCTGATCTCCCCCACCGACCGCATACAATCGTTGTCCTCATATAGTCGAATTACCCATGCGAGGCAGAATCCTCAAGGCAAATTTTATCAAGTCCGGGATTAGATCTCCCAACCTCTCAGCTCACAGTCCACACGCCAACCACTGCACCACATTAGTGACCAGAAGCACTTCAAGGACTTGTTAATAAATCTGGGTTTGTTTGTACATCGTTTGTCGTCATTTGTGGGGCGTTCCTGGACCATCGCCAGAGGATCGAAGACGTGGAAGTCTTTGCGACGCCAGACTCTATGTCTCCTTCAGCGACTCTTGGATTTTCGTTGTAACCGCTGCTTAAGTCTATTAATTTGCATTTGCCAATCGGCGAAAGTCACGCCATACACATGCCTCAGATCTGTGCTTTCGTTTGCTTCGTTGGTTCCCTCCTTACTTCTTTTCCGGAGCATTTTCCGTCACTTTCTCATACCTTTGTTCCTTACTCGCTTTATGTCTTCCTTAACTTCGTTACGTTTGTCCTTTGTTTACTTCCATCCTTCATTTGACTAATTCCAATATTTTCCCACTTCCTTCAAACCCCAGCATCTTTAATTCCACTCCCACCCTCGGTCTCTCATGCCTTCAATTCCGTACTTCTATCATTTCCTTCTTTCCTTCCATTTCTAAATCTACGCTAAAATCTGTATTCCCCCTTCATTCAACTATCTCTATATTCCATATCTTCCTCGTTCCTATTTTTTTCCTCCTACCTTCACCCCCCTCATTTCTCCCTCCCCTCATCCTCCCATTCCCTCCTTCCTTCATCTACCTACTCCCTTAACTTCCGATCTTCATCGACTTCCCAACATTCACCGCTCCTTCTTTCCTCCCCTATTTTCCTCCATCCCCTCTACACTCCACATTCCACCATCCTTCCTAACATACCCCTTCCATCATTCCCCTTCCATCATCTCCCTTCTTCCTTCACTCTCATCTCTCCATCTTTCACACCTACTTCCCTCTTCTCCCTCCTTCCCTTATTCCACGGCTGTCATTTTCTTCAGCGACAATACGAAATCTTCCAGATTACGGTCAGTCCACATCTGACCTGTCCAGATGATGTCATTTCGTTGTCGCCTCCTCTCGTTCTGTTCCTTGCCACTCCTTCGTCTTTTCCTCTTTGCTTCCTTCCGCTGTCTCGTCCTCCTAATGCAATTCTTTGTCGACTGCACATAGCTCATCAGACGGTCTGCTTGCTTTGCATAATTTCCTCTCTGTAATCACAGAGTCCACGAAAGAAAAACGCAAAGAATCAACAGTTTATGTTCTTACTAAAGAAGCTTCGACTGTCTCGTATTTTTATTAGTATTACTGAAAATTATAGAAGTAGTTGTAGTAGTGGAAGTTGTGGTGGAAGTATAACGAAAGCAGTAGTGGTAGTAATGGTGGTAATTGTCGTGTAGTCGTATTGGAAGTCGGAGTAGACGTAGTTGTAACTTGTAGTTGTAGTGGCATTGGTAATAGTAATAGTAGTGTTTATCTTTATCATTATAGTTGTTGTTTATTGTTGTAATATGAAGATTTATAAAGCAAAAAGTAAATATGACTAATTACACCGCCTATGCACTTTTAGGAGTTCGGTTTAGTCAAATGACGTAAGCGGGGAAGTAATTAATTTCTCTCTGATAAAAGTGCCCAAACAGTCGTTTTTAATCATCGTTTTATTTACATGATATAGCGTGCTCTATGTGGAATATCTTTCACGTTAATTTGTTTCTTGGAACTACCAATGTACCTTTTTATTCTCTGCGCACCTAGCGTTCGGAATCATCTGCTACAAATTGTCAACTGGTCATTATCATTACAATCACTAGATTACTTTGGTCTTCACGTGTCTCCAGTCTAAGGTCCAGATATTAACTGCTATTAGTTCTTTCAAAAGCCTTTATATAAATTGCCTACACAAACTGACAGGTAATTAGCCAGAGCCGTCAGTGGCAGACCACGGAAACACAGACACGAGGGCCCATTCAATCACACTAGGGCCCATCCAATCTAAGGACTTTTCTATAGCGCCTTTATCCCGATGTTCAAGACATAAGTCGGGGGTGGTCGCTTTTGAGTAGAATTGCAATGGAAAGCAGAGTCCAATGTAGAAGCCTTGCAACGGATCGGGAAAAGTATAGCCTGGAAAGTATGAAGAGGCATGTGAGAGGTATGGAAGGATGTGTTAAATCGTCAAAGAATCTGGTCACTCTTCTTCTTCTTCTTCCTCTTCTTCTTCTTCTTCTTCTTCTTTCCTTCTCTTCTTCTTCTTCTTCATCTTCTTCTTCAGTCTTTTGCAGGTTTGTAACATGGACGATATGTATCTCCGTCTCCATTCCCTTCAATCTCCATCTCCCTCTGTCGCTCGCTTCCTTCTTTGTAGTTGCATAACGTACTGGAACTCCATTGTCCAGATCACTCAACATGTTCAAACTTTTCCTTCTTCTTGTCTTCGCCATGCAGTATGATTCTCTTCTATGCCGTCAGCAGCAGAGCCCTTTCCTGGTAACATAGGTTTTTTTAATTTTCTATTATTCAAGCTGTCCACGATATTTTTGTCAGATTCTCAACTGAGATTAAAATGACTTCGACATACGAAAGCAGTAACAGCCACAATCATTTCTTACAACCTGTTGTCACTGTGCTTCAGTTAGAGAAAAATTTTCCCAGAGTTTGCAAATGAGTTAATCCGGCTCTGATGGACGATAGAGAAAGAACGTGTGCTAAACCCAGATACTCTATGTCTATTAACAGTTGGCCACACTATATAGTGTCTCCGAACAGACATACATTTTTCTGTGTAACAAGAAAGAGCAGATGTTTGGTGAATAGGAAGACGCGAGGAAGATAGACTTCTTCATATCTAATTAGATTAATGCTTCGCTGGCCATGGATCACAATAGAGAAACTGTCGCTAGACTGCGTTAGATTTATTCCTCGATACACCGTCTGTATTCGACGAAAATGTAATTGATAGCATCTCGCAGTTAAGTCGAGATTATAATACGAAGCAGAGTGACGACTATCGGACCGGACACAGAAAAACCCAGTGCACTACTCGCCATTCAATAAGCCGGAGTTTTTCAAATTGTAATTGCATATAATATATAGATATATAAATATATATATATAGAGAGAGAGACAGAGAGAGTGAGAGCTGTATATGCTAATACATGTACATATGTGTGGCACGGTGGCCGATTGTTTAGGATGGTCGGTCCGTAACACTCAGTGTGCGCTGAATGAGTGGGTTCGACCCTAGTCCGTTTAGTCACTGTGTAGGGAGCTTGAGCAAGTCCTTAGCGCACAATTGCTCAGCAGTACAACTACAGTGTACAACGCACGTATATTTAATATATCTGAGATTGATAGGAAATTCTTTAGATTTTACCCTAATTGAGCTACTCCGTCCGTCCTTGTTTTATATGTATATGTACCGTGGTATGCTCTTCTATAGTGCGTTTCATTGAAGTCATACTGACTCACTTACTTACAGTAGGCTTTCCAATCCATATGACATATTACGTGCAAAAAAGCTTCCAGTTATCAGGCTACCAGAGAACTGTTTCCAATACCAGTTTGGATAAATGCAGCTCAACTCTGACATTCCAGTTCACAGAAAGCATCGGTTAACTTGCGCATGATGGTGATCATAGCACTACAGAAGTAATAAGTTTTAGATTAAACAAGGTGCATTCAAGATCGCATTGCCAGAACCGCATTGATCGACAGCCGTGCAACCAACCCTCAGTGTATAAGTCTCCAGGTTATATACAGCAATAGTTTTGCTGCCTTCATTTTTGTCTATGACCTGCGGTGCATTTGTGATCTTATAGGTTTACTCTGCAACCAACGAGGGCGTGACTCCGGACTTATTGCAACCATTAATCACGACCCGGTTGCGTTCTCCGACCGGTTTAAAGCGAAAACCATTGACCTCAAACATTTCGGACATCAATTTCGTGCGTTTATTTCTACAAAGACCGAAGTTTACGCCAGCTGATAATTTGCCTCGCTTATAGTGACTAATGACGTCAGGAGCCAAAGGCACGTAGGACACCTCCCTACACCTGTCACCGAATTTCCATATTGGCTCCAACTTAGTACTTACGAACCTAATATCGTACTGAAAGCTTTCCACTTTAGGGCTGCCGCGGGTTCTCGGGTACTCGCGAGGACCCGACTCCAAAAATTACTTGACTAATTTTTTACTGCTCGAGCACCCGTTTAATCCCCCTTCCGATCGAAAAATTGCAATTTCCGGTTTAAGTTTTCCAAATGGTGAGTTAATTCGTCACTAATTGTATACCATTAAGTGACCTCTGGCGTACCACTAGTGGCACGAGTATCACCGGTTGAAAATCACAGCATTAGGCTATACCGTTTATCCGACAAGAAACTAGAGAAATAATGACGATTGTAACTTGTAAGAGGCTACGTGGGATTCAGCGTTAGCCTAGATTCTGTCAAAGCAGAGTTCATCAATTATTGGTGAACTCTTTTCCAAAGAACTCTTTTAAAGGAAATGGACCGAATTATTAAGCTTTGGATATTCAAATGTGTACTTGTTTGATGGCTGTTGATATTCTTCCGCCGATCAAACTCACGACGTCATCGTCTCTCAGCGATGACGTCATATAGCAATAGTATCGCATCAAAGTAACCAACAGATGAAATCCGCTTCTCTGCCATTCTTACAAGTCTCTTTCCTATTTAACATTTATTACCAACCATCTTGTTCTAATTGGCTTTCATATTCAAGAACTCTATTTTCTTCTCGGACATCAGTTCCCAGCAAGAACAGCGCCGAATGTAGGCGCTTTTGGCTAATTATTCCATTACAACCTTTAATGGAATACCACGGACGTTGGCTATTTGGAAATTGCGGAAAAAGGCTCCTTCCTGGGCCGCGCTGCCATAAGTTCGGATTATATCGGTAATACGGCGTTGCGTGAAAGCGGGACTGCGTGAGTGTGTTGGGTGATTGGGGAGGCGCCCTTCCTAATGGGCCGATGCCGTGTGCATATTACGGGGTGAGAAACTGTTTGCCGTAAACGCTCGCATATATAAATTCATTTATCGGGCGGTGCGCGCGTGCCTGCATCCCTCGCTGGCCAACTATCACGTGGTCCGTGCCGCTGAGACTTATGGGAAATGTCGTTTAACCTTTATCTGCGTTCTGGTAGTAGTCGGTACCCGGATGATCGCGGCGCCTCTTGTTCCATTAGGAAGAACTAGTCGACGACACGCACCCAGGCAGACCAATAGACGGAAACACAGACAGACACACACACATACATATTACATACACGCATACGTACGCTAACTGATGCACAATCGGACACATTCACACAGTGAAATTCATACACACTCGTGTGTGTGTGTGGGGTGCGGGCGTGTATGTATGTGTGTTTGTATGCGTGTGTTTGTGTGTCTATGTTTCTTTTTGTTTATGTGTGTGCGTGCGTGCGTGTATAAACATAGAGATTTAACATTCGAATGTATAATATGGGGCTAATCTAGTTACTGCTATGCATTAGACATCACTCGTGTATGTAGGTCGGTTCAGATGGGTTCGCAATAAAGACTAGTAATTTGTTGAAGACCAAATTTAGGTCACCGTCTTAATTAGACCTCAATATTCACATAAAAGGCAACGAACACTTTCTGTAATGTTCTTTTGTTCTTTAGTTTATATTTTAATACTTTCATTTTTTTATATTATTATTCTCATCTGTCATGTTCTTTATCCACTTCTACTTGTTCTTGTTCTTTCACTTCTTCTTCTTCTTCTGCGTCGTCTTCGTAGGCGTAGTCGTCGCCATCATCATCATCATCATCATCACCACCATCATCATCATCACCATCATCATCATCATCATCACCATCATCATCATCACCATCATCGTATTCCTCCTACTCCTACTCATCCTTTTCTTCTTCTTCTCTCCTGTTCATCATCATCAGCATCTCCATCATCTTTTCATCTTCATCCCCTCATCTTCTTCCTCCTCATCTTCCTCTGTTTTCTTCATAATCATCTCGAACATCCTCCATGTACGAAAGCCTGGGCATCATCTGCATAAGGATGATTATTTGCCCTGTGTTCAGTATATAAAGAAGGCATGTCAGCAGTAAGGTTAATGTATAGGATGGGGCCGAGTACCGAGCCCTGGGGAACACCAAATTCAAAATAACCCATGATTTCTGGAGTCTCATAGGACAGCAACAATCTGCGAGCGGTCATTGAGGTAGAATTTTAACCAAGAAATGGGAACACCAGATTGGCTATAGGACAACTGTACAGTGTATGCTCGCTGGAGCTGAATCTCATGGCCCACAATATCAACAACAGAAGATACGTCAAAAGCGCCAACTGAGAGAGAGAGATTTATATATATATAAATTTTACTTTTCAGGAAGATTATCACCAGTGAGTGACTTGTTAAATATATTAACCTGAACAGCAGGAGCTAAATCATCTGAGTCATTATCATTCTGGGCGTTACAACGGTATAACAGCGATATATCTCTCTTCTAAATTTCGAAGTTATAGATATTCCCTTCTATAGTTGTCTATCGGTGAGCTTATGATTGTTAATACACGCAAGCCCAACTTGTGTGTATGCATGTATACACGTCGCGAGCGAGCTCTTCTACATATACAGGGTGGCTCAATAAAAAAATACTCCACCAGCAGAAATGCAATTTCTCAATATCCGGTAAAGATATCTTTACCAAACTTTTCAGATTTCCAGAGGAAAGATTTGCGAATAATCCCGGAAAATTTCATTTAAAACTTTACATTGTTTCAAATACTTCATCTTTGGTTCTCTGCCTTCAGGCAGGTTCATATGTCCAATGACGCCACTCCTCCCTGTGTTGAGCCTCTTCTGTCATTTCTCCGTATCCACCTTTCTCCATCAACCAGTCTCTTCAAATACTAGGCCTACAGCTGTCTAGATTTAATTTTAGTATTTTGACAATTATGATGAACGGTCGAAAGTCACCTGATGGCTGAAACAGCAAAGTTTGCGAAGCAGGTCATTGTTTCTGCAGAGGTAGGGGGAGACTATTTCCTCCCAGACAAGACTAAAGTAAACGCAAAACTTGACACACTGCTACCTTCACTCTTTGAAGACTGCAAGTCTGTTCTACCGTCTGATTTCATTTTCCAGCCTGCTCGTACCCAAAGTTGGCAAGACTTTTTTGCCACCAACTGCAGTGACTTCATTGGCAAAGTAGAATGGCCATCGATCTCGCCAGATCCGAACCCTCTCGATTATCACGTCTGCGGTGCCATGCTTGAGCGCTAAAAGACATTTCATCCCAAGCCAACGAACATCAAAGAGCTGAAGAAAATCTTGCAGTTGATATGGGACCATCAGCTGAAGCAGGATTCAGTCAATAAGGCAGCACTGAGCTTCACAAAAAGACTTCGAGCTTGTGTGAAAGCTGGGGCGAACACTGCGAACTTGCTTTGAGATAAACCGCTTAACAGATTTTTGAATTTGTAATTAAAGGTAGTGTTATTTAGCATTGAATATTATAAATGCCTGTCAATTTTTTTCTGCGTAATTGTGAAAATACGGAATACTAAATTTAGACAGCTGTAATATTTGAAACAATGGAATGTTTTCAATGACAGTTTTAGGGATTGTTCGTAAATCTTTTCTCTGTAAAGTTAGTAAGTTTGGTAAAGATATATCTCAATCGGTTGTAGAGAAATTGCATTTCTTCTGGTGGGGCATTTCTTATTATACTCTGCACATGTGTATGCACAAGTATATGAACATGAATATATGAGAGAGAGAGAGACAGAGAGAGACAGAGAGAGAGGGAGAGAGAGAAAGAGAGAGAGAGAGAAAGGGAGACAGAGAGAGAGAGAGACAGAGAGAGACAGAGAGAGAGGGAGAGAGAGAAAGAGAGAGAGAGAGAGAGAGAGAAAGGGAGACAGAGAGAGAGAGACCCATCAGTGTAGAAAAAGAAGAGCGAATGTGCTACGGTGATTATAGCGGACTCTTTGTTATGCCATTGTAACGCCTCATCGGACACGAAAAGCCTTTGGCTGCAAATCCATAATATTATATAAACATGTGTTCTTCCCATATACATGTATATATATAAGTTCAGCGTTATATATATATATACATACATAGAAAGGCGTCTTACGAAAGCATATGTTGCACTTATATATATGACTACATTTTGCATATATTATAATACATGTATAGTTGTATACTATAGACATTATATCCGTAGTATACATACAACGTATGCATGTATGGATATATTTGTAAGACATGTGTAACGACACATTATATCTGATCTGTATACTTTATATAATGGAATTAACATGAAACTACTAATACAAGAGTAATATATATACTATATATATACGTAGTACATACACATATTATATATATTATGAAATATATACATATATATATATATATATATATATATATACAAGTTGTCTCATTTTGATTGTCTATATGCGCGAAGTTCATGCATGGTTGGCCTATATAGGTCTATTTGCCTGCCACAGAGATTTCCGGCTGTCCATATATATAGTCGGAAGTGATATTGTTTTTCTAAAAGAGACCGCCGTATCTTCTGGCACGGCTGCTGCTGCTGGGGTCTTGTAGTCCCTTCCTCCTATCATGCAGCCCCAGGGATGGACGCACCGTGTATAGGACAGCGCCCTTATTGACAGCGGCCTCTGCCTCGGATGATCTAAGCCACGTAAGGTACCTGAGGGACTGCGGAATGTCCGTGGAGTATAGGGTCATGGCCGACTTAGCATCTAATGGGCGGGGCTATTGGAGTGGGCGGGGCACGTGATGTCAATCAAACGATGACCTAATTTTATGTAGATTTATGCACGTTTATAACTTAGGACATTCTATGCAAATGTACATACATATGTTTATGTACAAATATGACTGCGTATACATAACTGCATATGTATGCACATATGTTTGCATGTGTGAGTGCATGCAATTAATATACGGGCTTATAAGTCAATAGACCGCACCCTGTGATTGGGTTGGCAGCCCCGTTGCCCTTGGTTGGCGTCTGATGTTGTTATCTGTATGTATTGACTCAGAGCTTACTTCGAACATACAGGTAATGCGTGGACTGTCCGAGTAGGCTCGAGTAGGGACCACGAATGTCGCATGTGTAGTTTCCGCTGTCCAGTGACGTCACATCTGCAACAATCAACAAACTGAATTGGACCTTTTCAAAATGAAAAACACGAAACGCTCACCGTGCAGTGCGTTTTATCGAAACACGGTTCAATTGCACCTGGTGGGATCATATATACGAGACGACCTCGCAGTTATGGTAACCGTTGGGAGATCTTGCGCTGGCACTGGGTCATCTCCGATTCTCCAGTGAAGTTACGCGGTGCGCCAATAAAAGTCGCCCGGTGAGAGAAAGTCGTCAACGCCATTTCTATTAACTATGCCTACATTACGCTTTTATTGGTGGAGTAATGGACTATCGCCCTTATATGGGATTGTTATCAGATCAGTATAATAATAAGCGAATGAGGAAACAGACAATGAAGCGAATAATTAAGAAATTAATTTAGTGGACGTATGTCAGTTAGTTACATGGATAGAAATTTTTTAAGTGTCTACGCGTGTATGTAAGTACGTAGGCATGTGGGTGTGTGCGTGCGTGTGTGTATGTGTGTATGTGTGTATGTATGTGTGTGTGTGTGTGTGTGTGTGTGTGTGTGTGTGTGTGTGTGTATGTGTGTGTGTGTGTTTATGAATAGACTAGCGTTACGCATGCCATGGACCTCATGGTAGACAGCACAGCAACAGTTACTGGACTATATTCCTTATGATATCGTTATAAATTGATTCATAGACAGAGATATTCGTGCTTTTCATTAGGTTGCATTTAGGAAAGTCCAAATTTTACTGCATGTATTGCTTGCGCGTTGTTTATCTGTGAAAGGAACTGTGATTATTATATGTCAGTTTGGGTCCTGGCATCAGAAGCAAAAGACAGGAGTAGGAGGACGAGGAGCAGGATTACGAGGAGGAGGAGGAGGTGGTGGTGGTGGTGGAAGAGTTGGAATATTGGAAAATCCTAGTTGTTTACAAGACACCATCACGACAATCGATCAGGAGTTCAGTTATAGAGTCTGATTGCTCTATTGACCTCAATTCCCCTTCGTTCCTTTTCTCCGTAGCGTATCAGATTTAACATATGCGCATGGACACACATACACTGGCACACATGCACATACGAAAAATGCGCACATATGCACAAGCACACAGACAAAACACACACAGGCACATACAATCATACACATGTACAAGCACACAGACACCAACACGAAGTTAGATTGGAAAATGACACGCAAAGAAAGCTATAAAACAAATACCTTTAAAGAACAGAGTGGCAGCGACTAAGCACTTGAACCAGGAAAAAACAGCACAATGAGATGCAATCTGTCATGGAACATCACACCTTAGTAAGAATTTTTATAGCGCAACATCAGGAAAGTCCTTAAATATCGCTCTTGACCCAATTGATTAAACCATCCTTCAAACTGAATCATATTCTTCATGACAGGCGGTTGAGGAGTGTACCGAAGGAGATATATGTGGACTAGTTGAGCTCTAAGTTTATGGGGAAGTTTGTTCCAGGCCACAGGGCAAACCTTAGCAGAAGCTTCTGTGCTGAGCTATGGATGAAGAATCCCTTGGGACAAGAAGAAAGGGATCTGAGGCCAGGATTGGATGGAGTGGAACACGACGTAGGCTTCTGTGTCGCTAGAATTTGAAAAAAGGAGTGAAGATAAAATGTTTCAATTCATAAGAAACAATTCCACGCGAAAGTTGAAATCTTCAATTCGATGCTTCGATTGATGCTAGGCCAGTGTAAGGCAGCATGCATGTAGGTAGATACCTGGTAACTTTTCGATATGCCAACAAATCAGGAGAATATTGCAGCGTTATGAACCTACTCTAATTCATGCATACTCTAATTAATACATACTCTACTTCACATACTCTGATTCATACATACCCCAATTCATACATACATGTTCTCCAATTCATACACACTCTAATTTAAGGTAAGCAAGAAGTCCACACCAGAATGGACAGCATTTAAATAAGCAGGAACAGAGAGAAGGCAAGTTGGAATTCGGATCTGTCTGAGGAAGGACAAATGAAGCGGTCAGACAGACGCACCGACGAAGACAAACAGACATACAGGGCACACACGACCAGAGAGAGAAACAGAGAGAGAGAAACAGAGAGAGAAACAGAGAGAGAAACAGAGAGAGAAACAGAGAGAGATTAGGCATTCAGTATATTTTGATAATGACATGGTATGATAATGTTATGATACTGATATACGCTAACGGTGATAGACAGACATACAGACAGATAGACAGATAACTAGACAGAGAGATGGATGAATAGATGGAATTGGATGGACGGATAGATAAATGGGTGAATGATGTACAAGTGATTTCACGAACGGATGATCAGATGGATAGATGCATCATATATGACCTTTAATAGACAATGCGAATCGATATCTTGGAGAGAGCGGCGTAAAGGAGACGTCGAACCGATTGCTGGATGCGAACGGTTCATTTATGTTGCTCATGATGTTCATCTGCGTTTCTTCCTCCCTCTGCACCTTACGCCAGAGCACGGGGTAGTCGAAGAGGCTGTAGTGGTCAGCGTGGAACTGGCACTCCATGGCCACCGACTGACCCTCGTTGACCACGTGCACTTGGTTCTCGCTGGTCATCGCCAGAAAATACCCTGTTCATTTAATTATAAAAGAAAGTTAATTCTATTGTACACTGGCACCATGTGGCTTAATAGTGGAACGCCGGAGTATCACCAGCAAGGGTTAGACCAAAGAATAACAGAGGAGCGCGTATAGCAGCCCTTTCAATTGATAATAGTGGGGAACATCGTCAGCAATTGAGTTGTATATCTAGGTCGATAAGGTAAACAAATTCTAGGTAATTAAAGTAAAATGAGCCTTAACTCGTTGATAAATCTGATTTTTTCGCCTACCACGTATCGTGCTCTGTATAGACCTAGGCCCAATCACTAGCGGTAAGCATTCCACTATTTGGAAATCGCTGACACATAGAACACGAATTCGTTTTATCGTACATTAACAAATTCATCCATACAAGTTATAATTTATTCAATAGTTGAATCGTTCATTCATTCGCTCATTCCATCTTTCAAACAATCTATTCAGTCGGTTAATCGTTTTTTCATTTATTAATTTTAGCAAATATTCCTTCAGTCGATCATTTTATAACAGAACAAAATATTCTGTCAAACAACCATGCTTATCTTGTCTTACCGTCCATCCATTCGTCCATCCATCCATCCGTTCATCCATCCATCCATCCATCCATCCACCCATCCATCCATTCATCAATTCAATTAATCATGTTTCCGTTTATTTATTAAAATAATCCGTCGACCAAAGAAAGATCTTCGCCTCATAAAATAATCATAAATAGATAAGCAGGCATGTTACTTTCTTCCCATTCGTTAACGAACCTAAATTGATTGCTTTGAAACATGCAGTATTTCTGGACCATGACCACACGCTTCGGTGGCCATGCGTAGAAGATTCTCTACGTGCCTAGACCGCTGAGAATTGTCATTCAATTTCAGTCGGAAACTGAAAATTGTAGCAAATTGAATCAGCCAAAGTCAACAACAGCGGAGAATAGGAGGGAGTGGGACGCGAAAGTCAAGAGCAGAGGGAGTAGGACGCGAAGGACGAAGAGATGAGCAGATTTGGACCAACGAGAATCTCTCTTTGAAACGACATTTATTGAAACGTATTTCTCTTTCCACGGTTAAGGCCAATCGGCTTATCTTACTCCGCGCTCCAATATAGTTGTTTCGAAATAAAAGAATCGAACATTCTATGCCAATTAATAGCTTGTTTTAAGGTGAATTCATATACATATAAATATATATATATATAACATAATAACTCAGTGTCATTCGCTGATCAAGAAAGATTAGCAAATGAAACATCTTATTCTTCGTTGATTTAATTCATTCAAGAAACAAATATAATTGATATTAATTGAGACAAGGGACTATTAGGTGTGAAAAACGATTTAGTGTCTACAGTGTGCCCATATTAATTATTCATTAGTTTTCGACAGTAAGCCGCAGTTATTTGCAAACTAGTCAATTATTATCGACAGTAAAACTACTTTAACGCATTGCCGAACACATTATCATTACGCTTAAAAATTCCTTCAGACGACCGCTGCAACTGAACAGTTGCTTCTCTTCAAGTGCTATTCAGAGAACATCTAATACACTGTAAACAACCGTTATTAAATAAGGTCGAACAGGATTGTCTGTGACAATCCCCGAGAAAGCCAATCGCCCGTTAAATAATATGTAAGGCAGAATTCGTCCGACGGTCGACGCAAAGGATTATACATTGTGAAACGTTTTTCTACTTTTTCTATTTCCATGTACAATGTTCAATCACCACACGTGCCATTAAAGCGAAGTTCGCGTGGAAGAATAAGAATGCAAAGAGAAGGAGGAGGAAGAAGAAGAAAAAGACAAAGAAGATGATGATGAAGAAAATGAAAAAAACGGAGGAACAAGAGAAAGAAAGAGACTAAGAGTTGACCAGACGCTGAGGCACCACTGGATATTAAGTGTTAGTGACTTCATTTTCTGAAGGCGGACGGTCAGTTCTTCCTTCACATCTTTCCACTGATAGTATCCATCATAGTGTCATATCTTCCCTGACTAATTAGGTATCGACATGGATTCTCCAATGAGTGACCTGGATTCTCCAGTGGAATACCTGGATTCTCTAGTGGAACACCTAGATTTTCCAGTGGATGCCCTGACTTTTCCAATGGATAACCTGTATTCTTCCGTGGATGACCTGGATTCTCAAGTGGAATACCTGGATTTCTAGTGGATGACCTAGATTATCCAGTTAATAACCTTGATTTCCAATGGCAGGCCTGTATTCTCCAATTGATGATGAATTATGATAATTATTATCTAATGTTTGACCCGGATACTCCGATGTATGATCCTGCAATATCCAATGCATTCCCAGATCACTCAACATCTTCAATCTTTTCCTTCCTCTGATTAAATTTTATTTGTTTTATTTAAATGAGAATTCATTCATTCATTCATTTCGAAAATTTATATAGCGCCCCTTCAAGAAACTTATTCAGAGGCGCTCAAATTGATTTTCTCAAATATTTCAGAAATCGTGTTTGATATACCATCAGGCAAGTTGAGGTCATAAAACAGACTTGATATGATTTGATGACTATGGATTATATCATATTTGATTAGACTATACTAAATTATCCAATATTAGAGGTAAGAAGAAATTATTAGATAATTGATTGCATTAGAGATTCCATTCGATCACACTAGCGGCGCCTAATTAGACATAATATGACCGACATAAATATCTGGTGTATGAAATGTCTGTCTGTCCTTCACAAGCAACTGCTACTGTTTACGTTAAGGGCCCACTCCAGTGTCGTGTCGGCCGTACGTCACTCCAAGCGCCTACTGTTCGTAGGACCGAGCTCCAAGAGCAATAAAAGGCTCGACCGCTGAGCGAGGCGACACTGAGAGTGCGCGGAAATCATTACAGCAGATTGCAGTTTTATTGCTCTCGACAATAAATATAACTCCATAAACTGTATTCTATTTGCACTTCGCACTTGCCGTCCATAAGTCGCGTGCCCTCGACGCCGCCTCGAATCCCAGACTCTCCCCCTCAACGATTTAACTCGACAGAGGTCGAGAGCGACGGTCAAGCGCTCTGGGCTGCTCGATTGAATCCCCGGTCGAATACGCCGTGTTCCTTGTTAGTCCGTGGCTTGACGCCTGGTATCAAACGGTGGCGCCTCATTATCGTTCTGCGAATTTCATGGAAGAGGAAGAGGAGGAGAAAGAGAAAGATGGAGAGGAAGATGAGGAGGAGTATGAGAAATAGAAGGAGGTGGAAGAGGAGAAGGAGGAGGAGGAAGAGGAGGAGGAGAAGGAAGAAAAGGAAGAGGAGGAGAAAGAGAGAAGGAAGAGAAGAAGGAGGAGGAAGAGGAGGAGAAGGAGAAAGGAGAAGAAGAGAAGGAGGAGGAGGAAGAAAGAGGAGGAGAGAGAGAGGAGGAAGAGAATGAGGGAGAGGAGGAGGAAGAAGAAGAGGGGCCTGTGCTGTCACGGTAGACTGCAATTCGATTCTGTGAGCGCTGGTGCGATGTCCAGGTAGCATATGTGTGACTGCGCGTGCAAGGGTTATCCGAGACCAGATCACGGTCGCGTGTGGTATAAGAGATCGGATGATGGAAAAGGTCAGATGTGATTGGCTGCCGAGTAATATGACGAATCGTAATAATGGAACTAAAGTCCATGTGTTTGAACAAAGAACACATCTTTTTAGCAACATTTTGGACAACAGGAAGAATATTTTTTGGAACAGGAGCAAGTGGATCTTGAAATCAGACTCACGTGTTTTCTTTGGAAAAGAACAGCCGTGTTATTGAGAAATGGAGAATATACTTTAACTTGGTCAAGAAATAATGTTTTCATATTAAACTTGACTTTTTTAAACAGCAGCAATAATCTTAAACAACTCTCTTCAGGTAGAAAGCCTTTTAGGACATAAGAACAAAAACCCTTTTATACACGAATTGAAAAGTATTTATCATACAATAACTTTTGTCTTCACTTTATGATTACGTCAATAAGACCTTTATTTCAGCGTTGGTTCAGAGAGTTTCCTACTTCTTCTTGTTCTTCTTTTTCCTTTCCTCTTCTTTCTTTTTCCTTCGCTTTACCTTCCTGTTCTTCTCATTCCTTTTCATCTTCTTTCTTTTTCTTCCTTCCCCTTTCGTGCTTCCTATATATACTCATTTTCTTCTTCCTTCTATTATCCTTCCTTAATCTTCTTTTCCTGTTCTTCTCATTCCGTTTCCTCTTCTTTCTTTCCTGTTCCTCTCTTCGCTCTTCCACCTCCCTTTTTCTTCCTTCTATTCTTTTCTTCTTCCTTCTCTTCTTCTTCCTTTTCCTCATCTTCCTTTTCATCTTCTTCCATGTATTTTTCTTCACCCTCCTCTTACTCACAGTTTCTTAGACTCCTTATACAGAAACCATCGAGATATACGATGCTTCAGGGGCCGAGAGACATGGCCGAGTACACGCAGAACAATTTATGAGCTAAAGAAGCATAGACGCACTTCTCGAGAGGTAAGGTTCGGCCATAGCTAAAGACGTGGCCGAATCCCAACGGATCTGACACTTCCACTGTTCAGAAGCGTAGTGTTTATGGTGGTGGAATGTGAGTCGAGAGGTCAGGGTAGAAATTTGATTCGAAATCTTAGCGACATTTGTACCTTCTATAGGACTATATAACCAACTCGTCTATAATGAATGTATGCTGTCGGTGAAAAGCAGAGACGGCGAGGGAGTGGCTACTTTAAACCAATGGTCCGGCTTAAGGAACTTCTGCAATTGAGGTACAATTATATACAGTCACAATCACCTCCACTTTTAGTATAAGTCTTACAACTAAAAGTATGGTCCATTAAGTTTGATAGTAAGCGGACATTCACCAACGCGTTTTCGTACAATTTGTGAGACACTGATCACTTTACGCGAATAAAAAAGAGCATGAAACACAATAATTGTGCCCTCCATTTTCACACCAAACTGATCCTCTACGGTATAGAATCCTGACCCACTGCAGATCTATCTAAATAAAGGTCTGAGTGGGACAGTAGTCGTAGTCTTCTAATAACTCCCCACTGTTCACTTTCTGACAGTGCCAGTCCCAAGCCTGAATAAAGAAGGGGGCGAAATTATTAATCTTCGTTATCATACAGTGCCGTTTAATCTGCATCTGATAGTCCTCTAATGTGATCCCGAAACATTTACTGGGATCGGGAAAAATTTGCGACGAGCCGGTCTCATCCAATCGCGGATCCCTTTGTGCGGACTCCCGGCTCAAAGTGCATGCACCTCCAGGAATCAGCAAATATTATAACTTAAACAGCATGTGAAGACTTTTTGTATGTAAGTATGCACGAACAACCTTCCTCATGAACTTAGAGCTCAACTAGTCCACATATATCTACTTCGGTATACTCCTCAAGCGCCTGCCATGGAGAATATAATTCAGTTTGAAGGATGGTTTAATCAGTTGGGTCAGGAGCTTTCCTTAATGTTGCGCTATAAAATTGATCGAATCTGACAGACGTTTGTAGCATCTGGACCAATTTTTATATGGCGCCACAAAAATAATTAGTATGAATTTCGGAAAAACTTCGACGATAGAATTACAATAGTCAAGACACAACCGAACTATTAGAAATAGAGCAGGGTGGTTGTTGCAGCGGTAAACAAGCGATTACGCCGTATTGATCGAATCTGACAGACGTTGGTAGAACATGACCAATACACCGAAAACACGTGAGCAACCATGGATCTATCATATTATATATATATATTATATATGCCTTTGTATGTTTATGCAGCTATAAAAAAGTAATCGTGTTAAATGAGACATACTTAGGTAATTATATAAATATAATGCGTGTATAAAAATATGAGCATATGGTCATTATGTCTGCCGTGTCCTGAGATACAAGTATATAATGAATCTATAATTGCATGAAGTGCTAAGTAGGAATAATGGTCGGTGGTGTCTCCAGGGTCCATAGCCCAACAGTCGTATAATCGTAGATTATCCGGCGAACCATCGACCGTTTTCACAGACCCCCTCCTACCTCCCTCTTAACCCATATCCTCCCAACTGGCACCGGCTCATGGACTTACCAGGAAATACCATCCATACCGTCTCTTTACAGCGTTACGATCGACGTAATCGGACAGATAATTTGATTACTCTGTTTAACGAATTACACGGTCAACGGGTCGAACGTCTGATTAAGACGGATGGCGAGAATTGTTCGTCGAGTCTACTGTGGATTCGACGGCGAAGCACGCGCGTCGTATATGCCTGTAGAAGATGCTCTTCTCGGAAGCACTCTTAAGAAAAGTACACATCATGCAGGAATGTGCGATCGCTGCCGTTTGTTTAAATTTCAACTGTATCCATACCGAGGACCTATTATGCTCAGGACTGGAACGCCTCTATGTAACGCTGTGCCACTAGTTTAAGGGCAAAAATCTGCAGCAAGAAATTTTCACGTCTTGTTGATATAACAAACTGCTTCATTAACTTTTAGCTATAAATTGACGAATAACTATGTCAGCAAAATGAAAAAAGATACCTTTGGAGGTTTAAACCATCCAATATTTTCAACTAGAAGCAAATTTTAGATTAGGGCGACATCTATGTTTAAGAGTATAAAACGTGTAAACGAGAATTTGATGAGTGACCATTCCCCTAACGTAGATTCTTGATCCATACGAATTGTAAACACACCGAGACGTGAATTCTTCTTTTTCTTTTTCGTCATATTCTTCTTCATTTTCTTCCTCATCTCATTAGTTTTTTTCTTTCTCTTCACAAGCCTCTCCACTTCCTTTCAATATGGAAATGCACAACTCAGGGATGGTCATAAGCAGAGCCAAGGAATTCGGAACATACATTGCCATATAATATATATAGGCTCCGGAGACAAGCGCGCGCAACAGTGTTGACACAAGCAAGTAATGAGTTATTACTGTTCTTGTCTGGTGGATGTTCAGAACTTTAGAAGGACGAGTTTCTCAAACAGACCTCAGTCGTTGACACGAATAAGATATAGGCTGATCGATTACATTACATATGCTATGCTATCTAATAACTGATTGTGTCCTTATTATACACGGTGTGCTGTTTATGTTGCGAAATAGGGAGGAGAAACTATGGGTAAGCGCTAAGCAAATGTGGAGAATAATTTATCTTCAACGAGAGGCGGTCAGAGCAGGTATTTGTAGAAAAACATTTGAACAAGAAATAAAATGTTTATGTGGAAAATAATTTCAATTCCACAAACGAGACGTGTGGGAAATGAATACTCAGTTACGCGAACGAAACATGCGAGAAACAACCTATTATCTTCAGTTGCAATAAAAATGGCTTGCTCTGTAACATCAAAATACGACACGACACAGAAACAATTAGTCGCTGCATCCGGAAGCATCGAACACAATGTGACAGGAATGTCCTACATCTTAACATTTATACTGAAATATTGGAGTACATTCTATTATATCGTGCTGTATTGTATGGTATTGTATTGTATTTCCTTGTATAGTGTATTGTATTGCATTAGTATTAAACGGACAATTTCTAGAGCGCCGTAACGCAGCCATACCGCTACAAGGACGCCTGTATTGTATACTAGTATACTTGTATACTAGGCCAGCATCCACAAACGATATCAACACGTTATCATACAGTGCAACAAACCGGAGTACATGAAGCGTAACTAGCGTATACGTTTTGAAACAGGATTTAATCGACCGTATCGACGAGGAACTTGCACGCCGACATATAAAAGCGTTTCCGAACACATCTCAGCAATTCCAATTCTAAGAGACCGTTGCAGACAAACCGAACGAACGACGACCTAAGACGCCATCAAGACGTTCTATTGTTAGAAAATTAATGCTCTCTGATTTGAGTGAATTAGCTTCCAGTCAGAAATTAAGTCGGCGTTCCGATCGACCGCAAATTGACGTCAACCAGACATTCCAGAAGGCAGATTGATATATATATACATGCACACTTCTGATGACAGGCATATATATTTATATTTATATATATATGTTGTCGTATAAACCATATATATATATATATGACTCAAGTATTATTTTAGGATATATATATATATGTATATAATATATGTATGCTTTACACATTTTATCCATACCTGTTTGCGAACTGTGCCCGCGGAAGAGATCGGAGAGAGTGAGAGAGAGAGAGAGAAGAGAAGACAGTCAGACAGACAGACAGAGGCAGAGAGAGAGAAGGAGAGAGAAAGAGAGTGAGAGTGTGTCTGGTATGATTTACATCATACAAGACCCGCGGAACAAGACGGAGTGTCCATGCATATTGCATGAAGAAAGCCGTGTTTCGATATATATATATATATATATATATATATATATATTACATACATATTTTAAGACTATATTTATATACAGCATATGTATATCTAATTTATGACTTTCTTTTATTAGCGATGATTTAAATCGATGGAGATAAATGGCTGAATGGATGGATGGACGGATGGACGGACGGACGGATGGATGAACGGATGGATGGATGGAAGAATAAACGGATGGATAGATACACGGATGGGCTCCGGTGTGCCCGTGGAATTTTTTCTGGCGTCTCCAGCAGAACGAAACAAATATATATATATATACACATTATATATATGTATATATATATATATATCTATATTATATATAAGTGTGTGTATGAAAGACGCGCATACAGGCAGACGGATAAAACGGTGACACAGAGCGAAGCGGAAGCAGAGGCACCCAGTGTTACAGAGAGATAGAGAGAGAGCAAAGTAAGAGATGACGATACAGACAGATCGTTATACGTAGGCCAACACATACGTCTACACTAACAGACAGACACTTATACAGGTACATATGTACGCATGCATAAAAATTATGATCACGCATGGACCCCATACATATGGAACACAAAAGCACACATACACATGCAGTCATACGCACAGATATGTACAGTCATACACGCATGGACACATGGAAACCCATTGTACATTTAATGTCGTCGACGATGACTTCATCGTCAGCTGCAGCTGTTGATCTGAGTTGGTTATTGAAGCATTTGTCCGTCGATGCAATCATATTCACGACATTCTCCCAACAGTTCCTCATCTATCATTTCTCTCCCCCTAGAACAGGGACTGGCTCCAGACGGACGCATGGCGGGCACACAGCCCGACTCTGCGAGCAGCCTTCGTGAGAATGGACCAGTAGGAAGCGCAGGGCAGACAGATGCTGCTGGGCAAGCGATCTGACCCTTTCGGAAACGAATTCGGACCCCTTCTGACAATAGCATTCTGAGAAGCATGCAATTTGACTTGGCGCAGCGCTCGTGAATAAGCTGGTGCCCTCCAGTGGGAGGGAGGGTTAGCGAGAAAGAGATAGAGGAATACGGATGGATTAAGCAAGGCCAAGATATCCAAGCGGATGAGCTTAGGATGATCCGTCTCATTGAGATTCCTTCGCTCTGGTTTCGACAACGCTTGAAATGTCCCTAAAGACTCAGTTTTAAAATAATAATAATAAATTATTTGTCCGTTCGTTAAACAAACTTTAGAAGGAATTTCCGATTCGGTCATGATTAGATTTGAAAGGAAAATATGCGACGAAATCGAGTTAAAATGAATTAGGCTGAGCGAAATGTGATGTGCATTACGGTTGATTTGATTTGAGCGATTTCCAACGGAGTGAATAAGCTGCCTTTGAACTAAGTGCTCGAGGAAAGAGGAAAAAGAAATCCACAACAGAGTCAATAACAGAGGATGACGTCAAAGACCATTGCTGTCACAAGACGTCGCTAAAATCATTCTATACCGCTTAAGATGTGATTATTAAGAAGTGTCTCTTGCAGCGCTATAATACGTTTGGGACACCAATCCCTTGAGTATGTATGTATGTATGTATGTATGTATGTATGTATGTATGTATGTATGTATGTGTGTGTGTGTGTGTGTGTGTGTGTGTATGTATATATGTATGTATGTATGTATGTATGTATGTATGTATGTATGTATGTATGTATGTATGTATGTATTTACGTACGTACGTACATTCATACGTACATACGTACATATGATCAGACTGTATGATTAGATACATGATTAGATGAGCAACTCGTGTGATCAGATTGGATATTTAATCATATCTATAATATCGGATGCCTTCTCCGTTGATCAGAGGCTCATCGTCCTGATTGCATGTTAGCTCCGAAAGTGCTCGGTCGTGTTCCATGGCGTCTCCCAATGATCCTTCGTCTGGTCACCTAATTCCGATAGAGGTCGCCTTATGCGCGAAATATTCCCGCCATAAATATCGCCGATTATGGATAAACGACGACGCCGCCATCATTGTCGGCCTCCGTATCCGACGGCCGGAAAGATGCTTCTGGGAGTCAGAGGCTGCTGGATGCAGAGCGTGGCTGGGACTTACGTCGATCCCCGGATATTCATCATCAGATGCCCTCGTTATCGCAATTGTAATCATCATCATCATTATTATCATCGTCGTCGTCTTCATCATC
>OY365816.1:25471348-25651757 GCA_959347315.1 Bimastos eiseni
CATTCTCTTTGTGACCACGCCCCTTCAATCCATTCCACTTCCCCTATTCCCACTCTGATTCAACCACTATATCACATTTCCTATGTCCCACAGGCCATTGGCTATCCCTCCTTCCTCCTTCCTTACCTCGATACATCCCTACGTCCCTCTCCCTCTCTACCTCTCACTTTCTCTCTCTCATTCTCCCTCTCGCTCTCCCTCCCCTCTTCCTCACCCTCTCCGTGCCTCTTCTTGCGCCTTTTCTAATCTCCATCCACGACTTTCTCCCTATGACCTTTTAACCCTTCTGCAGTCTCTTCCTGGGCCGCTGGCCCTGCTGCCCCTCTAGTCCTGCCACTCTTCTGGCCCTGCCATCTCTTCACCCGCCTTTTCACTTGTCGTTAGATAAGGCTGATGCAGCCATTGCAGCCAATTTTACAGACATGCAGCAAATGACGATCCATTCCGTTGACTGGAGAGAGAGCCACCTATCGGTCGGAGATGACTCTCAAGACGACAAAAGTCGTCTCTTCCGAACCCAATTTGTTCCTTAATAGTCTGAACACGAGGGGCGTGGCTTCTTCTTCTTCGACGATCACTGAAGAGGGTAATCATGAGTCAAGGACCATCACTTCAATGCATTACCTGTTGGTATACGTACACGCATGTAGGCCTAAGTATGTAGGCCTATGTATGTACGTTTGCATAAATATAAGTAAGTATGTATGTATGTATGTATGTATGTATGTATGTATGTATGTATGTATGTATGTATGTAGGTATGTATGCAGGTATGTATGTATGTGTATGTATGTATGATTGTATGTATGTATGTATGTATGTATGTATGTATGTATGTGTGTGTGTGTGTGTGTGTGTGTGTGTGTGTGTGTGTGTGTGTGTGTGTGTGTGTGTGTGTGTGTGTGTGTGTGTGTGTGTGTGTGTGTGTGTGTGTGTGTGTGTGTGTGTGTGTGTGTGTGTGTGTGTGTGTGTGTGTGTGTGTGTGTGTGTGTGTGTGTGTGTGTGTGTGTGTGTGTGTGTGTGTGTGTGTGTGTGTGTGTGTGTGTGTGTGTGTGTGTGTGTGTGTGTGTGTGTGTGTGTGTGTGTGTGTGTGTGTGTGTGTGTGTGTGTGTGTGTGTGTGTGTGTGTGTGTGTGTGTGTGTGTGTGTGTGTGTGTGTGTGTGTGTGTGTGTGTGTGTGTGTGTGTGTGTGTGTGTGTGTGTGTGTGTGTGTGTGTGTGTGTGTGTGTGTGTGTGTGTGTGTGTGTGTGTGTGTGTGTGTGTGTGTGTGTGTGTGTGTGTGTGTGTGTGTGTGTGTGTGTGTGTGTGTGTGTGTGTGTGTGTGTGTGTGTGTGTGTGTGTGTGTGTGTGTGTGTGTGTGTGTGTGTGTGTGTGTGTGTGTGTGTGTGTGTGTGTGTGTGTGTGTGTGTGTGTGTGTGTGTGTGTGTGTGTGTGTGTGTGTGTGTGTGTGTGTGTGTGTGTGTGTGTGTGTGTGTGTGTGTGTGTGTGTGTGTGTGTGTGTGTGTGTGTGTGTGTGTGTGTGTGTGTGTGTGTGTGTGTGTGTGTGTGTGTGTGTGTGTGTGTGTGTGTGTGTGTGTGTGTGTGTGTGTGTGTGTGTGTGTGTGTGTGTGTGTGTGTGTGTGTGTGTGTGTGTGTGTGTGTGTGTGTGTGTGTGTGTGTGTGTGTGTGTGTGTATGTGTGTATGTGTGTATGTGTGTATGTGTGTATGTGTGTATGTGTGTATGTGTGTTATGTGTGTATGTGTGTATGTGTGTATGTATGTATGTATGTATGTATGTATGTATGTATGTATGTATGTATGTATGTATGTATGTATGTATGTATGTATGTATGTATGTATGTATGTATGTATGTATGTATGTATGTATGTATGTATGTATGTATGTATGTATGTATGTATGTATGTATGTATGTATGTATGTATGTATGTATGTATGTATGTATGTATGTATGTATGTATGTATGTATGTATGTATGTATGTATGTATGTATGTATGTATGTATGTATGTATGTATGTATGTATGTATGTATGTATGTATGTATGTATGTATGTATGTATGTATGTATGTATGTATGTATGTATGTATGTATGTATGTATGTATGTATGTATGTATGTATGTATGTATGTATGTATGTATGTATGTATGTATGTATGTATGTATGTATGTATGTATGTATGTATGTATGTATGTATGTATGTATGTATGTATGTATGTATGTATGTATGTATGTATGTATGTATGTATGTATGTATGTATGTATGTATGTATGTATGTATGTATGTATGTATGTATGTATGTATGTATGTATGTATGTATGTATGTATGTATGTATGTATGTATGTATGTATGTATGTATGTATGTATGTATGTATGTATGTATGTATGTATGTATGTATGTATGTATGTATGTATGTATGTATGTATGTATGTATGTATGTATGTATGTATGTATGTATGTATGTATGTATGTATGTATGTATGTATGTATGTATGTATGTATGTATGTATGTATGTATGTATGTATGTATGTATGTATGTATGTATGTATGTATGTATGTATGTATGTATGTATGTATGTATGTATGTATGTATGTATGTATGTATGTATGTATGTATGTATGTATGTATGCAAGTATGTATGTATGTGCATGTATGTATGTGCATGTATGTATGATTGTATGTATGTATGTATGTTTTTGTACATGTATGTATGTAACAGATATGTATGTATGTGTGTGTGTATGCGTACATGTTTCATTCATTCATTACGAGAATGAATGCATCGCGCCTCTTCAAAGTGACTACTCAGAAGCTCCCAACACCAGCAAGGACAAATAAAACCGTCTTAATAAGAGAGAGGAATGCCTGAGAAGGGGTTCTAGGCAGGGAGCGGAGCGTCAAATCGAGGGGCCTACCACCGACAATGCACAGACTAAAATATTTATACTGTATACATATATTTTGTTGCATGTGGTTTTGTATGTAGTTACATGAGTCACTTTCCGATGAGCGGATCTGACGGCATAATCGGCCAGTGTCTTGTACCGTGTATATCTCCCTTCCTCCGTCCGCTTCTTAAAAACTCCCCATAGTGGTACTAAACGAAACGACTGGGTTCAGAGGTGAAATGGAGGTCATTAGAGACGTAATAGAGGTCAAATGGCGAAGGTCATTTGTTGATACGCTCCAGCTGAGTCGGAGGAAACGAGTCAAACGACGTATCGGTTCAGCGAATTAATGTTCATAGACTCAAAACAATTGGCAGCATTAACTCTGCCGTCGTACAGTTTGTATTCGTTTTATAGTATCGTGTATTTATGTCCGCTGCGTAACGTGATTTAATGTAAATCTCCGATATGTCCCAGCCTACGACGGCGCTATATGAAGCCAAGTCCGCAATAGCTTGGGTCAGAATCGTTAGGCAAACATGTTCACCGATAAATCGATACGTAGGCGTACATGGTTGTATGCACTTATGTACACTGATAGACACACGTACAATTTATACATTGTACGTAGATTAATTAACAAGTAACTGTATACCTGCATACAATGCATCTATTTGTGCACATACGGGATTGACACTTCTCAATAATAATAATGCAAAGTATTTAATATTACCTAATCGAGGCATATGATACCCATTACCTAACATTTAATTGCGTAATTTTTGCGGCATAATAGTAAAAATTATTAAAATCTGATGTCATGATTTGGAAGTTCAATGTCAGTACAGACCAAAGCAAAACGATACGTTTTTGCCATAAAAAGTAATTTTCCACTTAAAAATCGATATAATATTTCAATTTTTAAGTGGATAATTTCTTGTGGAAAATTACAATTTTGGGTTTATTAAAAACTGAGATATTATCTCCGTTTTTAACAATCCCAAAGTGGTACCTCTTCTCACAGCTGGTCACAATTACATAGTTGTATTAACTAGTATCGATATAGTAGGCCTACTGTCTTGCTGAAATCAGCATTCATTTTACTCCTGTATCTTTTAGTTAAGTAATTTCTGCTGTCTAAAATTGCTCTTTCTAAATGGCACACCTCCACGCTATCACTCACCACGCAATGGGTACCCCACTGTTGGGGACTTCGGTCCCTTATGGATTCCCTTCCCTATTGTTCATCATTAAGTCCCTCTTTAATATCACCTTGTGCTTCTGTAACCGTTTAACATGTTGGCCTAATGCAATAAAATCTTGATTGATTGATCGATGTATAATTACATGTGAATGCATTATATATATATATATGTATATATTTAATGATTTATGAATTTCAATGTTACCTTAACTCGTGCATCACAGAACACAGACATACATATATTCATACACACATACAGAGAGTCACCTACACGCAAGCAGATAGAACGACGAACAGGTCCGTATTGTGGAAACCTTAATTTCGATTCATCGCTATTAGAAAAGGGAAGCTGTTGTTGGCTGGGATGTCATCGTAACTCGTTGCCGAGGTCTCTCCTGCCTCAGCAACCGGATCTCTAGCCATGCCACCCATTCTGACGACGTCTCTCCATCGATACGTTCGGTTGCGCCAGCCGCTGTACCACGGAAGATGAAGATGGTTGTCAGGGAAGATGATGAATATGAAGGGCAGCATCCATGGACCCATCTGTGCGTTGAGAATTACAGAGGCGACAGCAGAGGATGTCACCTTCTCTGCTTCTCTGTCTCTTGCATGTCTGTCTCTGTACCTTTGTCTCTTGTCCCCTATCTTCCTCCCTCTTTTTCCTTTCCTGTATCTGACTCTGCGGTTTCTGCAGTATCTCTGTATCTCTATCTGTCTCTGTATCTGTCTCTCTCTGTGTCCCTCTGTCTCTCTCTGTTTCTGTCTGCCTCTGTGTCTCGGACTCTGTTTCTGTCTTTCTGGCTGTCTATTTGTCTCAGTGTCTCTCTGTCTGTCTCCTTCTCTTTTGTCTCTGTTTCTTTCTCTGTCTCTGTCTCTCTGTCTTTCTGTCTATCTGTCTCTGTCTGTCTGTCTGTCTGTATCCAGCCCCTCCTTACCTCCATTGTCCTAAGATTTTTAAGGTTTTTAGTTCATCGCTCGCCCAAGCGCTAGTCTAAGTGCTGTTATGTCATCTCAAAAACTATTTATCCGTCGCAGTCTTGGCCTGCATTTCTTTCTTTTTCCTCAGAATCGTCCATCTTGTACATTGTGTTATTTACGGTCAATTGGCATTCTCTCTCGACTTGTCCATACCATAATGGTCCTCCGCGTTGAAGGACTTTGTCTGGCAGAACTGTTAAATACTTAATGATTGTCTTATGTCATCGTTTCTTATTTTCTGTATTCTTCAAACTCTGCAGCCAACTAATTTCTACTGAAAGAATATTCTTCTTCTCTCGTCTATCTTCCGCGTCGACCAACATTCCGAATTTCCGATCCGTATTGAAAAATCATTGTCCCGTATATTTTATATTTATTTTATGCTAATTCTTTGCTCCCATAATATCTTTCTGTTTATCATTCGAAATACAATTCTTCTCTGCGTGTCCTACTCGTTGCTGCAACTCCGTTCAGGACACTCTTAAGCCTTAATATACAGACGCATTGTTCAGCATGTTCATTAGGTTCTCCCTTGATGTGATAGTTATTGGTGTCTCTCTGGTTCTTTCAATCACCAACGGTTTTTGGTCTGCTTTATGTTGATCTTTAGTTAGTTAGGCCTATACCCCAAATCGTCTACTTGTTCGTCGCTCTGCGTTGTCATTGGTTCGTGTGTATATATACATTATATATTATATATATATATATTGGTTCGCCTCTCTCTCTCTCTATATATATATATAATATAATATATATGTATTATATATACATGGTTCGCCTCTGCATACTTGTACAGTGAGTAGTTGAAGGCCCTTCAGCAAATCGTAAATTGCTCACCATCCCTCCATTCAATTTGATTCCTATCTATGTAGCTGTTGACGTCTGTGCATGGCCTTGGATTACTATCATCCCAGAAAATGTGGGGCGAAATCTTGCGGACGTTAATCGCTGTGATGACAACTGCTATCCAATACTTGCTGTGGAATGGTGCATCTGTATGTTAATGGAAGGGTGTTTAATGGGCTAGTCGAAGGATGGGAACATGAGCGTTGGAGGTGTGTCTCTATAAATGTACTTAAATTGAGGTTGATGATAATTGAAGGAAATTGATGGTGATGATCCTGATATTGGTCGCTTTGGGCTAATTAAGCAGTCAATTTATAGTACAACAGATTTCTTAACTGTGTTAATAGACGGTTACTTATAGGCCTACCAGATAGTCGTCATCAGGTTGTCATAGCGATCGATGAAGTATACATTCAGAAGAAATAACTGTCATTCGTTTCCATTCTAAGAGACATAATTGCCCACAATAATTATTGGTCATATATGAACCAGTTTCAACTGTTCCGCCTTTGCTGGTTTGATTCCATCTGGACTTTACTGTGAACTGGTCCATGTGAAGCCTCAGATTGATTAATTATTTGTCAGTGATAAGTGACTGCCACGTGATTAGACAACGTCATATATATATACATATATATATATATATTTATTTATATATGCGTGTGTGTATATATATATACATGTACACACGCATATATATATAAAAACATATATATATACAATATGCATAATATATATATATATTAAACGTCACCGGACGCTGACTAATCAAAAGATACAGCTTCCGTTTAACTAAATATTTTGTAATTCGGCGTTTGCCATAAAAGCCCTCAACGACAGCGCAATATCACCCAGTGGAGCGGTATATAAATTTCTCTGAAAATTTGGATCATCTATCATCTATCTATTTATTAATCTATCTATCTATTCAGTCATCCATATATTTATCCATCTATCTATTCATGAAAATATCGGGAGGAAAAAAGGATGACAACTTGAAACTACCCTGACGATTGGCATATACAACGTATTACTACTGGTACGTTATGACAAAACTATGCGTAGTTTCTGACGTTTTCATTCTTAGAGTGTAGCCTATCTATCCCGAATAAAACTGAAAAATTACTCTTGGCACTAGTGGAACGAACCGGAACATGCCTGAAGACAGAGTACCAAATATGAAGATGTGTGTATGTGTGTGTGTTTGTCTGTGTGTGTATATATTTGGGTTCATGTGTGTGTTTTGTGTGAGTGTGTGTGTGTTGGGTGTGCCAACGTACCTTGTCCTTGCTGAAAGACGTTTTGAAACACGACGAGTATTATCCAAATCACACCGGCGCTGGACAAATAAGCGTCTCCCCATTTCGCCATCACCAGAAACCTAGCGATCCCTGCACCGACGATGATCAACATCTGGTTCCTTGGTCCTGTCGACAGTCGGCCAGGCCGCATCGCTACTTCCGGTCTCAGGTCTAGGGCATCTGACTTCCGCCGGAAACGAGGGGCCTGTCGGGTAAAAGAAGCTGATGACGATAGATGCCAACGATAGGATGCTCGCATCTATAACTACGCACACACGCAACGACCACGGCCGGCGCACAGTTCTGCGCGTGCCGTCGCCGCCGCCGCGGAAACTCGCTTGGCGCACGCATCTGCGCTGGCGGAAACAACTGTGGCACACACACACACACACACACACACACACACGATGCCATCATTCCATCGGGAACGTCTTTAACCGCTTCCATTGTACATATATATATGTGTGTGTTCACGTGTATGCGTGAGTGTTTGTGTGTGTATGCGTGAGTGTTTGTGTGTGTATGCATGGGTGTTTGTGCGTTTGTTTGTATGTATATGTGTTTTTGTGTGTGTGCTTGCGTATGTGCGTGTGTGCGTGTTTGCTCGCGTGTATGTGTCTTCGTGTGCGTGTATTGTATATGCATATGTATGTGTGTATGTGTGTATGTTTGTATTTGTTTGTGTGTGTTGGTTAACTGGATGTGTGCGTGTGTGTGTCCCCCCGTCGTTGTGCTCATATGCGTGCCTGCATTTCAATGATAGCCGTCCTGGGACTAGGACGAGTGGTTGGTCGTCCACTTTGTATGCCTGGATGTGCTGCTGGGTGTGTTCACGTGGTTGCGTCGATCGGTCTCTGTGGGAATTTCAGTGGATGAGAGATTGCAGAAAACAAGTTAACCTTTTTACCCTTGAGGGGAAATAGATGTCGATCTAATAGAACGATGTTCGACTGTGTATACCCCAATGCATGCAACCTAACGTCATCTTTTCACGTCTCACCTTATCAGACCCGATCTCTATGTTATCGTTTCCAATATTATCCTCTAGAAGTTTATCCTTTCCAATCTAATCTTTTTCAATCTATCATTTTCAAATAGATTCTTTTCAATCTTATCGTTTCCAAGCATAGCCAAGCTTGTGCAACCGGTTGCAAGCAGTGGTGGAACTTAGGTCGAGTGTTTGATATTGCTCTTATTGACTCTTGCAAAGCTCAAAATGCTCACAAAACATCAACCCCATTGAGCGATTGTGAGTTAAAGACTCGCTATCACAGTAATCGTCTGCCTGCCTAGAGGCTCGAACCGCGAACTCTCCACCTCAGAGGCCGAGCGCCCAAGCGTTGTTCACCCTTTCTGCGTAGCGTTGCCAACCGTTCCGAAATCGATCCAGGCCGTCCCGTGTCCTGGGAAATGCTTATTTTGTCCTCTGAATCCAGAAATAGGTAAAGTAATTATAACAGATTATGCGATTCAATGACATTATTCGAATCCAAGCAACATGAGCAATACTGTAATACAACATCTTAATTCTCGATGTTCATAATCATAGATGTTTTTACTAATCGACTTTCGATTAAGGACTCGAGGGTCTTGAAATCTCGAACATCGAAATTCGTAGCTTCATAAGCATAGCAGTATGGGGAATGCGGAAAACTTCGCGGATATGGCGGTTTGTCCGTTTTCAACGGTTTTATATGTTGCGGGTTTATCTATCCATAGTGAGAACTTGAAAATGTCTCTGAATGGTTTTTTTCAAAGTTGGCAAATCCACATCACTGTCATCTTCGAAGGCCGAACGCATAAGTTATCAGCTCTGAGGATATTCATCATCGGGCAGAAAAAGACCTTACATCATTCACTCCACGCAGTGACAGCCTCTATTCAAGGCGTCAACCCCTTAGCACGTCGATCGGTCCTATCGAGAGGGTGCCGTCATGGACGACAGGTGTGGTGAAAAATGGACGATCATGACAAAGAGGTTCCAGGAAACATCGTGATTTGCTCACGTTACCAGGACGTGATTCCAGTTTAAATATAATGACATTTAGCTGATGCAATTTTCTGTTCGTTCAGCGACATCCTGTTCAATAGAAGCAAACACACACACACACACACACACACACACACACACACACACACACACACACACTAATATACATGCATCTAGAAAAATCGTACTTAGACTCGAAGTGACAATTGCTTTTTGAATCCTATTATTCAGATGCGTTGTGCAAGTCCTAGATATTGTTCAATCTGCACAATTCCTTGGCTACATTAGTCTTAAACTGTAACCAAAAGGTGGGTGGCGAATGTAACAAATTGATACTTTTCCATTGGAGATGTGACCAGCCTGATGCACGCAAATAGATTCCAGGAAATAACGCGATTGCTTCGAGTGGACGCCAGGCGATCTGTGTCAGGTTATTCTGGACTGAAATAGAATCGTATGAACTGACCCATACAAGATGACCAACAGCCTATTAGGGAAAGGAGGTCCCGCGGGTCAGGGCCAACATGTAACACAACACATCATCCATACATACATTTACACGTACATATACATATATGCAGGCATACATAGACAAACCCATACAGACATGCATGCATACATTAACACATAAATGAACACATGCATACATACATACATACATACATACATACATACATACATACATACATACATACATACATACATACATACATACATACATACATACATACATACATACATACATACATACATACATACATACATACATACATACATACATACATACATACATACATACATACATACATACATACATACATACATACATACATACATACATACATACATACATACATACATACATACATACATACATACATACATACATACATACATACATACATACATACATACATACATACATACATACATACATACATACATACATACATACATACATACATACATACATACATACATACATACATACATACATACATACATACATACATACATACATACATACATACATACATACATACATACATACATACATACATACATACATACATACATACATACATACATACATACATACATACATACATACATACATACATACATACATACATACATACATACATACATACATACATACATACATACATACATACATACATACATACATACATACATACATACATACATACATACATACATACATACATACATACATACATACATACATACATACATACATACATACATACATACATACATACATACATACATACATACATACATACATACATACATACATACATACCGACATTGGCCTCTCCTCTCTGCTGGTATGTCGGTCAATTCTCTGGCTTGATTGTATGCTATCCGAGGAGACTTCTCGATGCCTCATTCTGCTTCGACCTCGTCCAATTCTCCTTCTTCCATTCGCCCTGTTCGTCACAGTTGACGTCAGACCAATTGTTACTTGAGCTGGGCTATATAAGGACTCGATGCCCGCTTTGCCGACGCAAGAGGCCTCGCTGTGTTGCAAAAAATCGGTTACGGCTCGATACTGTTCCGACTGCGCCCGTAAGGAGGAACGGTGGTTTGTGAAGAATTCTCTACAATGCGTAACATCCATTTATCCATGTTATAGAGCGGGGTCTATGGAGATACATACTGGCCACCGCTGATTGTGACCTGAATTTTAGTCGGATATATGAACTCGACACCGGAAGCATAAATATGATTAAGACGAAAGGCCAAGGGAGGCGCAGAGGGATTAGAACCGTTTCTTAAGGGGTGATTGTCGTATACATTCAATGTTGGTCCGTTGCTTACGGCATGCAGGGACATTTTTAGTCATTGCGACCTGTTCATAGTTCACGTGTCTATCGTGGGACTCTCGAGCTTATACAGCATGTATTTGCAGTCATCTGGCATGCATGAACATGCATAGGGAGAGTTTTTGTAGTTGGAACTGAGCTAAAGAGACCAAAATAGTACAGTCTCAGTGGACACAATCAGCTATCGAGATGGAGCTGTAGAAGAGCTGGACCATTCCCAACCATTCTTGACCCTTAGTATGTCATGTCATAAAAATGCTTAACAAGAAGACTACCACACAAGCAAAAGCATTGGCGTCAAAACTTAGGCGTCAAAATCAGAAGGAACCGATTTGTTTTGCTGCGTTTCCAAGCTCCTCTCTTATAGAATCAGACGTAAAACCTTTTCGCGAGGTCCATAAACGGTGTGATAATTAACGAATTAATTAATTCAGCGCCTTACTAACTACCTAACTAACTCCATGCTCATAATATATATAGTATATATATTTAGTCAATATAAACCGCTCGTTTTATCGTGGCCTTCTAATTTTTCTTCTGTGCCTTCGTTTTTTTCTTCCTTTTTTTAGTCTATCCTTTTCCTCTTCTCCCCTCCTTCTTTTCCTTTTCCTAATCCCTTTCATAGTTCTCTTCTTCTTCCTCCTTCTATTCTTTTTCATCCTCTTCTTCCTCTTCTCCCTCTTCGTCTTCCTCCTCTTCCTCCTCTTCTTCCTCTTCCCTATTCTTATTTGTTCTGTGCCATTTCATTAGCGCCTTTGTAGGTCCGTCTGCCACCTTTATCCATCATTCAGTCCAATGGACCAGTCCTTGGCCTTCCCACGGCTGTCTGCTCTTCAGTTCTCGTCTGCAGCGTCTTCGTCAGAGAATTGGCACGACCGATAGCCACATCTGCAACACAGAAAACAAAGAGATGAATCTGATTCCGGGAAATGGAGTAATTCAGCAGTACAAGATTTATATTGAGTTGCAATGATGGCAGAGGCGATCCCGTTTGAGAGGTCTATTGGACACCCAATGATAGGTGTAAAAAATGTGGGGGACAGACGTATAATGTGTCCCATCTCTGTAAAAGATGAGGGGGCCTGTCCCCCTCGACCCCCGGGATCGCCACCCCTTAATGAGGGCCATCAGGTGATGCATTACACGTTCCAATGTAGCGTAACGTTGAAGAAGACAAAGACTTGTGATGACGTCCATACAAACGTCTGAATGCAGTCACAAAATATTTATTTCTGGCCAATTCACGGCGCATGTCAGAAGTAATGAAAAACATGAATCGTTTCCATTTTCACTATAGGTACAATGAGAAATTTGAGAAACAAGGTGGACAGAGAAAACTCGATGCTCCCTAGAATACGCCACTCTACAGACGATTTTACCGTGGCCTAAAAGACTTTTTTTACATAAAATGTGCAATTGTCATTGCCAAGTGTACAATCTGAAGAGTGTTGTGCAGTACATGTAAGGCCTACGTATTTCAATTCAGTCTTGACCAGGGCATGACTTAGCCTACAACATGTAAGTAGACCTACTCAGAAATGTTAACAATTCCTCAAACTGTCAAATTGAACTTTAACTACTAAGCGTAATTTCAAGCCTAAGAATGAAGTAATAAAAATTATCTGGCTGACTTGAGCTAATCTCTCAATAATCGTATGTATGTATTACACGGTGAATAAGCTGGTCTCCATGACATGGCTATTGTGGGCGTTGAGAAATTTTCAAGACTTGACTGAAATGTCCAACACGTGGACTGACATCTTAAATTCGTAATACACTCCCTACTCATAGTCCAAGAAAGCGTTTTTCAAACTATGTTCACCATGAGGTGAAAACAAGGGTTCCGCCGAAAGCTTTCTGCCGACTAAGGCGCATATGTAGAGGACGCCAGTATTCCATAGCAGCAGGGCACTCTGTCTAACGAATCAGAGGACACTTACTCTCCATGGGCATCGGAGAATTAATTATTTCGCAATCGGAGAACTAATCATATCGTCATTAGAGAATTTCTAATATCTCCATTGGAGAATTAATTATATCGCCATCGGAGAATTAGCTATTTATATAATATTATATTACGGAAAATAATGACTGTCGCCTGCGAACGAAGAAACGGTAATCAAGGCCTAAATAAGTTCTTGTAGATAGGGCCATGCGGAGGTGGGGCCAAGAGGAGGCGGGGCTTTGTGCTTGGCCCTAGCCGTGTGCAGGGCCAAGTTGCATCAAACAAGTTGCTAAGTTTGGGATCGCCTCTAGAGCTGCAATATTATCAGTTCTTGTTATCAAACTGTGTGCAGAGACCCGATCAGAGGTGGATACCTAGAGGTGGGCAGGAGGGGATGGACGATTACATCTAAAATTTCTGGTGGAGGGATAAAGCTGCTTATACTCTCCCCAAATATTTAATAAATGTTTCATAGTTATTTTAAATTTCTACAGTGTTTCCGATGTTCTTACTTTTTACTAAGTCTATGTTTTTGAATTGAACCTGTTTCCAAACTGTCCCAAGGTCAAATTTATATGACGCGTCCAACCTTCAAGCCCATGACAAGGTCTCCGCCTATTGACACGACCACCATCATTATACATGGTGCTGCTCTACATCTATAGTCTCAGACACTAAAACACTCCTCTTTTAAGTAGACCTATTCCAGACAAAATCATAACCCAAAGTGTTCGTTACCATGGATACGACACAAAATGTCACTTCTTTTAGACCCAGTTCTCGCGACCAACACACGAAAGAAATTTTACAGAAGAATTGTTTGGAAAATTTAACGATGAGCTGCGCTTGGTCTCCCGGTCACGTTTAGCACACCCTCGTCGTTGAAGGGTTAATGTACCAATCCGACGATTCTAAGCGGAAGACCGAGCCCTGCAGCGTCATCAAGTACACACACACACACAAACGCACGCACTCACACGCATACACGAACATACACCTATACAAAGTATTACAAACACACAACACAAACACACGTGTCCAAACACAAACACTCACACAAACATACACACGCAAACACGCACGCACAACACACGTAAGAGCCTATGTCGCATTAAAATCTCATTAATCGAAATAGTTGAACAGATGCATTGCGAACGTCCATTATATCCGTACAAAGCATTTTTCTTCTTTAATATAATAGGCCTATATCCACATGATAGCAGCCCATAGGGCCATAGACACATAACTATGGCCATGTTATCGGTCGCCGAAATGAAGTGATCGCTGTAAAGCAGCTGTCCAGCGAATTTGACAAAGTAGACCCAAAGTAGACTTCAAGTAGATTTTCTAAAGTAGATTTAAATGTGACGTTGAGAGCTCTCTTACGTCTGAACGTTGGTCCTTGAAGGTAATGAAACTGTCTGAACCGAAGTCCTTGTCTCTCTTCTCCGTCGGACATTATGAAGGTTTTCTCACAGCTGCTGTGCGCCTCTGCATTAAACACTGAACGGGTCTTAGTCGTGGAATCTTTTACATAAACTACACTCAGAAACTAAGAGCGAATTAGAAGTTATATATATCAGACGGACAGTATTTTTTTAAAGTAAGTCGTTGCTAAGGCTACATCTTTGAATGAGTAAATCATTTTAATTATCTGTAGTTCCTGCTGTTCTAGTAATGATTCTTTTACTATGAGGCTTATTATATATATATATATATATATATAATATTTATAATTATATAGCCTATAACTGAGCGTAATAAAAAAGATTTTAACTTTCTATGACATTTTAAACAGTTGGTTAATCACATGGAACGCCTCTTTTGTGAATTCGTGTTGCTTGCATTTGTTGCCGTAATGAACAATTAAGCTATAAAATTATAAGTTTTGAGCACGCAACAACATCGCAAAAGGTTCTCTTCAATAAGCGGCGTTATAGAAGTTGCAAGATTATACAAAATTAGATGCATAGAATGGTTTAGTTACTCGTGTATCGCTTATGATTTATACGTGCTAAACCCTATGGAGCTGACGTGAAGTGGGTCAGTTTGAACGCTTGCTATATATGAGGTGGGGTAGAATGTACCTCAATAGCCTATTTTTACTGAGACGTTGCGATACCAGCTACTTGGTTTTGCGAGCTAAACCATTCGCCGCCATTCGACGTCAATTGTGAGCCAAGTGATATATAGTCTTATACCAGTTATGAACAATTAGACTTTAAAATTAGCGAAACCGGTGTTTATCACGAACAATAACTGATTTCAATCATCATTGAAATGCCAGCTGGTGAACCGTGCACTAATTGTCACCTATATAGTCATGACGTGAATTTTCAATCTTCTTTCGAAAAACTGCCAAACACACAAGTGAGCTAATGTTTCAAGTGAAACGTAGAATATTTTCAATTGTCGCGTTCGACTTACTGCTCATGCACACAGAATTAAAGTGTTGAAGAGACAATCGCATGAAATACAAATGTCATGAGAAATTCAAACATACATACGAACAATCATGGTTTAACTTTAAAATGCAAAGAATTAAAATCGTGCATCCAAAAGTGCCTTAAGTTGTCGCAATGTGTTCGCATTTCACATCGACTAAAGTGAAAAACGCAATAATCCAAACCGGTTGATGACGCAACGTTGCAATGTCACTGGATGTGCCATACCACAACTCCATAAATATATATATATATATATATATATTATATCCATAGAGTTAAAATTAAATAAAGGAATGAATGCGATTCACGGTGTAGGCGTGTCGTGGATGCACATACGATAGATAACACGCTGTCAATGGTCGTGAGGCGCAATCTGTCACCATGGTTCCGAAAGTAAGCAATCCAATACGCCATAAGGTGCTGCGGTGTTCATCACCTGTATAGGTTCAGTTAAGGTCATCTTAAGTCAGAGCAATCAGATGAAGAAGTCTAATAGTCCAGTGCACGCTTTAATCTGTCTCAATGAACACTCGACGTTCTGAAGAATTAAATCTGATAATCCACATACTTTCATAGTCGAGCATCGACAAAACTCAGCAGAAATCAAGTTGTTTGCGAAATTGATAACTGGCATTTCACACATCACTTTGCGCCACACTTTGCGCCATAGACTGTTTTAATAGAATTTACCTTAATTAAAGTCTTCAAACTAACTGTCGAGCTAATATTTGATTTTACCTTACCGTCATAGGTCGCCGACGGTTACGTTAAGGTAACAAACCTCACTGGACAAGAGTTGAAGAGGACCCTAAGTTGATAATTACATTTTGAACTCCTTGGATTGGATCATTGCGGCTTTCTATCTTGTTGTGACACCAAGTCCTGGCGGCCGTAGTCGTCGAAACTTTGAACGAAGTCATAGTTTGGTAAGACCTGCCATCACGATTACCGAGTTATTCCGAATCTATTCAAGGTTTGCATGGTGGGTACTCACCTCTGAGACCTGGAATCGGAATTGATGAAATAAGGGGTCGACAAAGATCCGTTCAAAAATAAGAATATACGCGCTGCCTATGACTGAGACTATAGGTCCATCGGCTGAGGTTCTCGTAAAATTCTGCGATTGTTGGAGTATTTAAGGGACGCAAGCGTTGCTTCAGAAGGTAACAAATCGTATGAGAACAAAGATTGGTAAGAACCCCGTCCTACATGACAGGGGTTGTTCTTGTTTTCCGCGATACTCACACACTTCCTGATTCGGTCCAGGTAGGCCTACACGATCTTCTCTCTCAATCGATTTTATAGAACCTCGTTTTCACGGAAACTTAAGGAACACGTCAAACAATATTTTACTCGCTGATGAACACGCAGTATCTAACTCATGAAACAGCCCTTTGAAGCGACGCAGCGCTTGTCGATAAGCTGGTGCCCTAGGCTCAGCTTCAGAATAGAGCTTTTTAAATTTGGATTTGCCGATTACCTTTCTGCGATTGCGTTCTGAACAATTCGTCTAGGACGTCATCTATTAACGCTTTGCTGCATGAGGTGGACATTTCTCGACGAGTCACATAATTCGAAGCAGGTTAATGACTGAGCAACCGGGTGGTGAAGAAATGTCAGGGCCACTTCCGCGTCCAGAAGGTTCCTCTGCAAACGACGATGGAAGACCTACACCAACGACGCGACGCAGACGATCCCCCTCCATCAATGGCCCTACTACGCCGATGTTTATAACTCCATCTACCGACAGCAGAAAGACGTCACAGGACATAGCACAGGCTTTGACAGGAAACTCCAACAGAAAACAATCACAGGATACCGTACAGACGTCGGCTTTGCAGGGAAGTTCCACCAGAAAGCAATCTCAAGGCTCATCACAGAATGTGGCTTTTCAACGGAACCCAAGCAGAAAGTTTCCATCTGATTCTGTACAAACTTCGGTTTTGCCAGGGTATTCAAACCGAAAATATTCACATGACATCTCACACGTTTCAACCTTCACTGGGAACGTACCAAGAAGATTTTCTCACGACGTCGCACCAGCGTCTGCGTTGGCAAAAGGAAGGCCTTCGCTAGATTCGCTCGGCCTAAAGTGGTGAGCAAGTTTCGCTTCTCATAGCCTAGACGAAATTGTTTCTCTTTACTTAGTGTGACTGCGCGTCCTTCTTTTAATACTGGGCGCTATATAAATCTGAGTTTATGATTTTAGAAAATTGCAATTAAAATTAACTACGCAATACACTATTATATACGATCGTCAATTCAGATGACTTATTATTTTAGCTTCTGCTCCATAACCTACAATGTAGGCCTACTCCGAGGCGTTCCCTCTTCAACTCCGGCAATGATGAATCGTTTTTAGATGCTTGTAAACGATATATTCAGAGTTTCATTCCTCCATCCTCTCCCCAATATAGTTCTTAGGAGGAATCAGTCTCACCTTCTTATGCGCATGCGTGAACTAATTGCGTGACCCACTCTATTTTGTAAACGTGATTATATCGTTATTTGGCAAATTATTACCGTCACTGATTGGCTTAGTTTTTACCCCATTATTGACCGGATCTGTATAAAGGCCAGCCAATCGCTCTACGCCATACGTACAGTATCCTTATTTCCCGTGGCCTCTCGGTGACGTGTCTTGTCCTTATATGATGTAGTTCGTGACACCTCGTTGGCTCGCCTCCCCGTGCTTCTTCTGCGTGGTCTGGCTTTGCTAATGCTGGCCAACGCACGAGTCTCAACGCAATAGTAGGGAAATGATACGGCTCAGTTTCAACCTTTTTTCAGAAGACTTTTGGTGACCTCTGTGGTCGTGCAGATTCCTCACGTTTCTCACTCATTCGTAATATTATGATATACATCACATAGCCATGTCCTAGGTAGTCATTTACCTTCTTTAAAGAGTGCTATTTACTCACTCCGTCCTAGAACGCACACTCGACAGATCCCGCGTGTTGAAGCACTAACCCGGTGTGGTTTTATCCCCCGAATGCTGTAAATGAATCTATTCCTATGGCAATTGCAATTCCTACTTTTTAACCGCCTCTTTACTCTCTCACAACTCTGAGGTCGTCTGTTTGTAATTGCTTTTCATGATTATTTTGTGATGGTACATATTTTGATTGTTCATGTTAAATGTTCCTGCTGTACTGCGTTTGCAGGCGGTTCAATAAGATATAAATTTTTTTATATCTGCGTCTTGCCATGTCACGATCACGTATCTTCTCTCGTCCTTCAAGTGTTTCCGTTGCTTTGTCAGTGTCTGTGTTGCCTCTGTCTGTGTCTCTGTCTGTGTCTCTGTCTATGTCTCTGTCTGTGTCTCTGTCTGTGTCTCTGTCTGTGTCTCTGTCTGTGTCTCTTTCTCTGTCTCATGAGGCAGGTGTCATCGTAATGATTTTGAATGCGTCACGTTCCGAAACAGGAAGCCAGTGTTTCGTTCCTCATATATATTTCGTACAAATGTGAATATTTTCTTTGTAGACATGTATGCTTGCATGTATACATGTACATGTATGTCTGAAATGTGTGTATATATTTATATGTGTAGGTATGAAATGTGTGTGTATGTACGTATTTAGGTACGATATGTGGCTAGCACTTCAGTAGCCCCCTTTCAAGTATCTTCTCTACCATTAAAACGTGGGTCATCTCTGTATCTGCAGTGGTCAGCAGAAAGCAACGATGACCGGAACCAAAATGGCGGACGAATGGTCAACGGGGAAGAAGAGAGATAATCCCGGTTTTATAGCAAAGCAGAAAGTCACTGTGTCTAGTTTTTACAGCTTCAGCAGATGTCCAGTCCATTACAGGAACCTGTAGATAGCCACCCTCGCTCAGACGCATGGCTGGGCGAGATAATAAAGAAGGTGCTGTTGGTGATGCTTTCGCCACTGGCTCCTGCGCGCACTTGTTTGTGGATATATATATATATATATATATATATATATATATGTTCTTTGATTTGTGGGATATGTAACGGAGCTTGGTGCTGATGCTTCACCCATACATTACCCGTCGCCTGAAGCTGTTTTCTGCTCTTCCTTCATCTCGTCGAATTATGTGGAGGTCGATTCTTGTGTTAGCGGAAACTGATACCGTGAAATTGCTATATGCTGTTCGCTGCAGGGCGTTTTATTTAAAGGACCGACTCATACCAAACCGTTCTGTTCAGTCAGCTGCTTGTTTTGGTTAACAAGGTCTCCAAAAAGACGACGTCTTGTATTAAATCGAATTAAAACGAAGAGGTATAACTAAGAAACGAACGAACGAATTAATGAATGAATGAATGAGTGAACGAACGAGTGAACGAAGGAACGAATCAATGAATGAATGAGTGAGTGAATAAATGAATGACCGAGTGAGTGAGTGAATTGACGAATGTAAAAAAAATTATGAATTTATATTCACGATGCATGTACCGTGGGCCGCTACCTAATGACCAAGCTTGCAATTGTGAATGAGGTACACAGAAGTTGATTCAGAGTAGGCTCTTGAGCTCTCCTCCTCGCAAGACGAGCATTCCATTCCAAACGTGTTTAAACCTTCTTATTGCTGAGCCGAGCAATGGAAATAAATAAATGACTGAACTCATCTAGCGAGAGAGTAACACCCGTGATTTGGTCCTCATTGTTCCTGACTTTCTTATCACCAATGCCCATTTGATGATGGTTATTGAGACAACCTGAAGAGGAGATTCATATCGAAAACATGCCGCTATCATCCAATTATAATCATTCTGTCTTTGAACTCCGGACGGCGTCGTTCAAGTCTCAAAGGAGCCAAACAATAATATCCATTGTTGTGCGGACTCCTTCGGGTTTCTTTGATCAAACCGACCTCGATATGGACGATAGTTTTGATATGATTTCACTCGAGGAGACCAACGACTGGCGCTCTAGTAATTATTAATCTATACATGGAAGTCATTTGGAATAGAATAGAATAGAATAGAATAGAATAGCTGCTGTTGATGTCATAGGATTAGATTGCATTGATGTTTACGATTTGATAGAAGATGGAAAGACAATCGGATGAACTGAGTCAATCATTGAATACCATGTTGCTGTTGTACTTCTAGTTGTTGTTGTTGTTGCTTTGTTGTTGCTGTTGTCTTCGTTGATGTTGGCTTACTATTGTTGCTGTTACTGTTGTAACTTTGAGTTTATTATTATGCTGCATGGTGTTAATATTGGTGGCAAAGGTGGTGACGGTGACGCTGGTGGTGGAGTGGTGGTAGTGACATTGGTGAAAGTGGTTGTTACATTGCTCGCTGTTTGAGTGCTTTTTTCCTTTTTTGTGTCACTCATGTGACGATCTATCCTAATTTTATAATTTGGTCCTTCAAGGAGGTTGAGACTATATCAATTTCAAACGTTAATATCATCCTAAGCTTCAATTTTCAGGCGTGAATTCTTCCAGAATTCACGAAAATGTCGTTAAATCATAATCGTATTCGTAATCTCGAAGTTTCTAAAGCGCCACCCTAAAGCTAAGTGCAGGGTCCCAACTTATTCACAAGCGCTGTCCAGTTGAGGCCCGAGTCCGGAAAGAGAGAGAGGTGGCAGAGGAAACACTTAGGATGCATTACTGAAGTAATCGTTGATAAGGTGGAACTTATTACTCTAAAAGGCGACACATGAATCAAATATTCTTCGAGCTCCCTTCCTGTCTGACACACTAGTTTTAATCTCAGCCTTTTGTTATTCGCGTTGCCATGAGACCATGGTTGATAGGCTTAGTATTAAGTGGATTTAAAGGCTCACACACGCAGGCATAGGCCTACATTTATTAGTACGAATGTATACATATATATATATAATATTTATATTATATGTATGTATATTAGATATGTATTTATATATAAAATATAAATATTTATATCAATATCAATTGTATCAATGCGAATATATGTATATATATATTACATGCATTAATAGAGAGAGATATTAATATTAATAATATCAGTTCGAATGTATAAATAAACGTATTAATTGTCAGTCGTGATATCTGTAGTACTAGGTGTAGTTTACTTATCGGCTTAAGCGATGAACGATATATTGAGCTCTGTGCGTTGAATATTAATAACCTACTCAGCAGAAACTCATTAGAAACCAAGCCACCCAATCTTGTGCTTGTAACGATAGAATCCCCCTTTGACTCGCTGGATTGTCCTCTGACTTGACGTAGCGATCGCCATTAAATGGGTACCTTTCGTTTGGCCTTCTAAGCAACGATATGCAGAAAACTTCAAATTAACAATTAAAATAACATTTACATTTCCAATAGGTCTACAAACGGAGCACATGTGAAACAGGACATACCTCTGACCTGACGCAGCTCGAAACCGGGCCTAGATGACCGCCCGCTGGACATCGCCTACGGGACAAACTTTCTGATGTGACGCAGCGCTCGTGAATACGCTGGTGCTCCGCGCTTAGCGTTATAGAAACGTTATATCGCGAGTTTGAGTTTATTATTACCATTTCACGAAAAAATTTAAAAGCTTCACACGAGCAGACTCGTGATACCGTAGTCGTCGTAATCGTAATCTACAAACTTCTAAGGCGCCACTTGAAAGTCAAGCGCAGGGCACCAGCATATTAACGAGCGCTGAATCGTAATCTCTTTATTACCCTCTTTTATTTAACCTGACTTGCGCTAAGTTTGTCGCGGTTGGTAGGCCTACGACAGACTTCTTTCAAATCTTTTTCAGGTATCTTCCCGTCAACCTTCAGAGCTGAAATGTTGCACACATTTCAGGCTTTCATGACACGACAATACAATGTATTAAATTTCTACGGACTTAACATAAAACTTTAGAAAAAATGACAAACATGGAAAACATTAAATATTGTTTAATCACTCCGGCAAGTTTGTATCAACAATGATATCTAATAAAAAAAATCTCTTAAGGAAATGGAACAATCTGGTAGATGCCGATAGCCAGATAAAAGAGGGTGCAGAAAAACCCATGTTTTTGCTTTAACTTGCTTTAGATTGCATTCTCATCAGATGGTTAATTGTTGATGTACACGCTTCGCTGCATACGGACCGCATTGGAAGCAAATGGCTAGAAAACAGTAACGCAGTAACAGGTGATCAGGCCGTTTTTGTCGTTGGTCTATGTGCCCGAAACAGTGTCTGTTCAGTAAGCCAAAAGCCCTGTTCATGTTGCATTGAATTGAATGATGGTGACTCGTCTCTACCTCTGCTCGTTTTAATGGGCACCACACCAATTTTAGGGTTCCGTATCATACGTAAGGACCATGCTATGCAATCCAGAGATTTAAATCTTAGAAGTAAGGTACCATTGGGAGGCACACCCTGCAGAATCCTAGATCTTGGCGCCGTGAAAATGTGCAATAATAACTGCAATTACAAAATCGCTCTACCTAGCGCTATATAAAAATTCAGAAGGGGCATAATTTCAGAGGCATGATGTTAGGATATCTATTGGCAGTAGAATGCACTTAGTCTGAAGATGTTGTCTCGTATTTCAAGACATTTATTTGTATACCAACAATGCTCTTGGAGATCATTATACTTTTGTCCTTCGGCTAGACAGCGCATCTATTGCGGAATATAAGGAAGTTATACGACTACATGACATAGATGACATAGATGACATAGATGACAAAGGTATATAGTTCTGATTCTGATTGCGTATAATAGCTGTACGATAACTACTTAAGTTCTTACTGTACATGCTAATGTATTTTTGCTAATAACAAGCGGAAACTACTCATCAACTGGAAAGGTGACCATGCTTACAGGACTTGTGTCCTTTAAGTGTTTCTATCTGTCCCTATTGACCCCAACAAGATGGTCAACATTTGTCAACATATTATCCTGATTGTTTTTACTACTTGAGGATCAATACAAATTCAACGATGGCCATGGCTACAGTTATTGGCTATAGTTATAAAGGAGAGTGATAGAGAAAGCAAATTATTGAATAGTCAGACAAACAGAGAGAGACAGACAGACAGAGACAGAGAGAAACGGACAGTCAAGTGAATACAAGGACGGACGGATGAAGAGACAGACAATTGGACAGACAGACGGACAGGGAGACAATTCGAAGACAGACTGTTAAACATATACACAGACAATTGGAAAAACAGACGGACGGACAGACAAACAGACATATACAGGCAACTAGACATACATAGATAGACTGACATAGACAGACAGACGGACTGACACACAGACAGACAGGCAGGCAGGCACACAGACAGTCACTATAGGATAGGCCTGATCGTTTGCTCCGTGTGCTCTCTACAGAGTCAGGACTTCTTTCACTTTCACCAGATTCCAATTCATCAACCCACGTATCCGCTTCGTAGCAACGGATGCCACGCTTCTGTTGTTGTTGTTGCTGCTGCTGCTGCTCATCCATCGCATCCACCCTTTGTCCGCATCTGTTATAATCTTAGAGCCTCTTAGACATTCTTAAACGGCGCCATAAAAATGCTCAGATGCTCGCAGCTGACCATTTGAGCTCCACCACCGCCAGCACTCAGGCAGTGCCAGTGCCAAGCCTGGATAAAGAAGGAGGGCGACGCTAAGGATTTCTGTCATCGCACAATGTCATAAAACTGCAACTACCACTACCACCAGCTAACCATCACACCATTCATGTCAGCTCAAAGCAATTCCGTGTTTATATCTATCCATATAAAGATGAAAAGTATGCAACCTATGTATGTTCCACAAAAACCTTTGATCAACTCGAACGACTGCTCCCAAATTTCACACGAATACTTATTAGCAGCCGACAAATAACATAGGAATTTTCGCGATCCCAAAATGTGACCCCTTCCCCAGAATGTTGCCCTTCCCCATGCTCGCCTATGCGGAGGCATTTACAATATGTGCAAATACCCGCCAAAAAAGAAATTGGTTAAGTCCTTGCATCTTTCGTGGCTAGTTGTATGTGGCATGCTCAAAAGTAGGAACCTAAAAAACATTTTTATGTTTTAGCTTCGGGAGGAAAATCAAAAAATCTAGTTCAACCCGGGCGAGGCCGGGTACTTCAACTAGTTCAAATATATAAGTAAAAACTGTTTCCGCTGACTTGTCAATACACTAACAGTAAGTTTAAGTATTTAATAGGTATTTGCTCCGAATTATGCAGCTCCAAAATGCCCGACTACCATGGAGCCCATAGACACATAATATTATATACAATGCACGTATATATATACACTCTGACACTCCTATATATACTTATATATATATATATATATATATATATATATATATATATATATCGTGGTGTGACATCATGAGTGATGATGGCGACGCGAGAGCGACTTTCGAAGAGAATGAGAAAGCACCTGTCACCACTTTGCGCCAATTACACAAATCGATGCCAGGCGACCGGGAAGAGAGAGAGAGAGACAGACAGACAGGCAGGCAGACAGAGACAGAGACAGAGAGACAGAGAAAGACAGAGACAAAGAAACAGAGACACAGAGGCAGAGACTGAGAGAGACAGAGACAGACTTAGAGAGACAGAGAGAGAGAGAGAGAGAGAGACAGCGGCCGCATTTCTCCACACGCAGCCTCCTCGTCTCGAGTCTGTGCAGGAGACGTGGCGGGGATAATACCAGTCTTCGCGGCTCATTTATCTTCGGGAAATTTAAGCTGGTTTGGGGGAAGTGTGTGTGTGTAATGGTTAGTGTGTTGGACTGTCCAAAGAAAGGCTGGGGTTCAGATCCCAGTCTGGAAAGAAATTTACTTTTGGATTTCTAGGGAGTTTATCGCTCTCTTCCCAAAAGTTAGAAGTTAAAACTTGACTAGACGACAGAGCCAAGTAACTGTGAGTTAAGTGGTAACTACATGCAACTGATTGGAAAATTGGTTAATTGGTTAATTGGTTCATGGTCCATTGAAATTGGCTTATTTGTTATTGGTCTATTGTCCGTTGGTACATTGGTCCATTGGTCCGTTGGTACATTGGTCCATTGGTTCTGTGTTCATGGTTCATTGGTCCATTGGTTCGTTGTTTCGTTGGTTCATCGGTTCATTGGCTCATTTGTTTCTTAGCTCCTTGGTTCATTGGTTTATGATGGTTCATTGGGTCGTTGATTCATTGAGACTTAAACTTACTGAGTCACCTTCTTCCAGAATAGTCTTGTTTATTCAACGCACTGATCCGCAAACACTCGAGCGACGCATGACCTGATGGGGTCTTCGGGAACGACCAATGACGTGACATCGTGCACTTTCTGTACGTGACAGCGTGAATTTTGTGTACACGTGTTCCTGTCTCATTAGCGATAAAACGACGATCGGTATGACATTCGGACAATCGGAAGACCAGCTCGAGGACATAACTGAACGCCTTTTCATGCGAGCAATCGTCTACGAATTACTTCTGATTATTCGACGAATCGCTCAATCGCCGCTAGACATGGTCGACACCAGATTATAGGCCATCCTCCTCCTCATCGTCATCACCATCATAATCTGAAGGTCGCGGGACGTTGCCATGAAGATTAGACTATAAATTACGCAGTGGAAAAGGGACCTTCTCCGTATCATCAGGTTCTAACATCGGTCTATCGTTCTTCTTGAGTTCAAGGGTCAGTCCTTGCCTTGATAGATTTATTTTACGTGAAAATCGGCGGATATTCGGTGCAAAATCATCGCAGTTGCCCTCGTGGGGTTAAGTCCCTTGTCGGACTGTCTCTCAACAACACTTTCGACATGCGTAATTTATACTAGAGATCATTTGGAGCGAATACTGGCTTACGGGTTGGATGTCGTATTCTTTATGCGCTTAGGAAAACATGGAATGATTTAGTTTTATACCCATTGTATGTTTGCTATTTCATTTCAACAACTTGTATAATTCTACTATGTCCAGAGGAAGTATTGCATAGGAGTCGGTGACAGGTTTACCGTTTACGTTTTTCATATTGATCTGGCAAATACTTGCTAGAAAATAATCTTCATAAATCAAAGAAGCAAAGTTGCAAAATGGTAACCAACAATAAGGAAACGTCTACTTTACCTGCATCTTTATCTGCGCACTATTGACCTTAATAGAGCTACGGAACAAAAAACCAAGGAATTGCAAAAGTCGGCAAGTGATTCCTGACCTTTCCGCGTGTTCCAAGATAATACAAAGTTCATATCTGGATATTAGAATTGCACGCCGGAGTCGTGGATTCAATAATCGTTTCGTCCTACAAGCTAAAAACTCCGTCAGAATCATTTGATGTTTTAACATAGACACATGCAATGTCATACCTTGATATGATTTGATTATTATTACATATCAATGGAAACCTACATTTTCTTATGAACTTTCCTCCTTCTGGTTAAGTAATGGCTGCTCGCCACGGCTCGCAAACATCGCGATCCAGACCAACGGATTCCAATGCCACTCCTCGAAGATGCTCCAGCTCAACGAACAAGCATCGTAAACACACAGAAGCGCCGCTGGCATCGGGAACAGATGCGGAAACCTGCCTCATCAACACGGATCCGTTGATCCACGATGATCCTGTCTCATATAGGACTGTAAGAAAGCATCCTGGATGGCCAGAATGGGACCCCAAGATCTCTGTGACCTTCGTACGACCTTCAGAGTTGGCTGGAACAACCGAGAGATTCCAAATTGTTGGAGGAGGGGAAGGAGAGAAGATGTTGACTGGTCGGGTGGTCGGCTCCACAAAGGGAAGGCACCTGCGGAAAAAGTCTTTGTCTGTGGAGAAGCGGTCAACCGGAACAATGTCTGGCCTCCTAGGTGTCACGGATGGCAGCGCTTCTCCTAACACAGGACGAGTGGGATCGATGAAAAACAGGTGGTGAGATCTGTATTATCTGTTCCGCTCTTTATATCGGTCGATCTTAATCGATTTCTCCGTCTATCTCTTCCTGCGTGACTCTCTCGGTTTCCATCTATCTATCTATCTATCTATCTATCTATCTATCTATCTATCTATCTATCTATCTATCTATCTATCTATCTATCTATCTATCTATCTATCTATCTATCTATCTATCTATCTATCTATCTATCTATCTATCTATCTATCTATCTATCTATCTATCTATCTATCTATCTATCTATCTATCTATCTATCTATCTATCTATCTATCTATCTATCTATCTATCTATCTATCTATCTATCTATCTATCTATCTATCTATCTATCTATCTATCTATCTATCTATCTATCTATCTATCTATCTATCTATCTATCTATCTATCTATCTATCTATCTATCTATCTATCTATCTATCTATCTATCTATCTATCTATCTATCTATCTATCTATCTATCTATCTATCTATCTATCTATCTATCTATCTATCTATCTATCTGCCTGTCTAGTTTTCTGTCTGATTGCATGTCTATCTTCCTCCCTACCTACTTGTCTCCCTATCTGTAACCTATCTATCTATACCTATCTATACCTATCTATACCTATCTATACCTATCTATACCTATCTATACCTATCTATACCTATCTATACCTATCTACACATATCTATCTGCCTGCCTGACAACCTACTTGCATAGCTGGTGACGTACATGTATACCTTCCTATACCTGCCCCAGTGCCCCCACTTGTACAGTGTATCTATGATCAATCCACCCACTAGCCTACCTACCAATCTACCCACCTGCCTATCAAATAGTTCTTTATCCATCTCCCCATCTATCCATCCAACCCATCCTATCCATCCAATTAATCCATCCATATCCATCCATCCAACAATATGCCATCAATCCATCCATCCATCCATCCATCCATCCATCCATCCATCCATCATCCATCCATCCATCCTCCATCCATCCATCTTCCATCCATCCATCCTCAATCTATCCATCCATCCATCCGTATATATATCTGTCTAATTCAATTCAATGACTTTTATGGACCCGTTGTCTGAATGTAATGGTCTCTTCAAATTACATCGTAGCTGAGATCACAGCTCGTTGAAACAATTGAGCGGCCAGTGCTTGCGCATGGGTGGCTCGAAACGACGGCGGCAATAGATGGAGAATTTCACACGTCAATTATATATATATATGGAGGTCACTGCTGCAGAGAAAGAAAGAGAGAGACAGACAGACAGAGACAGACAGAGACAGACAGAGACAGACAGAGAGAGAGATGATGGGATGCGTCAAAGAGCATGAGGGACAGGGACAAGATCATAGGATTGGAGAATGGAGGTGGTGGTGGAAGAGGAGGAGAGGAGGAGGAGGAAGATGGAAGGGAGAGTTGGTAAAGAACAGGGAAGGAGGAAGATTGGAAGAGAACAGAAGTACGGCGAGCATGTACATATGAGTATTATGATGAGAAAGCAGAAGCAGATGATAATGATACCGACAATGATGATAGGGCGAAGAAAAATAAGAAGAGGAAGATGAGGAAGAGGAGGAAGAGGAAGAAGAGGATGAGGAAGAAGAAGGACAGGAAGAGGAAGGAAAAGAGGTACAGGCGCAGATAGTGGTGGAGGTAGAAGTGGAATGGGAATTTAGATACCAAGGTACATAAATACATGGACATACATACATACATATGTATATACATATTATGCATGCAACATGGTATTATGTACGTGCATACATATACTCATATATAAATACATACCTACAAGCATACAATTATACATACATTATTTAAACGGATGTTACGACTTTACAGCGATTATCACACTCGATGATCAGACGAATGATCCAGATGATGAATTTATAACAATGAAAACGAGACGATGGCATTGCAGATCAATCGGTCTCTAAGCCCTCACTTGGTTTCTATTGCTATAGGATTTATGTCTCATTTCCAGTCGCGTGTCACGAGCGACAGCGTCTCAACTGATGCTTCATTCAAGCTAGTGACACGAAGTGGGTCCCAAGTGGTGGAACAGATTAGGCGTGTCCATTGAGCTTCCGTCCACTCCATCCGAGTGAGGAGGGTAGGGCCTGTTGGGTGCCCTCGTGTACAAGAGAAGCGGAAGCTGGCCTGCTCCCAGTCAGTCTATGTCTACACGTGACCTTGAGACGGACCAAGAATAGAAACGGATGGCTGCAGTGGAAGCAGCCACGATCTATAGTGGACACGTATGCATGTTGGTGTGTGTGTGTGTGTGTGTGTGTGTGTGTGTGTGTGTGTGTGTGTGTTGCATGTGAGTAACATATGCCTCTCTGTAAACGTGATGGCATATCTGGTTATTTTCCCCCAGCGCATTGCATTCAGAGTCTCTATCCTTGTTTGGCGCAGCGCTAGTTTACCTAAACGACTAGTGTCGGCTTGTTGAGGCCACTAGTGACCGACGCCAGCTCCGTTCTGATGCCCATGGGGACCTGGTTGTCCCTTCGCTCGTACCACTATGATGCAACATCGGGCCTTTTCAGCGATGGTGGGGCTAAACGTCTGGATTGGACTCCCAAGAGCTTCGCCACATCCTATAAATTCCTCGCCTTCGTGTTTTTCAGCCATAGTCAGACCGGGTGCGCCTCTGAGTAGATATCTTGAAGAGGCGCTATATTAAGTTCACTTTGATTGATTGTTATTATCTACGAATGAATGTGATGATTAACACGATGATTATTAGGCCCTGATGACTTGTAATAAAATCCGCCATAGACAGAGAATGGGCCCCATACATCGTAAATTGACTTTAACAGTCAATTACAGCCTTAGCGACCGAACCTTTCAATTGCGTAGATTGTGTCTTTGCCTATTGCTCATTATCAGCTGCAGCGACATCTTGTAGCTCGAAAGGGCTGTAGTCTTCTTGAGTCTGCATGGTGTAACTTGCTGTAACCTGCTGTATAGCCTGCTGTAGCTTGCACTGTGGTGTTGGGTGCTGGAGTTGATAGACGAGAGCGAGGGGAAAAAGACTTCCCACAGATCTTCCTTGACCTGTCTGCAGTAAGCTTCTGAGAGTTTCCTCTGAAGAACCGGTGCAACGCTGATTAATGAGCGGCGACAGATTCAAGATTTATCTTACTTATCAGACATTCGAAGCCTGATAATGTATACTGATTATCGTGACGTCATTTAACCGAGAGATCGGGGGTTCAAATCCTCTTCACGGTATAAATTTTTTCAAAGATTACATGTCTATATATATATATGAAACTTGATATAGCGCCTATTTCGCTGTTTAACAACTCTACTAAGAGGAGCTCCCAGTAATATATATATATATATATATGCATATAATGTGTGTATATCTTGCAATCACAAATACGGATATATATTTTATGTCAAACTACATGTAGCTGTAACGAGTACGCTGACTGTACACTGTCGTCGGAATATGAGGCGACGAGAGGAGGAATGGTCAACCGCCCTCATATGCCGAGGCTAAGCAAATGAAGTCGCTAACATTTCATATATCCATGTCTGAGGCTGGTCCATCGTTGGCTTCTATCAGGGGCGGCGATCGAGGGGGGACTCGAGGGGGAAAAGTCCCCCACCTTTTACAGAGAAGGGCCAATCTATACTGTGTCCTCCACATTTCCTGCTCCTCTCATTGGATGTCACCCCACCTGTCAAGCGAGGTCGCCGACTCTGGCTTCGATATCTCAATTTCCGATGAATATTTTTATTAGACTGTATTATCGTTGCGCTCGGCTTTACCTTGTTTCTGATAACTCAAATTACTTTGATAATGATCAGTATCAGTGCAAGAATCAATCATACCATTACGACTGATATTTTATATTATTGCTAGAGACCTTTAAATTGACAAAACCGCTTGTATTAGGCTTACTAGGCATACTAAAAGGCGAGCCTGCACCTCGTACACCTGTAGGCTAGCTGTGAGGTATTCGTTGTTAAGGGATTGCATTGAACGTCCATTGAAACAGCCATGTCCCTCAATTACTGTACCTTCTATTGTTCCTGCACGGTTTAGATTCTCGTGGGTTACTCTACACGGGCGGTGGGGTTGGTTTTCATTCAGCTCTACTCTTTAGCTCCCGAGACGGCTGAATGTCAAATAATGCCACCTGTCGATTCGTTCTTCAACGGCATGGTCAATTTTGGTCATTGTAGAGCGGACGAGCATCAACCTGCTGCGTATTTGCAGTGAGTCGGTTCCAGGCTCTGGGAATCGTGCGTGCTTGAACGCGATCTGGTTTTTGTCTGACCACAAACACCTTACAAATCACTCGATAATTGTGTCCCGACTGCGTCTAATAAGCCTTGCAGCAAGAGTGGGTGATGTTGTTTCTTCTGTAAGGAGAAATCGTGTACGCTTCTGAAAAGTGATATTATCTCCTCTGTAAATGAGAAATCGCGTGTTCTTCACTCTATAGTCGACTCCTGGATAACTTCTAGACCTCTTTCGCTATAATTTCACGTACGATTTCGATCGAGTTTTCGTCGCCGATTAAACGAAGACGATATCAAAACCCGGATTGAATCGAAGGGGATCTTTCTGTTATTGATCGTTCGATCGTTTATCTACGTCGCAGGAGAATTTAAACGTGCAGCCCTTAAGTATGTTATCGAACTGGAATTAAGCGGCGCTGACTTAAGCGCTCTCCGATTTGATAAAATTAATCTTCGTAAGTCTCCCCCATGGACAGTTGGTCCAGTGAATTACTCGCCTCTTTAATCGCCTGAGGATTGACTCTAGGCTGCAGACGGACACATTCGTCGAACAGACGTAGATAATGGATGATTGTCGGTTCTGTCCCTACAGTTTAATAGGCGCTTTAGTTGAGATTTATAACGTACAAAACGCGACTTTCACACGTTTAAAAACTTTCAGACGTATAAAACCCAACTTTCAGACGTATAAAACCCAACTTTCAGACGTATAAAATCCAACTTTCATACATATAGAACCCAACTATCCGACGTACAGAGTCCACCTTCTAGACGTACAAGACCCAGTCTCTTTAGACTCGCAAAACCCAACTTTCAGACGTAAAAAACTCAACTATCCGACGTACAGAGTCCACCATCCAGACGAACAAACCCATCCTTCGGGCAACAATTACTGTAAGCCTTCTTCAGCGCGAAAGAAGCTGCGCGATAATTGATCCATCGAAATCGATCCAGAAGCACAATATGTCCGTTCGAATCCAACATCCGAAGCGTCGTTCTCTTCCAATGGCTATCGGTCATCGTCGCAATTCATCCGGATCCTCTGCCTCCGAACAGAAGCTGCAGATAGGCGACATCTTCTATCAGACGGTCGTAACTCATCCGTCCATGCCTCACATGGTGCCAGAGGTGAGCGTGACGTTTTCACGCGCTGCTGAGTTGCAGACATTCACCGGAAGCGAGAAAGCGGGCTTGGGTCGCAAGCGCTCGCTTCAGCTTTGCGCTTCCAGCTCCAACACGGATGATTGCACTTCGCCATTGCCAACATTCGCGCGAGAATATTTCAGGGAAAGGTGCGGAATCTAGAGGTTTTCTTTATGAAGCAGCTTCTTTCAAGAGCTTCTATCCTTTCTGGCGAGGAGTCTATATTCGAGGAATGGCTCCTCGTCAAATATCCGTGTTTGCCAAAAATTTGGATTGGGGCGACATCTATGTTTCAGAATAAGACGTGTGTCTTATTCTGAAACATAGATGTAGCCCCAATCCAAATTTTTCTTTAAATTCAAACATATTATGTTTTGAACTTCCAAATGCAATTTTCTATATTACTGACAGCACGTGACATAGGGATTTTCCAATCCTGCGCATATTAGGTCCTTGCTTGCCTTGGCTTAAAGGACAGCATAACATGGTTATCATCGTTCTCACCTTATTTTTTACTAGTGTGAATTTACATTTTGGGAAATTCCTTTTATTAGTGCTACACCACCACGTCCGCATTAAATCTGGTAGAGCACTTGTAGGCCCACATCATCAGAAAGTTTGAGAAGCACTGCCGTACATCAGGCAGAAAAATGTTTATTCTTTACAAGAGAGATTTTTTAATTCATGCCGAATTTTGTTTCCGTTGCAGATTTCTTCTGCCTGCCTTGCAGAAAAGACTTCATGCGTGTTTTAATCTTTAGGTTCAACCTGATTTAAAATCATGTGCTTGCTTTGATTTCTAAGCGGTGGCATAAACATAAGCTTAGGCCTAAGACACATACATCGTGTCGTCAATTTACAGGCTATGAGGTATTTTCTATTAAAAACAGCTGCGATATCTTGTAAGCCTTGTCTATTTTTAAGCTGTTTTCGCCTGCCAGCAAGTCTGCCATATACGTCGAGATGTTGATCACTCATTGTATGATTGTAGGCTAGCTGCAGAATTCGTTTTAGCGACCAAATCCACACAGTCACGTCGTCAGTAGACTGTAGACGGTAGACCTATCCAGCGTTGTCAATGCATCACAGCATGTGACTACCGCGTTTAATTTTCAACAAAGCGTTTTCAGAACAGATCTGCCATCTAGGGAATGTCCATGATAGTTTGAGCAGAACATTTAACGTGTGACAAATATTGTTTACATTAGCGACTTTTAATTGTCGTAGCCAACATTTTATTTAAAGAGCTGCACTTTAACACTTTCAAGATTTTCGTAATAGCACACGAAAATGTAATTTGAATGAAAATTATGTAGTTTATTTTCTGCCTTGAAATGACTAAGCGCATGCGTACTACTAACTTCCGTCGGTGTCTATAGCAACGAAGTACGAAAGTGGCTATGCGTTCAGAAATCGGTGTTTTTTGTACTTTGGCACAACTGTGATTAGCAGAATCGTGCGTGAATGTCATCAAAAAATCAAAAGAAGCTCCCGTCTTCGGGATTGTTAAAAGAGTGAGCGTGTCTTGCTATTCGGTGAAATGATTTATTTGTTTACGCATCGGCTCACGGTATACCAAGAATTGGATGCGTGGTGGCATAGGTGGCTTCTTCTGCCGCTGTGGAACATACATAAAAGTCATATAGAATAAAGCGACCGTCGTATATTTCATTATTACGTGTCTCACAAATCTATTTTAGGTTGATTTATATGTTTTTCAAAATTTAAATTCGGATTTTTACTTTGCAACACTATCCTTGTGCACAAATTGGTATGTGGAACTCTTGGTTCAAAAATCTGCATTCACAGTATGTTTTGGCAGACCAATTGGCTTCTACCGACCTAGTGCTCGCCATCTGAAGGTAATGTAATATTTGTTTTAGGTCACTTTCGGTACATTCAGCCAATGGAAGTAATGTGCTAGATGCCAACAAGAAGAGACAGCTGTCATTGTGGCCCGAGTTCAGTGATGCAGACATCAGCAATGAGAAATGGGTAAGAAATGTATTGCTACCAAAAAACAATATATTTTGTCTAAATTTTCTGTGACTGAAAAACGTGGTCTTGTTTGGCTTAAAGGACAGCATAACATGGTTATCATCGTTTCTCACCTTATTTTTTACTAGTGTGAATTTACATTTTGGGAAATTCCTTTTATTAGTGCTACACCACCACGTCCGCATTAAATCTGGTAGAGCACTTGTAGGCCCACATCATCAGAAAGTTTGAGAAGCACTGCCGTACATCAGGCAGAAAAATGTTTATTCTTTACAAGAGAGATTTTTTAATTCATGCCGAATTTTGTTTCCGTTGCAGATTTCTTCTTTAAATTTCTTGTTAATTAGTGTTATATTACAAATTCATTATTTAACATGGTTTTATATTTTTTGTATTCCAGGAAATTGTACACAAGGGCAAAGTAGACAGAGGCACAAAGGCTGCTCCCTCGGTATGTACAGAGGAATCGCAAGTTGATATCTTACAGCTATTGGTATCACTCCAGAGGTCTTTAAATGAAAACCAAGAACACTGCTCTTGCACAAATCCTATCCTGATTCCTCCTCGACCTATATATTCCTACATTACAACAACCAAAGGAAATGAAAACAGACTGTTCACCTGTTATTATTACTGCTTACTGGATCAGTTTTATCAATTTTGACTCTGTTATATGGCAATCTTATCAAGTCTAATCTGACACTTTCTGCAGCATGATGCACAAAGCGCCGGTCATTGTTCAATTAGAGTGAAGGAATAATCATAATTATTCACTAATTCTTTCTGAGCATTTATATAGCACCCTTTCAAGAATTACTCAGAAGTGCTCCCAGCCATGACTAAAGTAAAAGACTTAAGCAACTTGTAAAAACTTGACGGTTAGGTCACAAGCAAAGAGCGGAGCTCAAGTGGAAGGTCATTCCAGATTGAAGGGCTCACGTGAGATAAAGCACTGTGCTGCCTAATTTCAAAGCGAGCTCATGGAACTATTGTTTTATTGGTTGAAATCTGATTGTGCGGGAATTGAGAAATCAATCCACGATTGTTTATTTCTAGTACAACTTGATATTTTATTATTCTTAATATAAAATTAGATTAGAGTTAATCCTTTTATTTAATTTAATTTCTTCTTGTGTACAGGTGCAACAAATCCAGCATTTCTTCGATGACCCAGAGGGCAAATGTGAACTGCCGACATGTCTCAAAGTGGCATCGTGGAAAAGGCCAAAAGATTTCCTGCAAGAGAAGGTGGACATAAATTTCTTGTGTATGCCCCTTTACCAACAACTCTCATCCTTGCTATATTGGAAACCCCAGTGGTAAGGTGGGAAAGCAAGGGAGAGGACTGACCACCTGCCCTCATATGCCAAGGCTAAGAAAATTAAATTGAAACACTCCAACATAACTTTTTGTTGTTTGGCTAACAACCCAATCACTTTTGAGGTGCTGAAAAGGCGCTATGTCTACGATGCTTGATCATGCACTCATATATACTGGGATTAAATTGTAAGTAGGTCAGTGCTCATGAATAACCTGGTGCCCTGTGCTGGCTTTTGCATAGTGCTTTAGAAGTTTAGAGATTATGATTGGGTTGCATTCTAAAACTGAATTAAATCGAATTAATTATTGTGTGAAGATAGATCCAAATATGGAAACTATTAAGTGAATTGCTAGTCGATTGGAATTAGAATTAACTGAAGCTTTTAACTAATTGATTTGAATTAGCATTAGCCTTTTGTGTAATCAATTAGCTAATCAATTAATTAAGTTGCCCATCTCTGAATTGACTATAAGAATAATTTACACACGTCACAAGATGCTTGTTTAGGATATTTTAGAATGACTTCTGGTTGAAGTTAAACCACAGAGGTGAAAGGACAGCAACATTATCGAATGTTCTCGTAATTTAGCAGCTGTCTGAAATCTCATAATTATGAAAATATCATAATTATTGCTGTGATAGAATTACATGTATATTCTGTTATTTTTCTTTTGTCAGCTGCCTGTCATCGTCGATATGAACGAAGGTTTACACAAATTTGATCTCATGTCTTCCAATGAAATTGTCCATCAGAGCGAGGTAGAAGAAATTGTCAGAGACAAAAATTTAGGAAATTTTTCAGTTATTTGTTAGTGTATAGGTGGAGCGAGGAAGTGCCAGCTTATGTTGCTCTTGTTTGCCCGTGTTTGTAAAGTATGACATGAATGGATTTGATACCTGTAGGTGAAATCTGTACATTAGAAATGTGGAATTCGTATTGTATCATATCGTTAGATTTATATGGTGCCTCTTGCGGAATGACATAGAGGCATTCTCGGCACAGAAACCCGGGGAAAAACAAATGTGGTTTAAGAGTGAGAGACCAATGTAGAGAAGCCAGTCAATCGTCCTTCATGAAAGAGGACGGTTGTTCTAAGTAAAGGGATGCACGATGGCTGGCGTCTAATGCATTTCTAGTCCTAGGAGAAGAGAGTTTAAAGAATTGTCTTCTATCTGCCTGAGAATAATTTTGGTAGAAGTTTACGAATTGTATCACGTAAGCACAGTTAGTTTAATTATTTTGCCAGAAAATGACATGTAGTTTTAACAAAGAAACATCATCACTATATGGTCAACTTTAATTATCACTATGATCCACCCATAATCATCACTGTTCAACTTTTAGTCATCACTATGGTCGACTCCTAATGATCACTAATGGTCAACCCATGATCATAACTGTTCGACTCATAGTCTTCACTATGGTCGACTCCTAATGATCACTAATGGTCAACCCATGATCATAACTGTTCGACTCATAGTCTTCACTATGGTCGACTCCTAATGATCACTAATGGTCAACCCATGATCATAACTGTTCGACTCATAGTCTTCACTGTGGTCGACTCCTAATGATCACTAATGGTCAACCCATGATCATAACTGTTCGACTCATAGTCATTGCTATGATCAACCCATAATCATCACTGATTGACCCATAATCATCACTATAGTCTATGCCTAATCATCGCTGTGGTGAACCCATAATAATCACTATGATCGGCCCATATAATCATCACTAAAATCCAAATCAAGTCATCACTATGGTCAACCCATGATCACCAATATAGTCAACCCATAATCATGACTAAGGTCGACTCCTAATCATCGCTATGGTCGACCTCTGAAAATCAGACAGTTTTTATATAAATTTGCAGTTGATGCGATGGATCACGAGCCAGATATTGGCTCTCTGGCATCAGAGTGAGATAAAGAAGAATCCAGACGGCACTTACGTTCTCCCGGTGCCAACGCCTCTTGATCCAAACAACATGCAGGAGACGATGTACACCCATCTTTGGCGCCCTTGGGAACACATCTATGCTATGACAAAGGCAGGAAAGGGTCCTAACTGGCCACTCTACAATCCTTGTGGCAAATACGTTGTCAAGCTTTACTGGATGGTGAGTAGAGTTGAGTACTGTTGCATTGTATTGCATACGTTGTAAAAACACTTGAAATGGTTCTTTTCCGCTGCAGTTCATTCATTCATTCATTCATTGCGAAAATTTATATAGCGCCTCTTCAATTAGAGCATTAAGTGATCCATTAATGTGAATCTCCCTTGGAAGCTGCGTTTGATGAGCAGGGTCCTCTCCAATACGTTCTATTCTAGCCTTCAGCTTGAGTCGTGCGTGAGCACTTCTGAGTAGTAGCCTTGAAGGGTTGCTATGTATATCTGTGTAATGAATTAATAAAATAACTGACAGAGACGGATATACATACAGACAGAAAGACAGAGAGACAGAAAGACAGAGAGACATGAACAGGGAGAGAAAGCAGATCAGCTGCTACGAGGTTTCATCAAGGAAGAGTAAGTATATCTATGCAATGAATTAATAAAATAACTGGCTGCTGAGTTATGTGCTCATCGAGCACCCCTAAGCAGATTTCTCTATGAGGTGCTATATAAATTTCCGGAATGAGTGAATGAATGTTGATCTGTTTTGTGTTAGGGCTGTTGGCGTAAATTAATCGTGGACGATACGATGCCTTTTGACGAGAATGATCATCTCCTTCTGCCTTCAACGACTCTTAGTCACGAACTCTGGCCAATGCTTCTGACGAAAGCTCTGCTCAAAGTCGCGGCCCTCGAGTAATTATGAGCGATCAGATGCGTTCTGTGATCAATTGTTTCTTGTTACTCATGTTACTGTATTAATGTATCATGATCTATATTCTAAAGTAGGAGATGCCTGGAAACGAGGATTTCATTTCTGTTTGTATGTATTTATATATATATCTGTGGATATATTTGCTGTACATGAATGCTGTTTTAACCGAGTTGTGGCCCTGTTCCAGGTCCTTTACTTTGGTTGCTTATCTCTTAGGATGTTGAAGAGGCCTTTGATGTTCCATTTTTCTGATACCATCATTGAATGTCTTTTTCACTAGATGGCATAGGGACTCAGGATATGACTAGCTCCTTTGTTCACACTATAGAAATGGAGCGAATGTGCTTTTAGAAAAGTTGTGCTTTTCAAATTTTTGCTTATGTTATTGACAGATGTTACATAATTAACTGTGCTCTACTCTCCATGGTGACTTGACCTTCCCTTCTATAATGCAGCATCGGTCTTAATCGGTTTTGGGGCAGACCATCTGGAATGGGCTCCCTAAGCACCTTTGAAACTGTCCTTGTCAGCCGCAGTTGGGCCGGAGCACTTCTGAGCAGATATCACGAATGGGCTATTTGAAGTCTTTTTTATTGATTGATTGATTGATTGATTTATTGATTGAATGAATGATTAATTGAATGAATGATTGATTGATTCATAGATTGATTGATTGAAATGAGTTTGGCTAATGTTTTCCAGCTCTGGATCTGGCCGCTCATCGACCGAATTTGGTGATTTTAGTCCAATCCATTGCCTCAGGGCCTGGCTTCCTGAAATTATACCGCTCGAGTAAGTACTTCACTGTGCAGGGGAATCAAAATGTGGATTCTCTTCAGCCTGTGGTAGTGAAATAGATGCAAAACAGTGTGCAAATACACATGGTCAACGTGGTCACGGAAACTATAGGTCTATGTAGAGTGCGCAAGAAGGTGGCTGAAGGGTAATGATCTAGCAGAATTGAGCAGGAGTGGAAGCTGGTCAATGTTTTATTTGAAAATTAAATTAAATTTTAAAATGTTATTTCATAATTAATTAAATTAGTTGATTTTAATAAATGGTGATAATTATAAATATTAGTTTGAATTAAAATTAATAGAAATTACATGCCTTGTGCATGTCTAATTATATTCATTAAGTACTTATTAGGTGGCAATGGTTACTGGGAATGTGTGAGTCTTTATGACAGCAGGTAAATGTTTTCTTTGAATTAATAATGAATAAAATAATGAAATTAATCATTACTAAATAAAAAAATAGACAAGTAATTAATTATATTAATAGACAATTGGGGAGGAAAATCGCTGACTGAGTGAATTCTTCAACTAATGGTGCTATATAAATTTGCAGTTATGATTACTATTATGGGTAAGTGTTTAAGTCATTGCATTTGACTGCAATAATAATAATATTTGTTTATTGAAAACATTACATTGGTTGACAGACTGCAACAATTAACAAGAGAATTCTCCGGTGGTGCACTCTCTTTCTGTACAGTAGTATGTTGACTTTATTTTCAGTCTCCTACAGATGAAGTAAGATAATTACTTGTAAAAGTAAATAAACGATGTTCTGTGTCTGTTTTTTCTCTCGCTGTTATGCTCAGTTCCGTGTTTGAATTATATTTATTAAGTGCTAATTATTAATTACTAACCTTTAACTATTGATATTTAACTCTTAGGTTGCATCATTTAATTTTTAAGTGGCTGCTTTCTGACAGCCATATAATGTTATATTTTCAATGAACAGCAATACAAGACAATTGACTGATAAGTCATGATCAAACATGTTCATTAATTGACTATTAAAATATGTGATGCTAGCTCCCTATGTTAACTGACTGAGTGTTGAGTCTAATTATATTAATTGATTACCTATTGACTGGGCCTAATTATTTCGGTTGAGCGAGATAAGTGCTTTTATGCGATTTGGATTAGTTTTACATTAATTGATTACTTGATAATTTAGTCATGTTTCTGGGGTGTGTGTGGAGAGAGACTGTCTGTCTAAAAAGCACATAAATGTCCATGGTAAGTTAGCCAATGTTGCACCATATATTTTATCATTGTTGTTTTTGTCTTTTTAAAAATCTTATGTTGCAGTTTCTGGTATTATTATTATTACTATTATTATAATTATTATTTATTATATACTATTATTTTCATTATTATTTTCATTATTCATTATTTTTTTTATAATGTTTTTGCCCAAAGTGGAAATGATCCCTTAGGCTCGATAAAGCTAAAGCTAAAAACTGTGTTATTATTATTATTATTATTATTATTATTATTATTATTATTATTATTGAGGAGTTTATGCATATCATCCCTTCAAGGTTGTCTACCCACCAGCCACAGCCAAACGAGACAGTCTCTAAATTCTCACTTGATGACTTATACACTAGTACTCTTTGGCTGACAGTGTTGCTTCTGACTGTCTTATTTCTTAGATATGAATACATGGAGAAGACGTGGAACCTGCTGAAGTCAACGCTGCCGGAGTTCCAGTTGCCCGATCTGCCTCCGGTTGCAGAGGAAGGAAAGCCGATCGAGTTGGGCGTAGTTGACCCGCAGAAGCATAGCAGCATGAGTGTGGTTAGTCTGGCATCTGTGGAGTCAAACCTCTCTTTCGATCTTGTTGGATGGACATTCTCATGTACCGTGACAGTGGCAGTTCCGACCAGTGGATTGTGGTTTCGGAATGGGGGTGTTGTCTATATCTTCCTTTGATGTGGGATAGTGCACTGATTAACGTGCTGGACTGTCGGTCGAATAGAATCCCCATCAGGACAGAAATTTTGTTTGAATCTTCTGCTTCATCTGCACCCCTAGCCAACTCGGCTATAATTAGCACCCCATCTTCTTCTTCTTCGTCCTCCTCCTCTTCTTCTTGTTTTTGTTCTTGTTCTTCATTATGATTGCCATGCCATAAAAGTTTCTTCAATAGAGAAACCTGTTGTTGAAATCTGAAATTTCTTCTGACGCACGGCTTGGCTCGACAAAGTGGAATTTCTAAATTCTGTGTAGTGATATTTGAGACCATGTTAAGAAGACCTAAGATAGGGGCTACTGTGTTGCATCTACATGTATGAGCTGTTGTTGCTTTAATCAGATGACCCTATCTAATTGACTTTTGTAGTATGATGACACAAAGTCGATCAATGCTCAATCAAAGTGATCGCGTAGTCATAATTATAAATTCATTGGGGAATGTTGTCAAAACCAGATTGTTTTGAGGACAGGAAATCGAGCAGCGATTGCTTACTTCTGGCATAATTATTGATGATTGGTTATTGATTTTAATTTTATTTTATTTTATTTGATTAGTGCCAGTTATTAATTAGTAACCTATATTACCTGACAATATCATTAGTGACTGAGTTGTAGTCCAACATTTTTCGGAGGTACTTCAGCTCTATTACAAGTGGTCAGAAAGATACATACTTACTTTTGTAAGTTGCCAATAGCAACAATAATGACTATTGATTATTATAACTGTTTCTGGGATTGTTGACGCTTTGTTCAAGCATCTATGCCTGTATTTTTGTGTGACGATATTTATTGATAGATATAAACATTCCTTTCAGGTAAATCCAGTCAAGGAGGTAAAAGCGGATAAAGATCACGAGAAGGGAGACGCCAAGATCGGAGGACGGGAGAGCAAGACCACAAGAAGTAATCTTCATCTCTTGCAAGAGATATTTGTCTGATTTATTTTCATCCAACATCGGCAGTTTTTAACTGCATGTTGTAGGAAATGAAACTGCTTTGAGTTTGCTATTGTCAACTGTCCGGATTTGGCTCCAATTATATCTACCAATGGCAATTATTCAGATTATTTATTTATTACCCAGGGTTGATACAATAATGTGATCGCATAGGAATAAAAACATTGCTAGGACTAATGGAATAAAATCTAGTCCTCTGCGATTTTGCTAAGATTATTATTATTTCCTGAGGTACATTTGATCCATCGGAACTTTAGAAACCCTGGAGAAATAAAAGTTGGTGCTAAAGGAGGCGGGATTTAGGCATTTGATAATTATTATTAATATCATTATTATTAATATTATTGTTACTGTTATTTATTAGAACTATGTCCAGAGACAATGAGACAGGCATATTATTATCATTGGTATTACTATTATTATTAGTATTATTATTATTATTAGTTTTATTATTATTATTATTATTATTATTATCATTTTTTTTTGTGCCTGAGGTATTAATAATCCCTCAGGCGATACAAACAACATCCGGAGATGTGATGATTTTCTGGAACGGCAACTTACTCGGCAGTGTGTGGCAGAGCAAATGTGCCTCTGAAGGCAACCGCATTAAAGCGTTGGATTGCGGTAACTAGGCGTTGGAAAAGATAGGATGTCTGTCTTATTATTATTATTATTATTATTATTATTACAGTTTTTAACAATACCTAAGTTGACACTGATTGGCTTTAAATAGTGAAAACTCGTTATCTTGAGATTCTTAGTCATACAAACAATGCTTCATTGCAGGAACCAGCTAATTAACAGGTTCTCCATCGCATTAATTTTTCTATCGCATCTAGGTATCTAAGACTAGTGTGTTCCTATCGAGTCTTTACAATCTCTTGTATTTCTTCCTGAGGTGATTTTCTTCCCTTAATAATTACGTATTTCTTTGTTGTTCAGGCAACAAACCTTCAAGGAAGGATAAAACGGAAAAGGAAGAGAAAGATAAACTCAGTGAGTGACTTTTCCAAAACTTAGAATCCTCTCTAATCTGACTTTTAGCTTAGCGTTCGTGAATGTGTTTCAAAACTACTAATACACCAACTCTTAGATGCCTTTATTGAGTTATATGCAATGTAAAATTAAACACTTACTAGTTTTTGAGCACCACTGATAACAATCGACGTTACAGTCACTCAAATAATAAATGTAAATAGAGAAATAATATGAAACTATTAATTTATTTATTCTGCGAGTCACAATGATCAAAAAAATTACAATCTTTGCATCATGACACTAACACCTGTTGTCAAAAAAATGTCTACAGCGGGGAAACAGTCTCGATCGAGTGTTGCATTGAGAACTCGACTACAGACAGGTTGGAAGCTGGCTGACTAAGTGTGTCGCTTTTTTGTGTGTGTGCGTCCGTTTACTCGATCAAGCGACAGTAGTCTACAAGATTATTCAGCAATGCTAAATGTACATCTGCTTAAAACTAATGTGGCCTTAATTGTACGTTCGTCACGGTTTTTCGTTCTTTTGTTGACTTTACAGGTTTAGTTGTGTTCACATGATATGTGTTTTTTCAGTGCGCTGTTTCACATTCTTTTTTGTGTCATTTTATGATTTTCAGTTGATTTCTTCAGCATTATTGTCCATTTGCATATCATTGTATCAGACATTATCTATAGTTTCCTTATGTTTTACCTTGCATTCACCTTGGATTTGCCCAACATTTGCCTTGCTCTTACCCTGTATGCATGTTGTATCTATGGAGACACGTAATATTCTGGCCTTTCGAATCCGTGTTTAAAATGCTACTGGAGAAGAATCTAGTTTATCATATTATATCCTTTTACCCTTGAGAGCAAAGTTTTGCTTTGCTTTTCGTTAAGAATTCCTTTGACACTAGAATCCTCCTTATGACCAGATTGACCGTGGTCTTTGAAATTCTTGTGTTTTAGGAGGTAAATATCTATCATTACATACTGAAGCAGATTTGTATGGCAGTCAGACATTTTATAGATGTACCTTGACCATATATTTGCCTTACAATTACTATTTATTTACCTTTCATTTTATCATACATAGAAAGTAGCTACTTTTTCTTTGCATTTACTGTACATTTACCTTATGCCTGCCTTCATTTAGCTTACATCTGTCATACATATACCATTAATTTACATTTTATTTACCTTACATTTATCTTACATTTACATTACTGTTACCCTTTCATTTACCTTTCATTGTATCAGGCATGTAGCTACATTTTCTTGCCTCTTACTTTACATTTTACCCTACACTTACCTTACATTATTTTACCTTACTTTTGCCTTACATTTACATACATTTACCTTACATTTACCCTTTATTTACCTACATTTACCTTGCATTTATCTACATTTATCTTACAATTACCTTTCATTTACCTTTCATTTACCTGCCTTGCATTTGTCTTAAGTTTGCCTTGCAGTTGCCATTCATATACATTTCACTTAATCATACATTTAGCTCTATTTTCGTTGCATTTATTTTACTCTTGCCTTTCATTTGCCTTACATTGAACCATCCTCATCTTACAAATATTTTTGTTTTGTGAAACTAGAGGAAAAAATGGTGGTGGTGATCGAGGAGCCACCGTTACCCGACCACCCAGAGGTCATGATCTTTGTTGCCTTCCACAGCCTACCAAAACAACCGACCAAGGTCACGATGCTGTCAGAAATGGTGAGTGCGATGACACAACATCGTACCTTTTCCATTGTGGTTGTTGTCAATGGTAGCAATTGTGAATTTGAGCCATAGCACTCCATGTATGTAGGTGACTGATACAACTGTTGCTGATATTGTCTTTTATAGGCCGATGCAAGCGAGCGACTGAGGCAACACGGGTTATCTCACAGTTATCCACATCCTGTACTACTGACTGAAACTCGTTCCTGTCTACTGGTCCGTCCAACTCCTCCGCCCAAGGCTGCCGCCTGGAAGGATGTCCGCTACTGGAAGAAGAAACAGCCGACCACTGTTTCCGCAGACCCTGCCGGTCAGACCAAAATCTTTTGGTTCAGATGTTTGCATATTCTGAAATTTCTGAAATTTGATATCGCTCTTCTTCCAACTTCTTTTGCTCAGAAGTGCACACGCCTCGACGGCGCAATTGCAGTTGTACTGCACAGCAATTGTGCGTGAAGGACTTGCTGAAGGTCCCTACACAGTGACTGATGCCTCGTACGAGGGTCGAACCTGCTCACTCAGCGCACACTGAGTCTTATGGGCCGACCGCTCTAACCGATCAGCCACCGTGCCACACGTATTGATAGCATGTAATGTCTATTGCTCAGCATAGAGAGTTTGAATCTTGGGTTCTATGTAAATGCCCTGAATTATTGAGTGAATAAATAAGTTGAAAATCTTGTTCTAGAAAGTCTCGTATTTGCGGGAGATTATATTTTTTACAATAATTTGTTTATTCATTTTGTGATATGGTCCCTTTTTCTTTTAAGCCTTTTCATTTGTGTGTTTTTAGATTATTATTATCTGTTTACTCAGCATGATATCTTTTTCTGTATAAATTAACAAATGCAATACTTATTCAGACTTGCATTACTTACACCAGGAAACACCAAAGTCTGCTACGTACATTACATTACATTAGCAGGTGTTCATCTGTTTATAATTAGTATATTTAGTATAGTTAGTATCTGTTTATAGTTAGTATAATTGGTATAATGTATAATGAGTAAGTACTTTATAGGTGACTCTATATAGTGGGATCGAGATCCCTTCTGGGCCCCACAATTGTTACCATTGTCATCGGAACCTTGAACGAATTATGTTACTGCTGTTAATCTGGTTGGTTAATAAAATATATTGATTGATTGATTGATAAAAGGCTGATGATTTTGATTGAAACAGATCCAGTTCCAGATAGACCAATCCAGAGCATTCACCTACTCACACCCTTCCTCAACCAAAACATCACTCCTTTGGAGATTCCAGCAGACACGTAAGCGTCAACTCGATTTAACATGCATGCTCTAGCTGTTGGCGATGCCACAATGAGTCTCATGGCCCACGCCTGTAGGCAGAGACTTGGTTCTGGGTTGGAGGGGACGTACGGACAGAATTGTGGTTTGGGGAACAGGTCGGAAAAAATGTCATATTCCAAACATTTTGGATGCTGCTAATAACGATGAACAGTGGAAAGCATTGTATAAATTTATTATATTTTGGAAATATTTTAAATATTGGGGGGATATAAGCAGCTCCATCCCCTCCAACTTAAGTTTTGGAGGGGACCTTCCCCTTTTGTTCCCCTAAGTTTGCACCTCTGGGCGCACCCATGGAACGCATTCCAAGGTTTGGCCACGTTACTGGTTACATCTGCGACGACATCCTCCACTGGCTCCCCTTCTGTAGTGAATTATTTACAGGGTTTCTGCTTTGGTTTGATTTATGACACAGCAACATAATCAAGCAACAGATTTATCACGGAGCCTTTATCACGCTTTGGGAGACGCTGCTAAAGATGTATAGCGTAATGCCTTGCGTGGCAGCCGACGGTTAAATTCGACTTCTGTAATATCTTGTCATCATTCGTTCATACTGTACTTGTAAGCACACTGCGGTTTGTCATTTTGAATTTAATCGAAAATTATTAATTACAAAGGTGTAGGAAACTGACCTGTGTTGTTTGTGACACATTGTGTGCATCTTTCTGCCCTCTGCCTAGTTTCACGTCTCTCTGTCAGCCCCTCAAGGCTAGTCATTTGCTTGGTCTAAGCATTATAGCTAAACTTTTGTGGCTATACTGGGTATGTATAAATAAATAAATTATAATAAATTAATTAACAGTGCAGATTATAATAAAGGCCTGCTGCTGTTTGTCGTTTCAGACACCGTCCAAAGTCTTCTCTTTCCCGAGGTTCCACTCAAGTCGGTCCAGTGCGCATGGATGTCATAGCGGAAAATGAAGACCTACCCAGCACAGCAGAGGCAGAGAGTGGATGCCCTGGGAAACAGCAAAAACCGAAAGAACCATTGGTCGTCGTGGAAGAAACTCCAAGGCCACCAACAGAACCCACCCTTAAGCCAGAGAAGCAGGAGGTCTGATGCCGAACGCATTTCTTACTGCTATCTATTCAGCATTGATATTGATACTGATCACTGTCATCGTCAGTTAATGACGCCAGCCATTTGGTAGCGATGGGCATTCATATTGAGCCGAATTATTAGTCCAATTATTCGTATTCGGCCTATAATCAGCTGGAACAGCCTCCCCATCCTCCTCAGGAGCAGCTGCTCTCTCTCTTTCCTCTGCTGCCTTCCAGAGGCGCCTGAAGACTTTCCTGTTCTCCGTTTAGCTATATGTTTAGTCATGAACGCCTCTGATATCGAGTGGCAATTACAATTACAATAAAAAATTACCTAGAATGAATTGTTTGTTTTAAAACAGTGAATGTTATTTTTTCAACTTTACCATTACTGTATTGCCTGTTGCATATTTTACAGTCAAAGACATCCAGAAAATTTCGAATGGAACCACCTAAAGACCTTACTCCACCAGAGGTTTGGACACTGAACTATTTCTGAATACCAAAATTCTTGAATGAGCTTCACGAATTCATTTTTAATGCAAAGAGGATTTAGCTCCAGGCGATTTTGGAGGAAATTGGATAAAATAACAGAAACACGTATATAAGAACAGCTCAAATGTCAGGTTCTATGGTAAAATGAGAAGTAGGACAGATGGGTGCCTTGCAGACTACCATACAGTTAAATTCTACTGCTGTTAAACTTCTTGTCATCTTTTCCTACTACGTCACGTAATCTTAATGCATACCTGTCAGTGTGAATTAATAAACATATATTATTATTTTTATTGTTATTATTATTATTATTATTACTAAATTTGCTCTTATCATTATTAATATTGTTTTACCCGAGGTTGTTCTAATCCTAATAAAAAAATTGTCCAGAGTCATTTAATAACATCTGATATGTCTGCAAATCAATTATTATTATAATTATTACTTTTGCTTCAACAATCGAAAGAACAACTTGTTATCTAATTCTTGATATAGTGTACCTTTATTTGCATATCACTTGAATACGATTGACAGGTTGCGGCTTCGCCTCTGTCTCCTTCCAAGGCAGATAAGCGAGCGTCTAGTTCGAAACTGTCCAAGAGGGAAACAAACAAGACCGTCGACTCTAAGACAACAACGAGCAGCAAGAGTGGTAAATATCGACGTTTTATATTTACTTCAGATTTCTTTGTGTGTTATGCTGATCAATCTAGCTAAGTGCATGATAAAACGAGAGGTAAATGAAGCATAACTGCAAGGCTAATGTAAGGTAAATATGAGGTAAATGAAAGGAAAATATATGGTAAATGAAAGGTATATGTAAGAGTTATTATGTTTAAGGCCACTGTGTCAAACTGTGCTAAAGTATTTTGTGCCAAAATGTCTGTTGAGCAATCTGCCAGAATCCATAGAATGGAACTATCTTTTATATATATATATATATGTACAAATATATATATGTACATATATATATATATATGTACATATATATATGTATATGTACATATATATATATGTATAGATATATATTGAAATATTACGTGCACTATCCAAGGGTATGAGACATTGATATGTCTTTCCTCGCCCCATAACCAGATGGGGTTTGTATCAGATATTAAGCCGGCGGTCGTCGTCACCCACTCCCATCACGGGGAAAATTCATAGCAAATGAAAAAAATTGCCCAATGCATTTCGGATGCCAGATTCCATCCCTTCATGTAGAATACCTATGCATGTGGAATATCTAAATGTGGGTCATGAAATAATAATGATACTTCATGACATGAATGGCATTATGCTTGTCAACCAGGGTTCACTCAGACTCTTTTTAAACTCTCCTTAAAACTGTTGCTTTCAGCTGTACTGGGGTCGGGAGCACTCCTGAGTAGTAGTGTTGAAGGGGTGCTATATAAATCTTCGTAATGAATGAATGAATGACAATTGCTTTCTACAGTGATCTCAGAAGAGCCTCCTACCTCAGTTGCCACAGACCAGGCATCTTCACAGGAGCCAGGGACCGAGGAAATGCCTGACGCTCAGAATGTGGCGGCCGAGATCAAGACGGATCTCTGGATGGATTTTGATGTCCTCTACAAATGTTTCAAGTGAGATCCTCATTGATTTAAACTCTACTACTGTTTTCACTCTGACAGTGCCAGTCCCATGCCTGGATAAAGGAGGAGGTCGACGCTAATGATCTTTGTTATCTCACGGTGTCTGTCGTCAACTGCAACTAACCAATCATTCGATGTCATTTGCGTTTGCGAGCCTTTCGTTTGGACAGAAAGAAAATTTGTCTGCTTTATTGTTGAGATAATAAATAATATGTTGTATATGTTTTTATAATCCCATTCCAAGCACAAAACCTTGTTTGGTCAAAGCTATTGGTTTTTATCATTTAATTGAATAATTGTTGTTTTCTACACATTTTACAGTTTGCAGGCATATAAATGATAGCTTTACTGATTTTAAAACTTTCAGGACTGTACAAATCGACTTATGTGTTTTATTTCATACTTAATTTCAAGTAAAGTGGCAGGAATTTTATAACGGGTTTTTTAATGTTTGTCAAGAAAGTTTTTTCGAGTTTCACCTCCACATAAGAAGATGTTGTTAGCAACAAATTAAATTTATGAAGGCTTTGTCAGAGTTTTATGTGCATTTTTCAGGACGCTGTATATTTATCACAAGCCTTCGACCTATCCACATAACTACCCGGATGTCAGGGTGAGAATCGATCTAAGGGGCACAGCATACATTCCAAGATAGATGCGTGTATACAGCATACACAGATACATACAGATGTGCACATGTACATATGTACATATGTACATATACATGCACTCATGTACCTACATAATATCACATATATACATACATGTAATCATGCATACATATGTAGATTGTATATGGTGCATACATTTCAAGCATACATGCATGAATACATGTGCGCCCACACAGTTGATCATACATGTAATTATTCGTCATAATAACTTGTTTGGATGTCAGTATTTCTAAGTTCATTGACATATTTGATTCATTGCAAGGATTTATATAGCACCCCTTCAGGATAACTATTCAGGATTGCAGAGTGCTCCAAGCCAAACCTTGGATTAAGAGTGTGGACAGATTTAAGATTACAATAGAACATATACTGCATGGGGACGAAAAGATCAAGATTTGAATGTTATCTACTTTTTTCAGTTGTTGTCTTTTAATATTGACCGTGAAATGAGAGACAAATATAGTAACAATGGTTCCTGCTTTTGTTACTCGTTGTCTTGTAGTTTTTTATTGTCTTCTCAAACAGGCGGCGTCGCAACCGACGTCGACGTCGGAGAGAACGGATAAAGGAAAAGTGGAAAAGAAGTCACAACAAAGTACTGGATCAGCCATGGTATGCTTCCACTTCATGTCCTCACTTCAATGTCATGTAATCGAACATTTATATAGCGCCACTTCAAGATACAAACTCAGTCTGCTTAACTCTTTAACAACCAGCGAGTAGTAAAAGGTAAGGGGATAATTAGTAACGCTGGTCGTTAAAGGGTTAAAGCGACTGGGAAAGCAAGGTAAATCGTCGTTGAATTATTGTTAATTGATCTGATTAATTTGCATGTGTGGTTTTGCTTATAATCTATGACATGTTCTGCTGTTTTCTTGCAGCCGGGTCCAATCTTGGAAGACAAGTCCAACATGAATTTTCTCTGTATCCTTTTCAAATATATCCACCATTTTGCTTGTTATAAGATGACTTTTTTAAGCATATGTTTCAGTTGACCTCTGTGACAGTGTCTGTATATATGTATGCCTGCAAGTATGTATGTATGTATGTATGTATGCATGCATGCATGTGTGTGTGTGTATGTATGTATGCATGTATGTATGCATGTATGTATGCATGTATGTATGTATGTGTGTATGATACCATTCACCTAAATCCTTTTAGGAACTTCCATGTTTCTGATCTGCATGTTCTTTTAACTGGGAATTCTGCACACACCTTTCACAAGCACTTGATAACTGTTCTCTATTGCCAAAGTTGGGCTCTGTGTAGATATCTCTTAGGGTCACTCTGAATTAATTAGAATTAATTAAAATTCCGCCATTGCGAGCACTCAGGCTGTGCCAGTCCCAAGCTTCAATAAAGGAGCAGGGTGACGCTAATGATCTTTGTTATCACACAGTGTCGTTAAACTGCAGCTACTACTACCAGTTACATAATTGATTAATCTAATGAGTTATCCTTAGCCCTAACTCCCAGTCGTTGACAGTCTTCAGCCGATTGAACTGGTCGTCTCATACTCTGTGATCTCTCACTGGAATGACGGCAGCCAATACGCGGCGCCAAGGGACGAGCTTAAGGCGACGGTTGCGGGCACAGGAGTGCCTTCCTCTTCGGCCAAGCCAGGCAAAGAGAGAAACGATCGCGAGTCTAAGACAGGAGAGACTTCTCTGCCTGCCTCCGATTCTTCGGTGACAGGAGAAGCAGGACAGACCGTACAGGCTGTAGGTTAGTGTTTTTTTGCATTGATATCTTCCTCTGAAGGCTTTACATACTTGTGTCTATCCATATGATAGCGTAGTGGTGGAAACTAAAATTCGGTCTAATACATTTAAAGTCAGTTTTTTTGTAAACAAGCATGTAATCAGTCATTTACATATTTTCAGGAATCTCTGTTGGTCGATACATAGTAGAAAATAAGAAAAATTCATTGTTTATACTCATTATGTCCTAATATTTCGTTGTACTCTTTCTAGGGTGATGCAGTAATTGTTACCACCACTGTAGGGGCTCGATAGCATAGTGGTCAGCATGGTGAACTGTAGGTCAAGAGGTCGGGGTTCAAATCATCACCAGGACAGATATATGGTTCAAGAGTTCTGTTCCATCTGTACCCCTTGCCAACTCATATATTGACTGTGCACTTGGACTTCACCAACACCAGTCGTTTGCTGCTGTGGGTCCATCTACCTGGAATGACCTTCCACAATCGCCAAGGGCTAAACTAATAACTGGCTTCTGTCCATCGATCTCTCACTCTTTAAGGGCATCTTTTACCCTCAGGGTTTCTGTGCCGAGACTGCCCCTGAATAGTTGTTCTATGTGAGGTGCCATGTATAAAATCTGAATATACGATATTATTAAGATGAGATGGCGAGGGAGGGGACTGATTGCCCCCTCATAAGCTGAGACTAAGAAAGTGAAGTCGCTTGCACTTCTCAACTAAATACAAGTGGATGCACATTTTCCGGTCAGTTATGTTTGCTTGTGTTACCGTCAGCTTTGCAAAAGTATATTATATATGCTGTATAACTGCACTGTTGCTAGTGTAATGTAATGGAAAATTTATATGGTGCCACTCGATATATCAAATATATGTTGTGATTACATCACTTCTGATGATGCTGTTTCAGCTGGTGGGAGTGGCATGGAGGTTGTTCCGAAGGACCCCGTGCAGCCTGGTCTCATCTATGCCGAGGCGTATTCGTGGAAGAAGGTGGTGGCCGAAGAGGCAAACCTTCGCCTTCGAACAACTGGGACACGGGCTGCCCTCTTGACCCTTCCTCCAGGGTCAGTCTTACTGCGGTGTATAGTGTTGGCAATTTATTAAGCATCACCAATTATGGGGTGAACTGCTACAGGTGTATTGTATAGTGTTGGGAATTTACTGAGCATCATTGCAGTTTGCTCGTGAGGAAGAAGGTGAGTTGTTAAGCAGTGAATTGCAACAGTCCTGAATCTCATAGCTAAACATCCAGAGTCTGCTTGTTCAATCACAACTCCACATTATAACCCTCTCACTCCTGTAAAACTGAATTTCATATTATAGTAGGAAAATGCACTATGACTTAAATGGTATTTTTCGGGTACGGGGTGTGCAGTTGACGTTGCCAAGTGTGTGGTTGACGTTGCCAAGTGTGTGGTTGACATTGTTAAGTGTGCAGTTGACTTGTCTGGAGTGTACAGTCTGTATGGTGAATTTTTGAAAGCAATTAGCTAATGTCAACTATTGCAGTTTCATTCTAATACCTGAAATGTTACTATTCCTTCAACTGCAGAACTTGACAGTTAAATGAAGATTGCACAGTTGACATTTATCAGTGTGTTAGGCACTGAAATATAGATCATTACATTGTGTTAATTTATGTTTTTAGTGCTAGTTTTGCAGTTTAAAAATGCAGTCTAATAATTTTATTTCCATTTATTTGTTTCCTGTTGCAGGCGCCATGTGCTGAGGTTTTTCATGTCGTCCCCTTTGGGTCATCATCAGGTTCATCTATGCTCCACAACAAACTTCATCTTTGGAGATGAAGAGAAAGTGATGGCTGAACTGACAAAGGTCTGCTATTATGCCTTTTTTGCCAGTTCAGTTTAAATATTCAATTTTTTTTAATTTATTTTAAATAAATAAATATTGAAACTCCTTACTGAAACAGTCAATTTGCATTGCGAAATGAACAATAAGCAGGAAACAACTGTAGAATTGCATTTCTCTACCAGTGCTTAATAATAATAATAATAATAATGATAATAATAATAATGATAATAATAATGATAATAATAATAGTAATAATAACAACAATTTATATGGTGCCATAACACAGCCATACCGCTACACTCTCCAGGCGACTTTTCCACCAAGAACGACTTCAGAAAGGATTAACCATTCCCAATCAAAAATTCTCTCCCTAATACTTCTAATCTTGAGGGATCATTTCCACCTTGTGTAAAAAATAAAATAATAATTTTCTGTCGAACAGGAGAGTTGCCGATTCACTGACAGTGCATTGAGAGGAATCGTGTCCCTTGGCCGATGTCTGCAGAGCTTTAACGACCACGAGAAACAGGGAATGGCCAAGAATGAGTTCCTTGTCTGCAACTGTCTGTTTCGCACGGAGAGATCCGCTGGTGCACTGCAGGAACACCACAGGGTATCTGATTTCTCTTAGTTTAAAAGGTTACCATCTGTCTATGCAATAAGTAGTGATAAACAGTTTTTTTTCGAGTGGGTAACGACATCTTTGTAAATTGTCGCCCTCCTTTTTCTGGCGCTACCAGAGGACGAGCTGCGTTATAATGACGTGGTGTGTGACACTGTGCGTGTGCCATGGTAGAGTTGAATTCAAGGTGTATATATATATATATCAGTGAATTATATATATATATATATCTATGTACATATATATATATATCTTGATGATAATTAGACTCTTAGCAATTTCCACATGACTTCACTATCACTATTAGTAATTGTGTTAATTATTTTGTGTTCGTGTGTAGGCCTACCGAGAAGCACTCTACACGATGCTGAGGGCGGTGCTTTCGACTCCGGAGACGGCGCACCTACTGACCCCAGAGATGAGCTTTGCATGGAGGGTGTTCAACAATGACTTTACAACGAAAAATCCTCTGAACGTTCCTCCGATGACTCCAAGTCGACCCAGTGAGTTAGTTAGGGTGATTGTGGTTAATGATGCATAGCCTCATCGTTAATGAGCTGCTGGGGTGATTTACAACGCCTGTGCACGCAGTGGGAGTAATGCAGTATCGTAATTAGAATTTAAATTCTTTTTTTATTTCAGTGTAAATACACATGGTTTTCTATAGTCTTCCATATAGCCTTGACCTTGCTCAGTTTTCAGTTAGTTGTTCAGGCGTGGTCCTGCTCCAGTGCTCCGCGTTTGAATGGGAGCCCCACTCCCTTTGAGGCTCCTCAGTATGGACCATGCCTGCCTGAGATTTAAATCTCTGAAATCCCCCATCCCAACCCAGGATCAAGTCTCTCTGTCTATGCCATGATGTATGCCATAACCAATGTAATAGTAATCGTTAGGTTTCCACAGCATCCTGAAGAGTGAGGTTGTAACAGCCAGCTTAATGACAGGGCTTAGTCAAAACATGATCGATAGGCAGGGCATGAAACCAGTTCCATGTGAAGATCAAGAAGGGTGACTAACCGTACTAGGATTTTGGAAAAAATGTACACTTTGACGTCCTAAATATATCTATCGGGAACAGTCCACCCCAATGTCACACTGGTAGGTTTCCGAAATAGCCGGATGCATACTTTGTTTAAATTCTTGTGAAAGAGGCAGTTATTCTGTAAACATAGGATTCCATATCATTCTTCTTGTTTCCTTGTTTTGTGGCAGCCACTGCAGTGACGAACAGTGACAGAGGGTCGTCTACTGGGGCTGCAAAGAAGGCTTCTGTGAAAAAGAGTGAGTATTATTTAGAATGAATTCTCCATTTCATGATTGCTCGGTGCTTTCTGTGGTTTTGTGCACAGATTGGTGGCATTGCTGGCACATTGTTTGTTATTGTGTTTGTTCTGTTGTGGTATATCTATTGTATTGGTTTGCATGGTATTTGGTATTATATATATTACGTTGTATTGTATTGTATTTACAGCTGCATACAAATTGAGAATGCTTACTAACCTACCTATCTAACCATGTACCTGCTTACCTTTCTAAGATTACACTTCATTCCCCCAAGGACTGATTGATATTATAGAGATTTAATTGTCCTGAGGGTCAGGTCTCATCCTCTGGGGTCAACGACAGAAAGGTGCCCATGAGAGCGACTGACAGAAAGGTGCCCATGAGAGCGACTAGGTTGTAGCGTTGGATGCAAACAGAAAGGCGCCGAAAAGAAAGGTCGTCTCACATCTGTCACTACTTATCGGAGCCATTATTATTATTATCATCATCGTCATCATCATCATCATTAATATTGATTTTATTCATAGAAACTTTTCTTAGAATTGAGTAAACTTATTTATTACGATTGTTATTAGTGATTGTATTCTTTGAATTTTTCCTAAGGATAAACTGTGAATGAATACATATTATAAAGACAAGAAGCTTGCAACTAGGCCAACACAGATGATAGTAACAGTAGTTCTACTTATTTACTCACAGCAGCGCAGGTCATTGGTAGGTATTTTGATTGCTATTTTCAGTCTAACACCTGTTGAACTGTAGAATTCGATGGCAAGATTCTTCTTTATTTAACACTGGTTGTTTTAAGTGTTTTATTTGTTAGAGCAGCTACTAATTCATGCATTCTAAAATTTATATAGCACCTCTAAAGGTAACTACTCAAAAGCAGTCCCAACTCCAGCCCGGACAAGTAGGTAAGTTTTAGAATGACCATTAAAAGTACCACTATATGATTCAGGAACAATCGTAAATCCAGGGAAAGGCTATTCCAAACCCTAAGAGTTGAAACAGAGAATGCACAGTTTTGCATGGCTGTTGTATCAGCAAATGGAACCACAAGAACCCCTAATGAGTGTATATCTAGTACTATATACGGAGTCAGATGACGGGGGATGATTGGGGGTATTGCCGGAACGGAGAATATGCGAAATGTGTAGGAAGTTAGTTGCAGAGTTGAGGAGCTGTGTGGGGGTGGATCGGTTGGAGAATTTGAGGTGAGCAGTGATTGGGGATGTGGAGAAAGTTAGATGCCCATCACACTATTGAATAGGTTTCTGCATGAGTGGTGGTTATGATCTATTGTGTGATCCTTTGTGAATTTTCTGTGATGCTTGAATGCTGTACTCTAAGTTGTTCTTGAGATATCTAGTATCTCTGTTGCATTTTAGAAGTGCTGTAGTTTTTTCAATCATGCTTCAATCCTGTTTAAAATTTCAAAAGTTTGTGTTTGTTGATGTTGTTATCAGTTTTGTTGAGTCTTTTGTTAGCAATATTAATTATGTTTTATTGTTGCCATTTATTCATTTATACCATAAACTACTATTTCTTTTAAATTCTGTTTTAAATTAAAATTTGCGACAAATGGCAGAAATTTTAAAATTCTTACTGATTTGTTATTACTTATTACATGTTACTTTCAGTTTTTATCTCTACTCTTTATGCAAACTACGTTTAGTTGCTAGAATTGATTTTCAATTTCAATGATAAGTTCCACTTGTTACAGAAACTTAATGCTTTGACAGAGTGTGTTGAGTATGAAAAACAAATTCTTACATTATAAATATTGGTCTGTTTGAAATAAATTTTATGGGTCAAATTAGTAGGCATCATATAGTTTATGAATGTATCATTATGCATTATTGTATTGTATTAAAGCAGTTGTAAAGCATCTCTATTAGGGTGAGCCATTCATAAGCACTCTCAGTGAGCAAAGCTTTGCAAGAAAACCGAAAAAGGAGGAGAGACTGCCGGATTGAATTACACAACATACAGTGTAGTTTGCAGATACACTGCTGGGCTGTCTATTGAAAGGTTGGACATTCAAATCCCTGCAGGCTATAAATTAAGTTTTGAAGGCCTATTAATCATTCATTATTAATTTTCAGTGGTTTTAACATAGATTAAATGTTTTCCCAACCACGAGATGTTTATAGTGAGACATTTTGTGTCGTTTTCACTTGTAGATCCTGTTGCAAACAAGGTTGATTACTGGAAAAACAGGTCTGGTAATTTTATGTTTTTAAGCTTTTCTGTTTGACACTATCTTTTCGTACTTATATTATATTTTTTAATCTATAAACTAATAATAATAATAATAAGATGATTTGTATGACTCCATGGCACAGTCGAGGGCAAAGGAAAGGATTCTACATAAATTCAAGAAGTTGATGATCCTGAAAATTAATTATTTTTTGCAGTTATAAGTCTTGAGCTGGGGTTAAATATCTTGGAGAAGGCACATTATTCATGCAATCAGGAAGGCCAAGCAATACATTGTGACCAATAACAGTTAGCAAGCCTTGTTTTGCAATGAGGATTGTATCAAGGAGCTCTTGCCACAGAATAAAATGCTCAGGGCCGATCCCAGAGTGAGAGTCCCAAAGAGAATGGCTAGTTTTAGTAGACTTCACAAAATATTTTGTATATATGATACATGATGTGGCAAGCTAGGAGACATTTTGGGGCACGTGATATAAGTGTATCATCTTGTAAGAGTTTGTTATGATGGACTTTCAGTACAACCGATAGAAAACAGAAGATAATTTGGAACATTTGATTTTTGATCGCATAGTTTTGTGCCTGAAAATTACTTTCCCTGTGCTATTAAATATTATGTGTTCACTTTAGAGAAATAACGGCAGACGATCATATTGCGGCGGTCAAAGTGCAGACGATCTGGAGAGGATACTTTGTTCAAAAAGCCCTTAAAGCACGACAACCAGGTAAGCTTTTGTATTGTATTGTACTTTAAAATTTCTAAGGCTCTTCTCATGAGGCAGATCGATCAACTGTGCTCTAGTAAGAGAGCTCCTAGTGCGAGGGACCCTGAGAAAAATGCAAGATTTAAAATTTGAAAGTTTGGGATTGGACCATGACAGTCTATGCTCTAGATGCTGCGTGGCAGAGGCGTCAATCCTCCCCCCCTGAGTGATTGAGGCAAACCCAACCGGTCCCAAGTGTCAGCAGGGCAAAATATTCCCTCAAGACTAAAAATATTCCCCTTACCTGAAATTGGAGGCATTTGCCTATGAACCCCCCATTGTGGATGCTCTGCTGCATGGCTTCCCATCAGAATCGTAGAGTGAACTTAGGACAGGAGGCCATTCCACAGTGAAAGGAACTCTGCCACCGTTTGCACCCTGATAGTGCCAGTCTCAAGCCTGGATGAAAGGAGGGCAACGCTAATGATCATTGTCGTTGAAATGAAACTACTGCAGGCACTTTAAACTGTCAGTACAGCTTAACAATTGATCAGTAAAACTAGGAGCAGCATGTGACTTTCTGGCCTTTTCGATAATGAGTTGCTTTATCAAGCGAGTCCCTGCATATGATGTTTTTTTAAAGGTACGGAAGACAACATGATGGTTCAGGAACAGCTGATGAAGGCGTGGTCTGCGATTGAACCAAATATGGAACAGAATGCATTGCTTCTTTTCAGGTAATTGTCAAGAGGATTGGATTTATGAGTTGACTAGCCTTACAACCCAGCTGGGACTGAATTAATTTTTTGAATTTGGCGAGTATGCTCTATCTCCGAGGCCGTGGCATTATATCTAAAACGTCTTATTTGCAAATTTAGATTAGCACAGCTTTCAGATGATACGAATGCACATGGCGGTTGTTATTACATCAAATGTTGGTGAATTATGCAATTCAAAAGTAGAAATGTCTATATATTAGACTTTAAAGTAAATTGTGTGCTGAAAATAGTCTTTTGAACCTTGAAATTTGCATAGGAACCTATTTATATCACCATGGCATTCCGTTTGTGAGCATTTCGTGAAACGGAAACAAAAAAATTCAGCTTTATGGTTTACAAAGGTAATAATCACAAGGATTGGATTTATAAGCTTTTGTTTCAAAGGTTCTCTTTGACTGTCTGATGGGGGTGTGGTAGAGTTGACCAAGGCAATATTCAGGTTAGTAGTTTGGGGCAAAGTGCTTGATGGGGTGGTGGCCCTGGTCATGGTAGTAGTTGTGGCGATGGTGTAGCAGTACCTGCAGTTTAAAAAAGAGCGTCTTGCTTTACTTCTAGAACGATGTTTCGCCTGAGTCCCAATCTGATGAGCAAATATTCGTTCTATGCAGACGAATGGAACAGGATTTCATATGCGGATTACTATGGAGTATATCCAGAACACGGACCAAACTCTTGGTTCCTGCTCTTCAGGCAAGTCTCCATTTGGCTTTCAACTCAAAGGCTCTAAACTGGCACTGTATAATATGTGTATATTCTACGTATTATGTTGCCCCGGTGCTATATAAAACTATGTATTGTTTGCATTATGTTGCCCTGGTGCTATATAAATACATGGATGTGTAATGTATGTATTATGCTGCCCAAGTTGGAACTTGTGTGTCACAATTGCTTTTTTTAGTTGGCTAATCTGTCACGATAATCGCAGTCTCATTGGCCACCAAGATCTTGGCTTCAGATGATTTTAAAGAATCATTACCAAAGAAAGTAAAACTACTCGTACCTCCTTCTGCCCCATCCCTTTCACAGCCCCTCCTAGTCTACGCGGCGCTCGTGAACAAGCTGGTGCCTTGCGCGTGGCTTTCGAACGCCGCTTTGGAAGTTTGAGTGTTGCGATTACTATCGATAATTCTCCTTTTCATTGTTCTATTGATAATTATCCCTTACATTGTTCTTTCTGTGGTAACTAATTGTTCTGATGCTTGCGCTTTTCCAGGGAGGTGTTTATGATTAATGAGGAGATGCTGTGTGTACCAAAGTTGACCGCGTCTACTCCGTACTGTATGCTGCGGGTCGTCAACAATGACACGGGCGAAGAGATTCCTCAGGTCTTCCTGAAAGTGATGCCACATGTCTATAAGAAAAACAAGGTCAGATTGAAATTCTGGGATCATTCGTCCATTTTAGAGGTTGACCGTTTGCTTAAGTTTTAAAAATTTCCATGACAGATGCACCTTATATCAATCAATCAATAAGTCAATCAAAAATCAATCAAAGAAATTTGTTCGGCCAAACAATAGGCAACTAAAATTTTCACAACTAAGAAATGACAAGTGGCAACCAATTTACAAATTTTGAAACTAGTGATTAAATTCAGAAGCAAGACCTAATGGAGAACCACTGGAAAAGAATAGAATAATAAGAACAGTAATATTAGCTATAAGTATTAAGAATACATTAGATTAATCATAGAAGTCATATGATTAGATTAACTATTTAGGTCGTATGATTAGATTAGAATTGCTACAGGAGTCAAGATTAGATTAGCTATTTAAGTCATATGATTAGATTAAAGATTGGATTATCATACCATTGGCCCATTACTTATACTTCAATAACCTAAGGCAAATTGCATTGGGTGCCTGTGGATTCGATCTGTCATTAGTTGATGCTCTTTCATGCATTCACGACTAGGCTGGTTACACGTTCGTTGCGGAGGCCATAACAAACAACGATCCGATGCCAGTCGGAAGATGGAGAATGAGGCTTATCGGTTCCCACAGTCCGCTGCCAGCGCCACCCGTGCGAAAGGATGTCACGACATCATTTAACGTTCAGGAGATCAGGGACTACTACATACCTAATGACCAGAACATCATTTTCAGGTACGTGTTCTAGGAATGAACTAAAACTCTGCTCAGATGCTCGACTCGACCGAGTATCGTAGTACTCGGCAATACTCATACTCGGACAAACAATAGGTCCAAATGTTAATAAGTCGGCTTGCGATTATATTCTGTTTCATTTGCAAAAATGTTGACAATCGCATTTAATATTTTATCAGTTTCATAGTGAAAAACTGAAAATTCCAAAATCAAATAAATTCATGCACTTATGAAAAGTTTTTAATGGTTGCCTTGCTTTCAACGAAAAAATTCATAGGTGTGCAAACTAAACATCAATAGAATGATGCCTTTTATTATTCGATACATTTGACATTGTGGATTTTTAGTATCAAACAAAAATGCTCTCTCCATGCTGGCCTATGCAGTAAAATGTTATTTGGGACGAGATTATTACATCTAGTAACAAAGCAATGCACAGTAAACTAAAGAGTTGCCAATGGTGGGCCCAAACGTGCACGTAGAGCCAACTGTTATTTGGTAATTCATGGGTTTAATGCAGATGCAATTGTTTTACATTTTAGATATGCTATCAAAGTATCCGAAGATCATCTGGCGACCCTGCAGATGTCGACTTCCAAATCAAACGTTTATGTTCATCTTCAGGTTCTGGACCAAGACAAGGAAGTGGCGGGTGTTGAGGGCAAGGGCGGGGCCGTTCTACCCGCCTTCATCTTTAGGAAGGATGTCCAGTCGAGTTCTGAGATTCAGCTTCGATCACGATCCAGCTCTCGATCATGTAAGGGCAATCCATCGTCGGCTCGTAGCTTCTGTGCTTGGCAAGTCAGGGCAATGTGTTAATTAGCGTTTGCTGATAGCATCGGTCCTTGGAAAGTCGGAACAATGTGCTAATAAGTGTTTACTGCTAAGAAATGTCCTTGGCAAGTCAGGGCAATACGTTAATAAGTGTCTCTGATGTATCTGTCCTTGGCAAATCAGGAAATCTGATTAAACCGTCCTTATCATTAGACGGAAAAGGACAGTTTGTCCTTATTATGGACAAACGTGATACGATCGTTTATTAGAACACATGTTGACATGCCGCAACAAGTTACGGGCAACAAAATTACTGGGAGACAGTGACTTTGATTGACGTTTGTCGTTATCATTTGACATGTGGGTCTATTTTGTCTCATGTTTCTTTACATTACGCTAGTGCAGATGAACTGTAAACAGGGGTCAATTCACCAGCTGTTTCATTTTGCTTTTAATTTCTTTTTCAGCAACGAGACTGGAGTCTAAGTCGCCAAGTGGTTCGGCGTTGCAAAAGGTTCCTTCGCAGAAGAGAGCACCATCCGGTGGAAGGACTTCGGTAAAACCTGTCTTCAGATTGCTTACATCATTTGGAAATCATGTAACAGTGTACTGTAGTCGTGTTTTTAGTTATTTATTCTGAAATTTAACAAATTCAACAAATTTATTTGGTAATCGTAGGCTTCAGACTTCTAGATCGCCGCTCGAAAGCCGAGCTCAAACAGATATACTGGGTAAACAGACACAGTGTGTGGATCTTCAGACAGTTCTTCTAACACAGTGGTTCTCAATCTGCGGTCGCCTAATGATTTGTGAGGTGTCGGCTGGAACTTTCAGGGAGAAGTCAAATTTACAGTTATCAGCATAAGTCTCTCTTATACTCGTGTAATCATGATTATTACGCAACTGTTACTACTTAGCGACTTCAATTAACTTTTTCCTAACTCTTGAAGTCTGATTCGTAATTTTAATAAAATTATTTCCAACAGCAAATTAAAAATTCTTCTGCTAATTAATGATTGATCATGCTGTTAAATTAATGTTAGTAATAACACAGTGATCAAATCAATTTGATAGCTGGGGGTTGCCACAACTTTGAAACCCATATTTTCAGGGGTCGCAGGCCTAAAAAGGTTGAGAACCGCTGTTCTAACAATTTGCCATCATGAAGTGAGAGTTAGAGTGCCAACAGTAGCGACTGGTTTCATTTTGGGCTTTCCTCGTCCAACGACAGTAACTTTTTCCAACTAACTTTTTTTGTCGAATGCGAGCGTTCGTATTGCATTAATAAAGAAGGGTAACTTATTTAATTAATTAATTTTAGTAGTAATTTGTTTCTGACATCATTTCAGCGTGCCAGCAAGCAGTCGGGGTTAAACAGCAGTGCGGTCGATCTGACAGAGGGTGGATCCTTTGCTATAGTAAGTGCGTCTCATATTTAACAGTTTTTTTTCAATTGGTTTAAATCATTTCACTTTCTGTGATCTGTATAATTATTTATAGCAATTTAAAGATTCAATTTTTTATGGTCCTTTTTTATCGATTATCTTTCAATGCCCTACGACATAGCTGTCTAGGGACCAGAAGCGTGTCTCAGGGCATCCCTTCACCTCACAGTGGCAACTACAATGGGGGGTTTGGGAGAAAAATCTTCCACAGTTGTCAAAAGTGGGGGTTAAACGCTGTCGACATGAATGAGGGGCTGTTGATTTATGCATATTAATTTACAATTCTGAGTCACTTCTGTGTCTCGTATATAATTTTATATAGTTTTGACTTAGAGTGGGGGGGTTTTAATCCAATAACAGGTGGGGAGATTAGATACGACTGTTCAATCACTACTGTATCAATTGATGCTCGCTCGGTCAGAACGTTTTTAATACATGAAATGAAATAAATTGCCTGTGCTTTTCACCTGAAGTGGCTTTGTCATTAGATTACTATAATTTTCAGCATCTTAATTCACACAGCCTTTTCTTCCTTTCCGCCTTCAGTTACTCTCACGCTTATCTTTTACTACTTCTTCTATCGTCTATTCTTTTAGGCTTCTTCTATGTTTTGTAAATTTCTATGCTTTTGATAGTATATATAAAAAAATTATATTGATGGTTGCTGTTGATCGTACTTTCAAATTTTGTCTGTACAGACGTTTTATTTAAGAATGTAATTGCTTACTTACTTATGCACTTTGCTGTTTGACGGTTTGTCTGGTTGTAGACCCACAAGTACATCATCCAGGCAGTCGTCCTGCGTGATGGTTGGCCTTTATCAGCCTCGCAGTGGGCGTTTGTTCAGAGCCTAAAGGACAACGATAGAAATGAAACCATCGGTAAGGATATCTGTATTTCTTCAAATAATTTCCTAGCGCTTCACATAAGAAATTTAACAGTGTAATGTAATGTAAATCTTCAAAAATTTGTCAGGTATTGTTGAATCATTGCTGTGTGAATTATTAACTTAGTAAATTTAATCAGAATTACTGTTGAATCACTAATATGTTCATTGTTATTAGTAAAGTTTATTACATCTACTTTTGAATCACTAATATGATTAGTACTATTTGAAATTAATGGTTTGCTAATAATGTGAAATATTATCAGGAAAATTAAAAAGAAATACTTTTGAATCGTTAATCTGATGTACTGTTGAATTGATTCCCTTCCAAATACATCTAAACAAAAAATCAATCCAAAAACATATTTTCAATTTAGTTAAACATCTCAACTGTTTTCATTCTCAGCCAACGAAAATAAGGAACGCTTGACCTCCCCTGTACGCAACGAGAAATCATCACTGTCGGCCCCCGCGACCTCCACGACCTCTACACCCGCCACCAAGGGAAAGGCCGTACCAAAGGGAAAAACGACGAAAGAGAGAGAAAAGGATAAGCTGTCAGTATCTGGCGCCAGTCAATTTGATGTCTCGAAATCCCATTGGCTGCTGAGGATTGTTAGCGACGGAAATGCTGCAGTAGGTTTTCTTACTAGATGGCGCTTTTGCGGTCTTGCTATTCTTTTTCTTTATTCCCTTTCCTGATTGATTGATTGATTGATTATGTTTAGATACAGCATCAATCAATCAATCGCCAATCAATGAAACTTACCATAGCGCCTTTTCAAGAAATCTACTCAGTGGCGCTCCCGGTCCAATCATAGCCAAATAAGACAGATTTCAGAGTGCAATAAATATTGGGTAGAGAGTTCCTAGGCAAAAGCTGCAGATCCAATGGGAGGCTACTCCAAACAGCCATAATACATACCTGCATACATACATATGTAAATACAAACATATGTGCATACATACAATGCAAGATTACACCCATGCATACATATGTTCGATGCCTGTGTGCATGCATACGTACATACCAGTCGGTGTACTTATCACTTATTGATCTTAAAGTTATAATTATTTGGTTAACTCTCATCATGTTCTTACTTTTATCAATCGAGGAGTCACATGCATTGCTTCTGTCGACTGTTAGGACCAGATAGAGGTAAAGAAGGATAACGAGCATGCCGATTCCATCAAAGCGATGAAGAAGGCCTGGGAAGAGGCCGAGCCGGGTCGTGCCGCCAAGGCCAAACAGTCGCGACTGCAGTACTTGAGCAGTCATCTGGTTAAGGTTGTTATGCATCAGAACTCCCTGATACCGACTTAAATGATAACACCCAGTTTCCTTAGAGTAATGGATCACCATTATTAAAACAACTGGCTTCCTGCAGAGCAAAGAATCCAGTTTAAAATCCTTGTCATAGTAAGTAAAATTGTTCTGAACTGATGAACAGCACCCATTTCTTTGGCCTCAATTTTTTGGGCCTCCTGTGAACTCTGGCGCTATACAAATCACGTTACTGCATTGACTCATTAAAGTGAAGTTATCGGGGTCATATTTTATGATACACTGTGTTAAACAGGTCGTGTGCAAGAGGAGATAATGCTGACAAAGGGAATATTTAATTATACGTTTCAGTTCTTATCCAGCATGTTGACCATCTGGAGGCATTTAATTAATAGCTTAATTAATGGCTTTAGTAATACTATATATAGACACAATTTCGCATTAAGCATAATAGCAAGACAAACGAAGAGTGTGTGGATTTGTCCATGATATTATTGTTGAATTGGTGAATAATGCAGTTATTCTGTAAACATTCTGTGTGAACAGGTTGAATATCCGGACGAAGGTGTGGTTACGGACGCATTGGACGACGACAGCGTTCTTACGACTACGCCGCCTCAAAGGAAGAAACCGACAGAAGTCATTCCCCCTTTGGATCTCACTCCATGGATCAGGTAACCACTTGTCTTCACTTGGACTTACACGATACTATTTTCATCTTTATCCGTTATCTTAGACGAAAACTCACAAATTCTGATGCTTTACTCACAAGCTAAAGTGTAAAGCACCAGCTTAATCGTGAGTGCTCATTAACATCTACTAATTAAGCTATTAATTAACACCTCAGTTGGTCTACATGTATCACTAGGCATTTTCCCCTGCGACTTGACGAACTCTGTGACTTGTTTAACTGGAACAGGCAAACGCTGCAGGAACCCCGAGACCTGGAGGAGGTTAAGGAGGAACGAGAACTCGAGTGGAAACGGGAGGTGGAAGCTTTCAACGCCCGGAAGAAGGAGATGGAAGAGTGGAGAGAGAGAGATCGCCTGTGGCGCAACAGGGCCAAGGTGGAACAGCTGGCCCTGTTTGAGAAAAGACAGGTAGAACATGAGTTCTTTATTCACTTGGTAGAATTTTAATTGTAGCATGAATTGAAATTTAAGGTTAAGTTAAATATTGAACTGATTGTGAGACGTTTTGGGGGTGAATTGGTAAATTGAGAGGTTCCTAATGTTGAAAGTTTTAGATAAAGCTTTCGAAAATGTAAAACTGCATTATATACGATATAAATATATATTTATATATAAGAATGAATGAATGAATGTAAAGTTTTAAGTTTAAAATTTAATATTTAGTTTGACTGTTTTTTCTATTCCCTATTGAGAATGATCAGTTAGAAACCATATTGTGAAAAGTTGAAAGATAGATTCAAATGACAACACTAGGACATAAAATATAAACTGCTACAAACTGCTAAGCACAGTAGTATTATTAATCCTGTATTGTTCTGCGTAAGATAACTATAGACCATTCTATGGGAGTGGGGGTTGTATCAAGCGTTCGTACGTAGATGGGCGTTGTAAAAAAGTACAGGGAGGCTAGGGGCCAATTTTTCACGATTTCAACAGACTTACTAAATGGGATAGCCCAACCTGGATCATTTTGATAACATTTCAACATTAGTCAACAGACTTCATGTATTATAATAGGCTGACGAGACTCTCTGCATGTAAGGTTATCAACATTTATGATATTCTTAAAGTTCTTATTTGTATATGTAGATATTTTCAATTGTGACAGGAGGAACGCGACGACTACCGAGCCAAATTGCAGGACGCTCGGCAAGCGATCAGACAGCAGTATCTTGAGATAGAGCGTCAAAAGATGGAGGAACTGGCAACCAAGGAAGCCGCTCTTCAGGCCGAGAAAGAAAAGAATACTCCGAGTTCAACAAAAACTCAGAGGGGCGCCAAAAAAAGTCCCGTACCGAAGAGGAAGAAATAACTGTTATTGCAAATTAATTTTTAGTTTCTTTTAAATTATCAGACTTTTCACTTGAGTTGTGTTGAAGCGACTTCTTTCATCCTGTCTGACAGATTTCATGCGCTTTCATGCGACAATGAATATTAGAAGTCTCGCAGTTAAGGTGTAGCCTAACTGATACAGAGTTCCATACCTACCTTAATATTACTTTATTTCTTGCTAAACTTGTAATATGAAATATAAACAAATGTAAATTTACTCACAGAATAGTAATAACATTAATAATCGTATTTTTCTTATTGTGGATAGTTGAAATTGTGTACATGCATTAAAAATACTACAAAGATGTGGCACATTTAACCTAGATCTACTGATTTAATTCACTTCAATTCCATATTCGTTTAATTCTGAATCTAGCTGAAAAACTGCAACTTTATACAGTATTCATCGAATCAGAATTAGGGCCATATTACGTTAAAAAACGTATTTCTGGCCCACTTAGTACAAATGAGTTGTTCTTTTGAACCAGTGTTCACGAGAGCCCAGAGGCGCAACTAGGGCGTTTGTAATATGAGAACCCCAAGAAAATGTTCTGGTATCGCCTCTGCCACTGAGCAATTGTAGCGCACTGCGTCGAGTCAGATGGGTTCAAGGTGGAAGAGTGGACTCTGAAGAGTGAACTAAAAACTACAGAAGACGTTGAAAGAGAGCGTTACTAAATCAAAACATTTGGTATCTTATCATCATCATTTTCTGTTACAACAATAAAATTGATTATTTGTGATGCGCAAAGGACTCCACCTAAGTCATTGGAGCAACGCCCCATTAACCGATCAGCAGACACACGCGCCCACAGCCGCATCAACCGTTCAGCAAACACACGCGCCCACAGCCACATCACACGATCAGCAGACACACGCGCCCACAGCCACATCACACGATTAGCAGACACACGCGCCCACAGCCGCATCAACCGTTCAGCAAACACACGCGCCCACAGCCACATCACACGATCAGCAGACACGCGCCCACAGCCACATCACACGATCAGCAGACACGCGCCCACAGCCACATCAACCGTTCAGCAAACACACGCGCCCACAGCCACATCAACCGTTCAGCATACACACGCGCCCACAGCCACATCACACGATCAGCAGACACACGCGCCCACAGCCACATCACACGATTAGCAGACACACGCGCCCACAGCCGCATCAACCGTTCAGCAAACACACGCGCCCACAGCCACATCAACCGTTCAGCAAACACGCGCCCACAGCCACATCACACGATCAGCAGACACGCGCCCACAGCCACATCAACCGTTCAGCAAACACACGCGCCCACAGCCACATCAACTGTTCAGCAAACACACGCGCCCACAGCCACATCACACGATCAGCAGACACACGCGCCCACAGCCACATCACACGATTAGCAGACACACGCGCCCACAGCCGCATCAACCGTTCAGCAAACACACGCGCCCACAGCCACATCACACGATCAGCAGACACGCGCCCACAGCCACATCACACGATCAGCAGACACACGCGCCCACAGCCACATCAACCGTTCAGCAAACACACGCGCCCACAGCCACATCAACCGTTCAGCAAACACACGCGCCCACAGCCACATCAACCGTTCAGCAAACACACGCGCCCACAGCCACATCACACGATCAGCAGACACACGCGCCCACAGCCACATCACACGATCAGCAAACACGCGCCCACAGCCACATCACACGATCAGCAGACACACGCGCCCACAGCCACATCACACGATCAGCAGACACACGCGCCCACAGCCACATCAACCGTTCAGCAAACACACGCGCCCACAGCCACATCACACGATCAGCAAACACGCGCCCACAGCCACATCAACCGTTCAGCAAACACACGCGCTCACAGCCACATCACACGATCAGCAGACACGCGCCCACAGCCACATCAACCGTTCAGCAAACACACGCGCCCACAGCCACATCACACGATCAGCAGACACACGCGCCCACAGCCGCATCAACCGTTCAGCAAACACACGCGCCCACAGCCACATCACACGATCAGCAGACACGCGCCCACAGCCACATCACACGATCAGCAGACACACGCGCCCACAGCCACATCACACCATCAGCAGACACACGCGCCCACAGCCTGTCACACGATCAGCAGACACACGCGCCCACAGCCACATCACACGATCAGCAGACACACGCGCCCACAGCCACATCACACGATCAGCAGACACACGCGCCCACAGCCACATCACACGATCAGCAGACACACGCGCCCACAGCCTGTCACACGATCAGCAGACACACGCGCCCACAGCCACATCACACGATCAGCAGACACACGCGCCCACAGCCACATCACACGATCAGCAGACACACGCGCCCACAGCCACATCACACGATCAGCAAACACACGCGCCCACAGCCACATCACACGATCAGCAGACACACGCGCCCACAGCCGCATCAACCGTTCAGCAAACACACGCGCCCACAGCCACATCACACGATCAGCAGACACGCGCCCACAGCCACATCACACGATCAGCAGACACACGCGCCCACAGCCACATCACACGATCAGCAGACACACGCGCCCACAGCCACATCACACGATCAGCAGACACACGCGCCCACAGCCTGTCACACGATCAGCAGACACACGCGCTTACACGCGAATTAACCGATCAGCAGACACACGCGCCCACAGCCACATCACACGATCAGCAGACACACGCGCCCACAGCCACATCACACGATCAGCAGACACGCGCCCAAAGCCACATCACACGATCAGCAGACACACGCGCTTAAACGCGAATTAACCGATCAGCAGACACACGCGCCCACAGCCGCGTCAACTGATCAGAGGTGACTAAAAATACAATAAACATTAATTATGGTGAGATATAATTCTATTGAAAATGCGCTTTAAGAAAAGTGAACTAACATTATGTAAAGCCTCTACTCTCTATCTGGTTTTGTGCACTAAAATGTGCAACATTCTTACATATTAAAATTGTATACACTTTAAAACATGTCTACCACATGATATAGAAAAATCAATTAAATTTTTATGGTCGATAGGATAAGACGGTGTGCAAGCTATAATAATGTAGCCTAAATACACTGATAGATATCAAGTAGCCTACAAGCGGCATCAGCAACAGCAGCAGCAGCAGCAGCAGCAATAGAATAACACGGAGTGTCCATTTTTAACTTCCCAAAACCCAGGTCCATGTATTATCAAATTTGTATCATTAGAATTTTAGACTGGTGTTAATATTTTATGGCACTCCTCCTAATGAGAAAAAGATATAATTCTATCTGGACACGTGTAAAACCTTACAAGTTTCTTTGCATTTGACTTGACGAGTAATATTTCTTTTCATACCTGAGTTTCCTCATACTCGCGTGTCTGGACGAAGCAGCTGGTCGAGTTCGCTTCTGTCGCAATTTTCTCCCGTTGAAGCGACTCCCTCAAATGAAACTTGTCCACTCCTCGCCAATGCATGTGTGATATCAGCTGTCTCTTTCCGCGCCCTTTTCCGGTTCACGCATGTTGGGTGTGATAACCCTGGATAGGATACAGCAAGTAGTGAAATTTCTGACACCAACATTAATGTTATCTGGTGACGTCATGAGCTGCAGAAACCAACCTTTCTACTGTGAAGTGAATAGAACTAATCATAATAATATTTAACTCCAAATTTCTAAGCCGCTACTTCAAAGCTAAGAGCAACCATCGGTTGCGCTGCGTCATGTCAGAAGGGTTGTCCAGAGCTCTAGTTCTCGTCCGGGCGTCATTGTGCAAACAGAGCAGTAGGCCTACTGTTGTAACTAACTATGTGGAAATCATTGTGTTGTAGCGCATCCCTATAAAAGTAAGATTTTTTATTAAGGTGCGTTATAAATACAAGTTGTATTGTGTTATGCGGATTTCGTTGAGAACGAGAACGCTTATAACGCAAAGAATTGGATGCAGTGGAGTAGGAACTCTTGAAGATGTGTGATTTTAAGTTGGAGTGGAAATTCTGTATAGTGGTAAGCAGGGCTGCGAACACGTCAATTGTTTTATTGGTTATTTGTTTTTTTGATTTTTTACAAATCTAAAAAAACAAAAATTGCCATTTTGGTTTTTTAGATTTTTAAAATAACTGTCGAGCGTATTACAATAATTATGTTTAGAAATATAATTTGTGAACGTGCGCAATCCTCCTTTGCCTTGACGTGCAGCCATAAGCAGCGCATAAGTTGTTGATTTAAACATTTTTGCTTTGATTAATCGCCTCGGTTTAGAAACACAACTCTAACTATAGCAAGCGATCACCGTGTATAGCTAAGGGGTATAGCGAAGTTTTCTGCAACCCATGACGTCACTGACTTTAGAGATTTATCGCCGTCAGCCAAAGCTGGGATTTATATCTATGGGGTGGAAGTCTTGCGCGAAGTTCTTTGGCTGCAATGGCGACGACTGGAGAAAGGGAGACATCATTTTGTAATAAAACTCAAACTGATGCGTTAATTTGCGCCCTACTTCGGCAGAAACAGAAGTGGCTGTTTTGTGATGTTTTGATCAAAGTTTGCGGACGGGAAATAAGCGCGCACTCAAATGTTCTGGCCGCTGTCAGTCCATATTTTGCGGCCTTTTTCAGCCAAGATGTGCCTAGGAGTTTTTCACAGAAGTCGCCACAAATAATTGAAATACGGATAGACGGATGTCACGAATCGAACTCCATTTATGAAGCGGCTGTAGATGCAATAATTGACTACATCTACACGGGGGAGATTCGAGTGGGGGGAAGTTCTGTAGCACAGATTACAGAAATTGGTTTGTATCTAGAAGTTCTAACTAGTTTATTAGTAGGTCTACTTGAATTGTGTATCGATTAGTTCGAACTACATACCTTATAATAGCAGTAGGGGTTGTCGAAGCTTAATCAAAGGGCGGGCGAGCTGAAAGTTTTCATCAAGTGGCGAGCCAGGATGCCGATGGTACCTGAGTTCAACGGGGGTTAGAGGTCTGGAAGGGGTTTGAGCGTCCCCAGAAATGTCTGCAAAACTAAACCTTGTATGGTGCATTTTAGGCATAAAGTCTTAATTTTGATATTCAGTATTTAATCCTCTATAGCAGAGTTAGGATTTGGGTTTGACTGGCTCGCACCTGTTGCTAGCACAGCAATTTGATTTCGCTTGATACATAGTGAGATAAGAAAAATTAGGACTTATTGTAAAATAGTGTAGTCCTTAGGTAAGACTGTGTGAGCCAAAACCATAATAAGTGGGCCGAGCCCACGGGGCTAGATTCTCGTAAGTGAAATTGCCAAGAAGTGCCTTGCAGCCCTCTCATTTTAGCAAGGCTTTGGAATGGTTGCTGATTTCAACTGTGGAATAACACCTTAACCAATTTCTGTGGTGGATGGTTATTATTATTATAAATTAGTCCAAGAAATTATGCAAGAAATACAAAGATGCAAATTACTCGAGCTAAAAATGTTCTCAAGCAAACTAATCAGAGTATTTGTTAATACTAAACGTTTTTGTACTATGTTTCAGCAAAGACGATGCAGTTGGACGATGTTGTTCTATTCTGTGAAGATTTTATCAACGACAAAGTGACCAACAGTCGAGTTTTGAAACTCGGAAAAGCTGTATCGGACGCATCGGTCGGTGCAACTTCAGACGGACGAGCGCCTGTGGAGGAAGTGGTAGTTATAGGAAACGAGATCAAACCCATGCATCTGCTTCTGTCAAACCTACCAGTTGCTCATCCGAGTGGAAATACGACACGAACTAGAACTGTGAAGAGGAATTCGATAGCCACACAAGTGAGACCTTCACTGCTAGGGATCCAATCTTCTCCGGCAGAAATGAAAGATCAGAGCACCTCGACAGACAAACGAATTTTTTGGAACTTTGTGAGGTACAGCGAACCTTCTGGTATCAAAACGAAAGCTGACGTAGCAATTTGCGATGACGAAAATATGAAAACAATGCAACCTGAAAACGAACCAGCGACACTTATTGCTGTTGGCGTTGTTGACTGTGTCGGAACAGACGGAAAAAGCAGCCAGAATTTATTAGAGGTGAAGTCTGAAAATGTTGCATGTGTTGATTCGACACACTCGAACGCTTATAACGGCCAGGAAACCCAAAATATTTCGCCGATTAGCAGTCAGGTCGATAAAGATCTTAGGGAAATTGCCATACGACATTCATCTCGTGTTCGACGTAAACCCTTAAAGCTTCTGGAGGCAGGAGAAACTCATGTTGAACCATCGGCAGGGATTGAGAATGCAAATAAAGATGTCCACGAGATGAAACCAAGCACAGACAAAATCCGTCTCGAGTTGGTGCACAATGACGAACTCCAGGACGAGGAAATCCCGTATGATGGAAATGAAATTGCGGAAGAAGGTAACGAAGAGACGGCTGGCGCCGTTGAACTTATGCTTGCTAGTGCACCATTTGAGGTTGAAACTGCGCTGGACAGCATTTGCCTTGAAAATTCACAACCAATTGTCAAGTTTCCTCGATCGAAGATGAAAAAACGGCCGGCAAGTCTTATTGGCGAGACTTCAGACTGGAAGAAATTCCGGTGCGACTCGTGCACATTTGGCACAAACAACGTACGTTCGATGTCCGCGCACAACAAACTGCACAAGATTTCGGACAACATCTGCTACTACTGCGAACTGAAATTCGAGGGTAAGCGGTCGCTCGAGCTGCACATGCTCGAGCACACCAGCCAGACAATGCCTTTCTTCTGCCGTTTCTGCCAGCAGCACTTTCAGTCGCGAACGCAGCTGATGCTTCATCTGCCAAAGCACTCGGACGAGAAACCCTACATCTGTGAGGTTTGTAGCGTCGGGTTTAAGTGGAAGAATGCGCTGAAGAACCACATGATAACGCACGACAACAAAAAGGAACACCTCTGCGACATCTGCGGCTATGCGACGGCTCATCGATGTCAACTGAAGGCCCATCGTCTCGTTCATACAGGAGAGACAATCAAATGTCCACAGGAAGGCTGTAACTACCACGCGACAAAAACCCAGAACCTCAAGTATCACATGCTTACACATACCCAAGAGAAGGCGCATCAGTGCGAAGTGTGCGGTACGAGCTTCTCCTTGGTAAAGAACTTGAAGAGACACATGCTGCTACATACCTCGCAAAAAACGCACAAGTTAGTACTATGTTAGTCTTTTAATTCTGAACTGCTATGTCTGGTGATTTTTTTTTATTATGCCAGACCTGTCATATAATGTTGTCTTTGGGAATGGTATCAGTTGGTAGGGTACAGCAGAATTGCATTATACAATGATGTTACGTTTCGTAGCTGAGCTAAATTTTGAGTCCATGTGGCATGTTCCCAACCTTAATATATCTTGATGCAATAAAGTGAGTTATAAAGAGGTTTACGTTACAGCGATGGACACAAAACAGTACCTGATATTTAGTTACTGACACTAACTTGGCCTAAACATTGAACGTGTTTTGATTCTGTTTATTTGGAAACACCATGTTGAAACTTGTAATGAAATGGCAAAAGTTGGCAACACAGAATCGTGAATTTGCAGCAACCTACAGTTCTGTAGGTTGCTGCAAATTCACGATTCTGTAACCATATAGTATGCGCAGTGTTGCCAGTATTGTTCAGACAAGCGTGTAGGCGGGCCACAACAATATTCACTTAGAACTCTAATCTCTATGGCTGTACTTCTAAATATCCGGATTTTGAAGGTACAGTGTAACTAGTGAAGACATAGGAGGACTTTTACTATGTATACAGAAGTATAAAGCACTAGATTTTACCTGTGACTCGAGGTCATTCACTCACACCCTTCACTATCTGTTACAGGAATCAGGAATGGCAAAATACAGAATTTTCGTTAGCCCTTTAACGACAAGCGTGTACAAAAGTTTAAGGCATAATCAATAAAGCTCATCGTTAAAGGGTTAAACGTAAATAGGCCTGACACAGGATGGTGAAGCCTCAAGGTGTGTTAAGCTATTCATGTTTTCCTCTGGTATGTAATGCTCTTGTGGCTGTAGAAATATGTCCGGACAGTTCCTTTTGAGAACCTAGCAAAAATACTTCTCACTGTCGAAAAGTGAACATTCCTCTGTATACAAATAATGCTTGCATAGCTTTGGTTGCAAAATACAGTTGAGTGAATCCAGGTTCTGGCAATCCTGGACACATTTTTATAACATGTCTACAGGAGGGCTGCAACTACTACATGAAATCGTGCCTTCGCAGTGGTTGGCCCCTCGCTACGGAACACGCTCCCATTGGCATTGCGTTTGTCGTCCAGGATCCACTCAGATTTTTTATTCTTGCCTTAGAACATTTATTTTCAACCGTGCCGGGGTTGGTGAGCACTCGTGAGTGGTAGCCTTGAAAGGGCGCTATGTAAATCTTTGTAATGAATGAGTGAATGACAAAAACTCATAACAGATAATTCTCTTTCATTTTAGGTGTGATTCGTGTGATTTTGCCTCGACGCGTTACGACAAGCTGAAAGAACACCTTCACAAGCAGCACAGCATCGGAACAGCGCCTGAGAGGAGACTACGCATAACGGACATGGTCTACCAGAACAGAATCGTCGACGACACTGGGTCCCACGGTCAGGTCTCTGCCGACTCAAAACCGTCGGCGTCGATTAACTATGAACAGCTGGCTGATGTCGGCGATATAAAGTCTGACCTGGAGGTGTTTTACTCAGGCGATTATCAGATGCTCGAGTTACCAGAAGGGGTCCACGTTGACGATGTTAAGGACCTACGCTTTCTCTCGAATCAGACGACTATAATTTTAACAAATGCAGATGGCATTGGCAGTCTGGCAGTCCAGTCACATTTGGCCAACGTCGCTGTTGCCGCAGCGTCGTCGGAGAGCCAAGAGCAAATGTACAGTGGTGGGGAACCAGTCGATGGTGACTATATTGAAGATGATGAGAACCAAAGTAACGACTATGTGTGTTAATTAATTGTATTCTTGTGTTATACAACAATCAACGTCTTTAGCAGTGGCGGATCCATAGGGGGGGCGATGGGGGCGATCGCCCCCCTTATATTATTATGGTGTTTGAAAACGGAAGTAAATTAGGTCTATTGAGCAGACTGTTTAAAAGTAATATGAATTTTAATAAAGTTGTGCGGTGCGTATTTTAAATCGGACTATTGGGATACCAATATATGACGTCATTTTATAGTTACATTGCATAGATTAAGACAGTAGAAGAATGATACTCAAAGAAAAAAAAGTAAACAAGTTTTACGATTTGTGGGCTTGCCTGCGGTTGCCAATAAAACCTAAAAATCGCCCCCCTTACTAGATGGTCTGGATCCGCCCCTGGTCTTTAGTTCAAAGGTGTATATCTTTTTTGCAACTTATTTAATATAAATAGTAGCTGAGTTTTACTACTTTTGTAATGTATCTGCCCAGGTCTTTGGTGGTTCGTTTGTTTCAGAGCATTCTTGAATTCAGGCATAGTAACAGTAAAATTGTTGCATTTCCATTGTTTTTGTCATCTGCATGCTTACGTTTGCAGAAGTCAGGCATTAACTACAAAGAACATACTCGCTGTCGTACATACGTTGAACACATAAATCCGATGATTCCGATCTGATTTCTAATAGCACTGGCTGTGAAAAAATGTAGCCTGGAGTGGATGCCACAATGGCAATTTTTGATCCTGCTGGAGCAGAGGAATAATTCCACAGGACCTGCCAAAATTAATGCTTATCGTAAATCTAGACAGTTATATAGCACCTACAAAGCGAAAATTTGCAGACGCTAAACCAGAACAGAGCAGAGGGTCAAATTCCCGAAAGTCAAGTCGGCTAAGGTGGATGTGGCTTAGAGTTAAAACAACGATAGAGTCAGAGGAAGTAGACGGTCCTTGTACGGAGACCTTTTAAATGACGTGGCGTCCATGCAAACGGACGAGCGGTGATGAAGGATCTCGCCTGATCAGACTCTCATTGAATAATGAACAGGGTTGAGGCCAAAATATACGGTCGCTATATGAAACGCATACATTTACATTTTTCAGTTTGTGTAAAAGACCTGTTGAGAGATAACAATTAACGCTGAGGTTTTGATGGTTCAGATTTTATCGTAACACCAGAGGGATTTTATTCCAAAGACGCGGACAGCGATGACAATGGATGGATTTGCATATTCCTGATGGCAGAGCAGAGCACTAGTGCACTGTTAGGGTCAGAGGAGTCAATCCCCCTCTGAGTGGTGGAGGCAAGCCTCCGGTTCCAAGGGTATGAAAGTGAAATTGGAGGCATTTACCTCCAGACCCCATATACTGGACGCCTCTTGTTACAATATTGGGTAGGCCTACGTGGTAGACGAGCGTGTTGAGCGTAGTGGTACGTTGTATCGTGAATAAGTGACGAAGGCATGCGTCTGGGGATTGAAGTGGAGTGTGTCGTAGCTTCTAGGTGAATGAAACGACTTTGTATTCAATTCGTTCAGGTAATTTAATGAACCAGTTGAATGATTTGAGGACGTACAGCTACGTGTGACGTGGTGGCCTTGGGTTTTGGTGACAACACGTTCGAGAGCATTCTGAATGGTTGTAGGCGATTTATCTGGGTGATATCCATGATCACTTGATCAGACAAGAGAATTAAGCCACACAAAAGTCATTAAAAGGTCATGTAGTCTTATATACTCTTGTTATTCTTGTAATAAAGACGTAAACGTCCTGCGTCATCAAATGATTGCATGACCTTTTTAAAATTTATTGTTTTTGTTACGGTGTTAAAATAATAAATTATCTCGATTCAGAAGTCAGAGAACGCCGTGTTGCAATAATTTTAACGTATTTGCTCAAAGTCACGGGGATTCACGGCATTTGGCGAAAATTCAAGGCTTCCGTCACTGAAATCGTGAATGTCTGCTGGTCCTATACTAACAGAGAGTCAGTGACAAAGCAATAATTTGAATTTCCAACATTTCCCAAGAGCGCAGAGTGAGTCAACTTTCCACTTCACTTGTTTGCTTCACTTACTAATCTACAATGTACGCAATAGCGAAAAACGCTGAATGCTAAAATTTCCCCATTTGAAAGCTCAGAAATGTCCATAATATACATTGCGCCACAGTTGGGTCATAACAATAGGCTATACAGTGCGTTAACGTGCGTATTATATTGTACAACGACCTCTTAGCCGTATTATGATGCTAAGCACCAGCGGAGGGAGGCCATCGCAACGGCAGCGTGCAGCAGAGTCGAGGGAGAAGCCTGTCACGGCCGGATCAATAAAGCCCCAATTGACGTAATCAGAATGGAAGATGTTTCGAGCCCAGCTGCAGCCGCCGCTCCGTTCCAACCCCCTTCCACCGCGTACGCTCCTCCTCTTTCCCCCATTCGGCCGTCATCCTCCTCCTTCTCCTCCACTGCTGCTGCTCCAGCAGCTGCCTTCGCCTCGCTATACGTAACAGCCGCCGGATGAGGAGCTGGGTACTCAAGGATGATCCAAAGAAAACATGGAATATCGTCGAAATCTGGGATTTAACGTCGGCCCCCTTCGTGTTACGCCATTCTCTGCCTCCTCAACGGACCCGGAAAATACCCACCGACCAACCAGCGATCGGTTAGTGCGTAATTATATTGGTCGTTTCGCGTGTAAACGTCATATATATATGCCCGAAAACGGTCGCTTTTATACTGTTTTTATTCGTCGACTCCGTATACCGGCGTTTTGTTTGTACGCACTCCGAATTAAAGCAGACTTTGTCGGTCGGTCAGTCAGTCAGTTTTTCAGTCAATTAGTCTTTTTGTATATAAGATTGTGTGAAAATGTATGCTAACGAACGGCACCAATTCGGAAGAGATGACGACGCAAGATGGAATTTATTAGCGCGGTTCCCGTAAACGCGGGTGAAGTTTTGATTGGTATAGCGCTATTATAGAGGTTTATAAGGATGGTCGATTCGGTTACATTAATTTTGGAGTGGAGCGGGTAGTGTTAGGAGCAAGAAGAAGAGGGAGGCGTATTTCACAGGACATTACATTATCAACTTTTGGTTCATGTCTGTTGAAGTGGTTTTAACAAGAATTGAAATAATTATTTTATAAGAGGTCTTTAATAACCAGTATTGCTTATATAATGTGAATATCTTCATTATATTGCTGTATTTATAGATAGCCATAAGTTTGCATTAACTGTATAGCATCATGTTCAATTTGATGCAGGCCTCTAATCCAGGCCTGCATTAGTTTGACTTGGGCTCAGGCCTTTAGCCAGAAATATAGAGTAGGGCATCAAACAGTCATGACCCCTATCATGTGGGTACAAAGTTGCAAATGACAGAAGTCTCGACCTTAGACCCATGACAATGCCCCAACCCTACTCTGAATGACCTATGGGTCTTGATCACTTAAATTTTTTAAAAGCTTTGTTTTGCATACCAGTGATGCACTCTGTTAACTTCAGATGGAGGGAGGAATTGACTATTCATTATGTCACGTTTAACACAAACCCATTTCACAGTTATGCCAGTCAAATTTCTATGCATTCAAATGACGGGTGGATGGTTATCAGTAACATAAGGGATATTGATGATAATTGATGTGTTGTGTATTTATTCTAGAGATGAACTCCAGCGATCCATCCAGTTGTCTTTTCATCAAGGTTGACATAGCATAGGAAATCTTTCAGCAGACTACAAAATGCACGAACAGGAGGAGGTGCACTGTCTCAAGACTCCGATCCCGAGCATCAGCGGCCTACGCAAGGCGCGCGCATTTTTCCACGACCTTCCGAGTCGGTCGTTCACTGCGACCGGCCAGCGTGTCTCGTTCGTGACCCGCGAGAACGTGGAGCGCAGCTTCATGGTGCTCCGCGAGGGACACCAGCTCGACCGGACGGAGCTGCAACACGTCCAGACGTTGCTCAGCCGTTGTCCGCGCTCGGACAACATCCTGGACGTGCTTGACGACAACGGCTGGAACATCCTCCAGCGAGTCATCATCTGCAACCAGCCGCAAGTTGTCTCAATGCTGATTTCGCGGGGTTGCGACCTCAACGTTGGGCTGTGCAGCCTGCCTCTGCACCTCGCCTGCAAACTTGGCCATGCTCAGATTGTTCAGATGCTGCTCGACAGCGGCGCCAAGGCGGACCTCTCGCGCCGGGTGTGCTATCCTGTAACACACCATCTCAAGCCGGCTGCGCACGGCAAGCCGGCCAAGTTTCAGTGCCGCATTGCGATGCGGGTCCCGGCCCAGCCCCTCGCTTATGCAATCCCGAGCGATAGGCACGAGGTGCTCCGCGTGCTCTTGACTCACCGCAGCTCAAAAGACGTCGTGAAGAAAGACTTCCTGCTGCACGAGGCATGTAAGTTTCGTGCCAGGCGATGCCTCAAACTGTTGGTGGAGATGCTCCCGGAACAGGTGAACGTTCGCGACCGGAAGGGCTTCACTCCGCTCCAGCATGCGCTCCGAGGCCCGAGGAATCGCGAGTGCGCCGTCATCCTCCTGGAAAGCAACGCTCACTTCGACCTGGAGATCTTTGAGACGGAGCAGGGCACGCTGCTCCATGAGATGTACGTCTCGGACGATCTCAGCCACCTCCTGAGGCTCACGGAGCTGATGCTGGAGAAGGGTCCGGCCGACCTCGCGACCAAGCTTACAAAGGGCGACGGCGACACCCTGCTGAACAAGCTCCTCAAGCACTTCGGCAGCGCCACTCCCCGGGATCGCGAGCAGTACGTGGAGGAGGTGAAGCGATGCATCGTCCTGCTCATCGAGCACGGCTGCGACCCGAACCTCGTGAACAAGAAGGGCGAGAGCGCCCTGCACAGTCTTCTTGCTCACCACAGCAGTCGGCCGCTCTTCTACATGCGCGACCGGTTCGGCGTCGCTCCCGTCTACCTGCTGACGCTGCTAGAGAACATGCTGCCGCTGATGAAGGAGCTACTGGAGCGGGGAGCCAGCGCCAACCTCATGGCGCCGCCGAACGTCGTCTCGCCTCTCTATTATCTGATGCGCGTGGTGTGTGCGATGTCGCCCCAGCTGCTCGGCGCCACGTACGAACAGATCAAGTGCTGCATAACGGTGTTCTGCGAGCACGGCGCCGATCCCAACCTCATCAACGCGTTCGGCGACAATGCCATCACGCTGCTCCTCAGCTCGCTCAGTCGCTGGCTTTACCACGCCTGCGACGATTCTAACCGCCTCGAGGTGCTCCTTAACTTCACGCGGGATGCCCTTGGCCTCTTTCTGTCGTATGGCCTCGACCCCCAGATGGTCCTCCGCAAGAATCTCAAACAGTTCGTCATCATCTTCAACTCGACGATCCTCGACGGCAACTTCATCGGGCACCTCAACCGGCTGTTCCGCCACGTCATCCGGGCGGGTGGCAACCCCAATCTGATCAACCTCATCGAGCTGCACAACAGCACCCCGTCCCGCAAGTACACCGTCAGCTACTATCTTGCCCGCGGCCTCTACATCCACGCCCGCTACCACAACGACACGGCGTTCGAAATACTCGACGTTTTCCGGAACACTCTCTGCCAGAAGCACCTTGCCATGTGCATCGAAGGCATCTGCTCGAGCCTTGACGAGGAATTCGAGCAGGGCACTCGGAACACTGAGATCCAGAAGCGAGTCCGCCAGCACAGTGAACGCCCGCGGAGTCTAAAGCAGCTTTGCCGCGTGTCCGTCTGCTACGCGATTGGTTGGAAGATCGAAAAGCACGCCTCGAACCTGCCACTTCCTCCGTCGCTCTGCAGCTATATCTACAACCTTGACTGAGCTGGGCTCTTCGAAATAGCTCTCCTCCCACTCCTTCTCGTGCTCAGCATTTCTGTCGTCGCAGGAACGTTGTAAATGGTGACCCACTTTCTGTCGCATTCCCAGGTTGTAACGTCGCGACGGAACGTGGCGATGTACAGAGGTGCGCTGCATGCTGTTACGTTATTACGTTACGTCGTTGTGTCTTAAGGATTTCAAGGTTTACTAGCACTCCCTGTTGTTGTTGTTCGAGTTACTTCAGTGGCTGTGTAGCGCACGGAAGGAAATGGTCGATCATTTCATTCCAGGCGGAAGATTCGATAGCTTCAGCCGAGCAGTTGTCAGTGACGGCATGGGCAGAGAACTTTCAGTAGGTCAAGATTTTTCTTCCATTTCAGTGGTGTGTAATTCTGATTCCAGGTGAAGACAGAAATTTGAGATATTTTACCCTTGAGGTAAAAATGCCGATCAATCCAGTTGAAAGGATTTTGGAATAGTTGCTATATCTGCACTGTCCTATCAATGTATTGTGAAGTAAATGCTCACTGACTGCATGTATAGTATTATAAAAAAATGTTTAGGTGTCTGATGGCCAGGCCCCTCCCGGAATCTGAACCTGGCACCAAAACAGACCAAACAACCTGGGTCCTGGAGACTTGATTTGAAGTGCAATGACTAAGGCAGGAAAGTAGGTATATTCCTTAATGCTTGCCTCACAACAGGACATACAACAAGAAGCATTTATTATACATAGAAGTAATAATAGGTAATTAAAATGATAAAATAATTGAGTTGAGGATTGAAATGAATGAAATAATGGTGCCACGTGTTTTCTATATAGCAGCCTGCTTATGAATCCTGTTCCAGAGAACGAATCACATAGTCGTAAATGCTCAATTATGTGAATGAGTGAGGCCAATGAGAGTATATCGTGCAGGAATGAATGCAGGACGTGATCAGGACAGCAGAGAGAAGGTTTCCTGTCATCTGCCTTGGAACACATAATGGGAAATGAAGGGGTGTTGGCCGGCAAAAACCTCTGTATAAGTTTTTTTTTTAAATTTCCGACAGTCTCACCCTCATTTGTTAAACCCCATCAGACTGGATACAAGTACAGCATTTGTGCCACTGTGGTAGAGCATGCAGCATGCAACATCATGGAGTCCACTACCAGATAAGCCATGCACCAATAGGGGTGCAAAATTGCTTGCTTTAATTGCCAGCGATGCTATCCACATGTGCAGAGAGCCCTAATCTATCAGAAAAGTAACTTCAAGAAGCTTGATGACTGTCACCCGCTAGATTCCTTCTATCGGGAGAGGAGAATGAGAAATTTTAGGACCTCCAACACGATCATGTTAGGTGCAGGTTGCTATATCTAGTCCACTCTGCTGTGGTTAACCTCTGCATTGATAGCTTCAATATTAGAGGCAGGAACTAACAGTCTTATTTGAAAATTCTATTGTATACATAGAGCAGTTTTTATCCAGAAATTTATGGTAAAGAAATTGACCGGACCCACGCCAGATCCCTGCTTATATTATTGTTTCGTATGAGGAAATTAAACCATGGAACTTTGTGCAATGCTTCTGTGGAATAGCTGAGTACCCAGTAATAAATTGTAATCTGTAGCAGTCGATTCGATTCCTCGGGAGTAGAGGCTTGGAATGCACGAGAGCCGATAACTGTTCTGCATCGTGGCTCAGCTAAAAGCCATGTACTTGATGATCCCAGGCAACGAGGAGGGATGTAAGGAGTTAGTGGTGCATGAAAACTATTAGATGTACTGGCGCTGGTGGCTTTGATGGTCAAACAAACCAATTAGAATTTTATTCTAAATTCGTATGCATAATCAATAGCTTGTGGGTGCTTGCTAAATAACAGCAGTAATAAACTAATAATTATTGAAGTTGATAATGCCAGTGCCAATGTGCTATACCCAGCTGTAAGAAACCTGTTGGATTCTCAGCTTTGCCACAAGGTTTGAATTCTGACGTGATGTCGACAACATGTTTTCTAGCCAAGCAGAAGATCATGTTGATAATTACAGTTGTCATGTATGGAGCAAGGTAATGAAACTGAATGCACTGCAAATGTACCTGAGCAGCTGTCAACGAGACATAACAAATGCATTTTCCACGTGCAGAGATATCTCAGGATCCCAAAGTGCAACAGTGTTGTAGCATTCCATACTGTTGGGCCAGATATGGCAAATGCCCTTGCTGTCAACCCCTCTCCTCTCGCATTCCCCTTCATATTAGAAAATAATTCACCATGAAATTTAGTCGAGACCAACCCGGCACCAATGATGTAACAACGCAATCATATGCCAATATGTGTTTGCACTTATAAATCAGCCTGGTCCAACTTAAAAATGATTCCTTTGTGTATTGCAGAGTTTTTAGCACAGATGTAATGCGATCTAAATTCCGTGCATCTGAATCCTGAACACCCGAAGTGTCAGATTTGCGGAGGACCCTTTGCTTTGTGAAATGCAATGTTTTCAGGTTGTAACACTCGATACTGGTGCTACCTTCACAAGCTCATATTGGTTTCAGATGTTGAAGAAAGCTCCTCATTGAGTATTATACAGAGATGGTGTTTGATTATCTTAGCCAAATTAGCTTTCACAGAAAGTCAGTGTTCTGGTAATCAAGGTTTGTTGATCAACAATACCGATTGAGTCACCTTGCATGTAGCAAAATGTAATTATAACTGTGGATAACTTTTATCAAGTTTTAATTCAATGTTTTTATGAATGTTGTGTTGAAATTAACCTATCTTGAAATTAACTGATTGTACATTTCTGTGGCATTCATTCATTTACTCTCATTAGCAACATTTATATAGCACCACTTCTAGGTATATATATATATATATTATATATATATATATTTCTTTCTAAAATTCTATGACGTCCAATGTGCACTTGAAGAAATTAGTTTTGTTTCATGTATCTTAACTAGGTAATCAGAGGAAAGGCTGTGAATAGGTGAAGAGGACATTCTGCAAGTGGGGAGTGAGAGGTTAAGCATAGAAGCGAAAGCATGACACATCGGGAACAAACATTGCCAAAAGCTTTGAACAGAAACTTTAGCAATGACCCAAAAACTTGTGCTACTTATAAATTTTCCAACACAAATTAATTATCTTAGATAAAAATCCACTATTGAAAACTTGTATAACTGGCAATTGTACGAGATGCATTTATTTGTATATGAAGTTGACCACAAAATTGGAATTGCCATTAAATTCATCTTTGATCTAAGATACATGTAGCCCTTATGCTTATGTGATGTTACTAAGTCTGGTTTAAAGTTTGTGTAGAATTTTGTCATTAACTGGTCATAACGTATGGTTGCGTTTTAGGTATTCTCTTAAAAGCGTACAAAGCATTATTTGATTGATTTTATGCACCTTCCAAATTTGCATAATGCACTTGAACTGTTTTTCAAGCGTGAGTGTCACAGCGTTGGCATGTGTTCGTCATTATCGGTCGACCAACGCAATTGGTCTTACTGTCTCTTGTGCTGAATTGAGAACAAGCTTGGCATTTTTGTGTTTTGAAGAATTACACAGTTGATGATTTTTTATTTAAATACTAGGTTTCATTCTTGGGTATTGCTGGTCAGTTTTTTGCAAGAGAAGGCTTTAGTTTAGCACTGGTTGTTAAGAATGGCCGCCTCGTCATGTTGTGCTTCTGCCTCAGGTTGTACTATCTCAGATTAGTTGAGAAACGTTGTCATTAATCTCTGGCTAGAAACAACCATCTCAGACAGCAGCATGTATATGTTTTCCAGTCGGCCATCAACCACTTTCGCATATGGCTAACATGTGTATGTGGAAATGGACAACGGTTCAACCTATTTACTGCAGCCACTATTGTTGCTCTGTTCAATAACTGGCTACAGCACAGAGATCCAAGTTTATTGGCATTGGCACACATATGTAGGTGTTTGTGAGGCAACCTTAATTACAAGGTTCTCTAAATTGTACTGTGCTGAATGGTGTTATTGATGTCTCTTATACGATTAACACAGAGGACACGTTAATTTGTATCGGTCTACTTGCAGTTAGGCCACTAACGAATTCTGTTTGTTTTCTTGCGACGTACCGGTGCAGAATTTGAAACGTTAACCTATGCCACAAAGAACGCGGATCCATTCGCGACCATTGTAGTTCACATAATATAACGATGATGCTGCCAAGCTAACGTGCCTTTCTAGCCAGATATAGCTTTTATATATACACATGGTGGGAATCTTAGAAATGCATAAACGCAGCACAGAAGGCCATGATGGTCTTTATGCACGAACGCTTTCTGCACCAACATCATATGTTGCACTAGTACAGGCTTAGTCATGTGAAATGAATTGTCCCTTACAGCACGTAAACACTGCTCTAGCCACTTGGCAATGTTTACTTGAACAGACACTACTAATTTCACCTCCAAGTCTCATGGAAATTGGTCAAAATTGAGCAAGCACACACACTCACACAAGTGGCACATTTAATCTGTAGCAAATACAAATGATGAAAAAAAAACCTAACACGATAGATAAACCGTAGAAATCTTCACTCAGCATTTGATTAACTTTTTAATATAAAGATGACAAAAAGTTCCCTTCAGGTGCACACATACATAACCACCAACATTCAACAGGTGTCATTTTGTCGACTTGATGTTCGTTGACCTATATAATAGTGTCAGAATAGAAGATTGTTCTTAACAGTTGACGTGTTCTTGTAACAATTTCAACATGTTGCCCGGCGACGTTCGGTCCGCCGTTCGACAACTACATCCAGTATTCCTGGAAATGAGAACAGCAGATTTCTGTCTGTACTATAACACATAATTTGAAACGTGTAGCCCTGTCTTATCGGTGTCTCTGAAACTTGATCTTGTTATCGAATTTTCAATTGGCGTACTGTGTCATTTCTATTTTTTCTGGAGTCAAGGTGATTAACTGAGTTAATTATAATCAAATAAATGCACGACAGAAATGTTACTTCGTTTTACGCTAGATAGCAAAGTTGGAACCATGATCACTGGTAATGCTTCAATAATGGCGATCATAAATATAATCAGAAATATGTATATAGTGCCAAGAATCAGATGTGAATTCTATGCTTGCCTATGTTAAACTGCATTAACCCTTTAACGACCAGCAACGTATAGTAAAACATAAGACATAATCAACAAAGCTGATCATCAAAGAGTTAAGTAATGACCGAGAGTTGTTGAAAGCATCTCAATACATGCAAGACCTTGCCAAGGCCAAATCATTTTGGCCAAATCATTTTGCCCAAATCTTTGTCTTTTCCAAATGAAAAGAAATTTTAACTAAACAGAACAGATTTCACATCTGGAAAGTGGGGTCATGGATACTGAACGAACCTAGAGTAGATCATATTTCCAGTACTTGCCATAGATTTAACAGCCCAAATGCTATCATTAATGTGCTTAATAAGCTGCAGTAATTATTTCTGAGCAACCTGACATGGTCTGTGGACAACCAGCCAGCAGCTTAACATAATAAGTGGTTAGTTTAACGCAGCCTTTGAACCCAGTCAGTGTTTAGCCTAGCATGGTCTGTACGTACCATGGCTTGCGGTCTGTTTAGCATGGTCTGTTGTCTGGATCTCTCCTGCGTGGTGCCGCGCGCAAGATACTATCGACTCTGAGAATCATCTCTGCTGCCTCCGAACCGCTGACGAGCACCTGCTGCTTCACGCGGAATGACTCGGTGATGCCGAGCGCCTGCATGTCGCCTATTTCACCGTTATCCATGTCTAAACAACAGAACCAGAAGCACTGATCAGACACAGCTGCTACCAAAGCATTACAGAGCTATGCATTCACAGGTAGACAAACAAAGCCTTAACATAAGAAGGGAACATAAAACTAACTCAACAGCAAATAACATATATCACATATATATATATATTACATATATATATACACTATATATATACACACACCAAATATATACACACCATATACATAGGGGTGCATGAATCTAGTGGTTATGCTTGACAGTTGACTAATCAAAGATTCAAATCCCAGCCAAACACACACACTCACACACAAACACACACGTACAGTATATACACAAAATCCACACATACATTAAACCTATACATATATATATCGAGTGCACATAAGCATCTGGGGCAAACATGGTCTCTAGGCAACCCTCGTGACACGACACAGCAGTTGTAAATAAACTGGTGCCACGCACTTTGCTTCTTAGTAGCAAAAAGCTGTCAACAAGATCAAAAACAATAAATTCATTGCACAATTGCACATTTTTTGCAACATTCCTTAGTGTATGTAAGCATTACATGGGAAGTCATAAAATGAATAAAATATTCATAAAAATAAAAAACAATAAAACAGACATAAACAGACACGATCCAATGTTTAGCCAACACAGAACAATTTCATCTGCACGGCAGGAAATCAGTCGAACCAGACGACTTCATGTGGCCACGCAGAGGATGGGAGCGCCTCCAAGTAGTCGCCTTGAAGAAGCGCTATACATCAGGGGCGTCAATCTCCTCCAAGTAATGGAGGCAAACCCCTCAGTCCCAAGTGTCAATAAGGCAAAATATTTACCCCTAAGACTTAAAAGATATCTCCCCTTGCCTGAAACAGGGGGCATTTGAATCTGGACACCCCTGTTACACATAACATTTCTTAATGAATAATAAATTTTTAAAAACAGAATATTAACTGAGCAGACGAACCCAGGCCGTAGCGGATCTTGTCGTCTGTGTGGGCGGCTCGCAGCTTCGATACGAGTTCTGCACTGTCATATCCACCATTATCAGCAATCGTCGTTGGCAGCTGAAACGAGTGACAGGCGGAAATCAATCAACCCATAAGTTATCATACATAACTAATGAGCACATTAGGTTCTCAATAAAGCAACGTAATAACATGTCACTAGTATAACATAAGTACACACAGTATAAATGTATAACGTATAATTTTTTTATCTAAATATATACATGTATGTATTTGCATATATATATATATATGTTTTTATACATATATATATATATATGGGATGTGGTGGTGTAGGAAGTTCTGTGCCTTGTAACCGGAGGGTTTCAAGTTCGAATCTATCCCTAACCACTGTACCTTGGACATGTTGCTCAGTCATAATTGTCTGTGAGGGGCAATGGGAAACCATCTCAATCATCTCATCCCCAAATGGTATAAAAAGCAATGGACTTGCCTTTGGACAGAGAACTCATCATCATCACAAGGTTTCAGTATAAGCATCACTTCATCACGAAGCAATAACAAAAAACATTACTTGGAGATGCAAAGAGCGCAAAGAATCCATTTACTAATTTACCCAACCGACTCAAAACCATTATTCTAAGTCAGAGGTGTCAAAGAGCCGGCCCGCGGGCCATTTCTGGCCCACCGACAATATATTTCTGGCCCGCGAAGCCTTGTCTAAAGACAACACAATTGAGAGTTAAAGGTCTAATTTTATCATTTTTAAGATTTCATTAATTCTATGTGATGCTTGTAATTGATAATGCATATCAGATTCACGTTTTCAAAGCCTAATTCAATTTTTTTAATGGCCCGTCTTAGACCCCTACCCAATTTTCCTCATACGCATTCGGCATTCTGGCCCGCCAGTTGCTCGAAAATATTCCAACTGGCCCGCCACCACAAAAGGTTTGACACCCCTGTTCTAAGTAAATGTCTCCAAGTTTCAAAGGAACGTGGATTTCACTCATCGTTCATTCCAGAGCATTCGTCACTTTGACGAGGCACCCCCAAGAAATCACAAATATTATGAAAGTAATAAGTAAGACATGGACAAAAAATGTTGGAAGAAGGGCGGTAATTTCGGTAATAAAAATGCTGGCCGAGAAAAGACTGGACTCTCATCTTGGCTGCCAACGACATGAGAGTAGATTTCCAATAGCAAATCATTTAAAATTAGCTAACATAAGCACCGGCTTAAAAAGTGCATACCAAAGTAACTCAAACCAGTGGAAATAAACTACTCTACCATTCTAAGAGCCTTGGCATAAGCCTCGATGGCAACAGCTTCTTTGCCTGGAGTCCGTGCGGCTACCTTGCTCACGGCATTTGCCATCAACATCTCCGAAGCACCTGCAATCAAAATTGCAGAGGTTTAGATAATAATTAACCATTTAGTAAGAAGTGCCACTATATTACATTCAAACATCCATCAACGGCGCAATGTTTGAGAGAAATGAACTTGCTCAATGTCCCTATAAGACGTAAAGTACCAGTATTTATCCCTTAATACGCAATGCTGCACCAATATACCTATCAGCTAAGATGGTAACTAGTCGGGATGAACGGAAACTCTGCTCGTAGTAATAGGCAAAAACTCTGACAAATAATGGGTTCGAGTTTTAATCCCTTTCTGATTTGAAATGAAAATCGGATTTCTTTATTTACAAAACAACAATCGACCCAACTAAAAACTAATAGTGCTTACTAGTTACTACTTCCTAGTGTAAACTAAGACAAAACAAAAAATTAAAAAAAAATTCTACAAACTGAAAACTAAATATCAGAAGAATGAGACTTTTCTAAATATTCTAAACTCATACTCGACAAGATTCACTCTAAAACTCGGTACACGGCAAGAAATTCAAACTGTTCATTCCTAATAATCAGAGTGAAATTAAATCGTTCGGCACTAAAACAGGATTTAAAAATTCTAAAGCGATGCATTGAAACAGACCTCCACCAAAGACGGTCTTTGTCTCTTTGACCGTCTGCGACATGACGCAGAGGGCGTCATGCATCGATCTCTCAGCCTCGTCCAGGATCTGCTGAGTCGCTCCACGCAGCACGATTGTACATGCCTCGCCCAATGCCACTCCTACAAGCGACCAAACACAACCACAACTAAACACTCCACACAGGCAATCTAAGAAATGTTACGGAGCATTCATTAGCGTGAAGTTATCAAGGAACCGGTCTTATTGAAGTTCAGACAATCAATATATCTCTGCACACACACATAAACGCACGCACGCAACGAGTATACATGCAGGTATGTACCTAGGCAAGTATGCATCAAGACACAATACTTTCCTGTATGTTGCTTTAAAGTACCTCTCAAAAGCATTACAGCATGGCATTCAATAAATGACTGAATCAATCCATCAAAATTTATACAGCACCTTCATGATCCAAGGTATAATTTATCACTTGCTGCCGACAATAAAGGTTCATCGGGCTCAAGATCATTTAGAGTTAACAACAAATGACCCACAAATGAAAGTGGATGCAAGACTGCTCTCTCCTGTCTGCTTTTCGTCCTAGGGAAGAATAAAACCTGATACCTGAGAACTTGAGGAGTTTGTCCTCTCCAACGATCACCTCTTCGATCAGGTCACAGCGACCGATTTTCACCGAATCGGGAAGATCAAAAGTCGACACGATCTCTCCACCTACAAACAAAAGAACATCAACTTTGTCAGGTGGAGTGGATGGGGTGAATTCTGAAACATGGCCATGATATTGGTCCCAAGACAAGTTCCAACATATTGTAACAGTCAAATGGTTTGTGCTTCTGGAAGGACAGAACCAGTGTGGATTTTTCCTTCCTCATACAAACGATATCATCCAGCCAAATAATTAAACAACGCTAATACTGGAATTCTGATGACACAGAAACTTAAAGATAAGAGTCATCACCCAACCTATGAAAGTCATTTTCTCTTTATCCACATTTGTAGGGACAGAGCTTAAACTGGCTGATCTTCAAATCATGCCTTGCACACTTGCGGTTTCATTTCTTTCCAAAAAATAATCGCTTTTACACGTTAAAACTTTATCTCATTAAAACATACATGCACAAGTTTATATTGTGACTTCAAGCTAAATTGTCTCTGCAAGTACTGATGCATGTCAAAAACGTGTATATATTTATGCTTGTATTTATGGAAGTACTAACTAACCTGTGACCAGTGCAAGTCTTTCAACGCCTTCGAAGTCAGCATGCTCAATGGCCATAACACCAGCATCAGCAAAAAGCTGCTCTGGATAATTGTAGATCAACTGTCTACAGATCAGAACAGAAAAAAATTCATGTGAAAAACTTCATCATCCCCATCCACAAATTGTAAAGCTCACCAAATCGGAAAAAATCAACATTCAGGTGTTGACTACACCCAAAACCATAACAGAATTGAATTGAACTGAATGGTGCCAAAGAAAAGGGTCCAAACAAACGAAATGGACAACGGGTTTGTCTAAGTGACCCTCGAACCTCCCCGGATTGACGCCTCTGGGCTCAAGCTTCAAAGTTTCAACCACAAAGCCCCGGTCAATACCCGCCAATTCCAATTAGTGATAAACATAATGCTCGATTGAAACAATAATTCCGGAAATTCAGGAGAAACAATGACAAACCAAAAGACTAGCTCAGTCTTGCAATTAATTTAAACTACGTTAAGAGACAAAGTCTGTAAAGTGCGAGAAAGAAAGCAGCTTATAGAGTTTAAAAAGTAAATGCAACAGCAAACGTAATTAAGGCTCAAACGCATTATTCCCCACGAGAAAGTTAACGACCGAGAGCCAACCTGTTAATGAAGACGTTGATGTTATGTTTCAGAATCTTCTCCACCTTCCCCTTCATCTTCTCTTTCTCGGCAGTCTCCAAGTCAGCCACTTTCGACACGGCGTCAACACGCACGCGGGCGGCGTAGATCTGGTGGTCACAAGAAAATGCGTTCATTACAGCAGCGTCTCTTATATTACTCATTATACAACACTGCAATTCATAGACTGACCTTAGCAGAGACTGCGATCTCGTTTGACAGGTGGGGGGACACCCAATGAGTGGGTAGAAAATGTGGGGGAGACACGTATAACGTGTCCCCTCTCTGTAAAAGGTGGGGGTATGCATGATAATAATCATAAATATTACAATTACAGGTTAATATAAAAAAATTGGATCTATCTAACCAAGAATAATTTTGACCCAGTCTCATGTGAAGCAACAACCAGTAACGAGTTCCTGAGCATGTTGTTAAGAAGACAACACCACACAAAATTACTTGCTTAGATTAGAATACCAGGTCAAGTAGGAACGTGGACAATACCTTGACTTTATCGGCGTCCATGGGAGTGTTTGCGATCAGAATACGTGCATTCTCGATTCTCTTCGGCTGGTTTATGCCAACCTTTTTGTCCAGCAGAAACCCTAAATTCAGAAGAAAAGAACCGTTCAGCTACAAGGCAGCCACAAACGAAACAGGAACACTACGTAAATTCATATAAATTATCAGTTGTATAGTTCGTGCTTGTATCAGTGTTTACTCACCTTCGTCCAGATAGGAATCACGAAGACCTCCTCCGTGTTTCTTAATTATCTGGATAGCATCCAGGTTTCCACTGCCCTGGAATTAAACACCATTGTTCTCAGAAGCAATAGCACTTGCAACACAACCTAATGCAACAGAAGCCACCTTGCTTTTAGGATTAAACAACATCTTTGAGGTTAGTAATTCTTACTTGGAAACCAAAGAACAACAGTTCAGATCACAAGGACTATATCTTACCTTATGCCTAAAACTGTATCCCCTAGAGCCAAAAATGCTGAATAATGCATTAACAGTAAATATAACAAATAAGATCAATTTAAAGAACAGCTTCTTACTCTTAGCCGAGAACACCATTTTTTTTATCTCAAGAACTGCATTGTAATTTGAATGTGATCTTACTTTGAGCCTGAGAACAGCATCAACAGCCAGATTTGAGAAGTGGTCCTTGTACTGCATCAGAATCTTTGAACTGAGAGTTGTCCGTGCGATGTTCAGCAGATCCTCACGAAATTTAACTGGATCGTTACTGAAAGAAAAGACATCTGCATCAAAATGAACATCAATGTTGCTTAAATTATTACAATGTCTCCACATCCATCACCACGAAATGCCCGATTCAGAGTCTTGCACCAGCAATCACCTACTCAAACAGTCAGACACTAACATTGGACATTACTGCATTAAATACCTGACAAGTTGCTGGCTCAATAGCAAAAGTATGTTACATACCATATGGTTCAGCAATTTACCAGTCTTATTGTGGCCAAGAGCCCAAATATCTTTGGCAATCACTTTTTGCTTCCTATAAATAACATCGTGTTTTTAAAAGAACAGGCTTACCCATGATCGACAGCGGAAAGTTCAAGAGCTTTACGTGCTTCTGTTGTCGCCTTACGCCAACCAGCGATAATAGTCTGAGGATGGATCCTCTGGGAAATGAGGGTCTCCGCTTCCTACGACACAAAACAGCGCAAATTAAAAGCGATAAAATTCATTATGTCTAGAAGCTAAATAAAAATTCTATAAGAGCAAAGAATGACTGAAAAGATGGTTTCTTTCCAATGCTCTTGAAGTCCCATTGCTATAGCAAGATTTTAGCAAGGGTTAAAAGCAGAGGCTAACCTATTGTTGAGACACCATCGTACATATAATCATATATACAATCCTACATACAAATATTAAAAGAGTCACAAACAAACCAAATCTTAAAACAAATCTCAAAATGTTAATTTCCATAATTCAGAAGATTAATGAACTGACTTAACCCTCTAGTTAACAATGAGTCACATTGGTTCCAAGTCACTTTTAGCACACTCTCAACATTAAAAGATTAAACAAACAGTGGAATACCTTCAGCAGCTCACAGGCAAATACGACGACTGACGTCGTTCCATCACCAACTTCATCATCCTGCACTTTAGAAATATCTAAAGTACACAACAACTTCAAAGAAATCCAATGCAACACCAGCAGATTTAAAGTTAATAAACCCAAGTCTACTGAGACATCTATCTTGTTGCGAGGCTCTTAAAGATGAATACACAAATAGCCACAAACGTAGACATACATCTGACAGAAACGTAGCTGGCTGGATGAATGGCTCTACGACCTTGAATGGGAACCTGTCTACATTTTGTCAGACACCAACAGCTCACTCTGTCATGATCTTCTCAGGCCTTAAAACTCCAATTAAAGAATTTACAGCAGTCGAGCACAAAGAGTCTCATTGCGCCAATCAAAACCGAAAAATTCTAGTCTCAGCATTATTTTGACCTTTCCGTTGTCTGCTTTGTTAGCACCATCGAGCGTTGCTTTCGGATCTGTAACCAGTGTCCTACAAGCTGCTAATCAATAATAATAATAATTGACATCATCTGTGTGTTCAAGAGGCAAAACTCCAAGAACAAGGTTCATATTAAATGAAAGGAAACACTAATCACCTAACCTATCAACAAATATAATGAGTTTGCAATAGACGAACTGACCGACAAGGACTTTGGCGGCTGGATTGTCCACTCCAATTGATTTGAGAATCGTGGCACCATCGTTTGTAACTTGGATGCTGTCACTTCTGCCACCTGACTGAAGAATCTTGTCCTTAAGAACACAATGCAGTTATTTAGAGGAAACTGCTATGTGTACTTACATATATATTTGCATAATCATACATGTATAACCTTACAGGAACATATCAGAGACAGTCAGAAATCAATTGCTTCATGGCTTTCAAGGACTTGGAAATCGAAGTGCATCATCTCCCAGAGACTGACCGTCCGCGCCTCAGATTCACATTTCGGCATGACCTTGCATGTGTCACAAATTTAAATAATTAATAAATAAATAATCAAATGATTATTACTATTAAATTGATTAAAGTAATTACTATCAAATACTATTAAACTCTTCCAATCTGCCTATGGCTCTCAATGGTGACGCAGCTTCAATGTGCACTTTCGAACCTTTGTAAGGAGGGCATTATCAAAGTATAGTTGTTTTGTATTGAACAGCAAATTAATTAAAACATGTGTAAAAGCAAAACTTGTAATGCTTTCACCTAAGTGAAAATAATTTGTAAAAATGACTTGAAAGCTTGGTTTCAAAGCGTTTTATCATCGATCACACCATCGCAGTTCAGAATAATGTCTCTTGCAAACCGATTTCCATCATTTCTATCAGCCAACAACAAACACGTCAGTCTTTTTTGACACCCGTTGTTACTATATTCTTACCGTACTAAAAATCTGAAATGAGAGGTAAACTTACCATTCCCTTGGGGCCAAGAGTACTTTTGATGAGATCTCCAATGGCAATAGCACCAATGAATGATGACTACAAGACAAGTATGTTAAGTATGTAATGTACAAGTATCAACTAGAAGTATAGCAGTAAATAAGTATTTAATAAAATCATGTAATTGCTCAATTACTGTATAGTATGCAATGAACAAGAGTGCGCATTGCAAGAGAGTAACATGGATTTATAGACTGTAGAAGTAACATTCATGCCATGTCTGATATTTAGAATATTGCAGCTCATCATTTTAAGCGAATTATATATTACATATTGAAAAGCATAGAAAGCATTATTTTTACAAATGGAATGTCAACTTTATTCTTTGATAAAACTTGAAATCTGAACGCCTTAAGATGTGATAGTATAACTAAGCCATATTTTGCACACTGCTTTTGCAACGCTTGTAGACTAAATAATATAACCAACCAAAAAACTGATCGTCATTAAATGATTAAATTCAAATCTTGAGGTCTTAAACATGTAGAATCATAATAAGTTTCAGTTTGTGCCAATCAAACCATGGTAACATTTGCTGCCAGCAAAACAAAGAATCTTACTGTGGATTTTAACGATTAACATGGTTTCAATGAACAGAAAATAGTGCCCACCATTCGTGCAATTTCGGCCTTCTCCTCCTCAGCACCCTGGCTGAGGACTTGTACTGGATTGAGTGACAGAGACTAGTAACAGACAATGAATTTTCAATTTATTTCACTTAAAGACAGATGATAAATTTTAAAAAGCATAATAAAAGCATAGCAGGTCAAGTCAAATATAACGATATATACACAATACTTAAAACACTGATTTGTTATAGAACTAATTAAAGAAAGTTGTCCAAGTAGTCAGTAATAATTAGTCATCAACATTAATGTACAGCAACAATAAATGGTTCACCATATAAAAGGCTATGTATATATAGAAAAAAGATTTAAATCTCATTCAGCTAAGTTTTATGACAAGGTTACTTCCATGGCCACAAACTTACACAGTTTCATGGGTGAAAAGCTTTGCACATGCCCAAATGCCGGCGCATGAGAAATTAAAAAGTACCTCAACTCTTTAATATGCATTGTGAGGGTGGGTTGGGGTCAGGTCAGGCGACGCAAGAGTCGTTTAGGGTCAGGTTACTCATCGTAAGGGCGGGTTAGGATCCGTGTCGCTCTTAGATATGCTCAAAAACAGGATGGCCGAATATTCTGCCGCAGAAGCACCACGCTTTGTGAATTGGTGATTCGATGCTCACCCGCCCCCGCCCCCTTAAGCAGCGTAAACATCAGCACAAAAACTTGAAACACTTTTCTTTTATTAACAGAGACCAATTAGACTTTGATTGCTGTTTGGGCCATCATCGGCGGACCCCGGAAATACTTGGCTGTGGCCTGCAGACATGAATGAGCATGAAATTTCACATCGGCCATGCCATGACAATGCAACATCGGTGATAGTCCTACACGAACACAGCAAATAATGCTGTCGGCTTTACATTGAATTGACTGGCAGATATAGGTGTAGTCATACGAAATAAAACCAGTAATTGATGATTTACCATTTTCAACTCAAGTGAATTTTGTTCCAAAAATATCTATCACGACCACGCTGCTTCAGCTTCAAGTTCCCTTTTCCGTTGTCAAGCAGCAATTTCTTGATTCGCTGACTATAGCAGTCGAATGCAGAATGATCGAGAACAAGACCCCAGTGAGTAAGTAAAAGCATGTTGAGTAACTTGAGTTGGATAGAAGCAGTTGTGTAATAATCATCGTTAATTGATTTAAGACTGACACACCGCAGTATTGGTAAGAACGAGTGATTGCAAGTTATTGCAGGAGTCGAATTTAACTGCACAGCAGCCATGACGTTACGGCGGAGACTTGGTCGCGGGTTTGGGGGGGGGGGGACAGATGAAAAAATTTGATTCTTGGGGACAGGTCAGAAGAAATTTTAATTCTCAATCATGGATGCAGCAAAATTAGGCCGCGTCTCGTGCGTCTCCTCTTTTCCATTTGACGTAACCCAGAGCATGTTTTAACCAACTCTTACCTCCTACCTCCACTCCGCATCCACGCCAATCACCAATTAAGAGCACACGACCATGTTCTACCACCCAAAGACAATTCTAAATTTATCCCCAGATCATTATACAAAAACATTTACTAGTTTTCTAAATTTATTTTAGCGACTGGCCTACTATTGTTCACTGACACTCGTGCAGGCCTAAGCATTTCTGCGTTATTGTCAGATATTGCTATTTCTAAATAAACGAATATCTTGTTATTGCTGCGGTTCGCCTATCGATGCTGGATTATTTTAGAAATTTAAATCTTGGTCTAGTACGGTCCTTGCACGGGAACCCTAAGTGATTATTATTATTATTATTAATTTACTATAAAAAAACTTACTACAGGAGTCGAATTTAACCGTCGGCAGCCACGCAGGGCGCTTATTACGTTACACATCTCATGTTGAACAAGAGTATAATGATGGCGTGGCATCCATTCAAAAGGACGAGCGGTGATGAAGGATCTCACCGGATCAGACTCTTATTGAAAAATGAGATGGGTCTATTATAGGCGTATATACGGTAGCTCTATAAAAGCGTTTTCATTTACATTTGTTTGCTGTTCTGCTGAGTGTATTTAACAATGAATAGCTCAAGGGAGATGATAACTTAAGTTTGATCTTGATTAATGAAATAAAAATAAATCGAAAAGTGAAGGTCAATGCTAATCTTCCATGGCTTGTGTATGCTGTAGGTCCCTACGTTTCTCCCACTCCAGCCAATCGACCACTACGTACTAAATGACGGTTTAGATGGTCAGAACAGCAATACTTGGAGAGCACTGTTGAGAATGATGAGCATTTTTTTATATTGATACTAAAAATATAACTTAGTAAGTAGGCCCATATTCTACAATGAGATATGCATTAGCCATGCAATGTACAGCGCCGTAACTGGCAAGCCTAACACTTTAAAATAATATTGATAAAAAACCTTGGCAATACTAAACTTAGCCAACCACGATGGGCGGGTCTGATTTTGAGGGACCCTGGCATGCAACCAGGAGAGCTGCAGATAAGTTAGTCCTAGCCTACGGCTAAAGTCGTCACTGCCACAATACCGTATACGCGCTATATTCACGATTATTCCGTCGTCCATGGGATACAGGTCCAAATGGGTTTACATTTACATTATGCTACAGATAACGCTTACCTCCTAGTATGAGATTGTGTGTTGACTACTATAATAATCTCGCTTCATTTTTCACAAAAAACCAACGGTACCGCTAGACTAAATCACTCAAATATTCAAAGACCCTCAATGCAATAAAATGAGTAAACTTATAGATGAGGATTTAACCACATAAACTCTTAGGAACAAAGTGAAAAGAGTTGATAGCAGACGAAGCAACGGTGGCCGTTAAGGGCCGCCTTATTTCATTGTTCGAAGGATAACCCTACTCCTTAAAAGTATAATTATAACAATTTCAACCTTCATCATGTTGATTAGGCATAATCAGTTCTGAAAGCTATTTTAAAAGATAGTTCGGTCTGCGTGAATTTAAGCGTGTATGTTATGAAGGCCTAAAAATATTTTGTAAAGACTTCAATTCAATATTTATTATAATTTATCATACCCTCTCTTGCAGCATGTATATGATTGCACCGTCGGTTGCTTAGTATTATTATTATTATTAATAGATTTTTAACGCGCACAAGGTCACACCTAAATGTGAATCTGAGGCGCGGATAGTACGTCACCAGGAGAAGATGCAATCAGATTTCCAAATCCTTAAAAGCCAAAGAGAAATAGTGAGTTTTGAGTCGCTTTTTAAAGGAAGGAAGTGAATTTGAGCTACGAAGAGAGAGTGGCAGTCGATTCCATTACCTAGGAGCAGAGACATGAAATGCACGAGAGCCCATAACTGTTCTGCATCGCGGTTCAACTGAAAGACCTGTACTTGATGATCGTAAGCAACGAGGAGGAATGTAAGAAGTTAGTAGAGCATGAATATAGGTAGGTGTACTGATGAGGGCCTTGTAGGGCAAACAAGCTAACTTAAATTTGATTCTGAATTCAACAGGGAGCCAATGCAGCTGGTGGGGTAGGGCAGAGGAGCATGTTCGTAGTGGAACACGTAGCACTACTCGAGCTAACGTATTTTGGATACGTTGAAGCCTTTTGAGTTCAAGGTCTGAGAGACCGACTAAAAGTGAGTTAGCATAATCGAGGTGAGAGGAGACAAGTGAGCAGGCTATAGTTTCAGACATATTTTGGGTTGGAGCCGACCTTATGTGACGTTTTGCCTTGATGTGGTAGAAACAAGATTTGCAAAGGCTGTGAGGTCGAAATGTGAGCTTGCTGTCGAGAGTAACCCCAAGTGTTTTGACAGTCTGAAAGCAGTGCCCGCCAGTTCAATGCTAGAGAGCATAGGGAAAGAACGCAGGCGTTGACATGAGCCAATACAATTGCTTCAGACTTGTCTGGGTTTATGGCCAAACCATTGAAACAGAACCATGCGTATACGGATGAGATGCTTTCTTCCAGTTTTAGTTTACCAGACTGATCAGTGTGTGACAGAGCAATATGGAGCTGAGTATCATCTGCATACTGTTGTAATTGAATTCCAAAGTGTTTAGCTATACGACTGATTGGGGAAGTAAAGACTGTCAATAATAAAGGGCCGAGAACAGATCGTTGTGGCACCTCAGCAGTGCAAAGTGTGGGCTCTGACCGAGCAGATCCAATGCCCACCTGCTGATTGCGGTAAACCAGGTATGAAGCTAACCAGTGTAAGGCAGTCCCAGAGACACCAAAGCTTTTTGCAAGTCTTGCAAGGAGTAACTGGTGGTCTACAGTGTCAAAGACTGCACTAAGGTCAAGACACACAGAGAGGCAGGCTTTACCATCGTCAATAGATGAGAAGATGTAATCCAGTGTAGAGACAAGAGGAGTAGCCCTCGCGATATGCTGACTGGTAGGGACGGAAGTTGGGAGAGGAAGTAATGTGTCTCTTGATACGCATAAGAAAAAGACGTCCGAGGATCTTGGAAATGTACACCATACCTTAAGCATCACCCCTGTGTAACCGATACTAGATACAAAAGTTTCATAAACAAATTGTGTACGATAGCTCCACAACGTACACGGTTGCTCGCGCACACGCGCAGCTTGGAGGGAACATTCGCTCAAATAGGCTAACTCTCGCCCTCCCTTACCTCCAATACCCTCATCCTCCTCTACCTCCAATACTCTCACCCTCCCTAACCTCCAATACCCTCATCCTCCTCTACCTCTAATACTCTCACCCTCCCTTATCTCCAATACCCTCATCCTCCTCTACCTCCAATACTCTCACCCTCCCTTACCTCCAATACCCTCGTCCTCCTTTTCCTCTAATACCCTCACCCTCCTTTTCCTCAAATACCCTCATCCTCCTTTTCCTCCAATCCCCTCACCCTCTTTTTCCTCCAATACCCTCATCTTCCTTTTCCTCTAATATCCTCACCCTCCTTTTCCTCAAATACCCCTCATCCTCCTCTACCTCCAATACTCTCACCCTCCCTTACCTCTAATACCCTCGCCCTCCTTTTCCTCAAATACCCTCATCCTCCTTTTCTTCCAATACTCTCACCCTCCTTTTTCTCCAACCAATCAACATACCCACGCGCGCACAGCGAGTATTGGAGGAAAATGAGGATGAGGGTATTAGACATTAGGATTAACGGAGGAAAAGGAGGGTGAGGGTCACCCTCCTTTTCCTCCGTTACCCTCATCCTCCTTTTCCTGCAATGCCCTCATCCTCCTTTTCCTCCAATCCCCTCACCCTCTTTTTCCTCCAATACCCTCAACCTCTTTTTCCTCCAATACCCTCATCTTCCTTTTCCTCTAATATCCTCATCCTCATTTTCCTTCAATACCCTCATCCTCCTTTTCCTCCAATCCCCTCACCCTCCGTTTCCTCAAATACATTCACCCTCCTTTTCCTTCAATACTCTCACCCTCCTTTTCCTCCAATCCCCTCACCCTCCTTTTCCTCCAATCCCCTCACCCTCTTTTTCCTCCAATACCCTCATCTTCCTTTACCTCCAATACCCTCATCCTCCTTTTCCTGCAATACTCTCACCTTCCCATACTGTGGGTCTGTTGATCGGTTGATGGGTCTGTTGATCGGTTGATGCATGCAGCTGTGCGCGCGTGGGTCTATTGATCGGTTTATTGGGTTGTGCGCGCGCGGGTCTGTTGATTGGTTGATGCGGCTGTGCGCGCTCTTGGTCCTTGATCTTGGTCCTTGCTCTTTGCTCCTTGCTACTTGTGCTTTGCTCGTTGCTCCTGCTCGTTGCTCGTGCTTCTTGCTAATTGCTCTTGCTTCTTGCTCCTTTCTTCCTGATCTTGCTCGTTGCTCCTTGCCCTTGCTCATGCTCTAGCTTTTGTTCCTTGTTCCTGCTCCTGCTCTTGCTTCTGCTCCTACTTCTGCAGGTGGAAAAGAAGCGACTAACTAATAAGATAATATTATCAGCGTCGTGTGCTTCTTCGTGGCTGAACACCTAGCAACGGCGCCATCCTTACGGAATTCCTCTATTACCGCTCATATTGTGGTTAATAAATATATTTAAAACTTCTGATGATCGGCAGAATTTAACGATGTTCATATAAAATCGTGGAAACACTACTTTCATAATGGCAGCGTCTGATGAAGAGTGAGTGCCATGCACTTTATAGTGTAGCAAAGTTTAGCGTGTTACTGACGTCCAGCTGACGGGATCAACCCGAATCATCGAAACCCGATTCCCCGAAAATAGCAATGTACTATTAAAAAACCTTAAACTGTCTCAGAGCAGCGCAATTCATTCATCAATTCCGCTTCTGCATGAATTCTTTTAATCGATCCAGCTTCCATTTAAGCAGAACCCTTTTTATCAACCCAGCTTTGTTTTCGGGGATACGGCAGAATCAGTTTCGGGTTTCGGCGACTCGCTACGCACCCCAGCTGAATAGCACTGTCGTAATGTAAACTGATCGAAACTGGTCAGTTTCGCTGGGAGTCAAACTTATAATTGATCAGCATATTCACAAGGTCCGTGAATGGAGCCATAAAAATCACGCTCAACTGTCTATAACTAGTTTATTGCTGCGAAGGTGCTTGAAAGTCCGATAATTCCTGTTGCTTTCGTGTCACACTTCTGAATGCTTTATTTTTATAACTACCCTCAGCCGGTTCTCTTGCTTGAGCTACATTTAAATGCAGAGTTTAGGGTTATGACCCGCTGTTTATGCAAATAATTTAACGTATATACGGGTCAAATATTTTTACAATCATCCCTATAGTTCAACCAAGTAAACAAACAAGTGAGTCATACCTATTAAAATAGAAGGTTCTTGTCGGTTGTGCCTTGCATGGCACAAAAAATGGTATGGAGTAGTTCAATGAAGGAAAGCTTTGTAGAGTAGTGCATAATACAAGCTTATTGCAGCATGTATTTACATATCTTATAAACGTGAAATTTAATGCAACAAAGTTTGACACTTGTATTCCCCATGTGTGGTCTTTGCTATAGTTATAGTCAACTGTATTGTGACTGACCTCTAGAAATGTATTACATTTTAGTATTTAATTAAATTCAGCTGTTGACTGTAATCGATCTATGGATGTTTGTTTAACAGCCGACGTGCTTGCCAGATGCTGTCCAACTTGCATGCTGCTTGCCTGGCGGCAAATACCGATAAAGTGACTGAGAGAAAGGTAATCGTAAACTAAACAAATCTAACGCCATACGCAGGGCACCAGCTTTTCCATTAGGGCAGCACGATCATCTGATGGTTCAATTCTTTGGTGTCTGATGAACTTATGTTATTTTTTAGTATCTCTGCTTGTGACACATCAGGGTGACATGTCTCTTTAAACATGTGTTGACGAAACTCTGCCTCGGAGGCATAGTCTCAGGGTAGGGCATTGCAAAGTAGACAATTTCCACCGAGTACCGAATCCGAGTATTTGGATGCACTATTTGCCAGATCCGGGTACGAGCCGAATATTAATGGCTACTCTGGCCCGGCAATACCATCCACACACGAATCTTATAGAATTGTTGACTTTCGCTGTTTCGCGTAATTAAAAATTATAAAAATAACTGTTTGTGCCTGTACAAACTACTAATACGGCTTTAAACTCCATTCCATTTTCAATTTTAGATTGTTAATGTTTATATAAAAAATTCACCTTGTCACCTTCTGCTTTCAGTTCGTTGAACTTTAGCGACCCTCATGATAAACTGTCACATTGGTTGTCGCGTCTCTTAATTTCTCCAGGTTCATTCCAGTTCTTTCTTGTATCTTGTCCATCCATTTCTTCCTTGGGCGCTTTCATTTTCTCTATCATTCTCCGCACGCCAACATCATTTCCTTTTCCATTCCATTTGATCCCATAACATGTCCAAAAAGCCCCAGCTTCCTTCTCAACGCTGTTTGTTGTAACATCTCATCCAATCCCAATCTCATCTGTCTGAACTCCGATCTTCCTGCGCACCTCTTCATTTGTCTTCTTATCCATCCATGATATTCTCTGCATCTTCCTCCATATCCACATTTTGCATGTATCGATCTTCTTCTCCATGTTCTTTGTCATTGGCCACGTCTCGCATCCATATAGTACTGTAGGGAAGATCATTGGCCTGAAGTAAAATTTTTTATTTCTAACTACTTGTGTGTAATATTTGCCGAGGCGAAGACCTCCAAATAGTCTCGAAAAATGGGATATTCCTTGTGAAACTTTGGACATAAGTGTAACATTGTACAAAGTACAAGCGCTATTTTTTTGTTTTTAATCGTAATCTCCAAATTTCTAAAGCGCCACTTTAAAGCTAAGCGCAGGGCACCAGCTTATTGACCATATGACCTCGATCCTGCTCATATTTCAATGAATTGATGATTGGTGAGAGCCTTTACCATCACTTTTGAAACCAGTTGTGCCCACTTATCTCTTTAATGGCAGGCATGCTCTAAAATGGAGCTTGTCGTAAAGGACTTCACTTGTACCGATTTAGAGCAGCAAATTTGATATTCTTCAATACAGTGCTTCGACAATGCCAAGAAATTGCAGGGTTGCTTGTATTGTTAATTTTCAGAAACAAATAGCGCTGATAAAGTTGGAGCTGAGCAAGTCACAAGTGATTGCTGCCTTGAACTTTGGGAGCGAAAGCAATTCGCACAAACGACAATTGCTCAGCTGGCAGAGGCTGTTTATGGTAAGATTTTCAACAATGACTCTGATTGTCTGTGACATGTAGAGAGTATGTATGTCGTCCAAATCACACAGAAAGCCAGTCCATTGTAATGCTGTACAATGATGATGAGAAGGAAGAAGTAAAAAGGGGAAACCAAGACCACGATGGATAGGTATATTGCATCACTTAGACTAACACTGAGGGAACGTGACAAATGATCAGGGATGACAGTGATCATTTATTCGTACCCATCGCTGCTAAATGACTAGCATATCATGCACTGAAGATGATGATGATGACGACTATGATAATGACTATGATTATGATGATGATTATGACGATGATTATGATAATGATTATGATGATATTTACAGGCATTGCTTCTCAATTTAAAAAAAATTTGGATCGTTTAGGGTGAAAGTTATCTATGTGAGACTTATAAAGGTGTTAATACAGTTGATGTCTCTTTTCTTTGGCCATAGATGGTGAAGGATATCTTTGTGAGGGATGTCAAGGCGTTGCTCGTGGCAAAAGAGCGTCAACAGAGTTCGTATCAGAAGCTGCAACAGGAAGCACTCTACCTTGTGAAGACTGTTGTTAAGCTCGCCTGCAGAGGAACTGGTAAACTTAAGAGATTATCAATTTTGAGTCGCAAGTGCTATGGCAATGTAACTTTGACTGTCAAGAGTCATCAGAAGAGGCTCTATAGAAATGGCTTATTGCATCGGATCGGGTGATTTGATGGCGTAAGGTTTTGGTGCGCCATCTTTTGATGCCTTGTGTATTTGATGCCGGCGCTATAGAAGTTTCTAATTGTAATTGCATTGCCTTAAGGAAACTCTGAAATAGTAGATTCGTTTAGCTGTTCATCTCTACTGAGTAACAAACCCGAATAAAATCAGTATTAGATGTCATTCAAGTCTTCTCAAGATTGCTACTCTAGACTGTTTTCCAACTTTCTTTCCCTTTGTAGCTTTGACTTCTGGCTCCTCTGACCTACAGGATTTCAACCAGACCTCTCTACAAACATTTCACGATTTTTCCTTCCTCTGTGTTATGTAATGCAATCTATTGTTATGCTTTCAGTCGCTATGTATATGATGCAGATGGGTAAATAGGTTTGAATATGCAGGATTTTTATATTTATGTATTTCTTTTCATTAACTGCTCCTAATTTATAGTTGACAGTTGCATTTATAATAATAAACAATAGTCTTGGTATTACCAAGAATCAAGACATATCAGATGCCAGAATTACAGCCTTTTAAGAGAATTAGTCAGGATTCAACAAGATTTTCACTGCTGAAACAAAACGATAAGGGATTAAACTGCATTGTGCTTGAAGTGAAATTTGTTTCCAGATTTGATTAAAATGAATAATCGAAGGTTTTCTGATCTTTTTGCGTCATTTTGCTTTGAAGACGTTAAGCTAAGGCCAAGTGTCGTCGTGCCTCTGTTGATGGAGTTACTGGAGGATGACTCTGGATGTGAGATGTTCGGCGTCGAATTCACGAACGTTGTCCTACGTGACATGCTGAGCAAGAGGCAGTATTGGTATCATTTGGACAGGAAGTTGTCTCACAGTAAGTACCAATACGACTGGGAGGGAGTCCATTGAGTAACGGATAACACACTAGCATGCAAAGCAGGGATAGCAAGTTCAATTCCCACTCCCCTAAGGTCAACTTTTTGCTTGGCGGCAGCGTTGGTAAAAATCAGATGTATAATGTAATTGGCACCTTGCATGGCTACCGACATGAACTTATATTTTACTCCTGTAATAACTTGTCATTTCATTTTGTCACTTGTCAAAGCCATGAAAAGTGAAACTGTTCATCATATTTGGAAATATGGTGGTCAACTGTCATTCATGTATATTTATTAAGTATTTTAATGGTGACCTAGCTAGCAGATCTAGACCCCTTAAGGGCCCCCAATTGATGCTAATGTCACAGGAACCTTGAATAAATTATTGATTGATTGGTCTTCATGCCAATACGATTAGTTAAAGCCTTCTATCATGCTATACTTGTCTTGTAATCATGCTGCGGTTTGTCAGTTTTAAATTTTACGAAGATAATACAAAAACTGGATCATTTCGACTATATTGTAATTTTGGTAATAATGGTAGCTGGTGTTGGTGTCATTTCGAATCAGATATGTCACGCAATATATATTGTCATCAACAGGACAGTACAGTTTGGATAGTACTGTTATTAGTGTGAAAGTACTTACCTATCATATAATTTGGATACAAGGCTGTCATGTGATAAGCACCAGTCACTGGGACAGAACTGTCATAAGTAGTGGTAGCAGTTTCACTGTGATGACATTCCACGATAACAAGGATCATTGGCGTTACCCTCCTCCTTTATCCATTCTTGGGACTGGCGCTGCTGTAGTGCAAGCAGTACTGTCCTAATGTGATGAATGGGACTGCACAGGAGCCTTATAATGGTCAAGTGTTGCACTTCGAGTACATATAGTCAGAGGCGAATTGAAAGGTATGGTGCTAACTAACACGCTGTACAAACTGTTTGTGTTCATTTTTGACTAACTTTGAAGTAAAGTTATAATTTACCACAATTTTTTTTAATATTTTAGATCTGTTGTCTCAGTACTGTCGGATATTCAATCCTTCGACCTCCTTCAGATTCGATCGTTCCATACTTTCAAAGTCGCTGCACATCATTTTGTTGAATATGGTCCAACATCACGACATCAGTAGCGACGATCTCTTCTCCACGCTAATGCAGTACTTCACAGGACAAAGGTATGTATGTGTGTATGTATGTAGGTATGCATGTATGTATGTATGTATGTGTGTATATAGGTGTGTATCTGTGTATGTATGTATATGTATGTATATATGCTTGCCCTTGTTATGTTCATAGGATCATGAAATAGTTTATTCTTGTGTAAACTTTATAATGATTTTATTTGTCTCTGAAGCGGACAGGATGACAGTCTTATGGTGATCGAGCACATGGTTTGCTCAACAAACATTGCCTGCCACGCTGCGGCCATTGACCATCGAATAGCTGTGTGCAGGCTCGGCGAGGACGTGTTTTTACAGCTTCTGACGATCTGGAAGAAGAAGAAGCCGTCAGAAAAACTAAAAGTAGGTCGATCTAAGAAGCGCTTGTGTAATGGTTATCATCGTCATCATCATTGTGATCGATTAATGTAATGTTTGATGTGATGGTCGCTCGTGCAGTGCCTTGGGAAGTGTGTGAAGGGCAATAAGTATATGAATGCTTTCATACATTATGCTATATTACATTACCTTAGTTACATTTGGCTGTGCATGTGTGTCTGTAGAGTCTGTTGTGGTAATTGTGGTAATGTATGCGATCAATGCGTAGGATGTGATGTCTATCATATATGCGGATTAAGGCTGCTTACATACTTGCTTCCTCTGACTTAAAGTGGCGATATATAAATAGACGATTGCGATTGCTTGTTTAATGTTGTACAGGATGAACTGTTGAAGTTCTATCAGCTGCAGATGGTGTTGCACCATCCACGAGGATCGAGGCAGGGTACAGACACGGCCTTTGCGATTGACTGGTGCGCTTGGAAGGTATTGAACAATCTCAAGTTTTATATGTTATATATGTCTGTTTCTGGTTCTCTTCTGTGTTTATGCGTTGAACACTTAATATATCGTTGTGGCATAGTGGCCGATTGGTTAGAGCGGTCGGTTCGTAACACTCAATGTGCGCCGAGCGAGCGGGTTCGACCCTCGTCCGAGGAGTCACTGTGTAGAGGCCTGGAGCTAGTCCTTCGTGCACAATTGCTCTGCAGTACAACTGCAATTGCACCGTGAGGTGTGTGCACTTCTGAGCAAAAAAATGTTGGAAGAAGGGCGATATCAAATTTCAGAATAAATAAATAGCAAAATAGCACATTTATTGACTCATAAAGGTGCTCGCTGTGCTTATGAATAACACAGATCTAAACAAAGTGTGTTTTAAGATGGTGAATAAATGTATGCTGCACTGAGTGGAAGGCAGCAGTATGTAAGTTCGGTGGTAGACTGTTACAGAAAGATTGAGGGGTCCAAGACTCGAGAAGGCATGATGGGCTTGTGTTTGAGTGCGACTGTATGGAACCTAGATATCTCCGCTGGCAGCAGAGCGCAACGTTCGCCGACACAGCTGACTCGAGACTGGGAAATCATTTCTTTTTGATCGCCTTTATTTTCAACTGAAGTCAGTGTTATTTGTTACTTTAAAGTAATTTTTTACATTACGTGTCCAGTACACTTCACTACATTAAATTGTGTGACATAAACTGTATTGTTGAGCATTGCCGATATTAGAGCAGAATTTGTTACGGCTCAAAATATGATGAGGTTTTGATGTTTGCGTCTTGTGTTGATTTCTCTTTTCTTTAGAGGAATTTGCTCCAGCTGTATGATGCTATCTATCAAGAATTGGATGAAATGAAATGCCGTACCAGGTTTTCCTCAAGGTTTGTCTTGCTCGACATTTTTGGATTATATTCTTTTATTAATTAAAACTGATAAATATGCAGTAAGATAAAGTGATATTATTATGGTAACAGATGATAACAAGTTAAACAGGAATTGAATTTAATATTAATAGTGTTCTCGTGGCATTGCGTTATCTGTGTACTTAGTGCTGTTATTTAATGTCATCTAACTTGATAGCAACACAATACGAATGTAAATATTATGAAGATTCTAAGCAAACACACATAAAACACGTTCAAATACACTTACTAGCACAGAGACATTCATGAATGCATACACCCATACAAGCACACATACAATTGCATGTGTATGCATCTGTACACTTGAACGCCTGCGTTTCTATGTGAGATTGCTGTTGTCTGTTACTTATAGCAGTGGCAAAGATGCTTCACAGTTTCGGCTGAAGGATAACTTATTACAGCTGGCTGCAGATCTCTGTCACCAGGTCAGTACGATCGCGCTCTATTTCAGACTTACTTGTTAAGTCGTGTTTGTCATTGTTACTTGTTTGTGATTGTTATTCGTGGGCCAATTAGAACTATTGCGAACACAAAAAATTTTTTTTACCCTCTTGACTATTTGGCAAATTTGACATGCAATATGTAACAACACAAAACAGTACAATTGACAATTTATAGTGCACTTTAGCAAAACATTTAGTATTGGGGTCAGTAGGCTCAAGCCTACAACGTCTGACTTGAGCGTGTTTCACCACGTTCCTAGTCTTAATGCTGTGCAAACAGATAAGATTTTATTTCGACGAGATTTTATTTGGGCAACGGATGTGTATTTCCGAAGTAAGTGGGAGATTGGTTTGAATTCAAATATTGTATGTTTGAGCCTATTGTCCCCTATAAGTATAAAAATAGTAATAATAATTAATAATAATAATAATAATCGTTTAATTTATTCTTATTGAAAAGTATGCATTAAGATTACATGATGTAGTATTAACTGATGATAAAAAGTTTAATAAGAGTCAAATTTAACTATATGGCAACCTGCTATTGTGATAATCTAATTGTCTGTTGTCAGTTACTGGGAGATAGTGGCAGTATGTTGTCAGTTACTATTAGATAGTGGCAGTGTAATTGTCTGTTGTAAGTTACTGGGAGATAGTGGCAGTGTGTTGTCAGTTACTATTAGACAGTGTAATCATCTGTTGTCAGATACTGGGAGATAGTGGCAGTGTAATTGTCTGTTGTTAGTTGTTGGGCGACGGTGGCAGTGTTGCTGAGCTGACCCAGATATCGCAGTGCATTGGGACACAGCATGGAAATGCGGCCAAGCGACGACGTGTCGAGACCGGATGGATGTTGATACTTGAGAAAATCACGACGTCAACAGATGCCGTTCACATGATACCGTGGTAATTACATCATCCCTTGCTGGAGTAACTGTGATGTGCTGTAAATGTTGGTGGTTGACCGACTGTTATATGTTGATGTAGTCGATTTTGCTGAAACTTAATTTCAAATGAGATGTGACACTTTTCATGTGCACCACTTGGATATGTGTATGGAAATGCTGAAACATGTCCTATGTTCACGTGGTTTATCATTTCAATTGGATGTTTCAGTAGTGCCTCATCTTTTACAATTAATTCCAACACTGTCTTTAAGAATCGCAACAGCGTATGCACTTCTGATTTGAATAAATCAAATTGAATTGAAATGCACGTAAATACATACATACAATACATATATAATTATATGCATATATATATATATATGTGATATGTAATGTGTGTATGACATGTGATCCAACAGAAGAACATGTGAGTAAAATGCATGCATTGATAATCAACTAGAGTGGGAAAATGGGAAAGTAAAAAAGCCAATAAGGAAGCGATGGTCCAAATATTCAGGGTACCCTTTTTGTACATGCACACACACGCACACAGATACATACATACCTACATTGACATTTTTATTGTTCTGTTTGGGGTAGAATCATAACACATAATCGTAAGCATGTTTGTGGGTTTCAGGTTGCAGTTGGTAAGTATGATCTTGCAGAAGTATCCAGAGAGCGCATCCATTGATGAGCATCTGAGTCTGCTGCCTTCGCTTCAGCAGCTGTTGGCCGACTGTAGAAACGTAGATGTCAGTGGATGGCTCTTGCGTTGCCTTCTCTCTTTTGCCAACGCCTTCGTCTGCAATCCTCTGTCGCGCTCGGACGAACCTCTGGGACAACTGTTAGCGATCTGGAATCAAGTGTGCACCAGTGCTACAAGGTAAAGTTTGCCATCTGATGATTTTGTTTAATGAAGTGGTGCTGGTGACAATGTTGATGATGATAATGGTGGTATAATGTTGGCAGTGAAGATAATGATAATGATGATGATGACGACGACGATGATGGCTGTGGTGACAGTGATATTGGTAGTTTAAAGATAACATTATTGTTTTTTGGGGTTGAATCGTAATACATGATAACAGTGAAAATGGTGGTGTTAATGATGATGAGGATGATGGTAATGGTTGTAGTTTGTTGGCAGTGTAGATAATGATGATGGTTGTGATGATGGGAGTGGTGGGTGGTGACAGGGAAATGTCATAGATATGATGGTTAACCATGTCTTAAGGAGATACTGTTGTATTTCTTTTTAGGTTCTTGAACATACGTCACTTGCAGGATGATGCCCTGAACCTGTTTACGTGCCTTATGAAAAAGAAGATCTATTTCCCAGACGTCGACATGTGGACTTTATTTCGACCCAGTGGAATCGCGCTATCCAATTCCAGCGTTTCATTCCTCACGACCTACATCAGCCTGCACGGCGTACCAGGGTCGTATTGTCCAGATGTCAGCAGGCAACCAGGATCCTCTCTCCGATTGCGTCTGCTCGACTGGATCTTCCCGGAGATCGATCCCGACATCGACTGGAGCGTGGTCGGTCGAAGCAACATCACGGATGCCCGTTGCCTTGCCTCTTCTGCTGTGGCACTCAGCATTAGGGACGCACAGAGCATCATAACTCAAGAGCTCTTGTTAGACGAGTCGTCTCGTGTGAACGATAATGATAGGTGCTTAGATGTCGAATGGTGCCTTCGTGTTATGAGTTTTGATGTGTCTGTGAACTCGCTGACTGCCAACAATTTGACCAAACGATCGGCTTTGGCAGCCACTCCTGGCGTTCTTCAGCACGTTGCTCGCCGAATATTGGAGCTTCTGCATCGAGACATTTCGTATCACGTAGAGAATTCATGCCCCGAAGTATGTCCTATGGTTTTATTTCGCTTTTTTATGTATTTTTTTGCTTTAAATTAACAATGCCGATATTTTGCTAATCAACACAAGTGTATTTTACTAAAGTAAAACCCTTTTAAGTAAGTGAGTTTGTCATCTCTCTTAGCATTAGTGATGTAAAGGATAGGTTTCAGCGGTTGTATCCAAAGAAGTGTGTGTGTTCTTCTGGCGGCATGACCTGGCACGTGTTTGTTTTCTTTTGAGGTTATTTCATTGTTTTAATTCGTTTTGTTAGTGAATGCATTTCTGGTTTCTTCTTCAGTTGAAGATGCTTGAGTCTGTTGCTTATCAGTGCTGCGTTTCGGCAAAGATTTTGAATAGCGTTCAGAGATTATGGACGACAGATTTAAGCGAAATCCAGACTCTAGTCAATGAATTAAAGGTATGAGTTACTGTTTAACTTAATTATTATGCTAATTGTTAGTATTTATATAGCACTCCGTCAGGAACCTACTCAGGAGCGCTCCCAGCTAAGACTAAAGTAAAAAGACTTGGGATTTGTAAAAACCTGATGGTCGGACCACAAGCCTAGAGTGGAGCTCAAGTGGGAGCTCATTCCGTGTTGAAGAACCCACAACCAGGAATGCACAGTGATCCCTAATAGCCAGACGAGCCAGCGGAACTAGAAGCTCACCCCTCGTCACAGAGCAATACAACTAATTTGCAAATGCTCTCCTTACAGAGTTAAGAAGTGCACATTGAAGCCGGGCAACCATGCAGAAGCCTCAAGTTGACTGAGGAAGGTAGGTTCTCTGAACTCTCAACAACTTCTTTTCCTCTGGGATTGGGATGGAAACACCTTTGAGTAGTCATCTTACAGAGGTGCTATATAAATAGCAAAAGTTACCCGAGCGATGAGGCAGTAGTGTCCGATTGCTCATCTGTTGCTAACTTAGCTCCAACTGAGATTTTAGCTTTCATTTGTTTAGAATCTTATGAAGAGTTTAACCGATGGTCTTCGCAAGTTTATCCAGACCTCTGGAGGAATAACTCAGCTGGTTACAATTGTTCAAACATTGCTGGATATGGCGAAGAGCGTGCCGAATGAAACAGAGGGTGTCAAGTTGGAGTCATCGGATGTGTGCCAGACTGTAGTACCAGACCGACTAATTCAGCTGCTGCTTGATCAAATGTCCGATTCTAAGGTATGTACTATGTAGGTATGTGTGTATCAATGTATGAATGTATCTATGTATGTAGGTATGTGTGCATGTGTGTGTATATGTGTATGTGTGTCTAACACTGTCTCTGTATGTATGAATTTATGTGTGAAAATATGTATGTGTGCATATATGTGTATTTGTATGTATATTTTGTTATGTATTTATGTACGTCTGTATGTATTTGTGTGGCAATTTGTCTTTTAGAATCTCACATGGGTGTCTTAATACAGTCGTCTAACAGATTTCTATAAATGTTTCTTGAACCATCTGTGACAGTATAATAAATTGAAATTTGACTATACTTAATTAACATTTTAGACTTTTCCGACGAGAGTCTACTGAATGCAATTGCAAAACCGGTGCAATTCGTCGTAAAAAGCTGTTTTCTGCATAAGACCAGACTTGCGTCAAGCAAATCATTTTCTGTGATTATAATGATGAATTTAAGTCGGTGGGTTTCACATTCACCTAATGTACAGAGTTAAAAGGTTTTGGGGAAATTTCAGCCAAAGCTTAATCTCTTTCATGGAATTTTCGTTTTCACAGGCTAGGTCGCGCAGTTCCGCTGCAGACTCCGACGACATCTTTGCCAACACCAGCATGACAATGGACATTGACGACGACTTCGACATGTCAGCTTCACAGGCATCTAGCGAGTCCATGACGGACGTCGGCACAAATGCTTCTGGTAAGATTTACGTGATGATTGTTTTTACGTGGAATGCTGTAAGTCGACCGGACTCCGTTGGTTTTGATATAGAAAAATTTATGTTGGACCGAGTCTGTCGGAGATGATTCCTATGGTTTAGCCATGTGGAAATATTGTCTGCTGGTCGAATCCTACAAGATGTCTCACAACGTAAACGACTGCATGATAACTCGTTTTCCTGGTGGCCTGCCCGCATTGCGTGTTGCTGATGAGTTTGCTGTTCAATGTGTTGAACCTCTGCGATATTTCTGACTCATTGAATTTTCAGTGTGTTGTGCGTATATAATCCCACAAGATGCACTACATGCAGAATTTGAACAAAAGAAAAACCGAGGACGACCAGGATTGTTCAGGATAGACACGATGACCCAATGACTAAACGGAATCCTCGTCAATTTATCCGTTGTAGGTTGACTTCTTGTTTCTGACTCATTGAATTTCAACTGTTCTGCACTGGGAAGTTGAGAATTAAATTTTTATTGCGATGTTACTTGGAACCACTTGTCAACTGTTGTGGCAAAACTGTGTTTGATGAATGAGAATTGTGTTTTTTTATTCGTGCTTGGAGCTTTAGGCAGATTGGGTTTTCTTGTAATGTATATGTCACCGGTAATGTGTAAAATCATTGATTTTGTAAGATGCCTTATTTTAGGCAATTTGTAATATCCCCGATGTAGGGTTAGGGTTTGTATAGGGTTATGGTTTTACAAATTGCGTAGGCATTTTACAAAATCCTTAGTTTCACTCATGCATGTAACATATACGCATCAAGAATTGCTTCAACGATAATTATCTTAAAATATTTTAATATATGTTTATTGAACTATTTGTTGTTCTTATATCTTAATTGTTGTCTCTCATTTTCAGATAACCAGAGCGCCTTCTCCCCGATGTTGTTGTCGGATAAAGAAAAAATGCGACTCTTGATCGCAGACTTTCTGTGCCACTGGTCACTGCATGCCAAGTCGAGGACTGGCCGAAATATGAATCTCAATTCGGACAAAGAGTCATTGATGAAGAAACTGGTTGGCCTTGTCGATGAAGAAATGTCGGATTGGTCGGTTAAGGAACCCTACCATCTGCAGTTGGTTAGCTTACATCTTGTCACTTGAACTACAATTAATTATGCCTGTAATTAGGTACTGATAATAATTTTAGTCATTGTAATTTGTGCGGATAGGTCTTTATGGTGCTTCTTAAAAGTGAGTTACAGTGATCGAGAAGTCTGGAAACACAGTCTAGTAGAAATAAGACATATCCAGGTTTGCAAGGTCTGTATCTCATATTTGCCAATGAATAAATGACTAGATGCTTTGAAAAAGACATGTTGGAATCAGGTATTAAATCTGAACTAAAAACAGTTCTCAGAACTCTTGCTCAAGGAATAAAGGATATGCTGTGCTTGTTTAAACAGTAATTAATTAGTCTAAATTTATTCAAATTCATTTAGGTATTTTGGGCTCAGAAAGTTTATGATGGTATCAGTTTTACTGGACCACAAAAATCCAGTTTTAACGGCAATATGCTTGAAAATAAATTAGATATTCTTTAAAATGATGATTTTGTTGTTTTCACAGCTCCAGAACGTTGTTTGTGGTTTGACATCAGATGTTAGTTCTCTGCCTGATGTCATTGTGGAGAGTCTAGTTGACTCACTAAGGTCTGTCTTTTCTTTCCAACTTGAGATGGTGTTTATATATATATAGTTTTAATTGGTTTAATTAGTTTTAGCCCTTAATTAACTTAATTTTGGTGGGCTGTCTAATTGTATTTGTAGAAATTAAACAGATGTGAGGCCGTATAATGTAATGACAGCCATTTGCACGATTTCGTCAGTGGAAATCTGTTTGGAACTTATATTAATATCTCAACATTTGCTAAATGACTTAGTTATGCCAGTCTCAGGATTGAACCTTCTTTAATTGGGGTGGAGTTGAGGGAAGAATGGCACTGCACTATGGGGCGAAGAGCGGAACATACCCGCTTTTCCTGTAGAGATCCACTCAGCCTTCAATTTTACTACATGGCGACTGTAAAACGAACTGTAGGACAGATGGGCACCTTGCATGGCTGCCATACAGCTATATATAGCCCTACAGTTTGGAATGGCCCTTCTCTGGAGTTATTCTTGTTCCCTAAATCGTTTAGTGGTACTTTTTAACGATCATGAAATCTTGATGAAGCCTTTCAGTTGGAATTAACAGACACAACTAAAAATATAAATAATTTTTTTACTGTTCATTGTTCATCTTGCTACTGTTATTTTGTATTGTCTGGTCGGAAGACAATGTATGACACAGTGGCTAATTGGTTAGAGCGGTCGGCCTGTAACGCTCAGTGTGCGCTGAGTGAACGGGTTCGACCCTCATCTGAGGCGTCACTGTGTAGGGACCTTGAGCAAGTCCTTCGTGCACAATTGCTCTGTAGTGTAACTGCAATTGCATCATCGAGGCATGTGCACTTCTGAGCAAAAGATGTTGGAAGAAGGACGATATCAAATTTTAAAATTAAAAAATTAAAACAAGCTATTGTGATGTCAGCCATCGAATTCACAATTGCTTAATTCAAAACTATTCTTTCACATTAAATACATTACTTATCTCAAGTAGATATCTTATGTCTGTTTAAGGCTTCTTCGTAACAGTCGTGTGTTTTGGCTTCTTCCTAATAGGCTTGTTTGCAAGCACTGTGCCTCTGATCAAGATGCCTGTTGTGCGATCGTTGGCATGCTTGGGCGACTTGTGCCACACATACGCCTGCAGAATCAAGACGAAGAACCCTCGGAATCAATGAAACAGTCGCGCAAAATCGCCGTCCAGATGCACGGAATATTCTGGAAGCGAGCCGTGGACGGACTGTACTGTGGAAGAACAAAATTTGCGATTGTCAAGGCATTGATACATTTCATCGAGGTTAGGCATGGTTTATTTAACTGAAGGTTTAGCATATTTGGATGCTTGATAGTGATCATATGTTGGGCGTTCTGATTTGTGGCAGAACAAATCAATATAGTAAGTGCATTGTCAGTGGTAGACTCTGTACTGTCAGGGGTTGACTTTGCACTGTCACTGTGTGATGTCAGTGGTAGACTGTGTGATGTCAGTGGTACACTGTGTGATGTCAGTGGTAGACTGTGTGATGTCAGTGGTAGACTGTGTGATGTCAGTGGTAGACTGTGGTGCCATTAATGGTAGACTATATACGCTGTCCGATTGTCAGCGGTAGAGAGTGAACACCGTCAGTGGTAGACTGCAATATCAGTGGTAAATTATGCATTTCAGTGAAAATGCCGAGAGCAAGGGAGAGAATTAACCAACACACATCTGTCTATCTATGAATTTAATATAGCGCTTCTTCAAGACGACTACTTAGAGGTGCTCCCGATCCAGGCCTGAGCAAAAAGAACAGTCTTAAGGTGTCGATGAAAAACATCAGATGGTACCGTAGTAATGGAGTGAATGACCAAAGGGAGGCCAAGCCACGCTGTGGGGCCAGCAATGACGAAGGCCCTGGACTCTGCCATAGTTCTGCGAGCAAAACATACAAGAAAACACATGTCCTGAATGAAATTTAAATTCTTGAAATTTGATATTGCCCTTCTTCCAATATCTTTTGCTCAGAAATGCACATGCCTCGACGGCGCAATTGCAGTTGTGCTGCAGAACAATTGCGCGTGAAGGACTTGCTCAATGTCCCTACACAGTGACTGATGCCTCGGACGAGGGTCGAACCCGCTCACTCGGCGCACACCGAGTGTTATGGGCCCACCGTGCTAACCAATTGGCCACCGTGCTACACTGGTGGTTAATAAACCGATCCTTGAATCTGCTTGGGGTCTGCTTGCTCTCTTGTCTTGTTTTTCGAATATGTCATGGTTTTATAAACCAAGAATCTCAACAAAGGTCGTTATATTTAGTTAAGTGACATGTTCTGTTGTTTTGCAGTGTGATCCAGAGAACACGTGGACCATCTGGGCTCTCAAAGATCTCAACAAAGAGATGAGAACGGAACTGCCGAGGCTTTTGCAGGACCCTCACTTGTGTGTTCGATTGCTTGCGGCATCTGCTGTTCCCAGGTAAGTTCTGCCTGAATAATGAATACCTTTCCTAGGTAGGTTCTACCAGAATAGTGAAAACGTTTCCTAGGAGTGTTCTGCCTGAATAGTGGTATTAAATACCTATTGTGGTTAAGTTCTGCCTGAGTTGTGAATACGTTTCCTAGGTATGTTGATCTGAATTTTGAAAACCTTTCCTATGTAAGTTCTGCTTAAATAGTGAATAGTGAAAATCATCTTTTTACCAAAATGAACAGAAATCTAAAGAAACAGAGATAACAGGATTGTAGTAATAATAACAAAAGAGAACAGCATTACTGTTGAGAAGTGCTGAAATGATCTAGTAGCTGTACGCTGGTTATTGATGTTGCAATGCAGCTTAGTAGTGTTTCATTAAAATCCCATAGAAACTGAATTTATTATAAGTAAGTAAGTAAGAATATTCTTTATTACCAGCAAACACAATAGCTTACAAAAGGTTTAAATAATACCATTGATAAACATGGTCATATAACATTCATATAAGGGTGTAAATTTAGCATATGTAGGGGTATTCGACAATTCGTGCATGTGTGTCTAACATCGTTTGTCTATCTTATGTGTGTGTAAGTTTCTTTGGCAAAACTGTGGACGAGAAGTATCGCCCTTCGTCAAGAGAGGTACAAAATAAGGTCTTTGATGAGGTCATTGAAAGTCTACAGCAACAGTTAAATGCACAGGTGAGGCTCCAGCAAGGACCTGGTATGAATTGCATTGGACGTTATATATTGTTGGCTTTATTCCAGAAGATTTTTCTGCATTGTTAGTTATGATGTTCATCAATGCTTTGGTTGGTTTAGGTCGGGATTCGATGGTGACGGATCAATGGACCATGTCACGTGTATGCTAGTCATGTTACAACGCAAAGCCCCGGATGATTTTCTTTTATATTGCTGTTTAAGTTATCTGCACCTGGATATTTCATACTTATCATACTGGATTTATTTTGAGCACCTCTGATTTCTAGTAGTGCTGTATCAGTTTTCAATTACAATTGCGATTGCAATGGATGTTGAAAAACATTTGCTTCTTTAAAAGTTTTGATGTTTACATATGTAAAGTAGCAGAAAGTGTCACTGTGTCATTCATGTGCCACCATAAGAGCGGCAAGAGGTGTATCAAGCGTGGAATCGATTGATATGTGTTCCGTGTGCCTGACTAAATTTTTATTTATTTATTTCATATTTTAGTTCATAATATGAGATTAGCTTTTATAATGTCCTCCTCTGCTAAAAATTCTATCCTAGGCAGAACTTTTTGTAAGGTTCTTAAATTGTAGTTGTAATCTGACATTTCTAAAATACCACTTCAAGGAAACACTCCCAACCCGATCCAGTTATCGTAGACTCCAAGTTTATAGAGCACCAATACTAAACATCAGCTTCAAAGTTTTGAACTAACTAACAGACCATGAACATCAGAAATCACTTCATTCTAACCTTAATCAATATTGTACATTCGACATTTATTAAGCTATGCTCAAAACTGAGTCTGGGGCACCACCTTATTCACGAGTGCTGTCGTGTGTGAGGGGATTGTTCGGCGATGCCAAGTTATATAAATCTTTTATGCAGTCATATATACAATATATTCTAACAAAACTCGACTGACATAAATTGTAGCGACGCATGACAAAACAAAAAACCTTGCCGACACCGACAATAACTGCAGTCAATTACAAAAACAAAAAGCATGATTCATATTATGCGATTGTTTTCAATGTAGGGTTCACCAGGCACGGCTAAATTTCTGCGGGACACTTTCCTGACTGCAGTCTGCAGCTGTGTTCAAATGCTGGATGGCGTCATTCGGACGAGTGAAGCGTGTCGGAAGAGGGCAACGTCCGTTCTGCTGCGGATGACAAAGGAACGACATTTTGATATCGGTTTAGTCAAAAAGGTGAGAAGAGGAGTTTTTTATTGTGCAATTTACTGTAGAAAATTGAGAGTATAAAGTCAATGTTTTAGCTAGATATTTTATTTTTGCATATTTTTTTAATTTAATGAGGGAATGTTGCTGTTTAACTAATAAGAAAATGTTTCTGTAATTGTGTGTGATTGTTTCTGCTGATATAATACTGTGCTGTTAAGGTGAGGTAATGTTTTTGGACGATATCAGTCGGTGTTTTTAAAGTGTTGGAGTATCACGAGTTTCGGAGTTTTCGATTGTTGTCAGTTTTAGAATAATGTAAGTTTAGAAAAGTGTATATATCATTTTTTTTAAATTATAGTGGTGTCTGGATGTTTTTAAATGGTTTAATTGCTGAAGATTTATTTAAATAAATGAATTCTGAATATGGTGAATATTGGTGAACTTTCATCAATGAATGTATGAAATTGCTGCCATGTACTTTGGATGTTATGATGGTGACTCTTCTAGTATTCTAGCCTTCTAGAGGTTCTTAAAAGGCACTATATAAATAGCCTGATACATACATACACATATTTTTGCTAACTGATGTAATATTTTCATTTGAAAGGACATTTAACATCTAGTACAGACAGTGGGCACCTCTGATTTGTTTTGCCTTTTAGCAGTGCTATATAAATTTCCATTTGCAACTCTGTTTGTTATTGTCAAATGGTTTTTGTGTCCTAATTGCAGATGTTGTCTCAGACGGCAATTCATCTGAAATATGTTGATCTTCGAAGTTTCTTTGAGGATCAGTTGCCCTGTCTTTTGAAATACTGGGTTGAAGACAATCTCGACTTTCAGGACTTTCCCTATCAGCTGCTCGACTACGACTCACCGACTGCATTCTGCCGGTACATTTGAGTGAATAATTATTTATATATTGGTTTATATGTTGTTATATTGTTGTTCTGGTAATTATACTTTTGGTTTTGATTGGTCAGAAAGCTGTGGAGTGTGTTGTCTGCTAAGAGCTCAATCATCTGTTAGATTGAAAACCTGTTCAGGGTACTTTCATGAAGTACTTAATTCATAATACGAGATACTTTATTGTACTTCATTGAAACATGAGGTACTTTATTGAAATATGAGGTACTTTATTGGAAATATGAGGCACTTTATTGCTGCCATGTACTTTGGATTTTATGATGGTGCCTACACGTGAGATATTTACTTGGAGACATGAGGTGCTCAGTAGGAACTCAGAAGTACTTAATTGAAAATACAAGGTTCTTAATTGGAAACATGAGGTACTTAATTGGAAACATGGGGTACTTAATTGGGAACACGATGTACTTTGCTGTAAACAGGAGGAACTTAATTGAAGATGTACCCTATTTCAATATGAGAAATCATAAATTTTGTCGTTGAAAATGAATGACTATCATTTCCAGCGTTCACTACAAGACAATTGTGACGCAACTGATGACACATCTTAAGTTGGAGTCTCTTGACAAGATCTCGTCCCTGCTTGGCACTGATCGTTCGTCTCTACTCGAGCGTTGCCTGCCTTCGATCGTCGTTCACATCCTTCCTTTGTTTGCGGCCAACAAGACCATCGAGCATGGTGTTCAACTAAGAGATGACTCCACTAAGAAACGGTTGCCACATGCTGTCCAGTGCTATGATGTCCTTGTCAAGGAACTTGGTCAACAGGTATTACCAGATTCAGTTATACTCTTTTGACAGCAGAAACTGGTTTATGGTATGTTGTCATGATTCCTTTCCTTGGTTTTGTGAACTGGATGGATTTCAGCTGACTGGGATACAGTTGAGCCTGTCGATCGGTTTCTTGTTTGTGACGGTCGCCTCTCACCTTGGATTTTTATAGAAGTCAATATTATTTAGACTTTGGTGAAACTTAGCGATATTATTAGGTTTTAACCGTTTAAGATTTTGATGTGCAAAATTGCTTCTTTATTTATTGAGATTATTAATTTGACATCTTCTAAGTACCTCTCAAAGTTGCGTTACATGACGGTGTAGTGGTTAATGTACTGGGCTGTCAATTTTAAGGAGGAGGGTCAGTATCCCCACCAAGGTAGAAATTTGGTTCAGGATTCTTGCTACTCCCACACCCAGAATCAACTCAGCTATAATGGGTACGCTGACCGTATACTGTCGGTGGGAAGGTGGGATGGCGAGGGATAGAATTGACCATCCACCCTCATAAGGCCAAGAAAATTAAGTGGCTAACACTTCATGGCTGCCTCAGGGCTTGCTAAACAGATTGCTCCTCTTCTTCTTTAAAGTCACTTCACATGCGCGTATTTTGAACTTATTTAAATATGTGCATTTTAAAGTAGGCAGATGATGTTGAGGAAATTGAGGTTTCATGGAGTTTAAGAGCTTCTTCTTAGTTTTCCATTCTCCTAACTGCAGCATTGAAATTACTTCTTCAGCTGGTTGAGAAGTCAATTTTGGAGAATATGGAGCAGATTGTGGTTGGAGTGTTGATGTCCCTGCACGAGACCAACGAAAATAATGAAGAAGCAACCAACTTTTCTTATTTCAGGTAACGATTTGACAAGAAGCACTAAAATTCTATTTGCGTAATGCACAGACAGTGCAGCATGTCATATAATGAATTTTTTTTTGGGTGAAACTGTATGATTTATTTCTAAATACGGGTTTGATGTTCTTATAAGCCAATGCTTAATTTTGTGTGGTTATGATATTCAAGGTGCCTTGTAAAGCACATCTTTGTGTATCAAATTCACTTCCTTCCTTCAAAAAGTTGGTCAAAACTCACTATTTTCCTTGACTTTCAAGCTCTTGGATACCTAACTTTGGAAATCTAAATACATCTTCTACTGGCGACTGACCATCCGCTCCTCAGATTCACAAGAAGTTGTGATCATGCACACGTTACAAATTTAGTTATTGAATTATTATAATGATAACGCTTTTCAGTGATTCAGACCCAGAGCCGAATCCTCCTACATTTAACATGTCAGTCATCATGTCTACACTTGAATACATCACACAGTCCCACAGCCCCAATGCTACTTCCATCGTCAACCTCTTGGCTCAGTGGCAGGCAAGTTTTCTACGTTTTTCTCTCAGTAGATGTAATTTGGGGAATGACAATGAAATGCAAGTATGAAACTGTTTAGAGAGGGCAACTACAGTGGATTTAGAACTTGGGCAGGTTTATATTAATTAATTAAAGTTTGTTTTTAAATAAGGTTTGTGATTCAGTACTGTTCTTTAGCCGTCTTCGGTACGAAGGTAGGCCGCGTCATGCACAATCCTTCTCCAGTTCTGCCTGTTCTTTATTTGTGATTATGTTACTTTTTTTATTGATCATAGTATGTAATTAAATGATTGATTCATACATTTATCATTTTTATAAGAATTATTATTGAACTGTCGTTTATAATGCACCTAAGCAAGATGAATCTTCCACAAAAGCCCATAACAGAAAAGTCTAGTTGTAATAAATCTTCAACAAATAAATCTTAAATTCATAAAATATTAACATTCCTATCAGCGGTCGCTGGTATTGTTTATATTTGTAAAAGTGAGAGAAGATCCAAGTTATATTTGAAAGACATGCCTGAGTGCACAAATGTTTTCATTTGCTCCCCTGAATACAAACAATTCTTGTTAATTGTTGTTTTCTGTTCAATTGCCCAATTGATTACAGACAATTTTTTTTCTGCTTCATTCTATGTTCCGAATTGATGTTTGATTCAGGATGGAATTCAGAAAGTTCTCTTATCTCTTCTCACACACCTTTCAAAGGCCCATACAACGAACGAAAAGTGTCGCATGCTCTGGATCTACTTCGTCTTTGTGCGTCTTCTGCTCAAGGATTTTCCAAATCAGTTGGGCGGCTGCTGGGCGTTTGTCTTGCAAGGCATTATCTATACTTCGCTTCACTGCATTCAACAACAGTTATCAACAAGGTATGCTGGACTGAGCAATCTATTAGATGTGAATATTACTCCACTGGTTGGTTCCAAACTTGTGCGTGGGCCCACCACCGATGACTCTTTTCAGCTTAATATGCATAGTTTTGTTAATAGGTGTATTTTTACCGCCTCTGAGTAGAACTCTTGAAGAGGCGCTATATAAATGTTTGATTACATTATTATTTATTAAAATTGTAACATGAGCTCGGTCACATTAAAACATGATTTTGAGACGTGGGTAGTCAGCCGTCAGGAGAAGATGTGGTTTGATATCCAATTGCAAGGAGAAATGGTGAGTTTTGAGTTGCTTTATCTTAATTTCTCGATTTTTTCGCAAATGAATTGCAACTTATCGATCTTATTACTATTGGTTTGAGCAAGCATTAGCTTTAAGTCATCGTTAATCCAGTTTTGACATGTGAGGTGTTACAACTGTAATATAAAGAATTCAGTAGTGACCAAACAATACCTAATGATAATGATGACGACAATTTATATGGCGCCGTAACTTGGCCATACCGCTACAAGGTCACCTTGCAGAAACTAACAAGAGGGATAGACCTTAGTAAACAAATAAGTTTCAGATTTAAAGGAGTCCACTGAGCCAGTGAAGTGATGTGAATGCAAGCGAACAAACCTTGAATTCAATGTAAAACGGGACAGGCTACCAATGCAGGACATCGTGTAGGATGGCGTGATGTGATCATATTTGCTCCTATCACAGAAAAGTCTTGTGGCATTGGGCACTGACTGAAGACTGTACAAGAGACACCCAAGTGCCTATAAAGTTCATCAGGCTGTTCTGTGTAACGCAAACTTCGCGCTTTCAACCGTAGCAGTGCAGTGACAATTTAGAACAATAACCACAAAACGGCAATACAATGAGAATTCAAGACTAAAATGTCAACAGTCTATAAAGTATCAACGAAATGACCGAGTCTGTTTGTGACCTCTGACCCTTTATTTTGATGTAGATCATCGATGGATCTTTGGAATGATCGATCGGTCGATCTGCTCGTCATATGTTGTGATCTGTTGAAGACGACTTTGGAGCAGACGATTCGTGTTTGTCAGGAGGTAACATTAACACTCAAATAAAGAAATATCTACAAATAAAAAAATTTACCAGCACTTAGAGCAGAGGTTCGTAAACTTATCTGTCGGTGTTAATCTACTGTCAGAGGCAAGGATGCGTTGCTTGTGTTAATACGCACATGTAGTTATTGGTGAAACTGGTTGATTTCTAATGCTATGAATTGATTAGTTAATTAATTAAATTATTGATTAAATATGTGAATAAAGAAAATATAACATTCTATTTTTAGGAAATCCGAAAGTACCTTGCATTCATCATTGGTAGTATTGGACAATTAGTTGGTCTACAAGAGGACTTAGACAAAAAGGTAGGAATTATTTAATTTTAATGGGTTATTCTAGTTATTAGCATTGTGTTATAGGTTATTTAAATTAACAACATTGGCCACAAGCACATAAACAGAGTTTGGCTAATTTTTATCTGGCTCGGCAATGTAGAGGATTCAGCCAGGATGATACAATGGCCGCATGAAAGCCTTGAAAATACTTGTCTGAAATCACATGTCGCAATAATTGTTCAACCCTTGTTGCCTTTGCTTTCAATATGTATTTCTCAGAAACTTTCCTTCGTAAATTTCGACTTAGTTGAGATAATTGTTTTCCTCGCTTTTTCAAGTTTCGTTTTGTTTTACTGGGTATTTTAAGTTTTTCATTTTTGTTGACTGGTCTCTTTTCAAAATTGGTGTCCTTGATTTGTTTTAGCATCTTATTGGTCTGTTGGGGTGCTTGATAGTGTTGTGGTTGGCATTCTAGAAAATTGAGAGGTTGGGAGACATGTCAAAATCCACCAGGGCACAAATTTGGTTCGAGACTTCTGCTTCACCTGCACCTGAAACCAGATCAGCTAAAATGAGTACATTGACCGTACACTGTCGATGGGAAGACGAATTGGCCAGGGAGAGGATTGGCCTCTTGTGCTCATAGTCACTCATTCATTATGAAGCTTTAAATAGGACACTTCAAGGTTACTATGCAGTGGTGATCACAACCCCAGCATGGCTGAAAAGGAGGACAGCTGTAAAGTCAGTATAGAAAGAGTGGATCCTGCAATGCTGAAGCTAAGAGATACGATAACGCAGTCGTTAATGCTTCATACTCCTGCTGCCTGGGAACTACCTGGAAGGAACTGCTCTTCTTCTTATTGGTTTCAGTGGCGTTTTTCTAAATTTCTTTTTTTTTTTACTATGGCTATTTCTAAATTTTTCTTAACAGTGTGAAGAAATCATCAACATCATATATGTGGAAAACTCTGACCAGCTGCTGACTGCTCTTCCCCGGCTCGATCCTCTGCCCCGATCGAGGATCTTCCAACGAGCCAATGATGTTTATGACAAGATCAAGTCACAACAGGACTCTGGATTGAAAGAGGTTGTGATTGTTTAAACCTTACTTGTGATTTATTATTTGTTTGTGATTTAAGCATTATTTATTTAATCATTTGACAATGAGCTGCATGGGGGGTTCTCATACATTTTCTACGTGCTCTTTCAAGTTTAAAGAGTTAAATCAATCGCTTGTTCTATTGGAAGATTGACAACGGGAAGAAATGCTGGCATTCTTCTGTGCTTCAGTGCTTCTCAGCTGTGTGTGGATGAAATGTTGAAAATAATATGTGGAACATTTACTGACCGTTTTCCTATTAAACTATTCTTTTCCAGGATGTTGAGCAGTTTCTCCGAGTTGGTCGGTTCTACAGCAAAACTGTCGTCTTTGGCGCGTGCAATATCCGTATGGAAGGACTGCGACACCTCAGTTCACGGCTGGCGAACAAACGCAGGGAGCTGGAGTGTCTTGTCCCCATTTCCGACAAAGGTGTTAGCTTTGATGATCGTGATCGTAACTCTTCTTCGTGTTTTTTTTACTTCATGTGTGAGGGAATCGCATGGTGGATAGAACGCAGCCAAGGGTTTAATTGTGGCTGTTATTCAGCAGTTGCAAATCGAGGTCAACACACTGGAGTCAATCGTTCAATATTAAAGCAATCAATGTGGAATGCATACATGGACTGTGTCATGATACTACTAATGATAGTTGTTTATTAATTCAGACTGACCAAGTATGCGGTAAGATTGTACAATAGGGCAGTAACAGATGATGAAAACTTTAACATGTTTTGAATATGACTGCAATTAGCACATCGGTCCTAATGCTCATTTTTCAGTTGCCCCAGGAAATGGACGGCTGATTCAATCTTATGGGGCTAGCCGGTATCGAATCCTCATTCCTGTGATTCTCTTGCCAGCATGTTTCCATTTACCCTGGCATATACAGCTGTGACCAAGATCCTCTGTATATCCAGGGTTGAGGGCAATTTTTTAATTTACAAACGACAATTGACCTAACTAATTACACAAACACTGTTACTCTTAGTGCTTAATAGTCACTACTTCCTAGTATTAACTGAGGCAAAACAAAAAATTCCAAAAAATTTTACAAACTGCCAAACTCAAAATCAAGAGAATGAAAGTAGTCAGTCACTTTTTAAATATTCTAAACCCGGACTCGGCAGAATTCAACTCATAAAACTCAGACTCTGCAAAAAACTCAAACTTGGGTCATCCCTTTTGAGATCTGCCAGCTTAAGATCTACCTATTTTCTCATACTGTGCAGTTGTGGGCGCTTCTGGGTAGTTCCCTTAAAGGGTGCTAATAGATTGTTGAATGAATCTGAATTTACTATTGATGTGTGTGGAACATATTTCGCCTCCAAGTAGCCACCTTGAAGAGGCGCTATACATAAATTCTCCTAATAACAAGAATAATAATAATATTAGACTCAGTGTTGCTATATGTGTAAATGAAGATGAATCTGTATATTTGAGTTGTCGAGCAGGACCATTTCTCCTTTGCTTTGAAATGAGCTTGAATAACTGGAGAAGCAAATTATGCATTTATCAGAACATTACTTGTTACTGGGTTGTAGATTCACGACCCAGCGATGCCTTGTCCCATCTGGTAAAGGATCTCGTTCGAATGGTCTCTCACATGGACCATTCCAGCAACTCTGAATTTGGACTGGAAGCGACCAAATGCATCGGCACGATCGGTCTGATCGACATGCGCTTCAATGGATCTAAGATCGAACAACGGGCAAACAGTTCTGGCTCGGAAGTTTTAGACTCCGTTCTGGCTTCGTTTTCTAACGACTTCCGGAAGCAAAGCTATTGCCACATATTTCACGCATTGAACGGCTTCCTAATAGATGCAGAGTAAGTCTTTATGTAGCACATACATGTGTATATATTTATTATGCATGTATTTGTACTCGGGTATCATTTATGTGTATATTTTAATTCATTGCTATCTGAGCATGTAGTAATAAATTCATTTGAAAACACAGAGACCATTACTAATGTTGTAATTGTAGCATTGAGACAATTACTAATGTTGTAATTGTAGCATTGTGACCATTACTAATGTTGTAATTGTAGCATTGAAACAATTACTGATGTTGTAATTGTAGCATTGAGACAATTACTAATGTTGTAATTGTAGCATTGAGACCATTACTGATGTTGTAATTGTAGCATTGAGTCGGTTACTGATGTTGTAATTATAGCATAGAAACCGTTACAACTGCAAGCAGTGTTCTGAAGCAGATTCTTTCCACAAAAACCGGAATGCAGTTTGTGTCCGCCTACAAAGCGCGTCATCCGGACGAACCGTTGTTTCTTTATCTTCAACCTTTTCTGTCAGCCAAGAAAAAGGTGTTGCATTCGGATTTTTTCTCAATCAGTTGATGGCCTCATTCCAAGCATTAATAAAATTACTGGTTACTTGCTTACAAATCGTTGTCTGTCTTCTGGTTTTTCTGACCAGTTTTCACTTTGACTCGATTTCGGCATCAGATTTAAATAGTTTCACATGAAGAGCAACCGTTTGATTTATTATTTTTATTATTTATTTTTTTTACCAGAGGTTAGCTATAATTAAGTATAATCTGTCATGAAGCAAAAATTATCCAGAGACAGTCTGAACAGGGACGGTGCTCCCAGGGCAGAGGGGGACAATCTCCCCCACCTTTTACGGAAAGGGCACACATTATACGTGTGTCCCCCAAATTTCCTACCCCTCTCATTGAGTGTCCCCCCACCTGCCAAACGAGATTGCCGCCTCTGAGTTTGAACATCTGGAGAGAAAGCTAAGCTTTATTTTATTACTTTTATTTTTATTTTTCAAGGTACTTATGGTCTCCCTGGATTTTTGATATAGCAAAGGGTTCACGAGTACTAAGACCAATGGAACCTTGAATCGAAATTAAATGAAAGTTAAACACTGAGTTTAAAGCAATTGATGGACTCAATTTTGAAGCTACTTGTCTAATTGGGTTTTAATTTTATTCTGCTTATGTAGCACGTTTCTTTACCCGACCAGAAGGACGAATTTGCATCTCTTGTTGATGACGCTGATCTCTGGTGTCCAAGTCTCTTTAATCACGACACTTGGTTACGTCGTATTGTGTCTGCACTGATCCACAGCGGCGGCGTTAAAGATGAAATTCTGAGATGTCTCAATCCAGTTTGTCAGTCTCAGGTATTGTCCTGTCCTTATTTTGTCACTTTGTGGACGTTTGGTTGTCACTTGTAATATGTATTGTCATTGTTTTGTCCTGTATTCTTTTTGTATTATTCTTTTATGGTCGTTGTTGTTTTATGTCATCACTGTGAAAACTTGCTCTTTGCCCCTTGTTTAAGAACTAATTAGTCTTTGAAGATGCACTGGTTTCCCACTCTCGTCATTAAGGTGTTAAGGCACTTCATAACTCATGCTTCTTGGATAAACAAGAACATCATGAACCCAGATACCTTTACTCAGCCAAGTAATTTTGCAGGGCATCTAGTACTTATTTTGTGTTTACACACTTACAATACGATACAACTGTATTTTGATATTGCCATTAGAGCTGTACTGAGAAAACTTTTTACTGATTATGCCGATACTACATTTTGAAATACAATGCAACAATGCAATACAATACAATTGTAAATTGATATTGCCCTTCTTACAATTAGTTCAAAAGTGCTCACACGCATTGTCAGATATACTGCAGAGCAATTGTACGCAAATGACTTGCTCAAGGTCCCAACACAGTAACTCGTCGGATGAGGGTCAAACCCGCAATATCCACGTTTCAATCCGACCGCTCTAACCAATCGGCCACCATGCCACACCCGAAATAGGTGATATCGATGATGATGCGGATTATTTTAAAAACTTGTTAACCAGATGTTTATGATCTATCAGCTGTTGTTCCCTTGCTATTTCAGAAGTAGATGTTCCTAATTGCCCATTTCCTTATCCTTACCTTACCATAGCATGTAACTGTATCAAATGCACTTGTCTTATTCAATAGACAAAATTCTGTGAGTTGGTGTTGCCATTTATCGTACACGACATCTTATTGTCTGATGAAGACCAGTCGGGGCAGCTGAACTGCAGGCGGACTTTGTCCGATAAGATTTCCAGTTTCTTTCAAAGGCACTGCAGCATCGCCCATGCAGAGAAATCATTGCATTCCACAGATAAAGGTTGAACGATGATTACTTTGCCTTATTTTGATCATAGTAATTTTTATACATTTAAGTGAAAATTGGTATGTTGTCAATGTAGTAACCTGCCAAGATGGCTACAATTTTCAAACTTCTATGGGCTGAGGAAATTAAACATGAGGATATAATGGTAAGCAAATTGAAACTGTTAAGTCTGTAGAGGAAGAAGGCTTTGAACCCGCGACCTCTCGATTGACAATCCAGCAAGCTTTCTACGACACCATTGAGCACCCCCAGAAGTCTGATATTGTCTCAAGTCATGTGCAGTTGAGTGCATGTTATACTGTATGCTGCATGTACCTGATTTTTACTCTGTTGGCTTTTGTGGTTCCTCTACATGTGTGTTACTTGTTTTACGTGTTTGTATGTTACTTGTTCCACAAGTGTGTTTAATTGTTCTACATGTGTGTGTGTGTGTGTTACTTGTTCCACGTGTGTTTGTTACCTGTTCCAGGTGGGCAGGTAACAAATAAGGAGTCTGTGCGAACTCTATTGAACGTTATCCAATACCTGCGACTTCAGGAGAGATCACCAACTGCGTAAGTCGGTCCTTCTCATGAAATGGAATATCTGATGTAAGGTAGTCAGTCATCCTTTTCAAGGTTCTTTGAGGACTCTGTGTGAGCGACCAGATAATAATAATCATGACGATGATGATAAGAAGACGTTTGTACTTCACCATGGCACAGGAAAGGACGCTGTTCGTAGTTCAAAACCTCAATGGTTGTCTCGTGCGATACTTTAAAACAATGAGTCTTGAACTTTGATGGGATGTAAATGTCCCCAGAGATGGAATCGTTTTTTTTTTGGGTCATCTGGATCTGCGACGAGGTTCTATGGAAAAGGACGCTCAGCTTATCGTCTCATCATCTCTCTTTTGATGGAGTTTTACTGGAGCACCTCTGAGTAGATATCATGTAGGGGTGCTATATAAATGCTCTCAATTGTTCACTTGGTCAGGAAGACTTCCATGCTGTGAATCTAGAAAAGGAACAGTCGCCAGACCTGGTAGAAGGCTGTGGGACTCCTAGCAGATTTTTAAAGGGGTTTGTGGCTGCCTGTCTGCTAACCTAGTGTAGAAGTTCCAAGATATAGCCTGGCATAAGATTATTCAATGCATCGTCATGAGTATGTTTGGCCTATTTCAGCCTTTTGTCCATACGGACTATGGAGCAGTTTCTCTTTACCTTAGGTCAAATTTGTGTTAGGTCAGTTTGATAGGCGGGTTTACAGCACTCTGAAAGGCGCTGTATGTTTTGAAATGAAGTAAATAAATGCTTTCATATCACCTCTTTGCGCCTGTAGAGTGTTATTTCTGCTTTTAGTACCCAGTGGCGCAACAACTTTTGGCTGGAGATCGACTATCGTTACCTGTCGAAGGCCGCATTGAACTGTTCGTTGTATTATACGTCCCTGATGTACTGTGAAATCTCTGACCTGCAGAATGGGTGATTTCACAGAACTTTTCTTTATTGCAATTCTTCTATTTTACATCAAACTTTTTCAGGGATTCGTTTGGTATTTTTTTGGGTCAAATACTCGATGGATCTGCGGTGTGGTTTTACTTAAAAGAATGCTTAGCTTATTGTCTCATCGGCATTCGAAGACGGTTATCTTTTTATGGTGCTTGACTGGAAGTCCCTCTGAGTAGATATCATGTAGGATGGTTATATTAATGCAATCAATCAATCAATTAGGCAAGTCGGAAACAGATGCAACTTGTTACACATGTAGATGTTAGTCAGACAAAGGTATTTTATGCAATCATCAATATTGATTGAATGATTGAAGGAATAATGAATGCATGATTTCATCAATTATCAAGGTTTGGGAGTTATTGCATTGTCAGTACTTCTTCTCCTTCGATCTTTCAATAGCAGTGTGTGATAGATAGATAGTCCAGTAGTTTGGTATTTCCATCTCTTCCTCCACTTCTTCTTCTTTCTCCTCCTCTTCCTCTTTCTCCACCTCTTTCTCTGCCTTCTCCCCTTCTGCCACCTCTTCCTCCTCCACCTTTCTCTATGATTACAGAACTGTTTATGGCTCAGATTGCCTTTCTCACAGAAAACAAAGTTCATCTGCAACGAGCTCAGACTCTACTGCTTCTGGTGAAAATGCAGAGAATTTAGACATACAGGAAATTCTTCTGGAAGCCTTTCGCTCCATATCCGACTCAGATAGCATCTATGGCTGTGCGGTTAATCAACGACACATGGATCATCTGGCAAGGTTATTTCTTTACTTTACGTTACAATGTTCTGCTTTGCTCAAGACCTTTTCCTAGGCACTGTCTACCATTTCACTTCGTGCCGTTATTTGAATATGTGCTACAATTTAATCGCATCCAGTTGACAGTTTGCTTCATGTGAAGCATGGCTCTGGTGAATAGTGCTTTAGTAGAACAGTGCTTTAGTAGTGCTGTACACTGGCTTCCTTTCTTCTCTCACTCATTGCTTGTCATTGCAGTCCTTAGACTGTCTTTCTGTCTCTTTGGACTGACCTTTTGGATTTGACCTGATTTAGGATTTTTTTTGTGTGCCGTCGGTTGATGCCCTATGCATTATTATGGTGGCGCTATAGAAGTTTTTTAGTCATAGTCACGGTCATAGTCATTTGAGTTTGATAAGGCTTCTTTCTATGATGGATTTTCACTTATGAATACTGTTTCACCTCAAGTGAACATCAATCGATGATGCCTTGTGCGGTGATTGCACTGTAGAAGCTATTCAATTGGATTAGATTAAATAGATGAGATATGATTAGTTGGATGGGGTTAGATTAAATTGGGATCTGATTAGATTATATTGCTCTAGATTAGATTCCTTGCAAGCGCTAAATTTTGATGGCTGCGCTGGCTAATCGTCAGCCAACTGTTTTCTTTAGATGTACATTCTAACAGCAAGTGAGTCTGACACTCATTTGACTGCATCAAAATGCACCTTTTGACTAAATTCACCATAACACACTGACCTTGAAGTGTACACTTTGAGTATAGCTCTGTTTTAAGACATTACAGAAAGGCAGGGTGCCTTGTAGTCGATTTTGCTAACTAAATTTAGTTTAGTCTTTCACCTTCCCTCAGATTGGCTGACTCCACGGACTCCAAGTCTAATCTCAAGACTTGTCTGTTCTCTAAGGACGATCCCGCTTGTTAGTTGTTTGTAATTCGACATTGTAATGATATGATCGCATTGTGGCACCATATAAATTGTTATTATTGTTGATTTTGACAGAACTAGAATGTACGAACACGAGAACAACTGGATGAAGGCCATGACCTCGCACGACCTCAGCATCAGTCAAGGGTCAACATATTCCGTATCACTGACGTCTCATACGGGATTAGTAAAGGTAGTACGCCGACTACAGTGTGTTTGACTGTATGTATGCCATATGAGTTGATCTATGTAGCCACGGCTAAGATGTGATTTGATTAGTTGGATGAATTTAGTTACCCATTGCTGCCTTAATGCTAGCATAAGAGGCTGCTCTTTTCTTCTGCTGTGCATTTCATTGCGTACACTTTATACAATTGTGATTTTATAGTGTCCTCCTTATAAAACGTTCAAAGATGCACACTGTTAACAAGGCTAGTCGGAGCAAGGCCTAAGCTGGCACCCCCCTTCCAAGAGGGCATTCCTTTACTCTGTGTTTGATATATCATTTGACCATGTGTTGTTTTTTGGGTCTTACAATTGAGGTAGCTATTTTCCATTGTGTTAGCGCAGTTATTGTTTAAAATGATTCTGCTATTGTGTTCTTGTTCAAATCCAGAGTCTCAATAACTTGGGTTGCGATCACCTGTTAGACGTCTATCTGCAGGGACTGCTGGAAAAACGAGGAAGAAGTGGAGGAATCGGAGGTGGGAGAGAGGTGGGATTGTACAAACCCGGAGGAGTGTCTGGTGGGAGTATTTCACCAATTATGGATGACATCAAAGAAATTCAGTACCAAGCAGCGAGCAGGAGCTGTAAATGGGATTTAGATATTCCAAACAGGTTATTGACTGATTTAAGTGGAAATTATTTTAAGAATTAATGTAGTTTATAATGTTATTTGTCTGGGTAACTGCTACAAGGTCCTCACTACTCTTTGTTTATGTTTGTATACGTATCTTGCATGGCTGGACTATATAGCTGCAATTCTTTTGGCATAGCTATTTGTCAATTATGTGCTGCAAGTTCCAGTGAGCCTGCACCTGAATGCTTTAAATTTGTTTGTTTTCTGTTTATCGATTTAGATTGGACGACGGAGCTTGCGGCTACAGTCAGCTGGTTTACAGCTCTATGGTTGGACTAAAACAAAGGGATGGCAGTCTCGTTTCGGAGGGAATCGCGGCCGCTCGGTATGTGCACGCAGCCACAGGGTCTAAATGACAAAGGGTATTAACAGAAGACTTGACTTCTTGATTCCCCATTCTTTAACGGCGATGGGTCAGTCTTAATCCTCTGCTTCAATCGATCCCTCTCTCTCGAATGTGCTGTCTCATTCTCTTTGCTCCAAAATTCTATTTTGCATTCTCTCATCTTCTCGCTTTTCTCAAAACCTGCTTTGTCTCATGTGGCCTTGTAATGTTCTGGTTGTTTGCAGTAGGTGTAGGTGTAATGTATTAATCATGCAAGTGTAAGTGTGGGTCTGGGGTTGGTCGATGGGGTACTTAAACTGTGAAGCAGGAACAATAATTATAACAATGATAACAACTAATGTGGTGATGACATTACAAAGATGTTGTTACTTAATTAATAATACTTTTCTGCCAGTAATAATAAAATACTAATAGGACCAGCCACTAGCAATAATAACTGCAATGCAGAATATTCATAATGAGAACAGTAATAACATTAACGATGATAACTATTTTATTTTAAGGCGGCTGCTGTTAGGATCGCTGTTGAATAGAACGGGTGAAGAGAGTGAGTCGAGTCTGTATCCGATCATTTCCAGACTTCAGTCTGTTTCTGAACTGGAAGACTTTGCTCAAAACCTCATCCAAAGGTAGAGTTGTTCGTACATTTGTTCCGTCTTGCCATATTAATTATTCCCAAGACATCCTTCGTTTCCATCGGTTTATTGACTTTATTTAAAGAACTTTTTGAATTTGTTTTCAACTAAGTTAGCCAAAATTGGCTAGTTTCTCTTTCAAACTATTGAAAGATCTTCCCTTTGAAATGGAAAACCAAGAGCTGAGAAGATCCCTAACAACTGCACAATGTCAGTAATCATCTCTCCTTCATTTCTCAGTTGAAACAAATTAACTGTGAGCTGTACTGGTTTCACACTCACTATTAGTAAATGCTTACCGTTTGAGTTTCAAAGCTGTTGTGGTCAGGTTGGGCATCTCTGAGAATTCGATTTGCAGATGCACTGTGTGAATGTGACGTTGTTATGTTCGAAAGTGTTCGAACTGTCACATGGATGATGATGATATTTGAAGCACAAAACTTGCTTATGTACTGATGTGACTGAAACGTTTAGCAATATTCATGATATTAATTGCCAATGGAATATCATCACACCAACATGGCTGCTTAACCAATGACCTGCAAGATGTAATAAATAACCAGCCAATCAGAATGAAAAAGATTCAGAATGATATCACGCTGTCACGGTGCTTTTTCATTCAGGTCAGATGTCATGAATGCGATTTTGACGCGATGGACCAATCAAGAGAAGGCCATTCTATGCCAGGAGTACGACGATATTGAGCCGATCCTTATCAACAGATGTACGATGATGAGGTTGGCATGCGATGATCAGCCGCAGTCACAAACGATGTACAATGGCTTAGTTCAGTCGCTGGTAACATTGGTCACAGCAGCCAGAAAAGCCGAAAGATACCAGGTCTGTCAGTCTTCCCTCTGTTGAGCTCAACTTTATTTCCATTGTATTGTTTGGATATTAATATTATTTAAATCTAGTTATAATTATGAGCTTTAAAGAGTGGTGCCCGATGGTGAGTTGTCAGCTGTTACTTGAAAGGTTCAGATCCCTGCCCTGGCCCATGGTTGATGGTCACTTGAAAAGCAAACCGTGCTCTGAAAGCAGGAATCTTGTGGCAGAGGCATTTCACCCTAGGGATGAATCGAGTTAAAATTTCCTGCCGAGTCCGAGTACTGAGTTTTATGAGTTGAATTGTGCCAAGGCCAAATTTTTAATATTTGAAAAGACTCATTTGGTTCATCCCTAATTGACCCCAATAGGCCACGAAGACCAAGAGAAGAGGATGAGCGAACCTTGAGACAGCCACTGGTACAAAGTGTTGGAGACTTCACTGCTCAGCCTTGGCATATGAGGGTCACTTCCCACCAACCTACTCATTACTCGTTAGAGTGAAGTTGGCTAAAGCACAGATGGAACAGAAATCTTGAACCAAATTTCTTTTCTGGCGGAGTGTTTAACGCCTTGACCTTTCTAACCACTCACTATCAGGCATCTCAACGACCATGAGATGCATAGGATTAATATGTATTTTCTGTCAATGGTTAAACATGACTTCTGATCATTTGTATAAAAATCCTCCAATAGCGGTTATTTGCTTTCTTAGGTGGCTGGTGGTGCGCTGTTCAAGCTGGAAGTGTTGTCCAGCGTGTCTAAGTTTCCAGTTTCCTATGACCTGAAGGTTGAAGAGGCGAGGCTGTTCTGGGCCAAAGGAGAGGTGGAGACAGCAAAGTACCTCCTGAAAAACCTCATCGATTCGATGGAAAGGGCAAGTTTCATCCTTATCATGTGTAGTAACCAGACTTTTTACTGTGAAGTTTAGAAGTTGGCTCAGTGTAGAAATATTATCGACGTTTTTATGTTCTTTTGGCAGAAGTTATCATCTTCATGTGAGCACTCTTTGACCCTTTAACGACCAGCATTATTGAGTATGCCTTACACTTTAATACACGCTGGTTTTTGAAGGGTTAAGGAAGTAGACAGATATCGTTGTGTGCTAATTTAAACCTAGGTTACAATTTAAACCTAGGCTACAATTTAAACCTAGGTTACAATTTAGACCTAGGTTACAGTTTAAACCTAGGTTACAATTTAAACCTGGGTTACAATTTAAACCTAGGTTACATTATCTGTATTTAGTTTTTATGCAATGTTTTGAAACATCTGATTGAGGTTATGTTATTGATGGTTTTGCCTTTTGGTGATACTTTGGATTTTTGGCTCCCTACTGTTGCTCCTGTTGGATATTAATCTGAATCAAAATAATGAATGGATGCCACGCTGTGATAACTTCAACTAAATTTTTAGCTAAGAACTTAAGCTGTTTGTTTTGCATGAAGGTATAGCTGTAAAAATCTCCGGGTCAGTTATTTTGCTGCCTCAATTTCTAGTTCATTTTGTCGAGTTATTAATAATGATTTGCAAACAAATTACAAAGTAGTTATCAAACAGATTATATATTACGAACTTTCGTTTGCAGTTGGTGAATCCTGAGGATTCTGTGGTCCGTCTCTATGCCCAGAGCCTTGTGGTGTATGGAAACTGGTTGGCTAAAACGAGGTCAGAAAGCCCTTCCGTCATACTCGACAAGTTCATTCGTAAGGTTGGTAATTCCTTTTTAATGGTGCTTCAAGTAAAGTTGACATTGATCAAGAATAAATGGTTATTCTGTAGGGATGAACCGAAACTCGGCTCGGAAACTCGACTCAGTCAAGTTTCGTAGAACTCCACATTATTCAGACTGGGACAAACATTGGGTCCGAGTCTTAATAAAAATTGGTTTTCTGTTTGAAACGAAAATTGGATTTTGTTATTTACAATCGGCCTAGCTAAAAGCACAAATACTGTTACTAGTAGTACTTACTAGTTACTACTTCCTAGTGTAAATTGAGGCAAAACCAACAAATTCATATAAAAATTGTGCAAACTGCCAAACTAAAACTCTGCCCTACTTCACCAGCTACATTGGCTCCCTGTTGAATTCAGAATCAAATCTAAGTTAGCTTGTTTGACCTACAAAGCCCTCATCACCAGTACACCTACCTATATTCATGCTCTACTAACTCCTTACATTCCTCCTCGTTGCTTACGATCATCAAGTACAGGTCTTTTAGTTGAACCACGATGCAGAACAGTTATGGGCTCTCATGCATTTCATGTCTCTGCTCCTAGGGAATGGAATTGACTGCGACTTTCTCTTTGTAGCTCAAATTCACTTCCTTCCTTTAAAAAGCGACTCAAAACTCATCATTTCTCTTTGGCTTTCAAGGATTTGCAAATCTGATTGCATCTTCTTCTGGCGACTGACTATCCACGCCTCAGATTCACATTTAGGTGTGACTTTGTGCGTGTTACAAATTTAATAATAAACAAGTAAAACTCAAGAGACTGAGACTTGATTAAATATTCTAAACTCGGACTCTGTACAACTCAACTTGGTGCTTGGACTCGGCAGGAAATTGACACTCAGTTCATCTCTATCTTCTCTAAGCAAATGATGCTGGAATAACCAGCCATTTCCATTTCTAAAAATAATTTTCTTTGTCGTACCAGGGAACCAGTCTGCTTGAGGATAACGGAAACTGTGACGACGAGGTATCGGTTGATGCGTTTCTATCGTTCGCACGCTATGCGGATGGACAGTACCAGACAATCGTGGACTATATGAGATCGGACACTTTCGATGCGAAACAGTCTCTGATACGTCAGGCGAAAGACGACACTGACCAGATGAAGAGGCTTGGAGACACGGCTAGGTTAGTGAGCTCAGTTAATGTTACTTGTTAATGTATATTTGGGATGCAGTCACTATATAATATATATGTGTGTATGTATATATACATGTATTTATATATATAAATTATACATATAGTGAAGATTAGATTCCAATGCCGTGGCTCTCTCCATTCTTGAATTCAAGCCGATCTTCTTGTCCCTTGCGCTTGGACTTCCACGATCCGGCACCGAGCCTTCTGGGTTGCTGCTGCAACCTGGAATGGGCTCCTTGTGACCCTCCGTCTTGTGCCTAGGGGATACTCCACAGTGTTTTATGCTAACCTTAAGAATGTCCTAATTAGCTGGGGGCTTCTAAATAGATGACGGGACACTATGTAAATTCTCTAAGTAATGAAATTAGCTTTACTTAACTTCATTGTCCTGACATGTAATTTATAATTATTCACGCAACTGAAAATTCTGCGGTGCTGACTGACAACATAAAATTATGTAGGTCGCACTGTTTATGCTAGACGAGCAGGAATTGAGCTTTCACCTCAGCACGCCAACTATTATGTTAAACTCGTATTTAAAATATTTATGGCATATGCAGCATTAAGCTCTGGTGACCTTTGTTTGTCTTTAACATGCAGCGACGATGTCTGGTAAGACGTTTTGACATTGGCTTGTATTGTTTGCGTGGGAGCGGAGCTACTGGCTGGCTTTGCTTGCAAGAAATGGGTGCAATGAATATTCACAATGGTTTTGCTTCAGCTGCACATTGTGTATGTATGTATGTATGTGTGTTTGTTTGTTTGTGTGTTTGTTTGTTTGTGTGTTTGTTTGTTTGTTTGTGTGTACCTGTTTGCTTTTGTTTTCATGGGTTTGTCTGTGTCTTTCTGTTTGATTTATTCTCGTCCTGCATGTTGTTTTTGAGTGTCTCCATTTCCTTTAGTAACTGTTTCTCGTGTTTCAAATTCCTTTCAAATATGAACGCATGAGTTTTGCATCTCTCCAGTGTCGTATCATTCTTGTTTTGTATTCTAGTTTAGTTTGGTGTTCTTCTCGTTTTTCACAATTCTGGTGTGGTATCATTCTGTATCAATGTCTTATGATCTTTTCAGCAGACCAACCTTGTAATTAGTGACTAAAATCGCCCTCCCCTGCGACTCCCTTGACAAGCCCGCATGCATACACATTTATAGATAAATGCATTCATATAATTCATGCATAAATTGCTATGAGGTTCTATAATGATAAAGTCACACTGACATGCCAAGTTTCTAGATATTGACCTAACTGCAGACCTTGAGTTTGGTGCATAGGAGTTACTAACTGAAAGTACAATTACATTCTTTAGGTGATTCTGAGTTTGGGATTTATTTTCCCAACCCCATTGCTATAGGAGAAGTTTTCTAAATGATTAAACTTTAATTCGCTATATTATGAAGCATATTATTTGGACCGATGCACTTCTACTCACAACTAAGCAATCGAATCTTTGTTTTGCAACGTCAGTCGTTATTTTCGAACTCTGGAAAAGCAACGTCAGATAGATGAGGATGAACTGAAACGCCTCATGTCTGATCGAGAGCAGTTTCTGATCTACTCCGTTGAGAATTACGTCAAGTGTCTGCAGCACCACGACTGTCACGACCAATATGTCTACCGACTGACATCTCTCTGGTTCGACAACATGACTTCTCGAGCTGTTAATCAGCGTGTCAAGGTGAGTCATCGATGTGATTTCCACTGTGTGATGTAATGTAATCAAGCATTTACATAGCGCTGCTTAAATCAGAGCGCTCGCGACAGCGCACTTGGGCCGAGGAACAGGAAAGTCTTAAGGCGTCTCCGGAACTGTGATGTTTCACATTAGACATATTGGTCAGGCTTTGTTAAGAGTCATTTAAGTCTAAACTCAAGACTCAAATCTTTCATCATAAACACTAAAAATACTGATAATAATAATAAATGAGTTATTTTATTTATTAATAATGTTAATTATTATAAGTAACTTATTATTTTTATTTTCAGGCCTCATATTTTGATCCCAGGAAACAAGGCCTGACCCTTCAGACAAGTTATTTAATACCTTAATAGTTTTGAAGTCCCTGGGGAAACAAAGTACCTCAGGGCAAACAAAATTTGTTACATTAATAATTAATTAGTAATATTAATAAGCCTGTTGCACTTTGGTTTAGTGGCCAGATATGTGTTTAATGTTTGGTATATAATTTTTCAGGCTGGTCTGAGTCTTATCAAATCACACAAGTTCATTTCTTTGATGTATCAGTTGGCCGCACGAATGAGTTGTCGAACGGATGGAACGTCAGATCCATTCCAAGCTACTCTAACCCAGGTACATTGAAACAGCAAAGTTAAATTGTATCTGAGACATTCATTCATGCATCTAAACATCAAAGTGGACACTGGATTTTCAGCGGAAAAGGAATCCGGCCTGCATGTCATTTATGGTTCACCGACAAATTGTTGACGACATAAGGTTCTCCGTCACGACCAAAACATTATTATTCGCCCATTGTATTCGGTGAAATAGAAGTCTGATTAATTAAAATAAAAAATATTTATATAAAAAATAAAATTAAAAAAATTAAAATATTAATTAAAAATTCTTGCTGACTTAGAAGTTGGATTAGCAAGCATTGTTATCATCAATCCAATTTCTATTTTACCGAATGTACTGGGCAATTAATAGCTTTTTGGTCGTGACCTTTTGTTGTGGAACCTCGGCCTGTGCAGCATTGGTTGCTGGCACCCAAGAACTCCCAATGATACACCCCATGATCACAATGATACGACCGCTCTCTGCCTCATGCAGACAAGCCTAAGTCGGACACTGTTAGATTTAGAATGCTGTACTCATTTTAATTAATATGTATGAACACCAGAGTGCAGTTATGCAGCTGGTATAACAGAGAACATACCTAATCAATTATCATTGAGATGTTGTTTTGATAGTTTTTTGTCATTGAAATGCACAATCTTTGCCAGTCTTTGTAGAATTGTTGCCTAAAATTTGTGGGAATCTGATCAGTCGATTCAATCAAGGAAGAGCCTCAAACAATATGATGATTTGATTGGTAGTTAAAATGTAAACTTCATAGATTGATCTTTACGGTAACTGCAGCGGTCCTGTTTTATAATTAGATGATTACTTGTAATTAAGATACTGATTAGACCTGAGCATCTGTTGGTTTCTTGTAGCTTATAGAGACTGTCGCTGTGGATCACCCACATCATTGTCTCTCCATCATATTGTCATTGGCCAATGCCAAGCGTGATAGCGAGGTTCCGAAGCCAAAGCCTCGCGGAAGGCCTTCGACAGTGGATGGCTGCCAAGAGGCGGAGATGGATGAGGTAAACCGATATAAGTTGAGAGAGAGGTGTGGTTCTGAGGGATTTGTGGAGAACTGTGCTAAAACTGAGCTGATAGGGAGAATGGATGATGAGTCACATTCAAATAGCGTCTGCTGCTTTGGGGCAGTCAATAGAGATTATTGGAACAGATCCATTTGTTGTTGAGTCTTTGTTGTCGTTGGACTTAGATGTCAGTTTAAAGTTGTCATTGAGGTACCTAGTTCCTCTGGACGATTATTATATGGTGTAGTAGAAATATGTAGTGATTGGCTGGCTGGCAATGCTACTGACATTTGGACTGACTGACCGGCTGGCTTGCATCGCAAAGCTAATCAGAAATCTGGTGATCCAATGATCTGGTCAATCATTTGGACTGACTGGCTCCTTGGCTGGCAAAGCTACTGACTTTTGAAATGACCGTTTGGCCGGCTGGCTGGCAAAGTTATTGACATTTTCCCTGGCTGACTCGCATGGCAGTGCTACTGACATTTGGACTGATCGACTGGCTGGTTTGCATCGTGAAGCTACTCGCATTTGGACTGACTGGCTGACTGACTCCCTGGCTGGAAAACTGCGGACATTTAGATTGGCTGACTGTTTTAATCGCTGCCCCTGTGATGAACCTACTGACTGACTGACTAACTGCAATTGCTTGTCATATTCCTCTGCTAAATTTAGGATCGCGTCCTGGCGGCGAAGAAGATGTTGACGAGATTGCAGAAGAGGAAAGGAAATAAGATTGGTGGAATTGTGGCCAATATGGACAGACTGTGTGCTGCCTACATCCAGCTGGCCAACTGGAACGTCGATCGGTACAAGGGAGAAACAAGTCAGTCCTTCAATCCTGAATTTCCTAACAGATAATTTGGTCATGAGAAGATTTCTGATTAACAGCCACACTTTTTGCCATGGGATTTGCTGATATTCAATTATAAATTTTGTATCTGTTTACTTAAGGGTACATTTTAACGACTTTTGCACTCTAGTTGCCTTTTCACATTCATTCATTCCAAAATTTAAATAGCGCCCTTTCAATGTAACTATCTAAAAGCACTCCCAGCTCCAACATGGACAAAAAGGTAAGTTTTCAAATTATTATAAATAGTGCTACTACACAAATTAGGTTGTGCTTTAGATTCATGTAACAAGGCAGCTGTGGTGGATTACCCACTTTTTCAAACAGGTCTACTGTGTGATTGTTAAGTCAGATATTAGGAATTGAGGCTCTTTTCTTACAGGATAAACAGTTTAATGGAAACATCGTTTGATGTTGATTTTGCTTTCAGAACCAATCAATCTTCTGGATTCGTTACTGATAACACAGATTGAGGAACTTCCAAATGTTGCTGTATCCACCGTCAACATTCCGGTGGGTTTTCATTCTTCAGTTTAATTCATTCAGAGGATTCATTTAGAATCAGTTTAGGATATCTGCTAAGAGACATTTTTCATAGCAGTTAAGAAATCATCATCTTAGTGCCATTTAGAAGTTTTCCAAGCACTTAAAAATGAAAATACGATGGACCTTCCATGATGCTGCCTGTGGAAGCACTTTCAAAAGCCATATATTATGGAAAGGCTGCAGCATTACAGCGAGGATGTTTTGAACGTTCATTATTATAATGACCTTATAAATTTCTTATTACAACGTGGGTGGCCCTAACAAGCGGGCCCCTAATTGGGTCTCCCTTGGTGATCGCCAACTCTAAAGGATTTGTACCTTATATTTGATGCTTGATTACTGAATAAGACACTGATTGATTGAATTTGATTTGCATGTGCTGTAAAGTGAATCCAGTACATTTTCGTGATTCATTTGGTTGTCTTGTGCATTTAGGTTGATCCAACATGTCAGTACAAGGATTTCATCTATGTGGCCGGATTTCAACCGACGTTTACGCTGGCAGGCGGAATCAATCTGCCGAAGATCATCTCGTGTCGCGGTTCTGATGGAGTCTTAAGACGACAGTTGGTCAAGGTGATCTTATGCTTTGTACACGAAGACCTGTTCCTTTAACTAACCTTTAGGTGTTAGCAATTCATTTTCTTTGTCACAGCATTTGAGAGTGTATAGCCAGCCCACTCCCATGCTGTCATGTCTTCCCACTGCCAATTTTATTCTGATATATGATATCGCCGTTCTTCCAAAATTTTTTTGGCTCAGAATTACAATTATACACCGTCGACGGTGTAATTGCAGTCGTACTGCAGAGCAATTGTGTCTCAAGGTCCCTACACAGTGACGCCTCGGACGAGGGTCGAAACGCTCACTCAGCGCACACTGAGAGTTACGTGCCGACCGCTCTAACCAATCGGCCACCGTGCCACACACATATGTATGGTCGGTGTACTCATTATTAGCTGATTTGGCCAGGGGACAGTTGGAGAAGACATCTTAAAACAAATTTCTTTCCTGACACCTAAAGAACCATGGCAATATTATGAAATATAGATTCTAATTTAACGTGTCGTATACGAACGCCAATGTTGAAAAGCGACTGTGGTAAGGCTGGTTAAAAGTTACCGGCCGGCAGCATCGGAGAAGCAGTAACTCGGAAGAGATCTATCTATCTTTCAGTTGGAGGTGGATTAAGGTTCGGTTTTTGTTGGTAGGGTAAAGATGATTTGAGACAAGATGCCGTCATGCAGCAGGTCTTTATGATGGTGAACAATCTGCTGAAGAAGAATCCGGAAACGAGAAAGCGCCACCTTAACATACGAACATACAAGGTCAGTCCTGCTTTATTTACCTCAGGGTTATTTATTGAGGAAATTTATAGCACCAATGCCGGGAACGGATCTCTGTGCTGATCTTGTTTAATGTTATCAGCGGTTAATGAAAGACATTTGTCGGTTAGTAAACGAGGCAAAGATGGCTAGAAGTGTCACCCAGACAGTTAGGTCAGTTATCTTTATTAGATTTTATTTTTGGATTAAATTGGATGCTATCTTAGATATGAGAGTACCGGTAGGTTAGATTTCAGTTTAGATTATATTTTAGATGAGGCTAGATTAGGGGTGGAGATCGAGGGGGACAAGTCCTCCCACCTTTTACACAGTTTTTGTGCCTCACACATCCTACCCCTCTCATTGGGTGTCCCCCCACCTGTAAAACGAGATTGCCGCCTCTGGGCTAGATAGTATGTATTACTTTATATGGTAGAGGATGTTAGGTACTGTATTAGATTTTAGAGGAGTTAGATATTAATATTTGTTTTAATATTGGGTTAGATACAAGATTTGATTTGATTTTTGGTGGGTCAGATACCAGATTAGGGTAAGGTTAGAAACTGTTGAAGTAGATTATGATTTGCCTTAGGTTATAGAATAGGTTTTTGATTTTCTGGTGGTCACCTGATTTAACTTTGATTTTGTGTGGCAATGCACAATGCATCGGTTGGTGCATCGTGCATTAGACACTGACGTGATAGAAATTTATAATTAAGTAATTTATTAATCAATCAACGATGATATGGCTTGAATTTTCTTAATGCCAGTAAGTAATCAGGCAAGACTAGACAGTGATTACATAATGTTAGATACATTAATGATTTTGCTGAAGGCTGCTATTCCCTGTATTCAGCCAAGTGTAAGAAACCTGGATTAATAACATTTACCTGTTTTTCAGTTTGGCTTTGTGGTTGTTTTTAATGCAGGTTGTTCCACTCTCTCAGAGGAGTGGCATTCTGGAATGGTGCGAAGGAACACTTCCAATGGGTGAATACCTCATCGGGAGCACAAACGGTGCACACCAACGCTATCGACCGTCAGACCTAAGGGCCATGGAATGTCGCAAACTCTTATCGGTATGTTTGCTTCACTGGTCAATTTAGCTTAGATTATTGTAGCAGAAAATATTATGGTGTGAATTTTGTAGATTTTATTGCCACTGACCATCATGTTTGGAAAAGAGTTTGAGCCCAGAAAAATTTGACCTAGCACTTTTAGAGCATGCGTTTTAAGAACTAAATCAATGGCAGATAGTTTTTAAACAATTTTTTTATATTTAGACACGAACACGTGCTTGTGCTATATCCAGTTAATGGACTCTGATGAGGCGTTGCTCTCAATTTTAGTTTGGGATTCACTAACTCTGCTTTAAAATAAACAGTTGAATGAAGAATGTGATATACTATATAAATGAGCAATTAGAATTATAGTTACAGCATGTTGCACAATTGTGATTCTGGAACAAAGTGTCGGTGCACAAGATGCGCTTGTGAGAGTAGGAGTGATCGTTAATTGTACATTTTGTTTCTTTTGTTGGTTCAGAAGGCGCATACAGAAGGTTCTGATCAGGCAAAGTACAGCACATTCCATCACGTCTGCAGTCAGTTTCATCCAGTCTTCCGTCACTTTTTCATGGAACACTATCGCCATCCGATCGATTGGTATCACAGGAAACTATCGTATACACGAAGCGTTGCCACCAACTCAATCGGTAATTCTTGTTTAAACCTCGAAGCTATAGTTTTCTATCTGACTGGAAGCATATATAATTTACAGTTGGTTTTTATAATTGACAGTTGGTTTTTATAATTGGCAGTTGATTTTTATAATTGGCAGTTGATTTTTATAATTGACAGTTGGTTTTTATAATTGACAGTTGGTTTTTATAATTGACAGTTGGTTTTTATAATTGGCAGTTGGTTATTATAATTGGCAGTTGATTTTTATAATTGACAGTTGGTTTTTATAATTGACAGTTGGTTTTTATAATTGACAGTTGGTTATTATAATTGACAGTTGGTTATTATAATTGACAGTTGGTTTTTATTATTGGCAGTTGATTTTTATAATTGGCAGTTGATTTTTATAATTGACAGTTGGTTTTTATAATTGACAGTTGGTTTTTATAATTGACAGTTGGTTCCATAATTGGCAGTTGGTTATTATAATTGGCAGTTGATTTTTATAATTGACAGTTGGCTACATTCTCGGCCTTGGCGATCGACACGTTCAGAACATTCTGATCGACACACAGACTGCCGAGCTGATCCACATCGATCTGGGAGTGGCTTTTGAGCAGGGAAGGATTCTGCCGACACCGGAGACAGTTCCGTTTCGACTGACAAGGGACATCGTCGATGGAATGGGTGTGATGGGAGTGGAGGGTGTCTTCAGGCGGTCAGTAAAACAAATTCAGTGTTTCTCTTTTGAACATAGGGGTTTCCCCGTGTAATGGGCAATTCCATGGGGTACATTTCTAGTGCGCCGCTTCCTGTTTAAAAGCTCTAGCCACAGAACCTTGTGGAAACAAATTAATATAAATATAATTGATCTTTGGGAAAATAAAACTGATGTTGAAAATGTTCCAATAGGTACCCGTGCCACTTACGCATGGTCAGAAAGGACTTGAGCCAAAGTGTTCCAATAGGTATCAGGTACTATTCCAACTGCTTTTGTTTAAAAAACTGAGAGAAAAAAATCAGTGTTTCTCTGTTAAAAATAGGGGTTCCTTGTAATGGGGAATTTCATATGGCCCATTTCTAGTTAGGGCCGTACCGAGCTATAATTGCGCCCTGTGCCTAGCTAATTGCGCCCTGTGCGTAGCATCCATTTGGTACCACCACATTTTGAAAATAGTGCATTTGATGGAATAATAAGTTAATCCATCTCGAAATTTGCACCCTTTCCACATTTGCGCCCGGGGTCTAGGCCCCACTGGCCCCTCCCTCGGTACGGCCCTGTTTTTAGTGTGCCATTTCCTGTTCCGAGCCCTAGCATCAGAACCTTGTGGAAAGAAACTGATTAGAGAAATTTGATATATTGAAAAATTAAACTGATTTTGAAAATGTCCCAAATGGTACCAGCAGTCTGTCTATTCCAGCTGATTTTGTTTTCCAGGTGCTGTGAGAAAACTATGGAAGTGATGCATTCCAGCGAGGAAGTGATAATTACAATACTCCAGGTGTTACTTTACGATCCGCTGTATACCTGGACGATGTCTCCGATCAAGGCTTATCAGCTGCAAAGCAATAAGACCATTGAGAACAACGATACCTCTTCAGCCCTTGATACGACGAATATGACCCACAGGAGAACAAAAGGTATTGTCATTTCTACCAGCATTGTTATTCTTACTATTGTTTTTTTTATCAGGCATTTGTATTGGGATAATTGATTTACTGACCTTGGAATTGTGGGTACAAATAAGGTTTCGATGGTAGAGTTCTGAACTATTATGAAACGTTGCTTCGCTGAAATTATGACCCCGTTACAACTACGATTAGTTTATTATATGTCACAACATTGTGTTTCTTGATTGAACTTAGCAAACTGTATCATGTTTCCCGCCACAGTGCCTTTGTGGCGGTGTGGCTGTGTTATGGCGCTATATGAATTGTCGTTATTATTATTATTAGATTACTTGTGTCACTGAGGCATTGTTAGATTGGCCAACTCAGTATATACTCCTTTAAAACTAAGTTGAAAGTTTCCTGTTTTCTATGGCTTATCCTGTCCACCGACTTTCTTGTAGGTTGTACGGCGCCCTTGTATTGGTTGGGGCCGTGTTTGCGGCCCCTTATACATCAGCGTTGTTATTATTATTGTAATTATTTTTATTATTATTGTGGGAAATTAATTCAATAATTTACCTCCACTTACCTAACCATACCAGTTGTACTTGATTACCTTTGCTCACAACTTCCATACCTGACCATACTTTCGTGCTTGCAGGTGATAGTCAGGACAACGTTAACAGGGTTGCCGAGCGCATTCTTCTAAGACTGAAGCAGAAGCTCCAGGGTACGGAGGATGGTGTTCATCTGAGCATCAGTGGTCAGGTGAATCACCTGATTCAGGAGGCAACCGATCCAAAGAACCTTTGCAGACTGTTTCCTGGATGGCAGGCATACATCTGATGAAATTATTCTGCCAAGTTTTAAGCAATTAATCTCATTAAATGATTCTGATCAATTAGAATGCAGTGCTGGTTTCTGTTATAGCTAATGTTATTGTAGTACAAATTCCAATGCGATATGTGATTGGTATTGCATATCCAATTTCAAATTTACATCCCAGACAATCCCAGTACCCCTTTTACAATGTCACCAGCCCATATAAGATATGTGACGCTCTGGCGTGTTTACACAATTTCAACCTGGGTGTGCTATTTCGCACCTGAGTAGATTTTATTGAAGGAGCACGCTATATAAATACTCCAAATTAATAAATAAATTAGCTGATTTATTATAGCTTTCTCTTGTACGTCTTTAAGATTCATCAACGCTGTGTTCATAATGAATGAAATGCTATAATTGAGATTATTAATTTAATTGCGTTACTGTAATTCCAATGTGGTGACTTTAGAAAATAACCATGGAACCTGCTGCCTCAATTGTGAATTCTGAATTAATAGGATGAAGACATAATTATATCGTTGACCTAGTTTGGTTCCTGATTTGATTTCTCGCTGGTAGCTATGTAATTTTTACACAGCTACATAGATTTTCAGATGAAAATCATTTATTACATGTATAAAAAAATTAATAAGACAAGTTCTTTGTCCGGTCATAATATGTAAAGAAATTTGCCAAGTAGCCTAATGAATGAAAAAACTGCACAGCTACAGTCGAGAGTTCTGTATGCGCGTGTGAACTTTACAAGGCGCTCTATAAATTCTCAGACAGTAACACAATATATATAAATGTCTAGTTATCCACATTGTTCTTTGATGTATATATAGCCTTGTGGTTGAGGTTTTTGGATCACACCCTATGGTGTGAAGAATCATATCTTGAAGGGTGCTATATAAATTTTTGATGACATAATCATCATTATGAACTTCTCTGAAGAAGAAAGGGCCACCACTACTATATTATTTCTAGCATTGAATTCTGCCAGTTCTGGCGATTTTGGATACAGTTGGTGTGGCCGCAAATTCTTCAGCGGTCTTGAGAAGTCTTCTTCATTCATTCTTCTTTGCATTCGAACCATTCAGGCATTTGGCAAATCAGCCGATTGGTTGGATTTCCCGCTACATCAAGCAAGATTAGTACATCTCTCTCTCACACATGTATACAATATTCATGAAATAACTTCATCAAGTAACTTTTTTAGCAAGAAAATAACCCATTCAACATTTTTACAGCATTTTTAAAAATAGATTCAACTACGTTTGTGAATGTTGTCATCACAAAAGCACTGCGAGTCACTTAATCAGATATGTTTGAAGGTCCAAAACGGACACTTATGCTCGCAGCTGCATGAATTTGTACCGTGAGGTTTCAGTTTAGCCATATACATAGTACTATTATAGACACAAATTGCTCATGTATTGCATTTGATTATTAATATTGTTTGAGTCAAATTGAGTGATAGCAGAGATGAGTCCTATGAGACTAAAATGATGTAGGCAGCGGATCATTATCCATACTAAGCATGAACAATTTCATTTATCCCACCTGCTGTTATTTGTCTGTAAGGCATCATTGTGAAGAATGTATGTGTTACGGCGCCATATAAATTTTAATTATAACTAAACATTGCTATTAATATTAGTGTCCTCAGTGTTCTTCGTTGATTATAATTGGATTGCATGGATTAAAAGCTTCGTTTTAATGCCTAGACGGTTTTTTCAAATTGAAATTCAAATTCTGTAGAATTTTTTTATTTATGTGGAGGTCATGTTGAAAGGGCTTTTAACTTTTAGATCCAACCTATAATGCTTACAGACTCAATTGATTCTTGTTAGAGTAGGCCTATGCTACATAAAAAACCTGTCTGTCTTCTCCCACTACCAAATAGATACCCACTATGGGTAAGACACTGGTTTATAAAGCAAGTTCACACGGAATTGACCAGTTTTTTATGGATGATATAGACACTAAAAGCTTAAATAACCTATTGACTGTCACTATGAATGGAAGTCAACATGGTAGGTGCAAGGTTAGGCCTACCTGCAGTCGAAGCAAGAGTGCATCTGTCACCACAGGCCACTTTCATAACCCTTTTTCCGACCAGGGAACCTCCCACAGTGTTGATGCTACAGTGAACATGAAAGTTGAGAGCAAATGAAGGAAAGGGAGGATAAGGGCGAAATGGAGGAAACAGAGGTTGAGGGCGAAATAAACGAATGAGAAGTTGAGAGTAAATTGAGGAAAGGGAGGGGAAAATGGGGTAAGGGAGGGTGAGGTTTTGTACCAAACCTCCCTTTCCTTCATTTTACCCTCAACCTTTGTTCTCTCCATCTTAGTTCATTTCGATTCGCTATGTGGCGCAATATATACGGGGCTTATATAACATGTTAAATTTCATTTCGATTCGCTATGTGGCGCAATATATACGGGGCTTTTATAACACGTTAAAATTCATTTCGATTCGCTAGATGGCCAACATACGCAGTATTTATTAAATACAATAGCATTTAGTTAATTTCCATTCGCTTGGTGGCGCAATATACGCGGTGTTTATTTAACACGTTAGCATTTAGTTCATTTCGATTCGCTAGGTGGCGTAATATACACGGTGTTCATTCAGTACAATAAAATTTATTTCATTTTCATTCGCTAGGTGGCGCAATATACACGGCATTTATTTAACATGATAAATGTTGGTTCATTTTCATTTTTCCCTCATCCTCCCTTTCCTACATTTGCTCTACTATAATTAATAAAGCATACATGGCTAGTCTTCAACAGTTTATTTAGTAGGTACTACTGGACATCTTCTTAAATTGTAAGTACGTGTGTTCATTTCGTATACTAATTGTCCCTTTATTCATAACGGTTTGTCCTAGCATGGCGTGTTACTGAACCAGAACATAGAAGGCTTAGTGTTTGTCATTTTAAAACATGAAGTTGAAGTAAGACTAGCTTAAGTATGTCTTACAGTAATTTCATAAACTTTGTGTGGGTGTATGTAGGTTGACCTTGCACCTGGCCTGGGTCGTCTGCTACTTCTGTATCTGGAAGGGAATCCTAATTGCCTTAGCATCGGATATTTTTTTTAGTGATAGTAGGCCTAATCAATTAGCACTAGCTAGTAGTTACAGACACCTGAAATGTTTTGTAAGTAATACTCGTAGTTGTTGTGTGCCTGTCTTTATGATTGTCCTTCGCCTTTTTACTAAAAGTCGGCGCCTATGGGTCACACTCGCCTATAAAATTATGATTCCATCATGGTTGTTTCGGTTGAATAATATCTGGTAACCACGATTTCTCTTTTGTGGACGCTGTAGAAGTTTCGATTTGGATGATGTTCGACTGAAGACAAAGGACGCCTTAAGAAGGTACGGTATCAAGTATATATATATATATATATATATATATATATATATATATATATATATATATATATATATATATATATACTTGATACCGTACCTTGATACCTATATATATATATATATAATATTTATAGGCCCCTAGAGTATATGCTGGGGCAGAGGCGCTGTCGGCTACCAGCAGACATTATCCAGAATCTGCTGCTCCTGTGGACGCTTTGGCCTATAATAAACCTGAATATTATACATTATATTTTTTTGTATTATGTAAAATATACATAATCGTTTACGCTGATCGTTGTTGACCCGCGACGTAGGGCGCAGCAAGTTATGCAGATAATAAACACATTGTATAGATAATAGGCTTATAGCGCGAACTAATTAAAATGTTGACCCATAGCGTGCGCGACAAATATTCCTATTTTTCTACAGACAGCTAGGGCGAAGTTCAACAGTCTGAAATAACGTTGAGGTTGCCTGTAACTCAGGCGGTCCATTTGGGACTAATTTGGCTCTAGGCCCGAGACAATAGGCCAATTTGGCCTAAATCGTGCATGCGCAGAATTGCTAGGCGAGTTTTCAGTCTACTAACTACAGTAACTTCGGAAACAAAGTCAACGAGGAGTGATCGGTTGTTGTGTAGGCTTTCGCCACCACAAGTTTTAGAGAAGTGTGTTACGATCAGACGGAAAGGCTGCCGTAGGTTGTCGCTCACAGCCATATGCTGCGTTTTTGGTGTTTATAAAATCGATTTTTGCGTAAAGAGAACATTGATGAAATTACAGTTACGAATAGACAGTCGTTAGAACAGCGATATCGTCGGTCTCGCCTAATAGAAGACGATATATTTGCGAAAACCGGGCGTCAAGTAAAACGTTAAAATGGAAAGCAAGATATTCGGCCTAGCGGTGCTGCTTGTGGTTCTGAGCTGTGGAACAATATACACAGAAGGTCAAACCACTGAGAAAATTGGTAAGTAGGGCTTATGCATACTACGAGAGAAGCTAAAGTTAACGAATATAATCAGGCTACGTTGCTTTAACTTCATTGGATGCTCTTATTTCGTTGGATACGCATCCATTGTTCCCAAGCATTGTTCCCAAGAATAGGCAGTAGGCCTATAATTTTCAGATAGGCTTCATTTTTGCCTCGGGCCTACACTGCAGCGTCGGAATTCGACTTATATTATCGACTGAGGCTGGGAGGTTGTCTGCGCCTGGACAGCATCACTCCCCTCTGTAATACACGTATACAGCAATCCTTCATCAACAAGTCTCCGATCTCTGCCTCCTTGATATTTCTGCAGGCTTCGATATACCATGCATCGACCGACGACATAGGCCTACATAAGAGCCATTGGTGCAAGCGTGTCTCTGTGAAAGAGTTAAGAGAAAGAGATTGCGGTTCGCTTCTCAGCGGTGGTTTATTTCAGAGATTGAAGAATGTCAAGCTATCACAGTCCGTGCACGGGTGGGCTTCAAACGGGCAAGCGGTGGCGATGGATCTCACCCGACAAACTCTCGATCATCGGAGAATTAACATGCTCAATTAAGGCCTGTTGGGCGCAATGTAGGCCTGAAATCTATAACATTTGTATTGACCCAAAGCAGAGGTGGCGATCTCGTTTGACAGATGGGGGAAACCTACTCCTAATGAGAGGGGTAGGAAATGTGGGGGACACATGTATAACGTGTCACCTCTCTGTAAAAGGTGGGGGAACTTGTCCCCCTCGATCCACCGGGATCGCAGTTTACACTGATTACTGATACACTGTTTACTGATACACTGTTTACTGATACACTGTTTACTGATACACTGTTTACTGATACACTGTTTACTGACACACTGATTACTGATACACTGATTATTGATACACTGTTTACTGACACACTGATTACTGATACACTGATTACTGATACACTGATTACTGATACACTGTTTACTGATACACTGTTTACTGATACACTGTTTACTGATACACTGATTACTGATACACTGTTTACTGATACACTGTTTACTGATACACTGTTTACTGATACACTGATTACTGATACACTGATTATTGATACACTGTTTACTGACACACTGATTACTGATACACTGATTACTGATACACTGATTACTGATACACTGTTTACTGATACACTGATTACTGATACACTGATTACTGATACACTGTTTACTGATACACTGATTACTGATACACTGTTTACTGATACACTGTTTACTGATACACTGTTTACTGATACACTGATTACTGATACACTGATTACTGATACACTGTTTACTGATACACTGTTTACTGATACACTGATTACTGATACACTGTTTACTGATACACTGTTTACTGATACACTGATTACTGATACACTGTTTACTGATACACTGTTTACTGATACACTGTTTACTGATACACTGTTTACTGATACACTGTTTACTGATACACTGTTTACTGATACACTGATTACTGATACACTGTTTACTGATACACTGTTTACTGATACACTGTTTACTGATACATTGATTACTGATACACTGTTTACTGATACACTGATTACTGATACACTGTTTACTGATACACTGATTACTGATACACTGATTACTGATACACTGTTTACTGATACACTGTTTACTGATACACTGTTTACTGATACACTGTTTACTGATACACTGTTTACTGATACACTGTTTACTGATACACTGTTTACTGATACACTGATTACTGATACACTGATTATTGATACACTGTTTACTGACACACTGATTACTGATACACTGATTACTGATACACTGATTACTGATACACTGTTTACTGATACACTGATTACTGATACACTGATTACTGATACACTGTTTACTGATACACTGATTACTGATACACTGATTATTGATACACTGTTTACTGACACACTGATTACTGATACACTGATTACTGATACACTGTTTACTGATACACTGATTACTGATACACTGTTTACTGATACACTGTTTACTGATACACTGTTTACGGATATACTGATTACTGATACACTGATTACTGATACACTGTTTACTGATACACTGTTTACTGATACACTGTTTACTGATACACTGTTTACTGATACACTGATTACTGATACACTGTTTACTGATACACTGTTTACTGATACACTGTTTACTGATACACTGTTTACTGATACACTGATTACTGATACACTGTTTACTGATACACTGTTTACTGATACACTGATTACTGATACACTGTTTACTGATACACTGTTTACTGATACACTGTTTACTGATACACTGATTACTGATACACTGATTACTGATACACTGTTTACTGATACACTGATTACTGATACACTGATTACTGATACACTGTTTACTGATACACTGATTACTGATACACTGATTACTGATACACTGTTTACTGATACACTGATTACTGATACACTGTTTACTGATACACTGTTTACTGATACACTGTTTACTGATACACTGATTACTGATACACTGATTACTGATACACTGTTTACTGATACACTGTTTACTGATACACTAGGCCTATCTCCTTGGTTCAGTTGTATCTCTCTTCTCGCTCTTTCTCTGTACAGTTCAAACATCGAACATTGACCAAAACCTTCCCTTCTCCGTTCAGTTGACCCATCTGTCCCATACTTGTTTCATGCATATCCAAGACCGTTAGTTTCAGTTAACGACACTGTGCGATAACAAACATTCTTAGCGTCGCCCTCCTCTTGTATCTAGGCTGTGGACTAGCACTGCTGGACTGCAAGCAGTGAAGGAGTTAAACCACGACCGTCGCCGAATCTACTCAATATAGTTGACGTGAAATGACACTATAGTCCTACCGCAGTTCTCTTTCCTTGAACATAGACACCGCCCAAATGAATCGCCTCGCCCAGCACCATATAATTATCAGTGATATATCGCACCTGTTTTCAAATCACTTAACCGGGTCAAAATATCTGAACGAATTAGTGATGATTTATAATGGCAGAGTCTGTGTCTTTCTTTCCTTCTGTCTGTATAGTAACTTGATACGACACTCATCTCACGGCTTTCGTCGTTCTTCTTCGTGTCTATAGGCGGAGGGCGAGGAGGAAGAGGAGAGGGGAGGGGATGGAAAGCGGACGACTGAGAGAGAGAGAGAGAGAGAGATAGAGAGAGAGTCACAAAGGTCATTTCGACAGTATTTGGACGGGCAAGCATCTAGTAAAATATAAAATTCCACCCATCCATCCATTGATGGGCGTCAATCCAGCCCTGAGTGATGGAGGCAAACCCCTCGTCCCAAGTGTCAGGAAGGTAAGATACCTCCCCCTAGGACGCAAAAAATGTCCCCCCCTACCTGAAATTAGAGGCATCTGCCTCCAGACCTCCATGTCTGGACGCCCCTGCATCCATCCATGTCATCCATCCATCTGTCCATCCATCAATCGCTCCATGGGGTCATCTCCCGTAGGTTTCCAATGCCGTGTTGATAATTTTCTTCCATTCCGGCGATTCCGCTGGGTCCTGCGCTTGCCTGATAAGGACACGTATTCCCTCGTTGAACCACTCCTTGATGTCGTCCAGCCATTCTCTTCATGGTCGTCCCCTTCCTGTTTTGCCCCTCGATCCTCCCAAACACCACATGCTCCACCAATCGTTGGTTCTCCTTAAAGTCTTCTCACTCACCTGCAACACACACTGCAATACACCGTACCCTCTTGCGTACTTGCAGCTCTATCACTAAGTGGTGAAGACGCATTACTTTTGTGAAGTTGCTTAGTTTCTGAATTGTACGATTTTGCAAATATAGACCCGATTTCCACTACGTCAGAAATATCTTCAAATGCATCAAACGCCACAGTGCCGACAACTGCAGTACCCACTACTGCTACTACAGCAAACACTGAAACCGAAAAACCCACCTCTACGGTGCCAACTACAGTACCAACTACAGCAAACACTGCTACTGTGCCGACAACTACAGTACCGAGTACTGCACTACCAGTAACAGTACCAACATCGACTTCAAAAGTTGTTACCACCGAACCATACACTAAGGATCCCACAGGTCTGTATTCTGGATAAAATAAAATTTGCAAATTAAAATCGAAATGAAAATTAAATTTTACATTATGATGCTATTTTCGCTATCAATGAAACCGTACAGTAATTGTACAATACACATTTATATTGTATCTTACTGTAGCGCCACTTTAATTGCCTACTTGGCGCTGTTAATGTGTGACCTTTTAGTAAATTGTTTTTCAATTATGAACCTGTTTAATAAATTCATGTTGTTATGTTGCCATGAGACGAAAAGTCGTCTCCAGCTTTACTTACTATTGGTGTTTTAGAATAGAGGCAAACATGCATAGTTAGGGCCTATTCTGCGAGAGGCGATATATAAATCTATAAATACAATACATGTAGATGAGTACTGTGTATGCTATATATAACGCATATACATGTATATATTGCAATATATATTATGACTATATTAAATACTTTGTATTTACAAGTATTTAAAATTTGTAGGGGAGACAACGCAAGTGTCTACTACCACTTCGAAGCCTTGTTCCATGCATGGTTTCGATGCCGCATCGTTCGTTGGGGGAATAGTACTGGGACTTGGAGTGTGCGGCATAGCATTCTTCATCTTCAAGTGGTATCAATCCAAGCATCCTTCTGCCGCGCCATACCAACAGTTCTAAAGAATTACTCACTAGAAGACTCGTGTGGAGAAAGGACGTGGATGCACTGAATATAATGCACTTCTGAGTGCAATAATGTTTTGGGTATACATGTTTGTTTTATGCTATTTTTATGGCATCGCTCACGGTTTGTCGATTACATGAATGTAGTAGAAAAAGAAACTAGTAATCTATTTTTCCAGTGCTTGAATTTACAATGGATCATCTGAAAGATGTTTAGAAGCTAGTAATCTGTTTTCTGGTGCTGGAATTAATGGCCATCTTAAAGATGTTTTGATAGGTGCAAGTAAAATTGTTATTCTTTCTTCTATAAGTAAGTGTGGAAAATATTGAACAGAACACTATAGTAATTTACAAGTTGATATAAACAATTATGTGAATAAGTTCAACTGGTCGTCAATGTCAGCTTAAATACTTTGTGTCCAATTTATTGTGTGATGTCAGTAAATTATTATTATAGGGTCTCCATAACTCCTTGAAACATGTCCAAGAAATACTTTACAGGCACTCGCAAGAGTTTCTTGCTCCAGAGAGATTCTTGAAAGGATATATAGGCCTATGTATATAACTATTGTTATAAATTCTCAATTGTAAATGCTGTTAATGTTAGGCCAATCATCGGTTTTAGTGCAGTTGTGCCACAACTGTTGCAGGTTCGATGTTAGACTTAAACTTAATGATATTTTATAGGCATGGGGATGGGCCCAGATCTGCAAAACGTCCATGGAAAACATAAGTCGTTACTACTGAAGAACAAAATAATTGTTTATTGTTGCTTCCTAACTTGTAGATACACCCTGGCAGTGTAAAGAGTGTTTAACTAGTACTGTTTTAACTGAGCATTTGAATTTTTAACTAAGTTTTCAGTGGGAAGCAAAGGAAAGCTTCAGAGGTTGTTAGAGAGTACCAAAACGAGTTGATTTTTGTGGAGCAATTGAGAGAGAGGTGATTTGCAAATGTCCATAGGTGTAAGTCACTGAAAGAGCGTCGATGTGGCCTGCAAGAATGAGTTCCCACTCTAACCCAATATTAAAATCTCTGAAATAGCTACCACTGGTATGCAAACCAGCATCCACCCATAAGTGCATGGGACATGTAGCGCTAACCAATGTAGCTCTAACCAATGTAGCTCTAACCAATGTAGCACTAACCAATGCTTAAGGTATGGAATCCTTTATAAAAATCCTAATAGATAGCAATTATAAGAACTGTTTATGTAATTGCATCATCTGCCTTTTACTCAGAGTTCTGTCTTTGAAAAGACAGAATAGCTACTAATTAGAAAGCAACAGATGCACTTGATTCATCGGTCATGTGCCATCTACACTCATTATAATAATTAATCGATAATTTTGTGCAATTATATTTGTCTGTATCCTTCTCACAATTCTGTGATTGAAAATGTCTGATTACTATAAAGTTAATAATAAATATGTAATCATGTGAACACTGTATTGTATTCATTTTTTGTCTGCTAAAGTTGCAATAACAGTATGAATGGCGATCAGAAAACTGTTCTCCAGAAACTCAATGAAGGAGAATTCAGTTGTTCTTGTTTGACTTAAACACCTTCATAATCGTAAACTCGATATTTCTATCTAAAGCTAAGTGCAGGGCACCAGCTTATTCACGAGTGCTGGTACCTTCTCATAATCCATCAACAGTCTGCTGCATTTCACAAAACGTAATTCCCCAAATGCAAATAAATTGCAGAAAAATGACAACATTTAAATAAATAGTACACAACGGGGCCAAATGAAGAAGCTCTTCCTCATTTCAGAACAAGTGAGAAGATTCTAGAAACTGTTGGAAAAATAACTACATTGAACAGTCGTCACGTGCCCCCAACTTAACCTTTGCTTGCAACCTTTGCACTGCGATGATCTGGAAATGTTCTGTGTGTGTGTTGTTGTTGTTGTCACAACTCCGACTGCGACTCAAGATGACGGTAGCGCTCTCTGGGAATCAACTTTGGAAAGTATTTCTCCATAAGCGGTCATCATCTGAAAAGCACGTGAGGCTGACTTCAACAGTCTACTAGCGACAGAATGTAATTATAGCCTACCTAAATTTAGTCTACCCTACATATAATGGCTCATGGAGCAAAGTCTGCAGTTCTCGGCCAAATTAGAATCCCAGTAATAGGTAAGGATTTAGCATCCGGTTACAGACTGCCTGCATAAAAACTAAGAATCATAAGACATATACAGTCAATATCAACACTATTAATCGAGTAGAATTCTCTTTCAAAGTCCATTAAAACCGAGACGGTAACAAAATACAGTTTAAAGGCTATTGTACATGTTAATGACCCTTAAATGAATGTATGTATGTATGTATTTATGTATGTACTATTAGGTATGTATGTATGTATGTATCACACCATGTATTATCTATGAATCATAAAGGTATGAACGTAAAGTCCACATGTGACAAACTAATCACAAGCTCGAGAAACCTGAAGCCATCTTGGCTTATACCATATGCGCAGACAACAATCTAATGTATGTATGTATGTATGTATGTTATGCATGTATCATTTGCATATGCACGTGTTAAATACAGCACCTTTTCCGTTATCTTACATATGCTCTATGGGTAGAATGATAAGATTTCATTCTACTCAACTGCCAGTGAACAATTTATTTACTAAGATCATCATAAAATTACGACTCATTTACTGTTTGTAATTTCTAATTGCCTGATTTATACAGTAAACACTGCTGACCTGATTCTCATAGCTGGATCTGAATGAGCTGAGGTGCTTGAGGAAACTGACACCCAGTTCACACCATCGCATGGCATCTTGGAAGTGACCGGCGCTAGACACGCATAAACAAAGAAAATCCTATAGCAATTTATTTAAGAATATTGCCTTGTATCGGAGTATGTGTGTAGGTGTGTGTTTTAGTCTCTGGTCATCTGTCTGTCTGTCTAATCCAATCCATTTACGTCTGTGAAACCACTATCATAATGCATAAGACATTCCTACATGGGTCGGGCCTTTCGATAGTGGTGACCTCCATCTGGAATGGCCATCCACTAGACCTGTGTTACTGACTCTGAGTAGGTCTCTAGAAGAGATGCTACATAAATTCTCAGAATGAATTAAATAATAAATGTGTCAACAACAAATTACCCCAACTAACAATAAAGCAAGAGCTGCAATTTCAGAACTTGCTTCAGTCAACTTTAGTCAATTTAGAAACCTTTCTTCTGAACACAGAAAACAATAGTTTCACTACTCCTGAAAATGCATGTATAGAACAGGTGCAGTGCTACACTCGGTGTGTAAAATTCAAAATCATAATTGTACATTTATGTAGCACCTCGTAGAGAAAGCTCCTCAGAGGTGCTCCGTGTGAACACATTCGGTTTAGGTCAGAAGGAGACATACAAAATGTAACAATCACGACAAGAGCATTGCTAGATGTGGCAGAGATTTGCAGTTGAATGAGACCAATATACAGCGTTTTTATTTGGGATATAGATTGTTCTGAGAAAAATGTACCTCTCAGTATTTTGAGAAACACGACCAGGGTTTTGTTTTGCTTGCATTCCAATTTAAGACTAAGTGTTAGGGCTGAGTTTGATAGCGAGAAATATCAAGTTTTTATTTTGCTTCTTTTCAAACATTCCAATTTAAGACAAAGGGTTAGGGCTGAGATCGATAATGAGATATAACCTGTACAAGTGGATTCCACAGTTCCAGGCCTTTGTCATCAGCCAAACTATTTCCATCTCGGGGTAATCCTCCTGTGAGGGAAACAAAAAATACAGAGAAAACCATCAGCTATCAAGAAAATACCAACTGGTTCATAAGTCATTAAAGATGAAGTTAGTTCCACTCCCAGAACCACTTCAACTATACTCTGACAAGCCACACATTGAACGGCTTTATCCAGATTTCTGTGCATATGAGACTAAAAGACTGGTTTGTTAGAATCCTATTGCCAACACATTTTGTCTATTTCCAGCTTCTGTTAGTGCTTTGATGGTATGAGTTGGTATATTTGTTATGAGTACTTTCAATATGAGAATGTTCTTTGACCTTGTTTAAATTTGATACTATTGTTTATACATTATGTAAGCTACTGTGCATTTCCCAGTAGTACAATAAAGAATATTCATACTTACTTACTTACTGACAGTTGTGTAAAAGTGTCATCAGAAGCAGATCCAGAGAACAATATTACAAAACATTTTTCAGAAATTTCAACCACATTCTCCTCCTGCAATACATTGTAATAGGTTATAATATTTGCAAGACCAATAATTACCAAACATCCTTTTAGTTCTCCTACGTCGGCATGTTTACACAGCAGATAATTCTTCTTCATCCTGGTATCTATCCACGCCAACAAAATTAATCGACTGATAATTATGTTCACATAGTTCAGCAATGAAGATGTGTGGGAAACAATGAAACCTCGTGACGTTGTAACTACTATATCCAGTATCCGAACGAGATTGATGCAGTTTTTAAAATCCTTCAAGAAGGATTGACGCTAGGTGAGGTCAATGTCAACCACTCTTCCGGCATACATACATACATACATACATACATACATAATCATACATACATGCACACACACACATACACACACACATACATACATACATACATAATCATACATACACACACACACACACACACACACACACACACACATACTGTACATAACACAGTCATTGACATGATTCCTAAAGACAGCATTATAGTGAAGTACCAACAGGTTAACAATAGATCATGTTACCTTGTCAGTGTTGTGGATGAATTCCACTACGTCCAGGTAATAATTCCACGCTTCCTTCTTGCTAGTGGCATCTGTTGGAGGACCAACTTTTAAAGCCACCTCAATTAGGCTGCGCATGGCACCGCTGTGAAATCAATTGAAACAAATTAATCCAAAATCAGTTCAAACGTGGATGGATGGATTAAGGGTTTAACGACAGCTTATGACAACAGAGGTCGGTGCCGTCGACAAAAATTTGCTGGGCATATTACAGCACTTACAAACGAGTCCAAACAACTGTCGCAATAAGTTTCAATATTGCAGCAATATCAGAGATAACACCAAATATTCTCTCATTCTGATGCTATTGGTACAGCAAAATCTTTTGTATAGGAAAAGAGAACAGATAATAAATACTATGTCTACAAAGACATCCAATTCTTTTATCTAGCAGCAATTCATCAATGTATATCTTAACAATTTAATAACAAAATGGTACTATAAGCGATTAGGAACCAAAGCAGCACTTTGTTACAGTAGGTTAAGGGAAACAGTTGATATGTAGAAACGAAAATCACATAATTTAGACACTGCAGCAGCACCTGTTATAAAAACCATGCCCTAAAGTAGCACACCAGTAAAGCCTTAACACTAATTTTTTTGACGCATTTAATTTTCTAACTGCCTAAATGATTATCTCATCATTAAAATCAACAGAGAAGTTAAAACATTAAAGCTGTTTCCGCCATTTCTGCCTTATGCTCAGTACCTAACCTTCTTTTACTGTGTTTAATTACTGATCATTATTGAATGCACACATTTTGTTTTCTATGCACTTGACTGTCAAATATTTGTTAAATATTGGTTCAGGAAGTGTCTTACTACTCCAGGATGCGCTTATGCAAACAAGATGTTAAGTAAAACAACCTCAACTGCAGCATACAATTGATGACTAAGAAACACAGTGGACCATTGATTGTGTCCGTGTTCGGTATATCTCATGCATCAATTCATTTTTAATCTCATTAGCCTAATGCCTGTTAGCCATGAAATTGCTGAAGTCATGCTTCCACTATCTCCCTAGACATCCTGTATCGATGTATTCCTCAGTCGACTATGAATTTTGTAGTTTCCATGTCCTCCGATTTTTATCGAGTGAGCCCCTGTGAATATACTTGATCTGTCAACTGAACTGTCTCTTGTCATCATAAAATGACGATTACAACTAAAATTAAAATCACAATTACAATTAAGATTACAACAATTACGGTCACAATTATGATTACAACTATGATTACAATTACCTGCACTTTGCATAGTCGATCTTCTCTGCCATACGATACTTCTTAACAGCCACTTTGAGAGCTTTCATGGACAGACTGACATAGTTTCCAGATTGTCTGGCAAGAGCTTAAGACGAAAAACAGAAATGTAAATGTGACGGTTTTTAAAAAGTGACCGTATGGCTTTGACCCTGCTCATATTTCAATGAGAGTTTGTTCGGGTGAGATCTTTCATCACCGCTTGTCTGTTTGAATGAACGCCATGCCATTTAATGTCCGCGCGAAAAGAACCATACTAACCGGAGATTTTATAAATTTCCTAAAAACAAACCAGCATCAGTTGCAAAGAGGTGCATGAGACGTGGCCTGCACTCTTACCAATGTAGCTAACTGGATCTCAGAAGACAGTGCCACAATAAACACACAAGCTTCATGAACAGCAACATAGTTACCTATTCATTTGACTCAATCAAGGGCTCAGTCAAAACCAAAAAAAGAGATAGGTAAGTTTAAAACTGATGAGGTACAAAATCAATAACCAGGTTAAAAAGGTAGGTTAATGGAGATAAACATGATTCCTGAGGATAGTACCTTCACAATGTAAAGCGCAATATAAATGGCCACATACAGACATACATACATATGTGTATATACATGCATGCGGCTACCTCAATTAGTGCATGCTTGTCACTCATTTGAAACAACCGCTTCCAAAGCCTCCATGTTCATAAAATTAACATGTAGCATATAGCACCAATTCTGAATGGTATAATTGTGTGTCCAAAAGGTTTTAATGATTCAGCAAGCAGTGCATATACAAATTGGTAAACAAAGTCCAGAGTAAAGAACCCTAGTGACCATGTTTCTGGACCCACAGTGGGCCCAAAGATGACCAAAAAGCTCATTGCTTAAACCTGCATGGGGGGCCTCAACAGCAACCCCATTTTCTCGGGTCTTTTGCACTGGCCTCTGCTTGGTATATCACTGTTGTGGCACTGTACAAATATACGGATGCTAATACAATACAACGGTGGCACAATGCAGGGTGGGTTTTGGTCCACGTAGCTGTCTGGGCAAAGCATCGTCTGTGTTATTACAAGAAGCAAAAAACATTTCTACCTGCCATTGTCTCAAAGGTTTTTGCATCTGCATAAGGCAGTGAGATGGCCTGCTCAAACACTTTCTCGGCTCCTCCATCATTCAGACCGACTCTAGCCTCAAACTCGTACAGCAGCAGAAGAACGAGGCTCGTGGTCTCTTTTGTAGCATCTGTTAAACAATGAAGCGATCATCCAGTAAGAACAACCAAACAAGCAATGGGAGGCGGAAGAAAAGGAGAGGAAGAGGAGGACAATAAAAGTAAAAAGGGAGTGCCGAGGAAGAAGAGGTGGAGCAGGACAAAGAAGCATATATGATTAATGATTGATCTCTAGCCTGTGAATAAGCTGGTTCCTGTGACTTTGCTTTTGTGGGCGCAGTAGAAATGTTGAGACTGCGAATTAATAGTAAGCCAGCAGTACCACAGAAATTGCACCACAGAAGCCAGTGAGGCAGATCATGTAGTTTAAATGTAACAAGTTTCTATTGTAGGGTTTCAATAATATTTTAATGCACAAATATATAAAAATTAATAGGCTTAACATTAGATTTTGCTTCAGGGACAAGTCAGCAATCTTACAGACAGTAGTACAATGTATTTTTACATCATGCATAAATGTGTAAAAGAAGCTTACCTTAAAGAACTAAAGATAATTTAAGGAAATTAATACTTGCAAATTGATTTTAAGAACCTATAAAAGGTCGACTTAAAGAATCTATAAACACTGCCTCCAGAACCTAAAAGTGACTAGGAAGACAGTGCAGCTTGTCGTTCAAGTGTCAAAATACCTATAAAAATTATCACCAATGACCAGTTTACTGGTGACAGCTGATGAAGTTTCTAGTGAGGATACTGGGAAATGAATTTTATGCAGAAGAGCAATAAGTTCACGTAGTTACTGAAAATTATGTCCAGATATGAAGAAATGCTTGAACATCCCCAAAGCATAAAAGTTAGATAATAAAAATAAAGAGCAACAGGCATTCAAACATAAACACTGACTGTCTGAGATGGAATGAGCATAGTCGTTTGCGTGTGCACAAAACACTCGTGATTCGCCAACGTAGAGCAATACATCCTCAAGAAATTTTTTCTGAAGTAAACAACAAACATTCAATCCAATAAATTTATTATCTATCGACAAATGGTAATCCTGAAGAAGAGGAACCCTATATGTAAACAATATAGCCAAAGTAAGAAGAGAAAGAGAGAAGAATTGGTCCAACTTCAACAACAGCAGCTTAATATAAATTACACAGCAACTAAAACTTAACAGCACCTCATTTTGAGGCTGCAATGATGGCATAAAATCAGGTTTCTTGAGCAAGATGGAAGAGGAGCATTGTAAGTAAAGGGTCAGGCTCCTCAGTGAGTTCTGACCAGGAGTTTGACCCCCTTTGGATTCAAAATCGACACCTTAATGAATGGACCACAGAAACCAGGTCCCATGTGTTAGAAAGGCAAGATATCCCCTTAAGACTCACAAAATATCCCCGTATCTGGACGCCCCTGCCACTGGGTGCACATTTTGGGTGTACGTGGCAGAACTTGGAACACAACCTATTGATTTCTTTCTACGCCGCAGAAGTGCCCCGCTAAATCCATCTGTTACCTTGGCTCTCTCATCCTTAGAAGACTTTGCCAGCTGAAGACACAAACAGGCCGACATGAGCAGGCATCTCTTCTGGCGTATGACACTGGAAATGTCCCTTGGACATAGCTCTGCCAACTAGCACAACAAAAGGACCAAAGCAAAGTGTTAAGACAATATAACACAGATGAAAGACCTTGTCTGTATGTATAATATCATCAACTTTATTCGTCTACAATATACTTAATTTTACATAAACTAAAATATGGTTTACCGTATTATACAGGCACATTTTGCCTTGCGCCCACAGGCCATCCCACCATATTCGCCTCCAACTTTAGGACTGTCTTATATCTAGAGTTGGTTAGAGAAGACTTCTGACTAGATGGTTCTATTAGGGCGCTACATACGATGCCTCCTAATGAATGAATGAGTCAATAAACTGTTTCAATAGCAGCAATTGAATAATAACTTCATCTGAAGCAACTATTACTTGATGTTCAATGCGTCATGATGAGGGCACTAATGATGTTATAGCCCAATGCTTACTTTGTTGCACAAGAGAAACAGCTCGAGCATTTCATTGGCTGCTGCCTGACACATCAATGCCATATTCCACGCTGGGAAAAAATTAAAACTATGACAATTACAGAAATCACGAAACTACAAAAATAAACAGAAAAAGGCAATTTCAAGAATTTTAACGAATTTTAAAACTCGCATCAGATTTTATTATTATTTTACTCATCAACTTTTTAAGCACATAAATGTGAATGTCATAGAACAGGCAATCAATAAATAAATAAATCAATCAATCAATCAGAAATAAAAGATGGCTGGCCGACCAGCCACACAACAGTTAGTGAAGTCTTGAACTTCGAATTCTATCACAAGTAGGGGTATTTGACTGTTGGTGTCGCAACCAACGTTCACTAAGCTTCATCTCCTTCTTAGTCAGGACCAGCCAAAATAGTCACGATTTTTTACGAATTGTAAAACCCAAAGAGCCCTGAACATATTTGAGAGGTCTGCAATGTCACCATGTAAGAATCCCCTTTCGAACATAAAAACCAACCTATCTTCATGAACCAGTTGGCTTCACTGGCGAGATCAATAGTTGGCTTTCTCTGACTTTGGCAACGGAATAGACTGGAAAGTTTGTCATAAGCTGCAAAGAAAGAAAGGATTTTGCTGTATGAACCATTGACACTCATTCAGTCTCTTTGTGGTAAATAGCAGAAAACTGTTACAGTCTGCAGTGTTATTAACAGCTTAGTGTATATTATTAGTGTGTAGTGTAATTACCTATCATCATCATTATTTTATTGCTATTATTATTATCATTACAGTAACATTATATACCCATCAAAGACTATCTGCTTGTGAGTGCTCCCAGCCCAACTGCGGTCACACAGGACAGTCCTAAGACAACAGAACAAGAGTAAAGAATGGCCCAGTGGCATGTTAGGCACAGTGTCACAAGAAGCCATTAATCTACTTACAACCAGTCATTGTGAAAGAAGTGAACTAACTCTGATGTACAGCTATGTTCAGAACAACTATAGTCATGAGTGTAGTACCTTTGGGAGGTACCTGAAATGTGCCGCATTGTATATCCTCATATATACATACTCAAAAACATGCAATGCTTAGCAATGCAAATGAGCAAGAATAGACCTACTTATAAGAAGAAGAAAGAAAGACAGGAAGACAAGGATAGAGCAAGACACACACACAGACAGAATAATACAGGCTACAGAGTTTGTCTGTTATACATGGTATGCAGAGGGTGGATAACAGTCAGTTGTAGCAGCTTTCTACCTGTACTGATGTAGCTTATAACGGACTTCAAATCCTTCCTGAATCAACAAATACAATACACTCAAAATATTGTATGTGTTAGCATTTATAAGAAAACATTGGACTTCTGTATATTCTATTCATTATTCAATATATTGAGTCATTAATTTCATTCCAGTCACTTGATCTTGCACCCTTTCAAGAAACTTACTCAGAGATGCTCCCAGTTCAACCATGGCATGAATTATTATACTTTAGCAACTTATAAAATGTAGGTGTACTGGAACTACCCCTTGGCAGTAGGTGAATCTCAATTGGCAGGTCATTCCAATGTAATGTAATATATTGTTATCGAGCATATTGATATGGTGCCTTTTCAATATAATTCATTCCAAATGCATTAATCAATATCAATTTTCTATCCCACAATGCATCTCTAACAGGCTGCTGTTCTGGTCTGATGATGCTTCCTTGGCTGGGTTCTGGCCTACCCGGATGATCTTTATTGTCTAGTTTCGAATAGTTTGCCGGCTAGCTCTTCAATCTTCTGCTGAGGGGGAAAATTTAGTCTCTCGGGCTTGCACCTCAATTAGGCAACGCAGCGCCTTTCTCAATTGGTAGACTAACATGGCATACAGCCATACACCAATAAGTAAGTTAAAAAAAAGAATTTCTCTGAGTAGATACCCTTCCAAGTTCTGGTCTTTCTCCTGATGGTTAGCTACTTGGTCACTGGTGGAAGACAATGAAGTTGAAGATGGACTGATAATGGAAGTGACCTTCATTCTGGTCAGACACCTCAGGGACGTCAGTACCTGGCTATCGTCCGTCGAACAAGCGACAAGGCTTTCCATTGCTTCCGTTGCTACGGACATCCGAGATTCCTAGGAAAACAATTGAACATTTAAGAGGACAAGATATGACTCTATATCCTTTGCATTCTTAATAAATTCAAAATAGACCAAAAAGGTTCATAAATTGACATATATGCCAGTGATTCAGTCAATCAAACCCTACATCTAAGAGGCAAGTAACATAGAAGTAACATAGAATTTAATTTGATTTTGTAAATAGCCTATAGAAAATATAAAATGCATACACTAAAAACACCAAGTGGTTGTTAGCTAATTATTCAGACAATTCCAGCCCAGTCAACTGCATTATTAAAACCAGTTTTAAATTTTCCAATATTGATCACACATTTATAATTTGACTAAATATCCTTTGGACAGAGGAGCTCAATCTTATGTAAGCTAGCAGCTCTAGGATTAGAACATTTTGATAGTAAGTTGTTCTTTATGGTGCAATACATTGCTTTTTAAAGTTGATCTTGAACCATAACTTTAAAAATACCAAGCAAAAGAAACTGGAGTCAGGAAATAATACAACAAAAGTTTCAATTAGAATAATGCATAACATTGCAATTCTAAAACCTTGTAATTTAAGAAGAAACAAAGAATGAATGTCATAGTCAACAAAAAAGTTTATAAAGCATTGAAGAAACTATTGTATTATACAAAAATAAACCAAAAATATTCTACAAAAATTCACGATTGAAACGTAAACAGAAACAAGATATGCTTTGAAAGTACACACAAAGAAGTGTGAAGAATAATAAAGCAAATTGCATAAAAAGCTTTATAAGAAATAACAATACTTTGTAGGCTAACTGGGCAGCCAGACAAATGAGTCCAACGGCATCGTCTGACCGACTAGAATTAACCAACTTTTTCAAGGCTTCAGTCGCTGAAAAAGTGTCAAGCAGCAGAAATCAAGTTTATGGACAAGAAAAAAAACTGTTAGCGAATAGCATTAATATCCACTATCCAGTTTATTCCAGTTGGGGTGCTTGATAGTGTAGTGGTCAGTCTGCTAGACTGTCAATCGAGAGTCAGCATTCAAATCTCCACCAGGACAGGAATTTTGTTCAAGATTTCTGCTCCACCTGTGCCTCCCCATAGCCAACTCTGCCATGATGGCAGATGACCGTACACTGTCAGTGGGAAGACATGACGGCGAAAGAGAGGCCTCACCACCCGCCAACATATGTCGAGGATAACAAAATGAAGTCGCTACTACTTCAGACCCATGGCTGCCTCAGAGCTGGCATAAAGGACTGCTCTGCTTCCAGATTTCGTTAACACTTTACACTGACAGCCATGCTAGTTGGGCAAACTGACTCTAATCCAAAATAGGCCTACCCAAAAAGGAACAGATGTACCACTTGATTAGGATAACTGATTAACTCTAAGCAATAGACATGCATTTATAATAAAACACTTAATAATATGTGTACATTGAGAAGCCTAACGGCCAGAATCAACTAGAACACACGTTCTTTAAACATTTAGAAAACTCACTTCCCTAATGGTTAATCTGATAACCTATAAACTTCATTTACCCTGACCCAAATATCTCAGTCATACTGACCTACATCGATATATATATATATATATATATATATATATATATACCAATTACTCCAACCAACTTTGTTTACACAGAGTTAACTGTTACTGAAATGTGTGTAATGTACATCTTCAAAATATCTCAGCACCACAAAAAAGATGCATCAGAGAGATCAGCTTGTTCCTCATTTAAGATGTTTACCTGTTTCATCTCGGCCATTCAACAGATATATTTTGTACTTGAGGAAGTACAAGTACGGAGAGTCTGGTTGAAAGTGAGCAGCAGACTTCATTTCCTCCTCAGCCTAACAAAGTCACATAACAAACAGTCTTAAGAAACAATTATAGCCTTGAAGTGACTGTCTGCTTTTAAAATTATTTAACCACAGCATGTGGTCCACAGGGTAGGCTTAACCATAGTGCCTGCTATATAAGCTCTACCACAGTCTTTAATCTTCTATGTAGCCTGTTTTTATAAATTCAGCAACAGACTATAATCTACCAAGTTGCCTGCTTTTACAAAATCAACCACAGGCAACCAGAGAACAAGATGACCAACCACAGGACAAGTATCAGATAATGAAAACACAAGATGGGAACTCAATCACATCATGAAATGCGACATCCAATCTCAGCAATGCAAGAGAAAAGGTCCAAGATGCTTTTTGCTAACATGATGCTGTCCACAAAATAATGAAGACAGAATGCAAAAGGGAAATGATGATAAAAGGTTAACTGCAACAGGAATCAGCAGCAGCTTCTATTCAAAAAGAAGTGCAAAGTCTTATACATGGTTACCACAGCAACAGCTTCATCTACCACAACAGAGGCTGCTTCGGCTCGGGCAGTTTCACTAGCATCGTTCATCTATGTCCGTGCATCTCCTGTCCAATGAATACTGCTTCTGAGCTCTCAGTTAATGGCATCGAGAACGTCTTTTGTAGGGTATTAGTTCATTAAGTTTCACGCAAAAGAAATACAGCCAAAGCAGAAGCAACAGCAGATAATAAAGACATAAGACAGCATAATTCCTTCTTCTCATAATAAACAGTTATAAGAGTATTTGTCTGTTCGTTTCATAAGGTCAATCCTTTCCATTTTGTTTCAGTCTGTTTTAAAATATATATATATAATTACCAGCATAATACTGAGCATATGTGTGCTAGCTAACAGATTATGGTTGAAATAATTGGGCGTTACAGTAACCGAAGAACTTATTAATTAAAAAACAACTGATAATTGCAGGTAAGGTAAAGATAAAATCTACAACAATGTCTCACTCTGTCCAGTTGGTTGAGGCTGATGTAGCATGAAGCTTTGTTACGATATAACTTGGCCATGTTGTTGTCTTGCAAATCGGACGGCAAAGAGAATTGGCTGCAGAGATTGTACCAGGAAATAGCTTCAGAGTGTTGCTGCAACTAAGTAAGAAAACCGAGGTGTAACAGAATCCACTGCAAAAAGTATGGCAACTCAAGGAATGCAACAAGGCATTTCCTCTATGTACCAAAAGAAACTCTATCCTGCATGTCCTGTATAGAACACTAAACCAAGCCACTTCCCCACGAACCATACTTCTAAGCTTAGTATAGTTCAGTCTCTTCATCTTTCATTTAACTTGCGTGTACCTAGTTGGAGTTTGACAACTGAAGTGTTTCATAAAAAACGAATATATAAATGTGGATGTTGATGGCCCCCATGCAAAACAGGGAAGTTTCAGTGAATGACTACTTTCTACCCTTAGATAACCTCTCTATCCTTAGAGTAGCCGAAAAACTGTTCACATTTCATATAATTATAACCAATAACCATACACCGACCAGTTATATAGAGTGCTACAAGCAGACACTGCATCTAGAAAAATGCCTATATGGATACCTCAGTGGCTGCTATAGCCTGATTCCACAGCAAAAGCTGAATTCTGGATATCAAGTCCTCTGGAATTTGCCCATCGTTTTGATCTGCAAACAGAATTTAGCATCATGGCAAATTCAAAAGGAAAAGCAGATCAATACCGTCAGTTTTTGTAACAGAATGGCAAACGCTATAGCAATAGAGAGACAGTGACAGATACAGAGAGAGAGAGAGAGAAAGAGACAGAGATAGAGAGTGAGACAGAGACAGACAGATATGAAATGTTGATAGAAGGTAACCCAACAGTTAACTGACTATCTTAAAGTAATCATCATAATACAGTAATCAATTGAATCAGCCAACTAAAATTGAATGAAATGTATAAATAATCTCGGCCAGTGGTCTCTGTTGCTAAAAATAAAAGCTCCTGATACAGTTTTGCAGTTTGTCACTCGCATCGTACATACATAATGATGCTAGACGATTACAACTTAATGGCATTATTATCTATAAACATTACTGTCAACAGAGCCTGCCAGAGTCTAAGAGTACTTAATAAAAGCTGCTGAAAACATGTGCCCTCTAACTGAAGTTGTGCACTTGTCACCTGATTTTCAACCAGAGTCTGACGTTTCTTACACTGACCTAATTTCCGATCATCTCTATAGCAACAAAAAATTTAGATATTCTTGAAGAGTGGTTTGGATGCTAGAGCAGAAACATATTTACAAGACCATAAAACTTCAGGATGCATGTAAAATACAAGAAGTGTTTGAAGTGAGAGACCTTTCAGTATAAGCTGAACCAACTGCTGGACCTCAATCATGGAGGCCTGAGCCTGGAGAAGTATTTCCAGCTGAGCCACCCTCACTCGGCACAAACTGGAAGATGCACTGAACTTGACAGGCAATCTGTGTACCATCATCATAGCAATTTCATTTCTACAAATAAAACAATGATCAGACAAATAAGTCATTGTGAGACAAATTAACAATTATGGGAAAAATAAACCATCCTGAGACACATAGACAGTCTGGAGACAAATAAACAATCGGGAGACAAATAAAATGATCATGAGACAAATAAACGATCATGAGACCAATAAACAATAATGAGACAAATAAAACGATCATGAGACAAATAAACAATCATGAGACAAAAAACAATTATGTGACAAATGAAGCAATCATGAGACAAAAAATTGACAATGATGAGACAAATAAAAGATTCATGAGACAAATAGACAGCTGTGAAACAAATAAATGATCAAGAGACAAATAGATCATTGTGAGACAGAAAGACAAACATGAGACAAACAAACAAACAAACATGAGACAAACAAACAATCATAAGACAAAGAGTAACCACCACCGGGGCGACTCTTTTCAGCTTACTTTGCATAGCTCTGCCAGCTGATGTATTATCGTTCCTAACGACATTTAAAATCATATGGCCCAAAGCAAAGAGCTTCTCTGAGTAGATTTCTTGAAGAGGCGCTATATAAAAGAAAGGAATACTGAACAACATAGGACTTCCTGCTTAATCCCCCCACCTTACGTATGCATTGGCAGCAGAACCAATCATGACAAACACCTTGCCATGGTTGCGGTACAGCACTCGCCGAGCTGGCTTGAAGGTGCAATCGTTAAATGGAAGGCACCATATTGATTACACCACACACTGCACTTTAGTCTCTGCAATATTACAAGTGCTATGAAGATCCGAGAAATGGAAAGTTACAAACACGATATCTTGGAAGAGCTAGAACATATCTTGATAGGTTTAGGTATATACTACAGTCTTTAAATATCATTAGGAAAAAAATCATTCAAAGTGTTCCAGCGCCAACTATAACTTGATTACAGAATTATTCACATGAGGGAGTGCATGTCTGTCTTTCTCTTTACCTCGTGTTATCCTACGTTTATCATTTCTGATCTGTAACCTTAGATGGCACTAACTCGCCCGGGACTATTAGTCCCTATTTGGGTCTCCCGTCTAACCTACTGGGATTTTATGTCAACCTCTGCATAGACATCATCAACATAAAAATATTCAAAGATGAAACAAGAGCAAACTTCAGCTGAAAACCACTGTCGTCTGGGCGAGTTCCTTATATGAGGGTTGGTCATAAAGTAAGTCGACTGAAGCCTTCTTAAGTTTCCAGTTAAATTGGACACCAGAAAATCTTCTGATGTTCTGTAGTTGCTGAGAAAGCTTGCGGATAGACAGAAACCTTTGGAATAATTTATGGATTCAATTTTTAAAACACAAAGTTCAAGTTTTAAAATAGCTATGCATTTCAACAATGACAAAATTTTCAGATGATGCATTTGTGAAGCACTATATACTTAATTAGACTAAGTTGTGGTTCAAAAACCTCCCCTTCTGTCCTCAACTTTTGTGCTTAATACAATGCTCACCTTTTGTGTTGACAAATCATCTGAAGTGTAGCAATTGCAGTATCCAAAGTCAGGTCTGGATGGTCCAGTATCTCATCCACATCTTAAAAAGTCATTAACATCATGTAAAGAAAAAAGTAATTACTCTGTAAGCAATTTGTAACAGCCAGCAATTAGTATCATCGTTAATTACAAAAAAAGATCTTGCCTTGTCAGAATAATTGTAAAATTCATTGTAAAGGTGAATGTGCATAAACACTATTCTTTCGGTAACTGCAATAGAGCTACATAAAGGATCTAACATGTACACTACAATAACATAGTCTCTAATGCAATGGTGCAGATACTTTATGTAGACCACATCATGTTATTGACAATTCAACAACAGTTAAGGTCAGAGCTCGGAAGAGTTAATAATCAGCATCATTTACAACTTTAATTAGCAATCAATAAATCAATCAATCAATCATCAGTCAATCAATCAATCAAAAAGACTTGATATAGAGCCCCCTCAAGATATCTACTTTACAACAACATCTTTGTCAGAACATGAAACTGATTGATCAACAACAGTGTCAATAACATTGACAACGTCATCAAAAGATATAACAATAATTACTTCTCCTGATCTGATCATCATCCTGTTGTCCACTGATTAGCAGAATCTGTAACTTCAAGTGCAGTCCGACTGGATGGTTATGTTCCTGAAAACATTTTCATAGGAATATGCCATTCTCCTCATTTTTTAGAACTCTCGATATTCATGTGAAACTGGAACTTTGGTGACAGGCTAAAATTATAACAAAGTTTCAACAGTTGAATTTGATTAAACTTGGCTACATGGCTTCATAAGCAAATACTATTTCATTTGGCAATAGCTGAAGACATTATGGTGCTTTGATACAAGCTGATCAATTGGTATCTTCTGAAGCTTTTGAAGAAACAGACAGCAAGGGAAACTTACAGCATTGGCCAATCCAATTGCGTTGAGTGCTTTCTGCCAATGAAGCTGACTGTCCCATTCGATGTATGCTTTGGCCAAAAGGCGCAGAGTACTAGACTAAAACAGATCATCAGAAACACCATCCAACCATTTCTAAATAGATTAGCTGTCATTTATATGGAAATTCCTATATTTTCACCAAAAAAACTGAATTTTTCGAGCCATATCAAATTAAGTCCACAATAACCAAACTGCTCGGTTCATTCCGGTGCCAGGTCTTAATCTGGGGAGGGGTCAAGCCGAGGACACAATGGTAGTAATCAGTAATGATCAGTGGTGGCTCATGAGTAGAATCAGGATAGGTTAGCTAGAAGAATGTGGTTTACAGTTGCAAGTTGACAGTAGCAGAGGAGAGGGTAAGCGATTTTTAATGACATCCCTTTCTTCCATAGTCCTCCTTGTTCAAGCAGTTATTGTTTAAATTTTTCTGTGCTATCCTTTACACATTTTTGTTGGTTGGCAGTCTTAATCAGCCTTTCAAAATGCCAAATAATTTTCACGAAGTCACCAGGGTGCATATATCCTAACCTGCTGAGCTCATTCACCTCTAATCCACGTGCCCAACATACAATATACTACATAATGCGACATAAAAAGACAAATTTACTCGTGAAACAGTTGCCCACCTGAGATTTGGCGCTTACGGTATTCGATAACTTTCCAAGGTCATAACTTTGTTTCAGCCACTTCACGGCTTCCTCAAAGCCCCGCTTCTTGTAGCAGCTGACACCAAACTTGTGACAAAGTGCAGCCAAGTTAACAGCCTGTACATAAACACACAGAGCTCAAAGGTCACGTGAAGGTAATGTACAATTGTTCCGTGGCAAAGAAAAGAAAATTAAACAATGCACACACTCAGTAAGAAACGTGTTTACGTTGTTAAATAATAAATGCAATAAATGTAAATACACGGGCTACCACCGTTTCCAAAATCTCATGTGCCAGAAGTGATATTTTAAAAACTAACCATCCAACAACTGGACACACCATGTGCAGATATTCATTTGAAGAAAAATGATACCAAATGTAATCGAAAAAGACCAAGCAACTAGACCGAATGGCAGCGACTGAGGCCAAACAAAGAGGATAATTGATAATAATATAAAAGAGTACAATCGTATTGAAGCAGATAAACCCAGAGCAAAGATAATTACTAAAGGCCAGATGAGGTTGAGTTGGGCACAACTACCTTGCCCCTAGTTGAGGGTTACCCATCAGAGCATTAGCCCACATGTAGCATAGCTTAACTCAATCAATCAATTGTTATCCAACAGTGGTATAATTACAAGGTAACTTTTAATACGAAAAGCAAACATTACCTCTGGGGTATTTAAGCGACATATAAGAACACAAGCCATACAATTAACAAAGAAATATGGGCTCATAATTATGGATCAGAGACTGGGAAGTTGATTACAAAAGGAGATGATCCAAGAAGGAGAACCCAAGGGTCATATAGCTAAAACGTTCATGAGTTGCAGAAATCAGTATAGGGCAAATTCACTCCATCCAAGGAACCCCCCCCTGTCCCGTGACTGTAAGGATCGGAATGACCTGGCCAGATGTCTCTCATGACTCACCTCAAAATAGCCAGTAGGGAAGGAACACCTGGTAGCAGTGTGGCCATTGGGCAGGAGGGAAGCAGCTTCTCGGTATGAGAAAGACAATGAGGGAGGATGGGAATATGCCTACTGCAAGGGAACACCTTGAGGATGGGGATATAAGAAACTGACTCAGATGGGGAAAATCTTGGCTGGAGCCAATCTTGTTGAATGGCTAAATATATCCAGTGGCCTAGACACCTGCAAGAACTAACATGTGGGGATGAGAAGATAGGGAAGATGAGAGAAATACGTAACTGTGTTTGTA